>CM061534.1:89375122-89394960 GCA_030545055.2 Neoaliturus tenellus
AAGAATGATTATTTTCTGAAAGGTTCTCCTTAAAGATTCTCCATGTAGTGATTTAAAAAAATCTGCTTTTGTTTACACAGATTTAAGAGTTTTTATTAGGAGGTATGAATATTCACAGCAAGTGAAGATGCACTTTGAGGTGCTGTGTTAAAATTTTGTGAATAAAACATAAAAAATAAAAAACTGACAGGAGCTAAAAAAAATGAATTTTTTTCATTGCCGCTTTTCTATGTTATATTAAAAAGCCGTAACAGCTCAATTAAGGGACGATTTCTTTCAAAACTTATTTTCCATAGATCGAAATGAGTTTAACAACAGACAAAATAGAGCATCTACAAACTGGTGACCTAATAGTACAGGATTGATAAGAGTACTTGGGGGCGAATGGTCTGTTCAAACGGTATTGTTAAAATATTATATACCTCAAATTAAAATAAAATTTTCTGGAAACCTTCGTTGTGAAAGAAATGGTAATACGCTAAGGTTCATGCTATTTTAATTTAATGATTAGGGGCTTTTGCCCCTATGAGCCACTAGTTTCCATAAGATTTGCATTAAGCGATCAGCTGATTTACTAATAATATTAGTTTGTAGTTTATTATGAAATGGGCCCCTGGTCAAAAATATTAGTTACTAATGTTTATACACCAAACACAAACTTTTTCATCTTAAAGGGTAACTTAGTTTACTAATTTGTTTAAACTTTTATCAGTAAAAATCAGCTTAAAGACAATTTTCATTTACTTAAAGTAGTTATATTATTATTATTAAATTTCTTCATTAATTGATTCAGTTTTTAATCAGTTAAAATTTTAGTTATAAAATTCATTATTCCTTATTTTGATATAGGATTTTGTAAAAAATATAAAAAAACCCAGTTCTTTGAGATCAAATTGTTGAAAAAGCACAAAAACACAAAGATACCCAAGATTGTCCCAAAGTTCAGAAACAGAAAAAATAAAACTATTGAATGAGGTATTATGTTTCTGAATAATAAAATTAATTAACCAATATTATCTGATTGAATAGAGTTTATGTAAGCTAACTCTTGTAAACAATAAATCATAGAGAATAATCAATCCCCAAGATTCATGCAAAGCTCAAAACGGTTTCAAATGGGGCTAACACTATCAAATATGTTCCTCTATATAGTACCATAGATGAAATATAATACATCTGTGGTATTATATTTCTATATGTGTTTTATATTTCATTTATGATAGTACTTACTGTACCTGAATGAGTCAATAGGTTATGTTGATATCATCGAAAATGTGTCTATTTTGAATCTTTTGCTGAACTGAACAGATTTGTTTTAAAAGCAGCCGACCAAACTACTACAGTGGAAACTCAATAAATTGGACCTAAATAATTTGAAAACCTTGATAAATCAAAATTTTGTATTCCCCTTGAACTTCCCTATCTTTTGCAATTTTAATTTTACCTCTACAGTTAGAATATTCCATGAATATTTCACCTTGATAAATCAAAGTTTGATGATATTATCCGTCCTAAAGGTACTTCTATAAATGAAAGTTTTAGCGCCAAAACCTCTATATTCAAAGTCGTGCCACTGCCCCACATCTGCCAGTCAAAGTATTGGCAAGAAACCCTCTATTGATCAGAGTTGTATAAAATGTCTTATGACATCGATACTGTATGTATTTTACTGTGTGTTTCAACAGGAAATTCCAATACTTTATTCTGTTGAACTTCTGATCATTGTGCAGTTAAAGTAAAATCCACGTTGTGATAAGAGATTGGGAGCCCGTTCTAATAATAGACAGGAAGTAGCCGAGGGGCAAAAAACTGGGAGAGCTTAGTTCTGCCAATGAATCATTTTGTTTGTTTACTTAATTCCCTTCTCTTTAACCTTGAAACTGGCTCGGAGCAGTAGAGTAGGTTCAACAAAGAAGCAGTTTGAAATTGAAACTAACTACAGTACTTCTTCCATTTTAAAGTATTAAATTTTATGATTACATGATTATCGGCAGTATTACAATACTGTACAATGCACAATGTACAAAACACCGTATTTTAGAAGGCAATCAATTCTCCTAAGGTTTATTGCCTATACTGAATTGAAACTCTATTATTCGAATTTTCAAGAGGATGAACTTTGATAAGGTGAACCTTAATTATTCAAAGCACTCGATAATTCAAAATTTCCCCTTTCCCCATGGGATTCGATTCATCGAGTTTCCTCTGTATACTAGTGTGGATGGTAGTCTGACACCCCTTGCCGATAAGGAAGTAAAGTCAACTGTATTCAGATGCATATGAAATATTTGTGTAATTTATGATATGTTTTCTTTATAATTGTAATTTCATTTTTTTCAGTCCGAAATCACCTCCAAACAGTCCAAATACTGAACTTGCAAACGATGAAGAGTTGAAAGGTGTCTACATAAATTATACATACAAGGTATATTGTGAAAACCTTATTTGTACGTAGATTAGATTTTTAGCTGTAATTTTTTGTTTTATTTCTAATTCCTTGTTAAGAGACGCTACTGGTTTTATGAATTAAATATAAATTGACCCAATAGAGAAGAATTCATTGTATAGTAAAGTTAATTATATTCAAGTTTTACTGTTTTTAATATTGATGTCTCGAGACCACCACCTGCGGCATTAAGTAAATTTATAAAAACTTTTATATGGGATTGCTTGAAAATTTTTTTATTATTTTCATATGCTAGCAAGATTAAGCAACCATGAAAGATTTTATTATTTAAATTAAAGTTAACTGTGCTCTCCAAGCTATTGTAACTAAATATTGACTTTTTCCAAATTAGTCTTTGAATATTTGTAACTTATTTAATAAATCATTTGTGGCATGTTTTTCAAGTTCAGACACAATAAAATTTCAGTCGAAGAAGCACCATCACGCTTAAACTCATCATGTACATTTAACATGTGATAGAGACACAAATTACCAGGACTACTGCACACACATTAAAATCCTGGTATATGTCAACATAGCTGTAATCTGAATTTGCTGATTCACAAAACGAGAAGAAAAGTTACTTCTAGCTGGTAATTTTTTTCGTGAGTAACCTGCATTGACGATAACACTTGAAAATGATACTATTTAGATTAGGAGATTGCTTAGAAGATCAGTTATCATGGAGAAGAGTTGCCTGTGGGACGGATTGTGAAATCCAGCTTGCAGTTAACTGTAGCAGCACGGAAAGATACTTTGTAGATTATATCCCAACGAGAATATATAAAATGCTGTCCATCTTATGTAAAGTAGAAGGATTGCCTATGCAGCACAATGAGCTGCATTAATCAGATTGGGTTGACATTTCAGTTGTTAAGCTAGGTTTACACATGAGAGTTTTTCACTCTCAGTGAGTTTCGTACTCTCAGGAGGTACTCGCAGAGGTGTTAGTTAACACAACCAGCGAATTTTTCAAGATAGTTAATCCCAGACAGTTTTCTGCGAGTACTATCAACAACTGCATGAGATTTGTACGAGAGAAAGTAACTAACTCTCCGAGAGTGAAAAACTCTCACGTGTAAACCTAGCTCTAGGTTCCTACTATTCTACTTTTAACATGTGTTTTCCTGTTATACAAGTTTTACCACCAAAACCTGTTTAAATTTTCAGTGAACTTAAAACCTTTCCCGTTTTAATCTTATGGACAAAAACAAGGGCTGCCCCTGCCCTTCAGAGTACAATAGTTAAAACTGGTAAAATAAGAGAGGAATTATGTTTACAAAAAACTGTTTCTAGTATTATACGTAAGGATTTAAGATTTAAGAAATGTGAAACCCTTCATTATCAATCACTATTACTTTGGTTCAAAACTATAGGTTTCATGGTCTGTTTAAGGCAAACTGCATGATATTAAATAGCATAGGTTGATATCATGAAACAGTCTGAACAGCCTGAGGCCTAAAAACTACTGGACCAATTGACCTGAAATTTTGTAAAACTATTTTTTATTTACCGTGGAGAAAGATAAAAGTAAAATTTAAACATGACAACAGAAAGCAGTACATGTACTAATAAATAGCCCTATGTCCCAAAAGTAAACTTGGACAGCAATGACCAGGTGATTGGATTTCTTCTAACACGAAACATTGAGTGAAGATTGTTTTAATGTTTAACTTCTATTTTTCGGAGTTTTGATAATCTGCTCTAAAACATTGTTTTATATATGAATTATTCAAGACACCATTCTGTTACACCTTCCAATTTACATTACTAGGATAGAAAATGTAATTTCCCTTAAACCTCAAGTAAATCAACATATGTAATTTGAAACTTTAAATTTGTAAAGAACATTTTTGTGTGCCATAACTTTTTGCCAAAATCATTTATTTTGAATGCGCAGCAACGCGGGATGGGTCAGCTAGTATAGTATAGAATAAAAATACGTTTCTGTATAGATTTGGCAACAATGAATCAACTCTCATCGGACTATTTTGGTGAACCTTACTTTAGCATGAACCAAAACAATTAACATAATTATTTTGAGTAAGAATGAAATTTTCATGTCAAATACAAAATTTATTACTTAATGAAGATCCTTGGCTGTAACCCAGAACTTTTGCGTCACTTCCCCTTTATCCCCTTTACTTCCTCTTATCCACAAGGCCATAACAGTGATTCTCTCGGTCTAAATAGAACGGTGTTGTTCTGCAAGTTGTTTGTTGAAAAAAACACCACTAATTTCTCAGAAGTCACACTTTTTGCTAGTTTAAAAACTAAAATAAAGGCTTTTATTTCTTGTTCCTCGGTTTTTATTGTGGACAATCTACTATAGTGCAGTAATAAAATATTTTTTCAATGAATCTAACAAGTGATCTTCAAGTAACAAAATCCTCGAGAAAGATGTTGTAGTTTAGCATAATTCTTAAAATTCATAAATACTCGTACAAATAATTACATTAACAATATTTGCTCTTGAATTGTATTCCTCATATATTTGTATGATTTTTATAGATACTTAGTCATTGCTAGTCATAGATAGTTGTTAAAGAACACTCTTATCTTGTGTGAGTTAATCTTATTTAGAATGACCTAAATATGTCTCAGGGTGGTGTTGTTCGTGTCTATAGCATTCCATTAAAGCTTCACGTACTCCCCGGCTGCTGCTAAACGAACAACAACTTTGGGAGCTGAAGTATCACGCACGTGATCTCTCAGCTATGCTAGCTGCCAGACAAAATTCAAATGGCTCTTCCCAGGGCCAATTAAAAAATTTAGGCTGTGTTAGCTCTATAAAGAGAGATCTAATTTTTATTTTCTTTTTACATATACTGACTCAGGTGCCCTGCACCGCAGAATTTATTTTCCTATTCTTAAAACCTAATGGCTGGCTAAATTAGCCATACGATGTGTATATATATATATATATATATATATATATTCTCCCAGAGGTATTTCTGAAAAAATACAATCCAACAACTAGTTTGTTACAATATTTGAGCTGATTTGTTTTTCAATTCGTAATTTCCCTTTTTATTAATAGTTTTACTATAAAGGTTTTACTTTAAAAGTTTCACACTGCAATAATTTTTAATTATTTGAGAAAAACTCAATCTAATTTCAAATTGTTATGGTAGAAGGGCTGATTTGGGTACAATTCATGTACAAGTAAGGGGCCGTCCATAAATTACGTCATCTAAAAATAGGGAGGGGGGTCCAGATTGAAAATGACGGTAGGGTGATGTGCAAGGGGAAGGGGGTCGGCTTTGATATGACGTCATTTAAAAAAATTATATTTTACATCAAATTTTAACAGTAAAACAATGATAAATTCGTACACAATTGAACTATTATAAAATAATTATTTAATAAAATACATTAGACTATAAATTTTAACAGTAAAACAATGATAAATTCGTACACAATTCAACTATTATAAAATAATTATTTAATAAAATACATTAGACTATTTTTAGCGAATTGGTACCACTGGCTTGGGTTGAAAACACTAGCTCCGAGTAAGTGCGTCGTTTTTAGCTGAAAATCAGTAGTTAATTGCCGGCTTACGTATCAGAATTGTGTTTACAGAAGATTAAGTATAAACGAGTATAGATTTACTGATAAATCAGGTCGGACAGTGATCAGGTCATTTAGTTATCAGCAAGTAGCTTGTGCGGTCGGTCGCAACGTGGTCGTATATGAAGAGGTCGGCGTTTGCATCCGAGTTGTGCGTTTTCAGTTTTTGGTGTTTTTGCGCAAGTGTAACATTATTTACCACATTCCAATTGTGCAGTGTGACTTTTAATGCCAGAACATTAAATCAGTGAGTATTTTACCCCTGTTTCCCAACAAGTTAAACGCCGCAGATCATTTTCATCTCCATCATCCCCTGAGGACCGACGTAGATTGGGAATCAACGCCATGGTGAACGAGGATGAAAAGGTTGGTGACCTTACAAAAGGACAGCTAAGATGTGCTTTGAGAGATGTAATGTCTGAGTTATTAGATACGAAACTTTCTACCTTAGCAACAAAAAGTGACTTGGTTAACCTAACTCAAGAAGTTCAAGATCTAAGGAATGAAAATGAAACCCAACGAGACAGTATCATGAATCTTAAAATGCAAAATAAATTTATGTTGGATAAACTTTTAGATTTAGAAAGTCGTTCAAGGAGGAATAACCTCTTATTTAAAGGACTTAAGTGGGGAGAAAGGACAACAGACTTTAAACAAGTGGTAGGCAAGTTTTGCAGGGATGTGATGGGAAATGACCAGGTGTGTATTAATAGGGCTCATCCGTTGGGAGGACAGAGGGACACAATTATAGCGCACTTCCCTTATGATGCAGACATCGACTATATTATGAGCCGGGTAAGGGACTTAAAGGACACAGGTTATGCGGTCTATCGCGATTTTCCGAAAGAAATTCGAGTTAAAAGAGCATGTCTTGCAGCAGTGAGATTGGAGGTTGAGAGAGTAGCAGGTCGCTGGAGAATGCCTATCGTGTACGACCATCTGACAATAGAACGATGCAGGTTCACGTGGGAGGACGGCAGGCTGTTGGCTGGCCGACAGAACGGAGTCGACAAGCTAAAATCTATGTTTGGCCATGACTTCTCCGAATTTGTAAGCGGCCTAAAAGATCATCCTACACGACAGCAAGAAGTTCAGCGAACGACCACGAACAGCCACCCGATCAGGCAGAGTGCATCATCAACAAACGGTGGCGGCGCCGGCGGGGCGCAGGCGAGCGAGGAGATGACTACCGACGGCGGGGGATTACTGAGGGGCCAGGGACAACAGGACACCAGCGAGCAGCGGGGCTGAGGGACCTTCGCCAATCCATCCAGCGACGAACATCGGGTAGTCTTAGAAAATAGAGTAAATAGAAAAAGTTGTTTAAGGTTAGTTTCTTACAATTTATGTGGCCTTAAAAGTAAAATTGATGATTTTCATTTTTTAGAGTTAATTAAAAGTTATGACATAATTATTTTAATGGAAACATTCATTTCGGAGAGAGAATGGAATTTTGTTTTGGGTAAACTGAAAGGGTTCAAAATCAGTGTAAAGTATGCTGAAAGAAAGGCCAATTATGGTAGATTTTTGGGAGGTTTAATTATTTTGCTGAACAATAAATCACCTTATTTTAATATGATATCTTTTGTTAATTGTAATGACTTTGTAATTATTAATATTGACACAAAAGTGGATGGCAGGAATATTAAGGTGTTACCTGTTTATTTAAACTGTAACTTTTGGGAAAGAGATTTTCAGCAACTATCAAACGTTTTAGTTAACTATACAGGTGAAGACATAATTATAGTTGGCGATTTGAATGGACGAGTGGGGGTAGAACAAACCTTTTCGGAGATTCTTCCAAGTGAAGTTAATATACGTTTTAGTGATACACGCAGTTCAAAAGACATTGTAATTAATAGCAACTTAATAGCAATTAATAGAAAAATTTTAAATATGTTTGAAGATAATAGTTTAATTATTTTGAATGGTAGAACGGCAGACGATAAACAAGGAGACTTTACCTTTATCGGAGCCATGGGTTGTTCCGTTATAGATCTAGCAGCAGTATCTATTAATTGTCTACATTTTGTAGAGAGTTTTAAAGTTTTAAGTCATACAGGGTCCGATCATCTGCTTATTGAGGTTGGTTTGAGGTGGATACTGAGGGGCGAAACAGGGAACAAATATTGCCTCTGCTTCCAAAACTAAAATGGACTCAAAATGACAATACCTGCTTTAGATTTAAAATTAGTCAACATATTAGTTTTTTAGATTTTTCAGATAATAATCAGGATAATGTTAATAGGATTGTTACAATTATTAGGGATTCAGCACACGCCAAACAAACCAAAACTACGGGCTCAAACTTTCAAAATAAACAAAAATGGTTCGATTATGAGTGTTTGTCAATGAGAAGGCGTAAATTTAAACTATTGAATAAATTTCGTAAAACTAACTCCTTGTCTGTAAAGGCAGAGTATGTTGAAATTAGAAAACAGTTTAAATCTCTTTGTAAAAATAAGCAGAAAATATTTTTTGAAAGAACAATTATTGATTTGAGTAATTCAGATAATAATCAGGATAATGTTAATAGGATTGTTACAATTATTAGGGATTCAGCACACGCCAAACAAACCAAAACTACGGGCTCAAACTTTCAAAATAAACAAAAATGGTTCGATTATGAGTGTTTGTCAATGAGAAGGCGTAAATTTAAACTATTGAATAAATTTCGTAAAACTAACTCCTTGTCTGTAAAGGCAGAGTATGTTGAAATTAGAAAACAGTTTAAATCTCTTTGCAAAAATAAGCAGAAAATATTTTTTGAAAGAACAATTATTGATTTGAGTAATAAAACGGACCCCAAAAGGTTTTGGTCTGCTTTAAACAGTTTTAAGCGCGGTAGTGTCAAGGTGATTGGAAATATTTCACAGGAAGAATGGGTTAGGTATTTTAAGAATTTATTAAATCCACCTTTGTTATCAGAGGGCATCAGCTATGCGGAGCCTCTGATAACGGACGAGTTCCTTGACGCGGATTTTAATCTGTCGGAGCTTAAATCTATTCTCACCCGTTTGAAAGATAACAAAGCTCCTGGGTACGATAGAATACCTTATGAGTTTTATAAAAATGCTCCAGATATATTGTTGACAAAGTTATTATTCGTTTATAATGATATGTATAGAAGTGGAAAAGTAGCGGATAGTTTTAAAGAGCCATAATATTTCCATTATTTAAAAAGGGGGACTTGAATTTAGTAGAAAATTATAGGGGACTTTCTTTTATTGACTGTTTAGGGAAAATTTTTACTTGTTTACTAAACAAAAGACTGAATAAATGGGTAACTGAAAATAAAATTTTATCTGAGTTCCAGGCAGGATTTAGAAGAGGGTATTCAACGATTGATAATATATTCAATTTATCGTGTTTGGTTAATTTGAAATTATCTGTCAAAAGGGAAAAATTATATTCTTTTTTTGTTGACTTTTCGGCGGCTTTTGATACCATTGATAGAAAAGCTTTAATATACAAATTACTGGGGTTAGGGGTTTCAACAAAGTTAACAAAATTATTACAAAATTTATATAGCGGGACTAATGTATCAGTTTGGTGTGAAGGCGGGATAACAAGTAGTTTTGAAACAAAAATAGGTTTAAGGCAGGGTTGTGTGGCAAGCCCTGGGATTTTTTCTCTATTTATAAACGATCTTCCGGAATTTTTAGGTGGTGGTTGTATTGTTGGAGGGAAGAGGATCAATATTTTAATGTATGCGGATGATGTCGTTTTATTAGCTCCAACTGCAACAGTTCTTCAGCAAATGATTGTTAAATTAGAATCTTATTGTAATATTTGGAATCTTAAGGTAAATCTTAATAAATCAAAAACTATGATTTTTCGGAATGGTGGTAAACTAGCGAGAAACGATAAATGGTGGTATAAAGGGAATCAGATCGAAATAGTAAATTCTTACAAGTATTTAGGTGTTACTTTGACTCCAACTTTAAGCTGGGAAAATCATTTTCAAAATAAATCTGCGGCAGCGAAATTGGCAATTAATGTAACCTGGAGTAATTTAATACATAACAACAATGTGCCATTGGTTTCAAAATTTACCTGTTTCGAATCAATAATAAAATCTGTTTTATGTTATGGAAGTCAAGTATGGGGATATTTAAGCAGTAAAAAGATTGAATCAGTACAAAAACTGTTTATTAAGAAATTGTTTCGTTTACCAAATAATACGCCTGACTACACTTTGTACTTGGAAACTGGGTTGGATTTGCTTCTTTTTTTTTACATTAAACATGAACATGAATTATATTTTTAAAGTATTATCGTTAGAGCCGGAGCGTTTGCCAAATATATTAGTCAAAGAAATAATTAGAAGAAATCTATATTGGTGTAAGGAATGGAAAAGGTTGGGGAACAAGTTTGGGTTATCAGTCGATTTTAATGCAGTTTTGGATGGAGGGGAAGGGGGAACGTTGATGACTCAGATGATAAGCGTTGTGAGTGCGTTAAGAGATAATTGGAGAGCAGAATGTTTGGGTAGGGCGCGTACCTCAGTATTCCATTCACAATACGTATCAGTCGATTTTGATCTTGGAGAGAGCAGTTTTTTTTAAATAAGAACCTTGATATATCTGTAATATCATGGATAATAAAATGCAGGGGAGAACTTTTAGACCTTAATTTCAAGCCTTGGATTGAACAAAACTATTTTTGTTCCTTATGCAATATGCGTGAGAATGAAACGGTGTATCACTTTGTAGCAATATGCCTGATGCTTAGAGATGTTAGACGTTTGTATTTGGAGAAAGCAATTTTAGATTACGAGGAATTTATAAGTTTGTTAAATGGAAGGAATTGGCGGGGTTTAGGGAATTTTGTTAAACATGCTTGGTTTTTAAGGTGGGAACTAATTAATGAATTCAATTATTAATCACTCTCAAATCGTCATTAAAAATTTAATTAATTACAAAATTAAAGAATTATTTTTTTTAATGGGGTTGAAGTCATCTCTTGCTTAGACAAAAAAGTTGTTGGAAATCCTTTTGACCAAGGCAAAAACTTTATGTTCATTTTTGTAGTATGATATTTTCAATAGGCCTTAGTCTTATATGGTTCTGTTTTTAGACTTTTCAAAATCAATATATACACATCGTCGCTTAAGAAACAACACCGCCTAAGTGACATTTTTGGCAAAATTGAGATTTTTGCATCTCTATGGAAACATATGCTTTTTACACGTCCTTGCGACGTAGTTTAGTGAAAATCCAACAGAATTCGCTGCTATCTTGATTCTTCTAACACTGCCTATCTCCCTAACTAAAAAAACACCGCCAATGTCCACTTCCACCAGTTTTGTTCTGGCATGGTAGTCAACAAGAGATGGATTTCATTCTGCATAAGGTGAAACTTATTTACAGCTTTTATTAATTTCCATTGATTTTTAAAATATCATAGATAGTGTTAGTTATTGTCTTGGTTATAAAACAAACATTTTAAGAGTCAAATTAATAGCTTAAAGTGTTTTTTGGAGTTAGGCGGAGTTATATCATACTCTTCTTGTAATACAACACCGCCTATCTCCCTCACGAGTTTTTTTGGCTCTCCTGAAAAGTTTGCTTTTTGTCACTTAGGCGGTGTTGTTTCTTAGGCAACGACATGCAGTTTAGAATTAATCTAACAGTTCTTGATTTATTTTTATTTTTTATTATTTGCTATTTTATTTTGATTTTAATGTAAGAAAATTTAAAAAATAATAAATAAGAAAGTATGTTTTCTTTAGTAGGCATATATAACAGTGTATTGGACATACGAGCAGTGCTGTGAATAATTTTAGATTTTAGGTGGACCAACTGGACAGACGGTCAAATTGACCATTGTTATTGTGCACCACTTGTCTTTAATGTAGCCTATGTAAATATTATTGAATAAAGCACTTTTCTATTCTATTTTTAGCGTTGTTTAGTACATTATTTTTTCATTGAGAAAGTCATTTTGCCTTTATTTCTGAAGGTAAATTCAGATTTGATTGGTCAATGTTTTAAGTTTGTCAGGTAGAATTCATCGTCAGACAAAGGTTAGTAGAAAAGGTGATTACTACACGAGGGTACTACAATGGTTTGTAAATGAAAATAACCAATTTGAATTTTTTTTTCAACAAATTACCTCTAAAATGGGTTTCAAAAGTTAACTGATAGTCTTAATAAATCAATAAAAATAAAACTTAGGTTGCTTTAACAAAAAAGTATTATTTTTACTTAAAATTCACTATCCTGACAATAATTAAGGTTTGTTAAATGACGTCATTTTTCTGAGAAGGCGGGGGGGGATCAGACAAATTATGATGGTAGAATGATTGTAGGGGGGGAGGGTCCAAAAATGGCCAAAAAGCGATGACGTAATTTATGGACGGCCCCTAACAAGCAATATTTGCAACAGTAAGTCATTTTTCTTAGGAAAAAGGAGGAAAACCCAAGTAAAAAAATATTACAAATAAAATATTGAAATAATGTTAACTTTTTTAACATAAAACAACTGAAATAATTTATGTGGTTTCTCCTATTTTAAATTTTAAATTTGATTTTCAGGATGGAGATTTTGTAGCCGTGGATCGTAACACAGACTGGATTTGGGACTGGAGCAGCCGACCAGATCAAACACCTCCAAAGTAAGATTTGAAAATATAAGATAAAAACTTAATTAAGTCTAAAACTGTTTCATATTTAATTATACTGGATGTTTGTATAACTATTCATTTTATTGTTGAGATGTATCATGAAGGCATATGATATCATTACAAAAAACTGTGTTTAAATGTTGTCCTTCTATCCTAACAATTCAGATAAAATTTGATAATGTTATTTATCAAAACAGTAGACCTAAATTCATAATTCATGAAAAATATGTATCTTATCATACACCAAAGTTACAAAAAAGATTTAATCACTGATTTACCATAGTAACCAAATAATTGTATTTAGTCCCTAAGATTGCTGTTTGTTTCCACGCAATATCCTTCAAAACAGTTACCAACTTCCTGCACTAACATTCTACGGCCAACAAGCATCCCAAAAACATGTGTTTTTTTTCAGTTGCTCTGTTAGACAATTTGTATTTATAAGTTACAGTTCTTAATAAAAACTAGTGGAGTGTAAGGGCAAAAGCCCCTAACAATCAAAATGGTGGTGTCTCCAAAAATAAGTTTCAATTTATCACCTCCTTGCAGTATTAAGGTTAAAACTATTTTTAACCTTAATAAAATAAGGTAGTATAATACTTTTTACTATGTTTGGTAGTATAGTAGCGCAATAATTTTTCTTTTTTCCACAAAATAGACTACTGTATTTTAATACAGGGAAATTATTAGTAAATTACTGATTTGATACCGCCAAAAAGTTTCTTCAAAATTAGGCAATATTTTATTAGAAAATCCAAAAGTGTAAATTCACACTACAGCATTCACACTACTGTATTTTTCTCACGCTGTAGTGTGAATTTATACTTTTGGATTTTCTAATAAAATATTGCCTAATTTTGAAGAAACTTTTTGGCGGTATCAAATCAGTAATTTACTAATAATTTTCCCTGTATTAAAATACAGTAGTCTATTTTGTGGAAAAAAGAAAAATTATTGCGCTATTATACTACCAAACATAGTAAAAAGTATTATACTACCTTATTTTATTAAGGTTAAAAATAGTTTTAACCTTAAACATGTTCATGATGAGTTTGTAACTTAAACAAATAAAATAGTTATATACGACATAAGCCCATTAATACTGTACACTCCTTCACCCTGGACCCCTGTGCCCCCCATTCCCCTACACTCGCCGTGACCCCATGCCTCCAGTGCCTCCCTAGACCCCACCCCTTGTGCACCCATTCCCATGCATCCATACCCCCGTGCTCTATGTCACCATTCCTCCTCATGCAACCTACATCCCCATGCCCCCCTAACCCCAGTGCCCTCGACAACCCTCGTGCCCCATGCCCCCGCACCCAGGTATTCCCGTGACCACTTGCCCACCGTTCTTCCCCATGGTCCCCATGCTCTCTCTATGTCCCCTAAGCCTACCCAGTGTCCCCATGTCCATCTGCCCCCGTGCCTCGTGCCACCGACACCCCTAGTGCCCATTGTGTCTTCCAACTCCCGCTCCGCCAAGTGCCCCCGGGCACCCTTGTTTCCGTACTCCCATGCTCAACGTTGCTCCCCGTGGCAAACGTGTCCCCCATGCCCATCTACCCCTTTTGCCACCGACGCCCCTAATGCTCCTTGTGCCCCATCACCCCTGCCGCCACGTGCCCCAGTGCATCCCATGCCTCCCCAGAGTGCTCCCATGCTTTTGTACCCTCATGCTCGCCGTTTCTCCCTGTGCCCCTATGTTGCCCATGCCTCCACGGAGCCCCTCATGTCCCCCTGTCTCCAGTGCCACCCACACCCTTCGTGCCCCCATTTCCTCGAACTCCCCTGTACTCCCCGTGGTCCCGTAATGCTATCCCCGCCGTCCCTCCCCGTACCTCCGTGCCCTCCTGTGCCCCCCGCCATTTCCCCTATTTCTCTCATGTCTCCCCTGTGCCCCCATGCCTCCTTACTCTCCGTGCCACCGACGTCCCTCATACATTGATTGTACTCTATTTTGTCTGTTCGCCACTGAAGTGGAACACTGATTGTGCTACCTTAGGCATGGCAACTAAATTGTACGGCTTGGCTCAGAGAGGGGCGGGGTAATCTTCTCAAGTAGGTTTTGATAGGGCGCCACCTCATTTAGCGTTCTGCTCCCCAGGGAAGAATGAGGAAACTTCCCCTACGCTGAAGGTGTTAGGTCCACTGAAGCTCCCGGTGGTATATGTGGAAGTGGATGCAGCCCCGACCCAAACTTTAGTTTGGCCAAGACCAGCTTTACAGAGTGCGATAATTCTTAAAGATTGTAATTACGAGTGTCTAACTAAGTGCCAAGCTTGGTTCTCTAAAATATCAGAATGACAGTGGGTAAGAGCAATATTCCACAGTCTATAGCAAACTGAGTTTAATTTAAATATCCAATGACTCAGATATCAACCACAAGACAAACAATAGTGGGACTCTTAAAACTACGAGCTATAAATATATCAATCATGCACAAACCACGTAATAAATTACACCACTATTACCAACTTGGACTCGTTTTCAACAAACAGGCAAGGACCCTCAGGCTATTACATTAAATCAATATTACTGCAAATTAAGCAACAATTGTTGAACTCTGATCAGTTTCTGGTGGCCACCAACATAAATAAATACAAAGGAAAACATATACTAAAACCAAACAATTGCATCAATTTGACCCGTCAGAGTCTGATGTCCAGTTATGTCCCAGTAATTAATGTAACTGAACGGTGAACACAAATACTAATTAAATACTACACTTTAAAGTCTTTCAGAGATATTCGGTAGATTGGTTATCAGCGGGCACACCAAATGTCTTTGTTGTGATACAGCTATCGGTAGATAGGACTATCTCTAGGACTTATCGGTATTCGAGAGATAAGGTGCCGCCGGAAGTAGATAACGCCCTCGTCCGCGACTAGGTGTGAAGAATCCACCGAGAGATTGGGCAGGGAGGGCGCGAGGCTCTCACGAAGCGATAAGGCGGCCGTACACCAGAACCCTTTAACAATAATTCCTTACTCCTAGTAAATTGGGCAGTGAATAAATTATATTAACCAGTCACAAGGGAGCACAATAGTTATGACTAATTAACCAGTGTAAACAGTGTATTCCCATTACTACAGGTAAATTTAGCAAAGTGTTAAAACTCCATACAATTCAATCTAATGAGATATTATATATTACAATTTGAGTGAAAGTACAAAATATTGTGAAAGCTACTATTCTCCTTTTTCCCATGCCTACTCTCTAAATTTTCTATTAGATAAATAATTAAACAATAAATAAATAATGGCTCTTGGTTTCCATGGCTTTATAGGTGAATCAATTTAATTATCGTGTACAAGTTAGGACCGTACAAATAAATACAGATTATACTGAGGTACTATCAAAATTATAAATAACGAACAGCTGGCCTAGTTTGGAAATTGAGTGCCGATAAATTATGTATTCTCAACTAATTATAATTATGTATTTCTGAGAATAAAATGCATAGTTTACATCGTAAATTATGAAATGAAATAATATTTGGCTATTCAATAATAAGGCTAAAGCTAACAATTACGGTAATATAAATAGTGTCTGTCCATTCCAGTCAGGCGTAACGAGTATTTATGATATAAATTTAACATAATAGACATTGGAAATAAATTAATTCGCCAATTTGTTATTGATCATTGACAATGACATTACTTTGTTAAGGCAAAATTGGATTATGCATACAAGATTGGTTATGTTACAATCTCTGTTATTACAATAAACTGGTAATAATCAATGTTGTGACGGTACATAAATTGCAAAATTAATTTTATTTATTTCCCAAGGACATTAAGCAGTGGTACATTTATCCCCTACCAGCTGGCCTGGCCAAACAGGAAAATACACCATCTGGTGATAATAAAGTCTTGATTTTAAATTCGAATACCATGTTCACAAAAGGTGGTAAATATTATTTGAAGCACTATCTCACCTCAAAAGTTCTGTTAATCCCCCAGATGTCCGACGACGATCAGGAAGAACCGAGGGTCTCAGATCCGAAGGCACAGGTCACTCCAACAGGAAACGTTTGAACTCCAACGGCCGACTGTTCACCGCTGACCGTTGCGCTATCTGGCAAGCGTTATCTCTAGGTTGCGTCTCTGTTATCAGTGTCGGTGGCAACAATAGAGAGGCAGAGCAACGCATCCAACACACAACTTGGTATTGACGGACAATTTCGGGCGCGCTCCGAAGTTGAGGATTTAATTATTGGGGTGATCATTCCCAGTTCCGTATGTAGCCAAAATTATGATTATGGACCGTCACAAATGCCCCTCTGCCTGAAGAAAATGTCCCACATTTTCTTTTTAGCTTGCATATGGTTTCAAATCGACACGTGCCAGTTACCAATGGTCTTCCCTTTCTGGTCAGTTAACGTATACACTGTGGGCGATATCTTTGCACTGATCACGTACGGGCCAACAAATTTTGGGGCGAGCTTAGCAGAGAAGAAATTTGCTGCATTTGACTGTTCGAAGTTCTTCTTCCACACTAAATCCTGTACTTTGAACTTCTGGACTCTCCTCCGGAGGTTGTATCTTTGGGCACCCCTCTGATGTGACTCTTTAAGCCTTCGTGATACATCCTGATACACGAGGCGTAGATCCTGTAGTTTTTGGCTTAACTGGTTTGGTTCCTCCATTTGAGGAAGTTCCTCGCCTTGGAGTACATCAAATCCATCTCCAGTCGCCGACAGTTCTCTGCCAAATGTGAGGAAGGCCGGTGAATAGCCTGTTGATTCATGGACTGCAGTCCGAAGAGCAAATCCAATTTGGGGTATCTTGAGGTCCCAGTCACGGTGGTTGCTGCCCACGTATGACCTAAGCATGTTCCCTATGGTTTTATTCACCCTTTCGGTAGGGCTAGCTTGAGGGTGACGGCTAGCATTTAGCAGGACTTTTACTTTGTAATCCCTCAGTAATGTCTTCATAGGGGCCCCGATAAATTCAGGTCCGTTGTCGCAAATTAGATACTTGGGCACACCATACACCATAAAAATCTCTTCCTCAAGGTGCTTGGCCACAATCTTCGAGTTGGCTGCACGTAGAGTTCTCAGGATCGTGTACTTGGTGAAGGTGTCTGTGATCACCAACAGATACTTAAAGCCGCTTTTAGAGCGTGGGAATGGACCCATGAGATCTGCTGTGATCATTTGCCAAGGTGCGTCGACTCCTCTTCGTTCACCCATAAGACCACCCGGTTTTCTTTGGTCAGATTTCATCTGTTGACAAATCTGGCATCTTGCCACATATCTTGCAACATCTTGCCTCATCTTCGGCCAGTAATACTTTAACTGCAATCTCCTGAACGTTTTGAAACTGCCCAAATGTCCTGCCGTTGCTTCGTCATGACATTCATGCAAAGCCTTCATCCTCAGTTCCTTTGGTAGGACCAACTTCCAAGAAGACTCATCATCCTCCGACAGTTTTTGGCAATCCTGAACATGTTTCCAAAGCTCTTGATCCAACACTCTCCACTGGGGATAAGCCTGACTTTGACTCTGAACTTTCTCCAACATCCCAAGGTACCATTTATCCTTCACTTCTTCAGTAACTTTGAGACTATACACTACAGCTTCAGGCTGAGTTTCTTGAGCCTTCTGGTCCTTGTCAACAACAGCACGCGAAAGGAGATCGGGAACAACGTTTTCCTTGCCCTTTCGGTGTACCAGGTCGAAGTCGTAGGGCTGCAACCTCAAGGCCCAACGAGCCAATCTTCCTTGAGGATCCTTTAGGTTGTTTAACCACAAGAGACTATAGTGATCCGTGATTATCCTGAATTTACTTCCTTCGATATACGGTCGGAAACGTTCCACGGCCCATATTACTGCCAGGCATTCACGTTCAGTGGTGGAATAATTTTGCTCTTGTCGTGACAGTGTCCTGCTGGCGTAGGCAACAACGACTTCTCCCTTTTCAGTCTCCTGAGATAGAACTGCGCCAACTCCAACTCCCGAAGCATCGCATGAAATGGTGAATGGCTTCGCAAAATCTGGGCACGTCAGGATGGGGGACGCTATCAAGCAGGATCGAATGTCGTCAAAAGCGTCTTGGGCTTCTACAGTCCACTCAAACTTCTTCCGTTTCTTCAGCAAGGCCGTAAGGGGATACATTCGGGTAGCAAAGTCCTTTATGAAGCGGCGGTACCAGCTGGCTGTACCGCAGAATTGCCTGACCTCCTTTTGATTCTTCGGAACAGGTAAGTCCAGGATAGCTCTTACTTTATCTGGGTCTACCCTTAGTCCCTTCTCGCTTACCACATACCCCAAGTAGCGCAACTCTGGTCGGCAAAACTGGCATTTGTCCTTGTTCAAGGTAAGCTTGGCATCTCTGATTCTCCTGAATATCTCGGACAGGACCTCTAGATGCTTGTCAAAGGTGGGCGTGACTGCAATTATATCGTCCAAGTAGACAAATACGAAAGGTTCGAGATCAGGGCCAAGCACGTTGTCGACAAAGCGCTGCCATGTTGCAGGAGCATTACTTAGACCAAATGGCATGGTCACAAAATGGAAAAGGCCGCGACCAGGAATCGTGAATGCCGTCTTTTCCTTGCTATTCTCCTCGAGGGGGATCTGCCAGTAGGCACTTTTAATGTCTAAACTGGACAGATATCGAGCATCTCGTAAACGGTCTAGAATGTTCGTCACCATGGGTAAGGGGTAGGCATCCTTCTTCGATACTTGGTTGACCTTTCTGAAGTCCACGCAGAACCGTCGGGATCCGTCTGGTTTATCCAGTAAGAGGATAGGGGAGGACCAATCACTTTTTGATGGTTCCACTACTCCAAGTTCAAGCATCTTGTCAAGTTCCTCGTTGACTAACTTTTGGCGGGCTGGCGAGAGGGGGTAATACCTTTGTTTGACGGCAGGTGCACTCCCAGTATCAATAATGTGTTTGACCTTATCCGTACGTCCAAGGGTAGTCGGTTCACTCTGAAAATGTTGGTTGACGAGATCTTCAAGTTTTTCCCTTTCTTCAGAAGTTAAATGCTCATTAGATTTAATACCTTCCATCAGGTGACAAAATACCGGCTTTTCCCGGACAGCAAAATCCCACTTACGATTATGCACGTCAGTTACGAGGTGCATGACATCCCAGAAGTCGACACCTAAAATTATGGTATGTGGCAAGGTAGGCACAACCAGCACATTGACTTCTTCTGTTCTTCCCTGCAGGGTAA
>CM061534.1:89395060-89497310 GCA_030545055.2 Neoaliturus tenellus
TGACATTAAAGTTATAAGAAGAGTTCGTCAGGTGAGAGTTAAATATCACAAAGGTATTTTATTGTATGTTTAATTAAATAGTACCAGGGGGACCGAGCTTAAGCTCGGTAAAATTATTACTTTCGTTTCTCACACAAAACTCATTCGCTCCGCTCACTCGCCAGGCAGAAGTTTTGCTGCACATTGGTATGATTTTCCTAAAACCACAGGTTAAAGATGTAACACATTGGTTTATTTTATCTACAGTTATCAGCTGATTTTTGTTTAATTTAAAAATCTCCATAAGGATAATATGGGATCTTTGAAGGGCTCTAGCGCGAAAACCAGATTTTTCCCAGCTATGGGACCAGCTCCAATCGATTCCTGGTGGCCAAACCCCCCATATTAGTAGTGTCAAATTGTTGGTGCTGGCCCAGTTCAAGGTCACCTGAGGGATGACGTCATCGAGGTCAATGACCTCACCGATGACGTCATCGATGACGTCATCGATTGCGTCATCGATGACGTCATCACTAATGACGTCATTTCTATGACGTCACACCCATGACGTCACAGAAATGACGTGCTGATGACGTCATCACCCCTTACGTCATCAAAATGACGTCACCGACGCCACTGAGGTCAAGGTCACGCCGAAACTTAAAATTTTTTGGCACTTTTGCCGTTTCTCGCACTACGCTCCGAGTTTCAGTCAGAGTCCCCGTGACCTTGACCACTTGGAGCGAATTTTCGACGAGAAACGGCAAAAGTGCCAAGTTAAACTCGAGTTTCTGACATGACCCTGCCTAAATGGGCAATCGGTTATCCCTCAGGTGACCTTGAACCAGAACAACACCAACAATTTGATATTACTGTGACCTTGAAAACCTAACAACGGAGCGCCGACACCGATGCGCACCCCACGACAGCCACCGAGTGACTGACTATCAGGCTCTGTGTACTCTAGGTATATGGGGAAGTGGAGGGGGAAATCTCAAGGTCATCCAAATGGAGTTTTAAAAAAGTTGAAGAGTAGAAAGACTACTCTTGTGCTTCCTGGGCGACCTCATCAACCTCTAATGGATCTGTAAACCAATCCGATCTGTAGCGGCAGGAGTCCAGAAAACAGGTGCACCACCCATCAGGTTGTCCGTAGCATTTCCGACAATTGGTAAGATTGGAGAAGTGAAATTTAATACACCGCTGCGGACAACAAGTGTAAAAGTAGTTGGATTTGTAGATTTTGAAAGTTTGTAGTACCGGTGGTGGCAGCTGTTGGTTCTTGCATCTACACCTGCAACATCCGAAGCATTCACATTGCCGGCAGGCCAGCCCGTCCACTTGCCATCTTGGTAGTAGGAAACACTTGCCCTCGCAGCAATAGGTTGTCCCTGTCTCTTCCTCCCAAAGCTTCTTTGCACAATGGATGACGCCTTGTATCTCTAAACACTTATGTTCGCAACATGAGACACGCTTAGTTTCCATACTTGATGTTGCTTCGGCGAGGGAGCAAGATGAAGTGATGCCGTGGTCAGCGGGAATGGAGCTTATATAAACTAAGGTGAGTGGAGGGGGAAAGGTCAAGGTCATCCAAATGGAGTTTTAAAAAAGAAAAGAGTAGAAAGACTACTCTTGTGTATCTATAGCGATTTCATTGATAGTGAGTGCTTCTGTATGCCAAGTTGATCTGTACTGACAGGCTCCTAAATAATGTTTGCAAAAACCTGCAAAATGATTGTTGCACAATTTGCAGCCAGTTAGCTGTTTTAATGTGAATTCAATGCAACGTTCAGGGCAACAAGTGTACTTATGCCCTCTCATCTGGTACACATGGAATGTCTTCAACTCCGGTTTCGGCTTCTTCCAAGACTTGCACTTACACATGCATTGACCAAAAGCTTCACATTTTCTACACGCCAGGCCATCCGCAACATCAATGTCATTCGGCCATGAAAAACATTTCCGTTCGCAACAGTAGTTGAGTTGACTCTCCATGTTGCTGTGGTGAAGGTGCGCGATGAAATGATGTTGCAGTCATTGAGAGTGCACGTTAAATAAACTCAGTGGAGGGGGAAAGGTCAAGGCCATCCAAACGGAGTTTTAAAAAAGATAACTAGTCGTCCTCCTCCTCCTCCTCATCCGTTGTACTTAGAGAGCTGTCAGACGAAGAGCCCCGTGCAGGTGCTCCCCAGATGAAAAACAAATCAATTTTAAAACGAAGACCAGGATCTTGCATCATCAATTCCTTTAATTTGTCACATACTAAGTCGACCTTGTGTAAGGTGTCAACAACAAGCTTCCAATTCGTTGGTTCAATATAACTTGTAGTAGAGTCTGCCTCGCTGATAACCACATCCTCCGGCCGTATTGGAGTGTAAAGATGTGTAAAGTTCTTCGGCTGTAGCTGAGGTTCAGGCTGGCTGGAAGTAGAAGGTTGAGTGTGGACCCCTGTCGCATCGAAATCCATAGTCATTCTACATTCAATGTTGGGGTTTTCGTTTAATACATACACCAATTTCTCATGCAACATATCCACTTCTGCCGAGTCTTGCAGATGAACATTCCAGGAAAATGGCCATTCTTCATCCGTAGTGGAGTCAACTCGAGAAAGAGTGCTGTCCGCCATGATAGCTAAGCAAGGAATGATGTGAGCTACAGACTGTGGTAACAGTATTGAAAAGTAGAGGGGGTAAACCAAAAGTATGTGGAGGGGGTATTTTCAAGGTCATTTAATTTGGGTTTTAAAAAAGGAAATAGTGGAGGGGGAATTCTCAAGGTCATCCAATTTGGGTTTTAAAAAAAAGGAATGAAGGTTACTCCTCTTCAGCCTCGTTGTCCCCCACATCCTCATTAGCCTCATCTTCATCGACGTCAGACTCGCCGTAAGGGTAGATCGGGGACATGGGCGAATATTGTGGTGATTGTTGACCGTTGTTATCGTCCCCTTGCATTCTGACTTGGGACCAATCATAATTTAAATTCATTTGTATTATGATTCCAGGGTTGTCCCGCAGTATTTCCTTCATCCGTTCGCAAATTGTTTCCAAATAGTGTACACTATCGATCGACAGTGTCCAACCCGTACTTGTACCGACATCAGTAGTGGAGTCAGCTTGGCTGATGGTGTTGTTGTCTGCCATGGTTGCTTGTCGGACAAGGAATGACGGTTGATGTGATGCTCATGCAGGAACATGGTGAAGTGGTGGGGGGGGGGGGGGGGGGGGTGTGGTGGAGTAGTGGGGGAATTTTCAAGGTCATCCAAACGGAGTTTTAAAAAAAAGGAAAACTTACAAAGTAACATTGAAACTTTCCAATTGATGGTGGCGAGCGTTTTCTTCTGCAACCTTGCCGACACATGTGACTATGCCGTACAGTATGAAAAGTACAACCATAATAAGGCCGAACAATAAAAGATAGCCGTTGACTATCATGATATTTTCTGAGTGGATCTGTTTTCTTCTTATCGCCCTCTCCTGCATCCTCTTCTCCAACTCGTGGACGAAGTCACAACATGCGTGAGGACACCTTTCATCTGTTGGTAGGTTTGCCATTGTTGATGTTGTCGGTGTGGCTGTTGAAGATGGAATGAGGTTTCCAATTGCGATGTGCCATGTACACCAATAGTCAAGTGGTGGGGGTAACAAAGCAGTGGAGGGGGAAGTTTCAAGGTCATCCAAATTGTGTTTTAAAAAAACCTATCTTGTTACTGAGCTTATATGTCAGTAACAAGATACATATTCTACAATGGTTAGGATAAGAAATACAACTGCTAGTCAGCTGAAGTAGTCCAAGTTGTCTGGCTCGGTCTTCATGGACGCTGGTGAGGAAGCCGTCGAGGAGTGTCCAGGCTCTTCCTTTGACTGCCGGGTGTTCCGTATATTGCAAGCGTAAACTTGCACATTTATACGGTAGCCTCGTGCCACCATCAGCTGCAACTCCTTGTATAAGTCGTTTAGCTCCTGCTGAGTCTTGATGCTCACCTCCTCGTAACTTGCGCAACTAACGTTGAGGGACATCCTGATGTTGCTAGGTTGGCTGCTGGAGTAGAAATGAAGCCGAGGCACAGCGTTTGGAGGTACATGGAAAAGTGGTGGGGGTGATGGTGGTGGGGGTATGGAAGATGCAATTAAACACTTCTAAACTTTTTCCATTGATACAAAGGGATGGAACAAATAGCACAGGTGTCCTTGTAGTTTTCAAATCTAAACATTGGTGCTAGAAATCCAAACTGTTTTCTACCACCTTCCTGTACGAACCGTCGAAGGTCTCTGACGGCAGCATTGCCACAAGGCCTACAAAACTTTTCCCCGTCTTGGAACCTATACCAGGAGTATCCCGAATACCCTCTATTATCTTTCTTGTACTCCTCGATATCCTGCTTTACTGTTATAGGGATATTATCTCGTAAAGCCGTCTGGAATAAAGATGCGTCAGTTATAACTCGTTGTAAGCAAAGCTCGTACAAGGTGCTCATCGTTTGCTAGTTGGCAACAGACTGACCGTTCTTTGCATCCAAGCAGGTTTGAATCCTAGTGCGGTAGTGGGGGTAATTACGGTAGTGGGGGGTAGTTGTGAAATGCAAAGGTCAAAGGTCAAGGTCACCCGCGAAGTTTAAAAAAAAATGCAACATATCAATACGTGAAGTCTGTCACATATTGATATGTTGCATTTTTTGTTTTTTTTATTTTTTTGTCTTTTATGATTCGTTTATTTATAAAACATTACAACAACAACATATGTACAACATTAAAACTTAAATCTAACACTGCTGCTTGTCAGCGATGTGGATGGTCAACTCTGTAGAATTGCTACCCGTGCAGCCGTGGGACACCAGGTATAGACACCCGGGTTGAATAGAGCGAAGATCCTCGTTTTGTAGAAGATGGACGAATCTCTTGGGCAGGTACACCTGGAACTTTGGTTCATCCCCCGGAGTAAACGGTGCCTCGCTGAGACTGCAGCAGATGGCCTCCCCAACTGTAGTCTCCATCTTCTTCATAGCATGGATTATGTAGTGCTTCTCGTCTTTTAGTTCCGAGCACTTCTTTACAGGTAATATTGTTGACTTGGAGTGAGCATTGAACTGCTCGACCAAAGTCTGAAGGAACTGGTGAGATGCCATGGTCAGGTTACAGATCGTCTTCTTGCTCGGAGATGTTGTCGTCTCGGAATCTCGAGTAATACTCATGCCAGGTCCCTGTCTGCTCCCCACTTATATACTCTCCGTTACCCCCACCACTCCCCAATTCCCCACTTTGAAGGTAAGAGGCGAGTTTATAGGCATTTTTTAAAGCGCAATGTCTATCTTTATCATGTTCTGGGCTTTTTGTACAAATACATATGGTTTCCAGCATGTATTGATAATTCTTATCCAATTCCACATCATTAACCGGAACATGAGTAAATCCTTCGATCCATCTTTTCTTTTCCAGCCCCTTTGTGTAAATATTGGTAAACTTGTCTGAAAAGTGATGCATAATGTGATACAAGTCCGTGTAACTTGTAAAACCATCATACCAATCGATATGATGGAAGTGTTTTGAAATCCATCTGTTGGTAGTAGCGGCTTTACTAGTTAAAGACGAATAAGAACATGGTGGTTTAAATAAAAACGAATAAGGAACACTTGTATTCATGTCCAAAAAACACAAGTTCTTTTATAATGAATCTATCATCATTACCACGAAACGCTTGAAACTCAATAATACCAGGCTTGGACTTTACTTGTTGTTCTTCTCCCTTGTCCATTTTGAAGGTCACACGTCTGCTCATTACGAAGTCAGGAGGTCAACTGATTTCCACAACCACGGTAGGTACTACTTTTATACCAGGCCGTACAGTTGTTGGCGCGTTGGTGTATATTTAACGTGGGCACCGTCCCCAATAGGCCTAACCCCACAAAATGTAGGTTATTGTTTTAAAAACTAACCATTGTCATTTAAGTTTCCATCTTTATATTTTCCTTATTTTCATTTCATCACTAACACTTGATTCTTCTCCTCCATCTTCCTCTTCTTCCTGTTTTACTGATTTCTTATGTAGTTGAGCGTACTTTTCCAATTGTCTCCACATTGTACTTCATGAGGAACTCTATTAAATATAGAAGTATCCACAGGTCCGTATAATATAGGTGCGTCCGGTTGTTTGTCCAAAGTGTCTTCCAAATAATCTTTAATAATCGAACTTGAAAAACACCAGTTGTCTCAAGTATCTTGTTATAGGTTCAGTAGCACAAGTTAAAATGAAAAACTCCTCTCGATTAAGTTGAATTTTGTTATCATGTCTTGTTGTGTCTCTAAACCGTAGCTGATGATCACCACGTTGTTTAATGATATCAATTTCCACATTTGAATCCAAAAGTCCTACTCTTGTCTTTCTTCCAAACATGTTACTACTTAAATAGCATTCTAGTAGATGCAAATGTTTCATAAACGATTCCCAAGCACTGTCCGTAAACAAAATCATTTTGGCTCCATGAGTTAAAATTACAGTAGGGGAATAATCTGTAGATTTCATAACACCGATTAAAACACTTTTATCCAAACTGGAAGAGATTGGGTAAAATATTCGCAAAAATACCTCACTCAATATGTTTGGAGAAATATTATCTTCAATATCCCTTTTTCTCTTTTGTATAGTCTTTCTTCTTTTACCTTTTTCTTCAACATTATTACTGGCGTGAAGTTGTCCGCAAACGTTTTGTTCACCTCCTTCCTGGTGACCTTGAGGATCTAAAAACTCAGATATCTCCTTCTCAATATCTACCACATTTTCAGGTGTACCACTAGGAGAAGCCATATTGAATACGATGCTACCCATACAACAGTAGGCAACAAACTGATGAGGAGCGGTCTGTACGCTCTGCTTTTATACTCGCGGAATGAAACAAAACCGGTTCTTACAATACATTTTTAACAATTCCAGTTAAAGGTGTGTATGTTACGATTTTATCATGTAGAATTAAACAGTATGCAGTTGTATTAGCCGGTATAGCATCGTTGAATTCCATTTCTATTTTTATATCCACACTTGAAGACTTTACTGATTCATTTTGTTTAGAACAATCGATTACAACTATTGGGTAGGCATCGAAATATTTGTCAGGTGGTAATAAAGGTGTATTTGTTTTACCGTAATATGAACTTTGGAATCTCGCGTACATATCGTACAATATACTGTATTTCTTCTTAGTGAATGACACATTTAAATTGTCGTATGGAAAGAATTGTGAATTTAAATAAACTTTAATATTTTTCAAGTCACAATGATCAAATTGTCCTGCATGTTTAGTAATGGAGTCTCTTCTACCTGTTTGTAAACCAAATATAATATACCTGGCTCGTTCTACATAATTCGATGTTTTAACAGTCCAAGTGTGTCGATCCGTAGTAGGTAAACTGGGATGCTCATGAAATTCCCAACTTCTAAATGGAATAACAATATCACGATCGGCTTTTAATTTTCTTAAAAGTAGCATTCTATGCTCGTCAGCCAATTTAACATGTGGAACTCTCCATACAATTTTGTCTAATTTTAATTTCCATTCTAAAGTCGCATCTGTAGTAGCATCTGCAGCTTTAATAATGTCTTTATCGTTAGAAGATCTCAACAAAACTAATTCTTGTTTAACGTTTAATATTATTTTCCTATAATCTTCAGCAAAACCAAGCAGCAAACGTAATGGAATATGAAAATCAAAATATCCATTTGGATTTGGAGTGATTGTGTCAATCGTAGGTAATACCCATCCGGCAGGTTTAAGTAAATTGGTTTCATTGGGTGTTATAGATGTTAATCCTTTTAAAGTTGTCGTAATACCTACTTTTTTAGTGGAATCAACTGTTACACCTGATATTTCATATCTAATTTCATCAAATAGGAAAGCCATAGGATTATTTATAAATGGAACTGTTGTACCAACAGTAGTACCGTCCTTTTTAGTAACTTGTCCTTCAATATACAAGTAACTTTCACATGGTAGTGTGTAAATGTCTTGATTTTGTATGGGAATACGAATTTCATCGTTATTGTTTAATTTCGATGAAGTGTAAGGGTTGTGGGTGTGATATTCTTTTTCCCATAGGGTTTCGTCGAATGTTGGACCCTGCGCTATATCCAGTATATCCATACTCGGTTAATTTTAATCCAATTCTCTCTAAGAAACGAATGTTCTCGCGTGTTAACTCCTCCACAGCTGAAGAGCTACTAATGCGGTTTCCCGTAGGTTGTTCGCTTTTAAATGTTAAACCCATGGTTTTGTATTAAAGTGTCGATTTTAAATGTAATCTAATCGTAATAGGCTCTTCTCTGAAGTCTACCAAGTTACCGTCTTGATCCAATACGCTCAACACGATGTCTGAAATGAAAGTGGTGTTCAACGGTAGATATACCAGGTTTTGTGGCTTTTCAACAATTTTAAATCCAGGTGGTACACTTGGGTAAAAAGTATGTATGATGTGGGTGTTAGCCCCATCCCTGTAAGCACCTTGTATAATGTTACAAGTTATGTCTATACTATTGACTTTTAATATTGTTACTGTTTTCTTACCGGAATGTGTTACATCTGGTTCTAAAACAGGCTCATCGTTGGAAAATCCTAATAAATCACCAATTGAGTTTGGTTGAGTGAAATCTATATAATATTTGGAAGTAATTTCAGCTTTCATCGTATTGTTATTACCTTTTAATGTTATATTGTCTTTTCCCATTTTAGTTTGCAAAAATTCATTTATATGATCAATTTCATAAGAACCTGTGGGTAACCTGCACTCTTGTAAGTCTGTAAATTTTCCACTGGCATCCTTTCCCTTATAATAATGCAATACGTTATTTTTACCTTCCGTAACATTGGGGATAGAGTTGTAAGTTGTAAAATCCAATAGTGCCGCCTCCCAAAACCTTCCTTTTTGCAAGCGTAACGCTGGAAAAAGGATACTTCGTAAAGTGGACGATTTTCCTGTTAATGATACCGTATAGGAAGACATCTCAATAGTGACTGATACTTTTAGCTAGAAATTCCAAACATAAATGGCCGCATATTGAAGTATTATCAGGTTGTTCTCTTTTATAGTTATAATATATGTTTTTAGCAGATTTAAAGTAATTTTGAAGTTCTTTTGGTGGTGGCAAATTACCGAAACTATCAAAATAATATACATTGTTATTTAGTTTCTTATAACAAACCCAATGGGTGCCAGGCCCTTCAGTATTATCCAAATTTACAATTCCAGTCTCATTTTGCCACATTTTCTTTGGTAAACTGTCTTTCATAAACACACCGCGGAAAAATGGTATTTTTAAACAGGAAATATATTTAAATAATTCAATATTGGTTAATGCTTTATGTGGTATGACCAATTGATTTTTTTCATTTAATATGCACGATAAGGTCTTAGGTAAAGACCTGCCCCGTTTTTTACCATTGACCACACGGTGGGCTTCTTCCTGCCTTTTCTTGTAGATCGTCGTCTTCTTTTTATATTTCCTCCATGTTTTCTTGTGGTTGACCTCCTTTTTACTCTCCTTCTCCTCCTTCTTCCACCTCCTACTGCTGTTTTAGCCTTCATACCTGCTGTTACTGCTAAAGCTGCTGCTTTTTCTGCTATGCTAGCGTCACTTGATTTTACTCGTTGCCAAGCTATGTCCGCAAGCTTTTTGTCAGCTATTGATCTATTTTTTGAATCGGCAAACGTGGAATATGCGATATCGTGTTCTTTACAAGCCTGATCTAACTTATTTATGCCAGGATCGCCTCTTTCC
Source organism: Neoaliturus tenellus (assembly GCA_030545055.2). Lineage (NCBI taxonomy): Eukaryota > Metazoa > Arthropoda > Insecta > Hemiptera > Cicadellidae > Neoaliturus > Neoaliturus tenellus. Next base: position 89,404,799 of record CM061534.1, read on the forward strand.
AGTCGTTTTTTCAATTTAGTTCCTGGTCCGCAATACTGATAACCTCCCGGTATATGAAATTCGTATGGTAATGCGTCTATTGCTCTATTTACTATGGATCCTACTGGAATTCGTTTTAAAGCTTTACTTAACAGAGAAACCGCTGTGGACGTGATCCCACCTCCTCTCCTTACAGTGTCTCTATATGGACTGATGTACTGGAACGTCATTATTGTCCTTTTATAATCGCAATGTACAACTTATGTGTTACCTCTATGACAAGTTGGACATAAATGAAGTCGTTTATTGTGTTCTTTTATTAAATATCAAAATCACCCCAATCCGATGATCTAAACTTTTTTGTACGAGGGTTGATAAAATAGTTTTGAACAATTTCCCGTTTAATCCAAGTACCTCTCTCAGATTCCAACAAAGGAGTACGACCTGAACCAATACCAATATGGTTGTATACATCAAATAATGCATTTCCTAAAACTTTTACAAGAAAATTAACAGTGACAGCATTATCCACATGTTCAGGGTCTTTAAGGTCTGTTATACGTTTATTATTACAAGTATACACTTTGCTATCCATTTGTGATAATGTGATAGTCTGTCCTACAGTTGCAGCATCATTTGCTTCTCTTCCTTGCGCCATGTTTTTTAATTTTTTATTACTACATATAAAAAACGCATAGTAATTATTTGGATCTAGATGTACTGTTTGTCCTAAGGCAGCCGCGTCTCTATCAGCATGACCCCATGACACATTTGATAACCTTCCATGCCTGCAATCCCAATAAGCGTTTTTGTATGTCAATAAACGAAATTTTTCATTACCTTGAATAAAGTCATCCCCTTGCTTTGATAATACTTCATCTCGTTTTGCAAATCCAGTTGTTTCTTGTTTTAAAGTCTCTTTCATTTGACCCACTGTTGCACCATCAGATGGTGCTGAACCATCTTTTACATTCGCCAAACAATTGCCAAGACAATCGATAACTCCCACATCACGTATGACACAATGATCTTTTATATATTTGAGATTTACAGCATCATTTTCATTTTTTGGATAACCTATATCGTTAATAACAAATTTATAAAAAGAAAATCCATCTTTTGTCTTTTCAGGTATCAAAGAATGTAAATAGCGTCTATTTACGCTGTCTTTTGCATCTTTAGGGTCATCTACGTTGGATATACGTTTATTGTTGGCACTATACGTTTTCCCATTGAATTTTAACGTATTTTTTAATTCAGATGACAAATAACCTTTGTTTATCGCATCACCATTTTCATTTGGTTTACCAACGTTGATAATTCTATGATTTTCCGCGTCATATGTGTTATTTTGTAGTTTTAATGTTGGCGATATCTTTTCCTTTAATATTTTTAGATTTATTGCATCGTTTTCATCCGAAGGATCTTTTATGTTTTTTAACCTTTTATTACTCATATCATAATCTCCATCAGGTGTTTGTGGTAAACCAGCACTTCTTTTTAAACTATTGGCATAATATAACCCATCCGAGGAGTAACGTCCGAACTTGTCGACACTCATAGTGCAACTGAATAGTATTCTAGGGAGTAACGCATTTTTATGAGATTACCCCACGGTTTCGGAGTTCATCCACTAAAGCCACCCATTCGTTTTCCAATCCAGTATGACCCGCTTCTTTAGCTTCATGTATTAGTTTCATTCTATCAACCAATTTATTGATATTATTGTAATAAATCACATTTGTGTTATACAGTTTCTTCATTAAACCTGTACCTGTAACAGACTTGTTTCTTTTTCTTGGTTCTGTAGCACTTATATCCAAAGTGGATGACACAAACCTTCGTTTTACAGGTTTTCTTGGTATTATTGGCATTGGTTGTCTTCTCGTTGTTGGTATTAACTTGGATACAAATTCTCTATATTTTAAAGACTTTGATCTAAAAACAGGTTGGTCAGCTGAATACTTCCTCCTGTATGCATTAGTTTGTTCCAAAATCTTTTTATATGCTTCCATGTCTTTTTCTTTAACTAACAATTCTAAAGGCTTATTTTCAAATAATAATTCAAATAATCCTCTTGTGCCCTTATATCTTTGATCACCAACAATAATATTATCATGTTCATCAATGTTTACCGGGCTATTACCAACCATTAAACCCTCTTCTGTTAATCTTACTCCATAACTATGGTAGTTTTTATTAGGGTTTGTTCCAGCTAACATTTTTATCATGTATTTCCTTCCTAAAGGTCCTTTGTTATGAATGTTTTCACCCAACAAGCTTATGTTTGACGGACCTTCCCTTGCTTCTTCTTTTTCCTCTTCACTAGCAGTTGATACAACTTCATGTCCTCTTTTGGCTTTTACTTCATATAATTCTCTTATTCCACTATAGTCTGGTGATTCTAGCTCTCTTTCGGGTTCTCCACCGGTAAAACCACTATATGTAGAGGATTCCGGGTCTTCATCGCTAAAATCTTCTGATTTTACATTTTCTCTTTCAAACTTTGTAATAGGTGCAATCGCATCTCCTTCCAATACAGGTTTAGCAAATTTTTTGTTTAATTGTTTCAAGGGTTCAGTAATAGGTTTAAAAGTAGATTCAAGGAATTTCTCCCTCTCGCTAATACCTAGTTTCAATGCTCTGTTTTTAGCCCGAATAGAATCACTAAGTGATTTTATTTCTTTTACTAATTTTTCTTGGTTAACCATGTTTGTAGCAAGACGTGTTGTACAACAATGAATGTGTTATACCACGTTTAATGTATTAATATAAATTTATCAAATCCTATCCTGTATCGACCATTGTTTAGCGGTTGTTCCTTCATAATTGTTAGGAACCCATACTTTTCAGCCCAAGCCTTTCCACACAACTCTTTAAATCGTTCAAATGTCATATCCGCATTTACATGATCAAAATATATATGTTTTAGGTTGGTTTCGTCCTGTTTAAATACAATTAACATGTTTGCATTGTCTCTAATGAGTTGTTTAGGTATTTTGCTGTAAGTTTGGCCAATATAAATGCTATCTATGTTGTTATGTCGACCCATAGCGAAGTAATTCCTTATTGTGTTTTGGTTTTCACAAGATACATCGTCGAATATAAACACGGAGAATGGTTTAGCTTCTTGTGGCTGCATGACACTCTCGCTTGCATTAAACTTTAAATATTTAACTTCAGGCACATTAGTCAGTATTTTTTCCAATAATTGATACTTTGGTTGTTGTAGTGATTTTGAAAATACATATAGATTGTTAAATCGTAATCCTTTAGGGTTTGTAATCAAATTGAATACTACATTAGTTTTTCCACAGTTGGAAGGTCCGGTAACCAGACAACGAACGGTGTTTGGTAACAAATTGCCATGCTTCCCACTATTGAATTCTGAATTATCCACTGTGAGTTCATCTATATTATTAATAGTAAAACTCTCTTTTTGTGGTACTATCTCCATCCTTTGTAATGGTTCAACCTAAAATGATTCTCTATCGTTATATCAAATCCTTTTTAGGTATCCAAGAATCTTCCGTCTTATTAAATCCTAACCATCGTACTTTGACCTTATCTTTTTTCCGTTGCAACACCTTTTCAACTAAATATACATCGCCTACTGTTGATTTTAACATTTCATGTCCATAAAACCCTCCTTCAAGCAATTGTCCTTTATTATCTTTTAAAATATATGTCTCAGGTACTGTAGGTTGTACTTTGAATACAGTAAAAACCTCATTGGTCCAATTTGGCAGGTACCTTTTACTGAATACACCTTTATATTTACTTATTCGCACTTTATCACCCACATTAAATTTTTTAGGCTTTAGTTTTTCAACTTTTGGTTTAGTATTCGTTTTTATACGTTTTAATACAAGGTTTTCATTTTTACTAGTTACTTGGTTTGGTTTCATCCCGATAGTCCTATGAAATTTGTTATTGTAATCGTTTATAAGTTTTGGTAACATATCAATCCATATGTGCGATCCTCTGTTGGAAAACATTTTATACATTGCACTTTTTAAAGTTCTATTGAATCTTTCTATTATTGAGGCTTTTACTTCTGAATTGGTTGAATAATGGTTTATATTGTGTTTTTTCATTAAATTTGCAAATTCCTTATTAAAATATTCTTTTCCATCATCTGTTTGTAAATGTTTAATAGTATGTTTGTCTCTTTGTATAGCTGTTTCCATTGCTTTTGTAACACTTTTGCCACTTTTATCTTTTAGTGGTAAAGCATCTGCCATTTTTGAAAAACAGTTAATAACAGTCAATATGTATTTATATCCTTTATTTTGTTTGCTATAAGGAATCATTTCGATTAAATCCGCTTGATATAAATCATTAATTCCTTTTATCACCGTATTTCTTCGTGGAAACTTTCTTCTTGCAGGTTTATGAAGTTCGTTGACAATTTGTTGCTTCAAGTCCTTCATATTGCAGGTTTCAATGTTTGTTGTATCACATGTATAATCACAATGAATGTTGTTTTAAATATTCACATAATTTATATGGGTCAAGGTCATCCAAACTTGTGTAAAAAAATGGGGAACACGGCGTTGGACTTGCCGTGTTCCCCATTTTTTTACGGAAGGAGAAAGGAATAAGGTCGTAGTTGTAGAAGGACGAAGAATAGGTTACTAGTTGATAGGGTTTAGAGAGTAGTGGCCAAAAGGAAGAGTGTGGATTTTGTCGGGCATAATGTATCTTTTATCATCCCGAGCTGACAGTGCTTTTTTAATTTCGGTGACACTGTAGACTTGATGCTTGAAGCTTCGGATATTGTTGAATGTTGCTGATATCGTAGTATCTTCAAACAAACAAGTCTTGTAGTGGTCAAATGTCACGTGTTTTTTCAAATAAGATGTCTTCACTCCTTTTGCTTTCTTCACTGTCGGTGTGTTGTTCTCGTGGTACATCTTAAATGAATACAATTTCGCCATCAGCGCCACTATTTCTTCTAAAGGCATTCCATTTGCTTCATCTTTGAATTTTCCAATTACTTTTTTATATTTTTCATTAAAATTTGGATGGTTTTTCGGATAGTCAGAAAAATCGAAATCTTCTTTGTATGGAAATGTCCTTAGGTCTTCATACATGTCCAAAGTCTTTATCCAGTAGATAAACGCGTCCGTATCCATGTATGCGACTCCAATGTTTTCCCTTCCGTAATGTTTAACCATTTTGTTATAATGGAAATCATACATCAGGGTTTTACTTATATCCAAAATCGACATACCTATGTATAACGGACGGTCCATGACTATTGTTGTTTTCTTCATACTGACAGCGACTAGATTTTCGTTTATAATCATGGATGTTCCGAAATTTGGTTTTTGAACTAATTTTTCCAATTTCCTAGGATCACTCACTAATTTTACATTTTTGTGTTTCCTTTTGTTCTCCAAGGTCTTCCCAAAGATGGCATTGTTCATTAATTTATAGAAGTCCTTTTCAAATGCTGTTGTCGCTGCAGCTCTTCTTGCAGTGTTGGAATCAATATATGGTTTCAACCAACAAGACTGGGTGAATTCAATTGCTCTATGAATTCTCACTATACGTAGACCCAATTCAAGAGCCTGTTGAACTACCCAGTAGTGAGCCACATAGCGATCCTTATTCTCCAAGGTCATCATCAATTTTGGCCATCTTCCTGTCGGTGAAACTTCAGTCTTGGCTAGGAGAGGCAAGTCGTAGTGATGGTCATGAAGGTGCTCCGGGTATTCAAAATCACAGTCCAAAATATAGCCTTTTGGACCATCCTTTGGAATCTGTGAGATGTCTCCGATGGTGGCCGGGTCGATCCACTTGAAGTCAGCGTAGGGAAGCGGATTTGACATTGCCCAACCATAAAGGTTGTTTGCATCAAAATAGCCTAGGTAGACCGATGGTTGTTGCTCGTCGAAGCCGGGGATGTACTTGTTGTTGGCTTTGACATGACGTGTTACAGCTTGTGTCAAACCGCCCCGTACACCAGATTCCATCATGAGCACCATATCAATATCCGTTAGAAGTTCCAGTCGACAGTTGGTTGACTTTAGCATAGCTTGCCATGCTAATCCTGGAGATGTGTACGAGTGTAGAGGGTCCAGTCCATAGGCGGAGAAGCAGGTGTTTCTGAATTCTTCCATCACATCGCACAGCAGAGTTACGTCCAATTTTATATAAAAGTCAGAATATTCCCCTAAGGTTTGAATGTTCAGTTGGTTCCAAACATTACATGCATGATTGTAGTCTTCAACGGAGATTTCACTTTCGTTTAATTTGCTGTTGAAGGCTTTAATCGGCGGTAGACTGGTTTCTTCAAATTTTTCTGTAGAAGTTATGTAATCGTAGGGGAACACTCCTTTCCGTAATACTAGGTCTAATTTATCTTCAGGTACAATTTTTCTGGTTTCTTTTAGGTCTTCTCTTCTTAGGTTTTCTGACAATTTGGCTAAACTAGATGCCATAAATCTGTAAGAGTCTACGAAGCGAAGTTTAATTTTACCTACTGTTTTTGAAAAGCTGATGTACTTTTCCAATGTTGTAGCAAGAACATCAATTTTACCATCATCTCTTCCTAACTCCGGGATAATAAAGTGGGAGTCGTAGCCGCTAAGATTGTGTAAAACGACAGGAATAAAGTTTGGCAGTTTGTAATTTATATTGCATGAATTACAAGCAGCTCCTCTGTATAACCCTGTCAGGTGATCGTGATCTCTTACTTTTGGGTTTTCTTCACTGAACATCTTCTTGCATAAATAGCATCTTGTCGCTAAGTTGTATTCTTCTTGTTGATTTTGGTTTAAAGGTTCCATAGGTACAATATTACCGAACAAGCGTTGAACCTTTCCAGCAATATCGTACAGTTGGTCTACAAAATACTTAGCGGCTTCTTCACCACGGTAGAGTATTGGAGTGGATGTTAAACCATAGTCTTGCAATTGGTTTTCAGACAAGGTTGATTTAACTAGTAAACAAAAACTGTTGGGCTGATGCAACTGATATTTTGTTCTTCTAGTCACTTCGCCGTCCGGCAGCTCCTGTGGTACTAACGTTGATTCAAAATCTGCATAGACCACTATTGGAATTCGGTATTGGTGAACTGTCTTGTTAAATTGTATTGAAGCTCGGGTAGGCGGTGGAAGACTTATCTTTACTTCATAGTTCTCGTTGCAAAGTCTTTTATGTTCCAATAACCAGTCCAATCCTCCACGTCTTGAATCTTTCCAAGAAAAGCAGAAACATCTCTTGCAAACTGTAATCCTATTTACTCTTTTGGTCAATTGTTTTACAACTAACGCTTCAAAGTCTTTTATCCATACATAATGGGAAATTTCACCCTTGGTTATCAATAGCAAATCCGTATGGTTTCTTTGCTCAACCTTTACTACCCGCAAAGGATAAACGTTGTTGGAATCATCCAGACCAAAAACATTGACTGAAACGCCAGGATTTTTCTTTTCAAATTTGTCAATATCTTTTAAAGTAACTGGGTAAGTAAGACCTTGAAAGTTGTAGCGGTGTTCATTTTCGTAATATTCTCTACCAACTCTTTCAGGATGATCTTTAACATACTTGGTTAACATTGCATACTTGAAACATTCATTACCCTCATTTTGAACATTTCTACACGAGTTAGTGTTTTGGATTTTCTTTGGTAGAGGGATAAAACTACTACCTCTTAAACCATATCCATGTTTATGAACCCTAACATCCATACCTTCGATTGATGACAAAGTCCATCCAGATCCTCTTCCTTCATGTTCTTGGAGTTTGGTTATAAGTTCCTCCAAGCATTCTTCAATAATATCATCAATGTCGGAGGTGAAGGTAAGGGTTCGGTTTTTGGTAATGAATGCTCTCAATGCTGTTTCACCATCAGTATTGTTAAACATAGCCTCTAACACCATTCCAAATTTAATAAAATTTAGCCTTTGTAATTCTTCCCTCAACGTTTGACCAACAAGTTCCTTAGCCTGGGTTATGAATGTTTCCAATTCCAATTGAACGTTATTAATTTTGAAATGTGTTACAACTCGTCCTGGCAAAGCTGTGGTGCGCAGTTGTCTTACATCTTCCAGTTCTTCTTCTTCCATATCCTCTTCTTCGGTGTCCTCTTCTTCGGTGTCCTCTTCTTCAATAGGTCTTGTAGCAGTAGATGGTCCAGCACCAGCAAATTGGATCACACTAGGTCTTCTTCTTTGCATTTGCTGTAGATAGCTGTCGTAGTAGTCCATCTGCTTCTGATGCTCTTCCAAAAACAGGTCAATTGAGTCTAAGTCTATTTCATCCATGGTAATATCTTCTTTTCTATCTTCGTCTTCATGTAATTCTCTGTGTATGATGAAAAGATCTTCGTCTTGAAAGATTTCCCCACAAATGTCGCAAAGAGCCATTTCAAACAGTTTGGCTTTGAATGCACACTCTGTGAATGTCCACGCAATAATGAGCAGCGCACTCCACCGGGACCCTTTATATCCGAGGCAGATAGGTGGGGAAAGTGACGTCATATGGAAACAGGTTATCACTCATGTGCTAAATTTAGCCTTTACACAACCGTTTGTAATACATTTATCAGTAGGCTTGATAAATTGATGATATTTGGCCTAGATTCAATAATTTGTACAAGTTTTTTCAAAGATGTCTGTTTGAGCAAGTTTATATAGGTCAAGGTCATTTGGAATTATTATTTTGAGCGGGGGATAGAGCACTAAGCAGCATCATTTACTACAAAGTGCTCTATCCCCCGCTCACATTCTTTTTTAACTTTTTGTTTAAACTTTTTACAAGGGTGAAACATCACCATCAGAGTCGGAATCATCCTCATCACGGAATAGGCAGCGATGACAATACATAATTCTTCTGGCAACTAACATCCTATCCATTGGACGATGGGGAGTGTCTTGTTCTTGTTCTTCTTCTTCCATTTCCAATTGGAATTCCATTTCCGACTCAGATGACGACTCTAATGTTTCGTAGGCGTGCAAGTCCACCTCATTGTCCGTTGAACCAGCTTCGTCAGAGTCCGTTTCAATATCCATTATCTCTTCCTCCTCCTCTTCTTGATCAACCGCAGGTAGTTGGTCCTCTACTTCTATAATTTCTAGAGGTATTACCTCCAGAATAGAGACAATCCTGTTGCGATGGAACACGGTGTTGTCAAGTGGAGCCATGGTATGGAAGTGTTGTATCCATCCAATTTGCTTACCCTTTTTATACCCCCACCAACTATACAATTTATGTGGGTCAAGGTCACGTAAAGATACCCTTTGAGCGGGGGATAGACCACTAAGCAGCATGCTAGTCCATTGCCGCAAAGTGATCTATCCCCCGCTCTATTCCGCAGACCACACTCAAGTCCAAGTCCACATCCAAGTCCACATCCATATGTTACACTTTATTATTACTGCCACCAAGTAATTGTCACTCGCACATTTACTTGGTTTTGATAAAGGTACTGCACAAACTCCATATTGGTTGTTTGTTCGTTATACAAATGCATCATGAAATATGCAATCTTATCGATTGCGGCATTGTCCAACGGTTCGCAATTCACAAGTTCCAATGTGCCCTGGCTGGTTTTATCCTCTATAAGTTCCACCACTTCGTTGATGTCTTCTTCCAAGAGGATGAACTCAACACTGAAGCTCTCCATTGTTGTTGTTGATAGTGTCTAGACAAATGCTTGACTAAATGCTTTATTCATCAGTCCTACATATATACGAATTTCCCCCTCCTATTACCCATTCCCCCTCTACCTTTATATAGGTCAAGGCCATCCAATAATACCCTTTGAGCGGGGGATAGACCACTAAGCAGCATGCTAGTCCATTGCCGCAAAGTGATCTATCCCCCGCTCTGTATTCCACACAAGTCCTAGTCTTTACACACACACACATAAGCCCCCAGTCTTTTTACACTTACTCATATACTCTGTCCTCCCTGCCAATTAAGAGTTCCCCATGTTTGCCACTATTTTCAATGAACCTTTCCAAGTCCCAAAACACAATGTCCAAATTAACCAAGTTCGCTCGTGCAATTTGAAAACACACTATTCCCCCCAAAGTCACTTGATCTCACTTGTTGTCCCGTATACTGCTTCTTTTTCCACGCTACAATCACTACCCTACCTTCTTCAACAACCATTCTTTTAACATTATCATACACCTTCTTCAACATCCCTCTACAGTTTAAATAGTTTATGGTTACATACTCCCACTCCTTACCAATGATCAGTGATCCACTCATTTTTCTAGCGTTCCACTGGAAGGTTCAAAGCAGAATGAAGTCGGAATGTACAGACCCCCCTCTTTTATACCAGTTAACCGGTTATCCTTCGTTTAAAGTGGGTCAAGGTCGTTCAAAAGTACCCTTTGAGCGGGGGATAGACCACTAAGCAGCATGCTAGTCCATTGCCGCAAAGTAGTCTATCCCCCGCTCTGTATTCTACACACACACACACACACACACACACACATGTCCCTGTCCAAGTCTTTCATTACATACCCAATATATATTCAGTTCCTTCATCATCACTATCACTCATCACTGCTTCCACAAACTCCACAGGATTAAAGTTAAATTGTTTCAATTGTTCTTTTAAGTTTTCAATTTGTTGGTCCTTTACTTCTAAAACACTGTGAAGGTGTGATATGTAGTCCGCTGCCTCGTTGATGCTTGCTACTCTCGGATCGCCTAACTTCAAGCTGGGAACTACACCCTGCAGCCTGAAGTACGCCATACGCCTTTCTTGCTCCTGCCGTTGACCAGGACTGAGCAAGCCTTGTCCGTCTTGGCTTACCTCCAGCAAGGTCCGTAGCATTGGAGCTTTGCAGGCGTTTGCCCGAGCAACAGTTATGCTGTGGAATGGTCGAGCAGGTCCACGAGTAGCAGGCAGGATGTTGGCAGCACGCCTTCTTGAAGAAGAAGAGGAAGCCTGAGAAGTTTTGCAGTTGGAAGCCATGTTGAAGTGAGGTATTCAGCTAAGCGACAGAAAGCAGAATAACCAAACTGCACATCAATACCCGTATATATACACTTATCAGTGGTGGGGGTACTAGCTAGCCTTGGTAAAGTGGGTCAAGGCCATCCAAAAACATTACCAGAACGGGGGATAGATCACTAAGTGGCATGTTAGTCCATTGCCACAGAGTGATCTATCCCCCGCTCTGTATTTCACATTCACGCACACATTCATACATACACACAAGTCCCAGTCCAAGTCTTTACCCACACACCTATCCACTCTCATCCTCACTATCATCACTGTCCAACAGGCTTTCACACTTCTTAATCAGTTTTTCCCATTTACTCCTGACATCAAGTAGCTCCCTGCGAGTATTCTCTAGCATTCTGTCCCTTTGCTCTATCACTTCGTCGTACCACTCAATGATGTTTGGTGGAGTCTGGGTTGATGCATCCGTCGTGGTTGGTTGAGACGCTCCGCTGCTCCGCAACTCCTTCCTCACAGGACCAAAGCCGGAGAATCGGACACGACTTCTTGACGAAGGCCCCGATCGGATTGGTCCAATGCTCGGGCTGGAGTTGGAGGCGACCGGGCCAGAGGTAGAGGCTGGGGCGTTCATAGCAGACATGGTGGTGTTCAGCTTAACGGTGTAAAGCAGAATGAGAGGACGGTTGATCACCACTCCTATATATACCCATTTTTAATGGTGGGGATAACACGGGGGGGGGGGGGGGGGGGGGGGGGGGGGGGGGTTAATCAAAATTTTGCTTAGTCTTCCCGGTCATCAGTTTTACATACCTTTAGCACACCCATTATTTTGGTTTCTTCAATAACTTTACACACCTCAAACACCCAAGCAAACAGCTCATCTATGTTGTTATAATTAATTTTTGTCCAGTGTTCATACTTATGAGTTTGGTTGTTTATAATACATAGATAAAATGTAGACCCGTCTTGTCTTATACAATACTCAACTTCCATTCTATGCTGGTTTAGCACTTCCCAAGCATTGTGTTGATCTATCAAGAAGTCACCACCTTTGTAATTGTACCATGACATGTTTACCATGGAGCACAGAAACAGACTGAAGCAAATGAACGGCTCATACAAGCTTAGTAAGAGCGTTAGAGTGGGGGTATCACGTGATACACAACATTAGTTGTAAGGTTAGCACTTTACTTTAAACAGTAATTTATATGGGTCAAGGTCATTCAAACTTTGAAAAATTTTTACCTCCAAACACTTGTAGCAAGCTACAAGTGTTTGGAGGTAAGTTTTTATTTGTTAATGATTTATTTGTAACTTAGTCTTCACCCTCAAGGACACGGTTTGAGATTGTCCCAGTGACTTTACATCACCGCCAGGTTAAAGTATTATACAAGTCAAGTATTTTTTTTTTTTTATTAGTTGACTTGTATAATACCCCTCTCCCTTACTTTAAGAGGGTTAAGACTAAATTTGGAAAAATAATTTGGAAAAAGACTTTTAAATATTGTCCAACACAACCTAACAATTTTGACTTTTTCTTTTTAGTGAGCCCATGTCCTAATCCATTTCCCAAACAGATCGGCATCCTTTTCTTCGAATTAAATAAGCACCGGGGACAAAAAATTCTCTTTGTACCATCGCAGGTGGTACTTTCATTCTATGAAGGCGGCCATCACCTTTTAGAATGATTTGCACATTTATGTTAAATGCTCCATAAGCTTGAACAATAAAATAATATTTTTTGTCCCTCTTGAGCCTATTAATTTTCAGCTTCTGCGGACTGTTGGGGTGTTTGAACTTGGACTTTTCAGGCATAATATTAAGGCTATAGGGCTTTGGTGTCGGAATTTTGATTTTCTTAGTCAAGTGTCGTTGGCAACGATCTTTTTCTGGAAGAGCAAAACTCGGACAACAAAGAACCACAGCCTCTCTGCTAAACCAAACGTAATCGCATTTGTCACGCTTGCCAGCAGGGCATTTAACACGATTACGTTTCTTTTGTGTTGGACTCTTAGTGTTTTGGAGCTTCTCCGAATTAAGCTGGCTAGAAGAAATAGGGGTGGAAGGGGGTGGAAGAGGCAAAGATTGGTCAAAAGGAATGGAGCAAGCAATTTTGGGTGGGGTAGGAGAGCGTGTTAAGTCTATGGAGGGAAGTTCAGGGGAAAAGATGGATTTACGGGGTGCTTTGGTTGGTGTGGATGGCATGGGGGATATGGGTGAGGGACATTGTGATTTGGTATAGGATAGGATTTTTCGGGTTCTGCTGTAGGGGGTTATCCTCGACCTGGACGTCTCTTCGAAGACTGCAGACTCCGATCCTGAGTCCGATAGCAGCGAGAGTGCTGGAGAGGCTACCGGGACTCGACCGCTGAGTTTTCCTGACGATGGTGGAGGTGCACCGGCCTCTTCCACTGTCGGCGGCAGTGGCGACAGGCTGGGCATGGAGGCGGGCTGTGGTGGCGGCGGCGGCGGTGGTGGCATCGTCAGGCAGCTCAAGATGTTTGCAGTCATCAGATATTCCAGGATCGAGGTGGAGGATGATGGAGGTTGAGTCTTGTCGGTTGAGGTTGAAGCTGGCGGGTAGTTTTTGAGTTTAAGGCCCATTTTACCCATTGTAATAAATGGACTTAATGAAAAGAATAGATGGGAATAAGAAAAGTGAAGTTGTTATAAATGATCTCAAGAACAAGAGAGAACCTGTCCGTACGGGAGCTTGGACGGGAATGAGAAGTGCATGCAGCCGGGCCGCCTTATATCCCCACCGGGGCTGCCACGCCCAGGATATCAGGGGTGGGGGAGGGGGTGGGGGTGGGGGTGGGGGTGGGGGTGGGGGTGGGGGTGGGGGTGGGGGTGGGGGTGTTCGCACTATTTGTCGGGGGGGGGGGGGGGGGGGGGTCGCACTTTTTGTCGGGGGGAGGGGGTGGGGGTGGGGGTGGGGGTGTTCGCACTTTTTGTCGGGGGGGGGGGGGGGGGGGGGGGGGGGGGGGTTACACACTTTTTCAAAAAAGAAGCCCCACTTGAGGCATTTATGTTGCCATCGCTGAAGCCTCCCAAGAGACCCGACTATAAACAATTCCAAACTTGTGTGTTACTAATACTTAACTGTTAACTTTTAAAAGACCTCTATATATAAACTGTGTTAATAAGACCTGACTGTTAAAGATTTTGAAAACTTTTATATTTAGGTCAAGGTCACGAAAAAACTTTAAAAAATTAAGCCCCACACCCCCCTATGGGGGTGTGGGGCACTTGGGTTGTCATCGCTGTAGCCTCCGAAGAGACCCAACTATGACAACAAGGCAACATCCAATGTCGTGTACCCTTCGCCACGCGAGACTTGTAAATGTTTACTGCATTTTCAACTAATAAATTTTCCAATAGCTAACGAAATGTCATTTACATAATTTTGAAAGAAACTGAGGACGCCCTAATGGCATACGTCCTCGGTCCGAGTGCAGAGGCCATCGGCTCATTACCCCCGTATAAGCGTACAAACGGACCACCTCCTATTTCTCAGCCGCATTGAAGCATGCATGAGAGGAGCCTAACAATTATAAAAATAAGTGGCTTTACACGGGGGGCCTACTCCCGTAACCCTATCTTTAATATTTTTAATTTAGCAATGCAGTAACTTTTTACAAGTCCTATGTGGGTCAAGGCCACACGGACATTAAAAAATTTCGGCCCCCGTACATCCATGGCGAACCACGAATGTTCGGGGGCCTTGGGGACAGAAAAAAACACAAATAGCTAACAAAGTTTCATTTACATAATTTTGAGTTTCCAGAAGGGAAACTAACTGAGGACACCCTAGTGGCTTACGTCCTCGGTCCGAGTGCAGAGGCCATCGGCTTATTACCCCCATATAGGCGTACAAACGGACGCTCCTATTTCTCAGCCGCATTAAAGCATGCATGAGAGGAGCCTAACAATTATACAAAAGTCACTTTACACGGGGGCCTACTCCCGTTCCCTGTCTTTACGATTTACTTTGAGCATTGCAAAAGCTCAAGGGGGAAATGCTACAACAAGCGTATACACTTTAGAAAAATATAACACACTTACAACACACAATTGAGCTCAACGTAGTCAATGCTGGAACAAGCACATACACGTTAAACACATATAACAAACAAGACACAAAGGATAAAAGACACACAGGAGACATAAGGTACAAGTGAAACACTCTCATATAAAACAATTCGCAAGCGCAATATCTTACAACTAATACAAGTCTTAAAGTTAGAGTAGACTTCGCTAAACACTGAAGGCGCCATTCAATGTTTAGTGATGCCTATGGCGGTCCGTCCCGGTCGTTCACGTTCAACGCGCGGGAGCGGACTGCGGGCCGGCTCTGGCCGGACCCCCTTATATCCCCACCGGGGCTGCCACGCCCAGGATATCAGGGGTGGGGGTGGGGGTGGGGGTGGGGGTGGGGGTGGGGGTGGGGGTGGGGGTGGGGGTGGGGGTGGGGGGGGGGGGGCACTTTTTGTCGGGGGGGGGGGGGGGGGGGCACTTTTTGTCGGGGGGGGGGGGGGGGGCACTTTTTGTCCGGAGGGGGGGGGGGGGGGGGGGGGGGTCAGGTACGTTAGGTGGGTCAAGGTCACCCACAACACTTGTACTCTAAGTGTTGGCTATACCCCCCACCACAACTGGGTCCCTAGGCTGCACAACACCGCTTCGCCAGTATGTCTCTGGCTTCCATGCGGTGCGTCTCGCTGTTCTCTAGCTCTCTATATGTAAGTAATTTTACAAGTTCTGAATGTAGGTCACTACACTTTAACTTTGGGACGATATCGACTTGTAGTGTTTCAGTGTTTTGACTCAAGGTCATCACACTTTAACTCTAGCACATCGGTTATCGTACCAGAGGTGCTCAATAACCTAACTTGTAATGTTTAGGGTGGCGTTTGCACGCCACGTGGTATCGCCATGAGTGTCCAGTCCAGGTTTTAGGTTAAATTAATTTTACTGTAATCTTTTCCATTTCCGCTTCGTTTTGCCAAAGTATAAGGTGTCGCTTAATAAAGTGGTATTTCTCTAAAGTTATAGGAGATTGCAATGATACAATTAGTTTATTTAGGAGACTCTTCATCTTGGAGTTTAACACAATTTCCACTTTGACTTTGCTTCCTCGGCTCTCACAGCCTAAGCTGTACAGAAATGTTTCTTCTAGTGCCAACTCGGGCCAAGAGAACAGTGTGTTGACTGTAGGACAGCTCATGGTGAAGTGATGCGATACTCCAGCGTACCACCTCACCTTCCCCCGCCACTGTGACCTTCCCCCACTCCTGCTGTTTCCCCCACCTCTTTTCCCTTGACTCATGCGCTACAAGCAGTCTCTCAGTATTGTGCGGACTTTTGTGAGGTGAAGCCATGTCGCAGGACACTTTAGGTAAGAAACTTAGCCGTGTTAAGACTTTATTAGTTGCTCACTGTCCACCACCCAAAGTTAAGAGAGTTTCAACTTTAGCTAAGTGGCGCAAACTGTTGCGCGGACACCCTAAGTTTTATACAAAACATACTAATGTCAGTTTTACTGATGAGGATTTGTTTAAAATATTGGATGAAATGACTTTTCCTTGCAAAATTCAGTTAGTTACTCCCATTCCTGACAGTTTAGAGTCTTAGTCTCTCAAGCCGATATACCTAGCATACACAGAGCCTGACAGTCAGTCACTCAATGGCTGTCGTGGGGTGCGCATCGGTGTCGGCGCTCCGTTGTTAGGTTTTCAAGGTCACAGTAATATCAAATTGTTGGTGTTGTTCTGGTTCAAGGTCACCTGAGGGATAACCGATTGCCCATTTAGGCAGGGTCATGTCAGAAACTCGAGTTTAACTTGGCACTTTTGCCGTTTCTCGTCGAAAATTCGCTCCAAGTGGTCAAGGTCACGGGGACTCTGACTGAAACTCGGAGCGTAGTGCGAGAAACGGCAAAAGTGCCAAAAAATTTTAAGTTTCGGCGTGACCTTGACCTCAGTGGCGTCGGTGACGTCATTTTGATGACGTAAGGGGTGATGACGTCATCAGCACGTCATTTCTGTGCCGTCATGGGTGTGACGTCATAGAAATGACGTCATTAGTGATGACGTCATCGATGACGCAATCGATGACGTCATCGATGACGTCATCGGTGAGGTCATTGACCTCGATGACGTCATCCCTCAGGTGACCTTGAACTGGGCCAGCACCAACAATTTGACACTACTCTATAGGTCGATGTTTACTTCTGAACAATTAATGGTTTAACCAGTTTTGGAAGGTTTGTGGTGCAGTACCGCAAATGGGTTAGACTTTGACTTAATAAATTCTAAAGGAAAGAATTTTTCAATTCAAATAAGATTTCTTTAGCCTAATAAGGAAATATAACTTACTTTGTTGATATCAACGTTAACTTATTAGCCTATTACCAACTTGAAGTGGCGAAATTTATAATAAATTTACCTCACTGTAAAATAATTTCCTAGGTCTGTTTATTTTAAAATTAGAAATTCATTGGCTCAACTAACAATTGGACAACATTCAACTTAAATGATCGTACCAGGGTAAAGGGGTCTTCATCGGGTTTTCAAAGAGTTAATATATAACATATGTTATCCTTAATTCTTTACTTGGAAAATTTTACCAAAACCATTTAAAATGACTTTTAAAACACAAACAATTTAGTATCCTATTTTGAATCATTAACTTAGCCTAACTGGTTAGAGAGGAAATTAAATATCTCGACATGTTTAATCTATATATAAATGGTGCAAGCTGTTGGTAATAGATAAACATATTAATTAATCAAAAATAAATTTTCCCATGTTACTTATGTGAAATATAAGAAGTGTCATTTGTTGCTACCAATTGTTGACAAAATTGGTATTCTCTTTTACTAGGTTAGGAGTATCATATATTTGTTTAATAAACCATGGCAGCAAACTTACATACTAAGTTTCATGCTTTTCTAATGGAAATGGAAAGTATATAATGGCAGATCGAGAGGTAAAAGATAGTGTTCGTTCTTGATGAGCTGGTCATGTGTCTTCTGTATTTGTCTGTCACTGTCACATTTGTAATGTCTATGTTTTGAGATTTTTGTAAAAAGTTAATTCCTTTTAAATTGCAGCTTTGGCTAATATTCACTTTTATTACAAAAAAAAAAAAAAATCATGTACAGCTATGTTTGCATAACAGTAAAATAATGAAGAATATTTTCATGTTAAAAAAACTAATGCATTTAAATACTTTATATTTTATTGTTATAAGTAACAAATTAGACTAGGCCTACAAAAAATATTTGTTGATTAAACAAAAAGTTAGTGTATTGGGCATTTGTTGAGTTCGCAAGTTTACTGTGACGGGGTGTTTGCTGAGTCATAAAGTTTTGTGCTAGCTACCCAAGGCCACAAATAATTTTACATTGGATAAATTTAAAAACCAAGGGCTGAAAAATATCCTTAAATCCCCAGTTTCTCCCAAAAAAAGAAGAAAAAAACTGGCAATCATTCTTTCAGCTTATGAAGCTTAACTAAGACCAAGACCACAACAAAAGTAACTAAATTGTTTCAGATCTACTCAGTTTTTTAAGTGTAGGCTATCTTGTTCCCCACTTATTGAACCTAAAGCCAATCATGCTCTTGCTCAATGTGTATATTCTCATATTGATTCCAGTACTAGTTCATTCAATTATTACTAATTAAAATAGTTATCATTTATTTTTAGCAAATTTTATATACTGGAAAATACGCTATTTACTGGAGAGAAAATCCTAAAATATGTTTCCAATGTTATATATAAAGCAAATTAACAAAACACTCTATCTTGCTTACTTATTGGCATAGCTTGATAAGATTTGGTAGGCCTATATGTGTGTATTCACTAGGATGGTTTTAACTTGTAGTCTATTCGTTTACAAAATTTACAAGACGGCAAACCTACTCATACCGGTGTTTATGGGGATAGTAAAAACATAGCAGAAGTTAAAATTTGGTATGTAATGTACATTATATAGGTGAATTTATTTTTGCTTACAAAACCCATTTGGCGGCAATCCTACAAACTACACATGCTCTATTCACCTCCATGGTTGTAATGGGGAAATAAAAAAATACCAAAATGATATGGGGAATTTGCTGTATATACAGATTTGTGACGACGGGGGTGTTTTCATATGTACTACTTCTTATATTGTTTTTCCCGGAGTAAATTTTTGTTGCAACCAAAATGTGTGATATTTTCAGATTAAACTAATGATCACTGTTGGAGGGAGGGACCCTAAAACCTAACTGCCAGCATAATAAGAAGGCTCATTATGACAGAAAAAGTTATGATAAGTCTTTCCTACACAGGAAAAAAAGGATTTAAGGAAGAAAGAATTGAGTGCTCCAGCAATTCTGAGCTCTGCAAATACATTCATGGTTAGTAGATATTGAAATAACATTATAATTACTTAACTGTATCGTGTTTAGACTATTGTACTTTAATATTGTGGCATGCATGTTTAAAGTAAATTCTACAGTAAACTTTATCAAAAAATTTCCTTTACTCATTTAGAAAAACAAAGAATAATGTATAGGTACCCCAAAAAAATTTTGTTACAAAGCAGGTATAAAAAAATCAATAATTTTTTATCAGGCTCCTATAACTAACTAAAGTCTATAAATTAGAAATGTTCCTAGTCTGAGTTCTAACTTAGAAACAGTTGTGTTTTTGGTGAACACCAAAGGACCCTCAATTTCAATTAACTAAATTTACCTGTAAAACCTAAACACCTTTTAAAATAATCATAATGAACCTTTTTTTTTTCTTTACAAAAATGATTCTACTAAAATATTAACGACAATACTACAATAAAAAATCAAAACATTGACAAACAATACCATAGTAAGATGCGGGTAAATGACAAAACAATCCAACAATATTCATCTCTTTACATTTCACATATTGCTGGCAGGTTAAGCAAAATTCTCTTAGGGCCCCAAATATCACAAAAGATTTTACATTTCAATGGTAATCTTCAATGGTTTGAGTCAAAATATTTTTATTAAAATTTTATGGTTTATTAAAATTGAAATACTGAATAAAATCACTCCACCCGCACCTCCAAAAAAGTTAGTCTTCAAAAGATAGAGCAGAAGTGTTTAAAAATCAATGTTTTAAAATATAAAAAAACGGTTAGCTTAAAATTATTTCTACTAATCACCATTAAATTAAGCTCAATAAATAAATAAATAATCCAGTGTATTTTAAATTATTGTTCTTTCAAACTGTTATAAGCTTTATTATTTTTATCTTTATTTTGGGAACCCTTATATTTAATTAAATAGGCTATTTTATGGCAAAAGCTTACCGGTACCAAAGCTAAACTATAGTAGTGCTACTAGTGCCAGATGTGCAGAATACGTCCGATCTGGCGATCAAGGATCGTGGGAAATTTCAAAGTGTCTGGGGAAATTTTATGGAAATTATTTATATTTTTGTGATTTTCCTCTTCTTAGTAATTGATGTTAAAACTCATCATCTAATCAAGATTTGACTTTAGTTATGACAGATATAAGTATTAAGAAATACTGGTTAGTAGGTAGTTTTGATTTGATTTTAATTACTTGTGTTTTACTATAGTAAACTAAAACTAAAAGAATCGTTATCGTTTCACTGCTTCATTTTAAGCTGTTGAGTTTTAAGGCAAAGTCTTATATGTCACATATCTTGGGGGAAATCTTTGATCCATAACAGTACGATTGGGTAAAATTTTAAGAGTCAATAAATTTTCTGCACCCCTGACTAGTGCTAGGATTTAAAAAAAAATATTGCCCAAGAAGAGTTATCCAAATAGATAAATTTAAATTATGCCATTAATAGTCCTTTTACTTGGCTAATGTGTGTAAGCCGATGGTGAAGTGATAAAAATGTTTTGGTTTCTAAATATCACGGAAATATTACTGAATTTATTTCTTAGTAACAAATAATAAATAAACACTAGAATAGATTTTGAAATTTCCTGACGTACTGTTTTTTATCTTTTGTAAAATAATTTTGTTTATAAACAGCAGGCTCTCTTATGTTCCTTCTAAAACCTCCAAGAATATGTGTACAAATTTTCATGATGATCGGTTGAGTACTTTTCAAATAAAAGAGTAACAAACATATGAAAATTCCCATTTATAACATTAGTATAAGGATGGGTAAAACATAAAAAGTAAAATATAATTAGAAATTCACTGTGGTACTGTTAAGGTGCACTTTCCCTAATCTTCCCAAGCTGCAAGATTTTTAATACAAAATTAAATTTCAAAAATTAGGCTGCATTCAAGATTTAATTTATTGTAACACTATTAAGGGCATAAAGATGGATCTTTCTTACAAAGTTAATTTGTCTTCTTTAGCCAGAATTATATATTGACTCATGATTGTTTACAAATCAAATTCCCCTACGTAAAAAAGATGACTGATTTTGGAAACTCTATTCTGTTAACCTGCATATAAAATATCATTAGTGTACAGTTGAATTTTTTAACTGGAAGCGGTCAACAAGACTAAGTGGACTGTCTTTGACGCTGAACTTCTTTTATTTGTAGCACAATCATGTGTGTCCTCTCAGTCATTTTATATATTTGTTTAACATTAAAACATATAAACAAATTTATATTTACAGTTTGTTTGTTTTGACTGAAACTCAACATTTGACAAATAGAAACACATAATTATACTACAAACAAAAGAAGTTTAGCGTCAAAGATAGACCACCCAATCTTGCCCGCTTCAAGTTTAAAAAATTCAACTGTACATGTGTGGGGTTTGCTGGTTATTATATTTAATTTGTTTTAATTGTTGTATCTATTGTTAGACATTTGTTTTAAATAGAGGGAATTATGTTTCAGAGAGCTGAGTAAACAGAGAATACCAATTCAGGAGAACAGGTCTGAAAATGGAGGAGATGAAGATTAAATATATGCTGTAAATTATACTATAAGTATGTGTAACATTTTGTATTAATATATTTGCATATTTCAGTACATACAAAAGTTTTTGATTCAATACATCCCTATTTTACACTCCCACTTTGGACAATATTTGGAAATTAAACCCTCTAGCTTTAAGAACATCTACTAAGGTAAATGCCAATAAAAAATATGAAGCAAAATTTTTTGATTTTTTTGAAATTAAAAACTAAAAAATTCAGTAATTAAAACACACTAATTATTTAAGTATTAATAAAGATATCAGAGCACCTACAAATAGGCTAATGTACTGTATTGAAGTATGAGGGTACTGTTATACTTTGTTTGCTGATGTCAGGCATTTTTATATAATTTTTTATTAATTTAAAATATTTATTTGAGCATTTTTACTGTCTGAAAAAAGTATAACAGTTTGTTTACTTAAAATTTATTTATAAATTGTTGAAAACAAAATCTGTCTACCTATGGTTTACCTCTAGACGAACTATATAGCGTATACATTTATATATATATTATGTTGTGTACGTATGTATTTATGTTCATACCATGTTCAAAATGATTTATTTTCCTATTAATTTAAATATATATAGTAATTTTCTATAAATATAACATTTTTACTAGCTTCAAATTTGAAATATCCCTTGCAGTTTTTCGTTTGCAAAAGAAAACCTTTTAAAATCTTTCCATTTGCAAAAGAAAACTTTTTGCAATCATTCCGTTTAGAAAAAAAAACTTTTTGAAAACTTTCCGTTTGCAAAAGCAAATTTGCTAAAAAGATTCAGGGATTTGCAAACATTCTGTTTGCACGAGTAAACTTTATGCAAACTTTCCGTTTGCAAATGAAAATTTGCTGAAAACATTCAAAAAAGTTGAAAACTTTCCGTTTGCAAAAGAAAATTCTCTGCAAACTTTCAGTTTGCTAATAAAATTTGCAGCAAATCTGCTGCAAGTTCAGCATGCGTCAACTACAAGTTTGCTGCAAACCAAAAGCAAACCTTTTGTTTGCAATTGTAAATTTGATGCAAACTTTCTTCTTTGAAAATGCAAATTTTAAAAAAATTGCTGCAAATTTTCTTTGCTACCTGGGTTACCCCTTGGATAAGTTAGTAGAAATAATAATTGTAAAATAGTCGTAGATGTAATTTCACACAAATATTTACGGAATTCGAATAAGTTTTACCACTTATGCCAAAAAATGTTCATAGGCAATCATTAAATAACCCCGTTGCAGCAGACCTGCGTACTCAGCGAATTTCCAACAGGATTCGTTTTTTTAACTTCCCCCATATCAGCTATTTTTAGGTGTATTACATGAGTAATATCCCAGCACTTTTCAAAGTTTATGTAAATATTTTCCAGCACCGCAAGGGTTTAAAGCACAGATAAAATTTTATTTCAAATTTTTAGTTTAGCTTAACTGGTTATGCAGAGAATATTAAATTAAGTTATATATTTTTTTAGTTAGCCAGCAAGAACTTGAGCAGTATTTTGCTTACTTATTAACGTCAGTCGATTACATTTTTACAAATTAAAATACACCTTTCCTAGGTACTAAATATATTTACACTTATAAATTACTGTAAGTACAAGCAAACAGTGGTATTTTTAAAACTTAAAATACCGTGTCCCAAAAGTCTCTTCACCACCTGTTATTTATTTAACAGCTACAGATAACAAGATAAGATAACAAGACATAAGAATAACATGGAAAACACATTTTTGGATATTCCCCGTAACCAGTTATGCTAAGATAAAAATTCAAAATACAAAATTGTTTGTTTTTTAGGCTCTTTTAAATGGTTTCAGTTAAAATTGATGAATTTTGAAAATTGAGGTAAAAAAATGCCAAAAACCCATTTTTGACCCCTTTGAAACCCCATAAAACCCCGTTCCCATAACCCGACAATGCTGGTTCGCAAACTCATGAAAATAGACCTGGTCTTACACCTTCATACCAAATTTCATCAAAATCGGAGGTTCCCTTCAAAAGTTATCGGTACCACGGACACATACATACATACATCCCGCGGCGCTCCGTTGTCCACGTAGTGGTGTGGAGCTTGTCACTGTTGCCTAACGGGGTTAGGACAACATTAGGCTAGGTTTTGGGGGGAGGGAGACTGGAACTACATGTGGTGAGCCTATATAACATTTTTACATTTTTTTTACATTTTTTACGTTTTTTTATGGGGTTTTACCGTACTCCAGAAAACCTTCCACGTCATAAAAACTATTCTGAATCAAAAATTTTTTTAATTTACTTTTAAAGACAGAAGTTTTCTGAGTGCTTTTAATATCACTTGGCAGAGCTTGGAAGAGCTTCTTGCCTAAGTATTCTGGTTTTCTTTCAAAAATTGAAAGTTTGTGAGATTCTGAATAGTTTGATTCAAATCTGGTGTTGTAGTGGTGATTTTTCTCCTCTGGAAGTTTGTTTTCTTTTTTTACATGCATGACGCATTCAAAAATAAAAAGACAAGGTACGGTCAATATGTTCAATTGTTTGAAAAAATCCTGACAGTGAGCTTGAGGGGGTAGTTTGGCTATTGCTCTAATGGCTTTTTTTGCCACAAAAATATTTTGTTGAGGTTTCCTTTAGAGGAACCCCATAGGACTATTGAGTAATTAATGTGTGTTTCAAAAAGTGAAAAATAAACAGTCCTAGCCCAGTGATTATTTTCAAATTTACTAACTTGTTTTAAAATAAATAGGCCTTTGGCTAATTTACCCTCTAATTTACCCACATGTTCATTCCAGGTCATGCATTCGTCCAATCTCACTCCCAAAAACTCAGCCGCCTCAACTCGGTTTATTTCTTCCTCGCCAATTATTAGATTAGGAGGGGGGAAATTTGTTAAATTTTTTCTCTGCTGAGTTTGAATGTGAAGAAAATGGGTTTTGGTTGAATTTAAATTGAGTGAGTGTTCTGTGAAATATTGAGTTAACTGATTGGTGATTTGAAATGAGATTATTTCCAATTCTTGAGGATTTTTGTTTTTTGTAAAAATTGTGGTGTCGTCGGCAAACTGAAATACATTTTGGATTGGGATTGTTTCAGAGATGTCGTTGATGTACAAAAGAAAGAGGACTGGCCCAATTATCGACCCTTGGGGAACTCCTGCTTTGACAGTTTCTAATTTTGATTGAAAAGATTTGATTTTGTTCTTTGATCTGTGCTGAATTTCGGTCATTTGCTGTCTGTCTGTCAGGTATGATCTTAAGAGAGCTAGGGCTGATCCTCTGAACCCTATGTTTGAAAGTTTAGTAATCAACAGCGGTATATCGACGCAATCAAAGGCTTTGGACAAGTCGGCGAAACACCCAATCACCGACTCACCCTCCTAGACCGCATC
The DNA here is from genome assembly GCA_030545055.2 of Neoaliturus tenellus. Taxonomy (NCBI): domain Eukaryota; kingdom Metazoa; phylum Arthropoda; class Insecta; order Hemiptera; family Cicadellidae; genus Neoaliturus; species Neoaliturus tenellus. The sequence goes on from CM061534.1 coordinate 89,430,010, forward strand.
GATACACTCGCTGATGAAATCTATCAGAGCTAATTTTGTCGATTTACCCCTCCTAAATCCATATTGTCTTAAGTTCAAAAGTGAATTAGTCTCTAGAAAGTCAATTAGTTGTTCACAAATTACCTTTTCCAAAACCTTAGAGACGGCTGGTAGGAGCGAGATTGGACAATAATTACTCACCGATATATATATACATATATATGAAAATGAACTAATGGTGTTTTTGGCTTCTGGGGACCTCAAAATGAAAAAGTAAAGTGGTCCCGGGCTTAGGTCTTACCATGGCTACTATCGTAATAGCGTATTCCCTATAGGGAAATTCGCTAAAACGACAAACAAAATAAAAACTTATTTAGATGTGATTTTCACAGACTCGAAATTTACCATAAATTGTCATGTTATGCTGGAGCTAAACTTTTTAATAACCTCCCTGATGAAATTAGAACTATTAATGATAAAAAATTTTTCAGAAGAATCTTCGAGAATATTTGATAAGTAATGCCTTTTATAGCGTGGTAGAGTTTTAAACCATACCCATGCAAACACTTAGAATTAAATTAATACCTAGTCTTTTAATAAATAAAATGCACTTTGCTACAATGGGTTTATATATTAAACTGGTGGCTCTATCTTTTAATTATTGTAGTCAACACAATATGTAATATTGTACATGAAATTACTAAATAAATGATTAAATTCGACCTATCTCAATTTCCAAACGGATATCTTTTAATAAAAATTAATGGCTAGTATTACTCTATTAATTCACAATAGTTCACATTTTAATCGACCATCATTTACATCAGTGTCCTTTAATTTTCACTGGTCGATTCTCTATTTCTATAGACCGTTAAAAAAAGATGTCATTCCATAGGTAATTTTGTTAGAAAACTTTGAGGAGCCACCAAAATACCTTTTTGGGATCATGGGGAAAATTTTAGCATACATAAAAAAGTTACTTTATACTTCCCATTGAGTTGTACTAAGCTTAGTTTTTATAAAATTACTAGTAAACTTTTATGCTATTCACACAGCATTAATGGCAAAAACACATGAAAATCATGATAAAAACATAAATAAGAACAATAAAGCACAAGGCAAGCATGCCTTTCAAATTCTGCTCTGCTGACTAGTCAACGAAGAAAGGAAACTCTCTGCCTTCTGTTCTTTGGCTCTTGGGGTTCAAACCCTTTTGATTGTCTTCTTCTCGGCGCTCTCGACTTCTTCCTGGTGCTTTACTTCTTCGTAGAGGACTAGACTTTTTTACTTCTTGATTCCTATAACTTTCGATTGGTAGACCTAAATTATTTTTTCAAGAGTTTTGAAGTGTATTTAAACAGAGCAAATTAAAGTAGCTGTTGAGAGTATGAGATCACAGCCAAGATCAAAAGTGTTTCCATGAAAACGTATACAAATAAAGCAGTGATTGTTGAGTATCCAAGCTGAATAATTTAGATAAAGAGCAGTTGGATTCTTTTAGCATTCATGTAGTGTATAGAATATGATTTTTTAAGTATAAAGACAGTGGCTTTTTCATTTCGATAGAAAATAATACATAAGCCCTGGTGTGGTTACTATCTAACGTCGAAATATTTAACAAATATTCATTTAAAACAACTTTTCTCTTTAACCCTTCCCGGGCTACATTAAATCACGGGCTGAGACGGAATTATTTTAAGCAAAAGTTCAAAATATAATGTGGTAATTTCTTGTTATTAATTTGTTCAAAATAATTCATGTGTTATAAAAAAAACTGTTTTCAGTGCTGAAATAATTTTTTTGGACATGTTATAAAGAAAAAAATAAAATTTGATAAAACGGATATATCCGTCTTTGGCCCGCAAGAAAACTTAAGTAAACGTATATATTCGTCCGCCGCCCAGAACGACAATCGAGAAATGTGAAAACTGCATAAAATTTGGAGTATTTTTGCGGGCGGAGGACGGATATATTCGTTTATTATGTCATTTTGTTGTTTTATTTACTACCTATCATACTATAACATTACAAACAGTTCCTCTTAAAAACAGTAAAAAAACAAAACCTAAAAATACAAGAACTACAATATATTGTGCGTCTGGTTCATCGCTTTCTTCACCAGAATTATTTTTCATATTATAGTTATTTTGACTGCCAAATATGAAATCCCCTTCAGATTCATTTCTTATTTAGCAATTTATAACATCTTTAACAAGATTTGAGTCACTAGGAATAATCATTTTGAAATAAAACTCATAGTACGTCTTTACAAAAATGTAAACTAACACTCACTGTAAGGCCCCAGCACAAACTGACATTTTCCCGCTACACATGTGTTGTTTTGGCATGAAACAGGTGAAAAAGTCACGGGACATAATCGTGCCAACTGTAAAAACTAAATTACCCGTCAAAAAGTCATATTATGTTTATAATTGTAATATATACAACATATGTTTTTCGTACTTTTGGACGGGTAAATCCGTCTTTATCCCGGAAAAGAAAATTTCTAAAACGGATATATCCGTTTTCAGCCCGAAATAGAAATGAAATTTAACGGATATATCCGTCAATAGCCCGGGAAGGGTTAATTTTTCTATTTATAAGTCAAGAAAACATCCTTGTGCTCCCAGCAGAATGTATTCAGAATAAGTGGATATTCGGATTAGCAAGTTCAGATTTGCGGGACTCCACTGTAGCTTTCTTATGACTTTGACTTTTTAAAGTTGGTTCCATTTTTTCAAATTTTTATTTGGGCCGTCACTGAACCTGTTCACTAGAAAACAGTACTGTGGAGCTGTCATGAGCATATTTCCCTACAATCTCTTTCATATATCACCAAGATACTACCTTAACCTATGTTACTACCAAAATATACAGAGTTTGAACATTTTAAAATTTGTATTAAGTTAGAGTAAAAGAAACCAACAAAATATTATCTATCTAAATCAAAATTGATATGATTTGTAATAATTTACACTACAAAGAAATTTAAGTTTTAATATATACATATTATCCATCTAACTTGAGAGTTCGCTAACCCGAACAGGTTCCAGTAATAATTAGTTTTCATTAGTGGAACTCTAATTTACAATTAAAAAACCAGAATATTTGGGCTTTCTGAAGTCTACGGATCGGTGATGCCACGTAATAACACTTGTTCATTGTTCGGCAAAATACGATAGGTCTGAATAACTCGCTGTTCATAAGTAAATAAATTTATTTGGGAGATAAGAGTAGGCCTACTGTGGCCATGATGTATTTTCTTTACGACTTTAATTTAAATGTTCTAACGTTTGATTTCTTACCAGCTTGTTATTAATATTTTGCCCTAAACCAGACAAAAAAAAAAAAATAAAATAATTTTTAGGGGTTGGGGGGGGGGGGGGGCGACCGCCCCTACCGCCCCCCTCCCTTGGATCCGCCCCTGCATTTGGATGGCAATCTCCATAACCATTAAGCAACCAAGGCAGTTCTACTAAGGAACCTGAAAATAACGCTCATTTTATACAAATTACAAATGCATCACACATTTCTAACGCTGAACTTGACCTTTGACATATTCTAATTGGGAAAACGATCGGAATAATGACCTATTTCCTGTCAAATCTCGGCCAAATCAACCCTGATCATTGTTAATGATAGTGTCCAATATTAATTTTTTGCCATTTGTTCAAAATGCACCCAAGTGTCTAATTGTGCATAGAAGAAAGCCTTGTATTTACACACGGAAAGGGTTTATGGGTGATAGTGAATAAACATGGGGGTTGATTTAAGCCTAATGCTTACCATGTGGCATTGTTTCAGTTGAGGGCCACCTGACAGCACCTTTGCCCAGGAGAAGATCATCATCTACCAGGTAAGTTAAAAAAAAAAAAAAAAAAAAAAATAGATTTGAGCCATGCTCTTTTGAAATCTAGAAATAAAACAACAGGCCTTTCAGTTGCCAACCTACCTTTACAGGTTTCTGTTTAACATTTTTTGGTGCTCCAATGTGATCTAACTGTGCTCCAAAATGTTTCTATGTTTATTTTCATTGATTGAAATGGTAAATTACTTGTATGACATTCTATTGTTTTTTTAAGGTTCATAGTAGTATAACTCTTAGAGCTCATATTGTTGGTGCTGTGGACGGCTGTGGTTTACCTATTTGAAGTAATAATAAAGTAATTTCTTCCTCTGATTACTTTCCAATGACCAATCTAGTCAAAAGTTGGAGTTTGAGGTGAACGAGTTGTTCTTGTTCGGCAGTCCTCTTTCGCTTGTGCTCGAATACTGGAAAATTGCATCTGTCGATAAAAAGAAAAGTGAGTACATAATATACTAATTATATTTAAAGCAAATTACTCTTCTAAAATTTTATGAGTCATCTCAGTATTATCAGTAAGATGTGTAGTCTTGCTCTTCAGATCCCAAAATGGCTAGTCTCAGAAACTCACAGAACAGTAGACACTCAATTCTTTGTCTTCGCTAAAGAACTAGAACTTTCCAGTGTGCAGGATTAAAGTTGCAAACTGATAAGCAAGGGGGGAGGGCCGGGCGGTCAGAGTTCAAAGTAGCACTGCTGACGCTCAATGGAATTATTAAATTCAGTTTGTGGACATTTTGCAATGCCTGCAGGGTGAGCAACGCAGGTTGCAACACTAATGTTTTAATTGTGGTATCCCCATGGGAAGGAGCTCCAAAATTCCCATATAAGTTGAAATATGACCATGGCCAGTGATCATTTGGGATATGAGGCAATAATCATAATTGTTACATGTGTTCTTCTTCTTTTTATTATTTAAATAAAAGAAAGCTTTAAAATGTAGCGTATGTATAGAAAAAGAATAAATTTAAAACAGTTTTTTTGTCATGAGATGGGTACGATGAGCAATGAGTTATGGTTTGAGAAAAGCTTTCTTTGTTTACATTAAAGCATGTGTTTTACTTTGATTTTAAGACGGTAATAAAATAATCACATTGAATGAAATAAAAATAAAATAAAATAACACATTTTATCTCCTGACAGAGAAATTTTAATTTTCCATATCAAATTCTTGGTAAACATTTTTTGTACGCCCATTCACTTCGCCATCGTTATCAAGATGACCTTGGGCTTTTGCGTAGCTCAGTGTTTCCCAACCTTTTGGTGCCCGCGTACCATCTGAGGCTTTTCAATTTTTCGGCGTACCACCCAAACTCATACTCCCCTCCCCCCACCTTGCTCCTTACAAATATAGCCGGAGAGAGCCTAGGTTATCGTTTTCCTTTTCATATATTTCATTATAGGTCCCTAATTAGTAGTCTAAGAAAAAAATGAAACTCACATTTAAAACTATTAATTAAAAAAGTTCTATTTTAATTGAAAAATAACATAAATTGGGATGAACATTGTATAAAGGTATACAAATATTAAAGTGATTATTTTTAAATCAGTAACTAACTTATTCGTTAAAGTATTAATCAACTTAATCGTATAAGTAGGCCTATATTATGTTTTCCACTTTAAAACTAAAAATTGCTAGCTGCAGGCTTTATAAACAAAGTGTCATATAATATAGGGAATACAATACAATTTAAACAAATTGTTTCAAATATACACATTTACAGCGAAAAAAGTATTTTGCATTTCTACAAGAGTAACTAATACAATATAAATAAAAAATTACCAAACTAATAAATAATATTAACAGCAAAAGAGGTTGTTAATGGGAAACTTGCTGTATTACTTCTTGCCCAGGAAATTATTCCTTTCAGGGGACTGATTAATAATCAGGATTAATTTTACACATGCACAAATAAGTGTCACGACACAATCTTTTTTGACTTGACTCGATTTTTGCTTTACCGAACGAACACACCAACTACCAACGAGGTTGATTTAACCTTGTTGGAATACACAGAATGTGTTCCAGGGTTACCAAGTGATGAACTTCATATTGTCTGTAGATATGTATGACCAAATTAATTTTCCCTCGCGTTTCATTATTTCGGCGGAGCATGTCTTTGTAACTTAAAATAGTACAAGATAAATACAGAACTTAAAATAGGCCTAATTCAAGGGTTCAGACGGGTACTGGACACAAAATCATTATTCATTAGTATAAATATGATCGTAAAAGGGAGTTTTAATTTAAAATAATTTAAATTTCTTATAAGTTGGTACGAAATTGCTTTAGTAAGGTAAAGCTACCTTACTTATATAGCTTTACCACCGGTAAAGCTTTATAAGTAAAGCTTTAGGTAGCTTTACCACCGGTCTCTCAAATTATGTGTAAATGCGTTGTAACGCAGAACTGAGCTGAACAACACTGCTGTCGGCATCACGAAGTTCAAAAGAGCTATTTTTTATTTTTCATGTATTTAATTTTTTTCTTCCTTTGTCTCTCGCGTACCACCTGAAATGCTCTCGCGTACCACCGGTTGAGAAACACAGGCATAGCTTAATACCTATACTGGCCAAAGCCCCTAGTCAGCTGCCTTTACAAATTATTCAAAGAGTGAGAATTAGACTCTAGCTGAAAGCCGATGTTTCAACCAATAATTCCATGTAATAATTTTACTTTCAATTTTAATATTTTGCTAAATCATTTACCTCAACCACTTACTCCGAATATCGAAGTGAAAGCATGAGTTAGAAAAAGTATAAACCATCGAATCATAATTTGAATGGAAAGGTATTACAACTATTATAATGGAAATGAGATTCATAATGTGCCCGGCAAATAAAAAAAAAACCTTATTTTGTTGGAAATTTGCTGAGTACACATGTCTGCTGCGATAGGGGTATATTTTATTTTCCTTATAAACACCATAGGGGTAAGTACGTAGGTTTGCCGCCACATGGGTTTTGTAATAAGTTATCCCCTTCCTAGTGAATGTACTTACTAAACTTAATCAAGCTGTTTCAATGAATAAGCATGATAGAGGGTTTTTTGATTTTTCCATAAGAATAACATGGGAAGCATATTTTAAAAATTTTTCATAACTATTTATGCCACATCAAAAGTAAGGAATACAAGAGTTTTTTTACTCTTTTTAATGCTTTAAGTTAAAATTGTTGAATTTTAAAAATTTAGGTCAAATCAGCCGAAAACCCATTCTTGACCATTTTTAGGTATAGACTAGGGGGCCCGTGCAGCGCAATGCGCTGCATTTATTGATTAAATCTTGCTTCATGGTAATGGACAGAGTTACTTTGAATAAAAAGTAAACTATAGTGAAAATCAGATAATAATATAATGGTGTTTCATCAATCGATCTTCATTACTAAAGCCGCGTTTACACCGGAGTTGGAGACCGGAATTGCAGACTTTTATCGGCAATCTCGATTGCAGACGCTAGTTGCAGACAGAAGTTTGCAACCTGTGCTTGCAACTGTACACAGTTTGCTTCTGCAACCGCAACCTGCAACCGAGCCATCAGTCAGTGTGTATAATGCCGATTGGTGGGAGAGGAAGTGACGTAGCGACGTAGCCGATGGGCGGGAGGGGTGGCGGGGTTGGTTGCAGACTCAAGTTGCAGATCAAATAGGCGCTGCAACTCGGGTTGCCGACCGGGGTTGGCAACCGCCTTTGATCTTTACCGACTCCGGTCGGAAAACCAAAATTCGGTCTCCGACTCGAAAATTCGGTCTGCAACTCCGGTCGGCAATGCGAGTTGCAGCTGTTTTAGTGCGTCTGCAATCGAGATTGCCGATAAAAGTCTGCAACTCCGGTCTCCAACTCCGGTGTAAACGCGGCTTAATTCTGCAACTTGCCAATGTGACACTGTTGAGATTTTGTGGTTGTTCTTTTAGTTCAAAATTAGCTAAGATTACATAGTTGTTCTTTTGCCGATTTGTCTTAGGGTCTCTGTCTAAACACTCCTATAAAATCTAGAATAAATTTACAGATGTTGGATCTACATAGTTCATCAAACATAAAACTTAAATGACAACAGAATAAAAATCAACATTCCATTACAACTCCCCGGTCCTGTATGAGTTCTGCAACACTCACTGCGGATGTTATGAGGTAGTTGTCGACATAGTGAATGAGTTCACATTACTATTAAAAAAGAACTAAAGCCCCTATAATTCGTAATTTTCCATGGCATTACAAAATGTAAATAAATAAATCACTAAAATAAGGAGAATCTACATATTTGTTAGTGTGGTCCATTTTGGTTTGATGTGGTATTTATTTTTTTATTGAAATTTCCCTTTGTACAAACCATATTTGAAATAAGCTTGTTTTCTACACCGGAAGTAAAAACATTTAAATGTCGTTTCTTTTAAACATGAGTTTTAATATGTGTATCATTTTGCATTAAATTTTTGTATAGTATAATACTAAACAAACAGGTTATAACCCTTACAACCAACTATCCCTTTTCCTTATAATTTAAAGAGTTTGAAAACCCATGCACACAAATTTAGCGTTCTATTTTAATATTTGTAAACTTTTGTTATTGTTTAAATACCAATCAGACAACCCATAAGACCTATGTCAAAAATTTCAATTTCCAAACTTGTTTTTGTAGGCCCTGCATGAATTTTTCTAGGGTTACGTTACTAAACTTATTTTGTGCCCAAATACACATAAATAAAATGTTCAAGAAATATTCCCGCTAAATTTTAGGGATGGACGGGAGTGGATTTTTAGTTCGGGACGGGACGGGACGGGAATTTTTATTTCCCATCCAATTTCGGGACGGGATCGGGACGGGATTGCTCTTCTCGATGCTATCGGGAAATATTCGTTTTGACTTTTATCTGAATGTCGTATAAAGACAAATTAATGTTAAATATCAACTGGTTCTGTTTCCAAATTGTTCCACTTGTTTTTGTATAAGTTACAATGAACCTCCTTTTTTTGAAAAGAATTAAAATATCTAATTTTTAAATTTGCAGTATACAATGAGATAAGGATAAAATATAAATTTTCTTGTAACCAAAAAAATTTAAATCAAATCACTAAACAATATACATATAAAAAAATCCATTAAAAATTTTATAAAAGTTTTGTTGAATGAAATATTAAACGTTTTCTATAAAGAACGAAAAGAAAAATTACGTACATAAAAATATAGATTAAAACAATTGGAAAATTTTAAAGAAAACAAAATTGTATAACATAAATAGGCCTAAGGCCTAATCAGTTAAAAAAAAATGACATAATAAATATTCACACTAAGGAATGAAGTGATTCAACAAACCAAAGCCATTTATAACCTCAAGAAATGTTTATTTTTTCATTTTTTATTCTTATTGATTTAACTGAGACAGGTTCTTACTTAGAGATTATCATAATAATTGAACTTTAAAAATATACACTATTTGACCTAATTATTTTTATTTTTATTTCTATGTATTCATTTAGCTATTTTTTGCTATTTAAAAAATATGAAAAAATCAATAAAAACAATGAAAGTTTAAAGTTATGAACCTCAAAATCTAATAAATGTATTTGTAATGTTTAATTTTAAAAAATATATTTGATGGGATTTGAAGTTTTTTTTTTAATTATATTAAATTATAATAAGATGCTTTTAAAATTATAAAACAGTAATTCAATTAAAGATTGATTTATTTAAAAATACTTTGCCATTTTCCCTTTGATCGGAAAGTCACACAACTTTGGTTGACATTTTGTTTAATTTCTAAGAATTAGACGAATCAAACGAGCCATCCCTTAGTTTTCTACGACAATTGATTCAGAAAGTAGCATTTGGTACTAGGAGCAAAAAACACCCCTCTTGAATAAATTACTGCCGGATGTCGAACAATAGATAAGCTGAACAATAGATTGTCTCTGGCGTCCATGGAATGTGGGCGCGTGTAAATGTGCCGTTCCTCGTTATCGAGACCGCCGGCCGCGATCGCCGACCGAGAACGCCGGCCGAGATCGCCGGCCGCGATCGTCGACCGAGATCGCCGGCCGAGAACGCCGGCCGCGATTGCGGCCGCCGCGCCGTTCGGCAGTTCCCGTCCCGATAAATTCCCGAGTAAAAAAATCCCGCCCGATGATCGGGACAAATTTGCTCCCGAAAAATTTCCCAAAATTTCGGGTCCCGTCCATCCCTACTAAATTTTGAGAAAAGGTTAAAATACGACAAAAGACACTTCTTGTTTAAAGTATGAAATTGTGTTGATATTTCACTACCAGTAGTTCGATTGCTTGTATTCAGCTTTTAACATGTGTTTGTCTGTTTTACAATCAACAGCTGTTTTATATTACAATTCAATACAAATTGTTCCCCATGTTAATCTTATGGACAAAAAATGAACTTTGAGGGCTTCCCGTGAGCTTCAGAATTAAAATATAAAAAATCTAAGACCTTATTGCAAAACTACGAACTAAGACCATTCTTTTGACACCTCAAACTTTAAAATTGGTCCAGAAATAAGGGAGGAGTAGTGTTAACAAAAAAAGGGCATCACGTATTATATATATAGATACCCTGAACATATCTGATAATTATGATATTTGCAAACTCGATCAATGTGCTGCCTTACACCACTGTACCAAATTTCATCTAAATCGGACTTTCCATTCAAAAGTTATTGTGTTCACAGACACATGGATAAACAGTGTCCCGGAACTCTCTGGCACCCTTTTATTTGTTCCTTGCATCAAGACAAACATATATTACTACACAACCATGAGACTCCGGTGCATAGTTTTCTGTCTCTAAGTCCATATTATGTAATTTTGGCTTAACTTATGAGATCTTTAAAACCACTTGAGGAATTGAGTTCAAACTTGGCATGACCATTATATACGTCAAGACTGTTTTACTTATAAATTTGTATAAATTTCATACCCTTAATTGCCTGAAAATGTTCATGGTTCTAGGTCAAGTAGTTTGAACAGTGCTGTGTAATGGTATATATCACTTCTCACAGTACATACTAGTCGAGGGGTGGTCTAAATGGTCGAAGCAGGGGCCTCATTGACACATTGCTTCATGATTCTCGCAAACATTTGCTACCTTAATACTCACTTTGAGAACCAATGCTCAAACCACCACAGGAGACAGAAGTCCTCACAACCTTTAGCTCAAGCTAATTTTCCTCCTCCCTTTTATGAGTACTGGCCTGGGTAATTCACAACCCACCGCTCTCCTTGGTTCTGATTGAAAGATTCAACTACAATACAGTAAAAGAGCTTTAGGATCCTGGATCTCAAATAGTGTTAATTTCTGATGAACGTAAGTTATGTTTATTTCGCAATTCAAATGAAGATTCAATCTTAGGAATATAAAATCCTAAAATCAGTCAGTCAATTTTTATTTTAATGACATTTTTAAAACACCAAGTTTAAAGGTTAATCATATTTTTTTTTTTAGTATCACTGCACCTCAAATCACATGAACACTGACCTCAAATTTTAGGCATAGCTTTAGATTAACTTTTAAAAACTTAGAAATTGGTAAAAAAAGTGTAAAACTTGTTACAATGATTTAATACGGTTTTACTTAAAGTTATAAAATGCTAACATATTTTTAAAGACTTCAGGGTTGTAACCTTCTAAAACAGGTAACCCTTGTTCATAAGAACAGTTTTCATATAAATTCAGTGGAGGAAGATACCAATATATATTTCGTTTGGAACTAAAGGCATCCGCAGAGTTGAGCTGCAGAACGCTGAAATCGAATCTTCTTCCATTGGTTTGAATGCATTGCACAACAATTGGTTCTGGTAAGTCTTGGATGTCCGGCTGAAAAAAACCACACAAAATTATACAAAAATAAAACTAGTTTAAAAATTGCTTATTTCAGTTAAAAAAATTTAATATACTGGTTTATTATGAAATACATTCAAGTATTTTTTAAAGACATATTTACACTTTGTTGAAAAGGACAAGAAGCTGACTCTGGCCAAAGAAAGCATCCTTCCACAGCACAAAAATATATAGATAAACCAGAATGAATTAGGTGAATTAATCTTTTCATATTGTTCACTATAGTTTCTAGGGAGATGTCAAATACTTTATAACACCGATACTTGGCCATTGGTATTGGTATCAAGATAAATATGCCCAAAGTCGAAACCAAACAATTACATTGGATACCACCCCTTATCAATCGGTGAAAATACATTTTAAATTTGTATTCTAGACACAATTCTTATAAAATAAATTTATAAATATCTTTCATTTTAGAATATTTTAAATATTGAAAGCAATATTCCAAATTTACACACACAAATAATTAATTCAATTCCTACATAATTTGAAAGGAATAGATTAATGTAAATCTAACAGAGGACTGCATATGAAAAATGTCTACCACTACGAAAATCTATGTTTTTTTTTAGAAAGAGGTGGAAATCCTTTAATGAAAGTTGTCTCAGACTCGCCTGAGTCATACCAACACATAAAACACCTTTTCCAGGCTTTGTTTCTCCCAGAACAGTTTGCCACGTTACTTTGGGGAGAGCCGCTTGTTTTAGAATACCAGGTTTGAGCCCTTCCGATTCTAAGAATCAAGGCTATTTCCTAGTTTTCTTCTAAGTAGTCTTCAATTTTTTCAGTGGTTGCTGCTTGGCTTGTTTAGCCTTACAGCAAATTAAACTGAATTACACGGAGTGTCAAGTAATAGGTCTTTTAATTTATTACAAACCAACTAGAGCTATTGCAATTTTGAAAAGTATTTTTTTTTAACAAAAATATTGAACAATTTAGGCCTAAATATATTTTTAACAACGTACAAGTCAGTATATAGGGATCCAAAAAACTGAGGTTTGCTGGTTCAACTCTTCATAATTATAAACACAAACATATATATAATGTTATCCATCTTTTTAAAGCGAAATTTCATGCTAATGTTTCCGTTAAAATTGAGTAGGTTACAAAATGGTGGGGATTTTCGTGTGGATTATTCTGTATGAGAGACAATATGTACATAAAAAATTCAATTACAATCAAATAGCATGTAGCTTGTCAAAATTGTTAGTAAGTTAATTTGTATTAATTTAGCTTTATTTAGAGTTACTCTTCCTATAAAGTAAATTATGTCAGACTCGTTTGTCTTTAAGCCGCTTGTTTAATGGGGACCAATCCTTTGTAATTCTTTTAAATATTTCCCGCATAAATATAACTTACTTGATGTAACCGCAATACTCACGCCGTATGTATAGCGAGCCTGGGCGACAGCTGCAGTGTAGGCTTTGAGCAAAGCTCGGCCGAGTTTCTGACTTTCTTCCACCGGGGTCTCATAGATGTTCTTCACATCGTGGTCATTGTAGTGCACCATTATCGTATGCACTCTGTTGTACTTGGCATTCTCTTTTATCGCTATAATGGAGAAAACAGATTGATAACAAGGCAGTTGGCCACTTACAATGCTTTTCATAAGGATGAAATAACTTTGGAAATTCAAATAGATTAAAAAATTAATCAGGTTTGAATAGTCAAACCTATTTATTTATTATTTATTTATAGTATTTCTTACTAATAGTCAAAACAAAAGAGTAATTTTTTAATTGATTTAAAGGTAAAATACTATCCTCACAAAGTAACAGTTACGATTATTACAATACATCGATACGATATAGTAATTTAATTAGAAAAGCCAAGCACGATATCTGTGTAAAACACAACTGTATTCAACATGACAAATACAGAAACTAAGCAACACAAAAAGTGGTAATAAATGTAAACATGTCCTTACGGAAAATATTTTTGAGCTCGTAAAAGTTCTCTTCTTCCAATGAAATTAGAGGGTGAGAGACGATGAGTTCTGGCAGGGGATGGTCTTCGGCCACTGAAGGATTGACGATTGCTGGCAAGGGTTTGTCTGATGCGATGAAAACATCACTTTTCATCTGGAACTGCACGAGATCTTCATCCCAAGAGAACGGGACAGACATCGGGACGTTGTTCAGTACCACCCTCTGTCCACTTAATTCTGGGCAGGCCAGTGCACACAGGTGAGCTAGGCGGCCACAGAGCAAACTCCTAAAATTTGAAAATACAATTTCAATACCTCAATACACAAATGTAATGCTTTAATTGACTTATGCATTCCGTTGCGGCTTTTACTAGGATTCGCTGAGGACTACAGAGGAATAATCATTGTACACATGTATACCTTACCGGCATACTCTTAACTGACCCCTACATGACTGGACTATAGTCAGGTGACGAAAAAGTCAGTAAAACCGAATAATACCAGAATAATATGGGTTAGTAATAGTTTATAGAACAATTCTATTATGAAGTCCTCCAAGCCAACGGGTGTTCTAAATATCTCATGAGTGGCTTCGAGGCTAAGTACAATCATTGCATACTTTATCTACGACCAACTTTTATTTGATAAAAATACTGTGATAGACATGTTGAAAATTTATAGGTTATAGACGACCATCCATCCAAAACGTAGCCACTGCTAAATACCCACACTCTCTAACAAAATATTTCTTATTATAAAAAGTGGTATCTGAATAAATAATCTTGGTACAATTAACAAAGAATTTTTATTTAACTCTAGATCACAAACTAATAAATTCTGATTCGAAAATGTAGGGACTAACAAACAAAAGTTTACAATTACTGGGGAATATTTAATTTAATTGATTGATAAATAGTCTTTAATGTCTTTGTGCTCCGGTCTAGTTACAGTGAGTAGGAATGATGACTTTGTATCTCAGGGGGTGTTGGATCATGGGGACATTCTCTTGTAAAATTTCCAATTATTGAAAGTAAAATAATGATTCTTGATATTAATTGAGATCTGCAGTTATGTAAAAATTAAAATTTGATTATTCTTTGAAGAGATTAAAATGGATAAAATATGGTCATTCAATCTAGGTTCAGTTGTAGGCTATATCTGTTTGAATGTTAATTATAATTGAATCTTCTTGTAAAATTGAAAAAGTTTGTTGATTGATAAATTTAGTCTCTTGATATAGTTCGAATTGATTACTTTGAGCTTCTAGGATCACTGGATAAAGTTAGTCTATTTGAGAAGGATGGAGATTACCAATGTTTATTCTTCACCAATAACCACTTCTTCTTTGGCCAAAAGATAAAGGAATAATTATTAGTGGTATTGGCTCTTCTTCCTATTTAAAAATTTGGGATTAAATCAACCCAAATACTATTTTATGGGGTTATTTTACACTTGGGATTGGGACCCTGTTTAAAAATGAAGTTAACACAATGAGGCCATAATTGCAAGAGAGAGAAATTGGAGTTGATGCTCAGCAACAATGTGGTTATCACATGTTTATTCTTCAGGTCTTGATTCTTGCTTTGGAAACACTTGACACTTTACTGAATTTAATTCACTATTTTGAATCACACACTATATGAAATTAGAATGACCATGTTTATTTTGATTATTAAATTTGGTATGTGTTTGAAGTAGTTTTGTTTACATTATAAATATATTCTATTAGGCTATGTTTAAATAAATATTTACTGGGATTAGGCTATTATTATTCTTAGGTGAGTGATGAAATGATTGATATGAATATTTAACATAATTATTAAATTAGGCCTAATTAATATCTATGACAGGTAAGTTAAATATAATATATAGGCTATCTGGGATTTTATAATAACTATTTACATGTGGATCCGGGTTGGATTGTTTATTTATTGGTTTATTTACCAACATAATTTGTGAACTGTTGCACCACACAGATTTGGCTTGACTAAATTGTAATTCTCACTCATATATGATCACACTATTTTGAGATTAGACGCATAACGCAACTAAAACTACCAGTACTTCTGCCAGTGTTGGGGAGTAGCGCGCTACTGTAGCGCGTTACTTTTTTTGTAGTTTGTAGTGTAACGACGCTACTTTTCAAAGTAGCAACTAATATTGTAGCGTCGCTACATTTTGAGACTAATATATAGCGTGAATCACGCTACTTTACACGCTACATTTGGTATTGAAATGCCCAACAATTTTTAACTAATCGAAATAACTCAATTACGCTACTTTGAATAGTTACCGATTACAAAGAAAAACACAATTTCACCACTATTAATTGTTGACTCTGTGTACGAACAGTCAGTATAAAGTAGTACACTTAAAACATTTGGTTGTGGTTGTCGTCTCGTCGTGTGCCTTATTGAGTCATTGGTTGGAGTGTTGGAGTTGATGTTTGAGATTAAGTTGTTCCGATCTCTTGCCATCTTGCTATTGTTTTGCGTTACAATAACTAAATTATTTACCAAGTTATTAATGCTAATGAAGTGTTAAAAAAAACGTTGGTTAGATAATTTAATATGACAACTTTTTGGGTTTAATCAAATTTTTATAAAATTTCCCGATTTTGAGATATTTGTGTTTGAAAATTTAAAATTTCCGCCATTTGGAAAATATACAGTGGTATGATAAAGATTCACACAAATTATGAACTTAATACAACTATCCGTTACGGAAATAAAAATTATTATGTGAAAAAAAAAACAAAATGGCGGCTAGCGGCTTAACGATAGATTTTAGAGCCCTATTTGTCAGATATTTTAACTTGTCTCGATGCAAGGAACAAATATACAAAAGGGTTCCAGAGAGTCCAGGGACACCCTGTATATATTCTATAATGGTATGGCCTATATTCACATTGGTATTATATAAATGGATGTCAATCAATGTATGTTTGTGTGTACGCATAAATTTGTTGTGTTTTGATGGACATTTGTCTAAACCACTTGACCAAAATATTCTATTGTGACTTTTCGTAAAGTAGTGAAAAAGTAGCTAGCTACTTTTTTTTGTAGTTGTAGTTGTAGCTAGCTACTTTAAAAAAAAGTAGTTGTAGTGTAGTTTAGCAAGGTGTATAAATAAAAAGAACAGGTGTGTGCATAGCCAGCTGGTGTGACGTAGTTGGGCTCACCGCTAGCGCCGCGAGCGGCAAGCCAACGTATTAAACGTTTGACTAATTTTATTTTCATGTTGTACTATCATATGATGTACAAATTATTTTTATGCTTACGATATACAGTTATGCAGAATGAACTATGCACGTACTTGGAAAATACATTCAGAAGGCCCTAACTATTTGCTTGATTTGTTAACTCTTGAATTATTTAATAAATATATTGTATATAAACTATTTTAGTCAATCTATGCAATTTAAATTTTATGTTTTTCACAAATGACCCAAATTAGCTAGTAGGATATAATTTAATTTGAATTAAGTATGTATCCTCAAATATTGGTTTAACAAATTATTTAGCACGATTGTAGAATGAACCATTTTGGACTACATGAAACGTAATAAGAATGAAACTTATGACATAAACTAATATATAGCCTATGTTGCTTTAGTCATATTTATTTAACGTTATTTTGTCATTTTTTCGAGCTGACCCTGCACTCTAATGCTTAAAACGGCCTACAAGAACTCAGAAGATCTAGCATATTCTGATTGATTATTATGAAAAAGCAAAGTTGACTCTTTAATCACTCATACGCACTCTAATCATAGGCCCTATCCATATCCTCTCGCCGTTGTATGCCGATCTCAAACTTATCACCTTTTAAAAACTCATTCAAACCCCGTAAATGTCACATAGGGTCAAGTGGGGTAAGTGTACCCCCAAAATCACATAGTACCACTTTGACTTCAGATTAAAAAACACATGTAAGTGATATAAAAATAAAATTTTGTATAATTATTCTTTGGAATGTTTTGTATATGTAAAATTTTTATTTTGTTAAAAATCTCAATTTTGTATTTTTTAGAATTTTTTTTGTAAAGTGATGTTTGGGGGGTACACTTGCCCATGAATCTGGGGTAAGTGTACCCCCCCCCCTCAATGTAGCTTTGCATTGCATATATGTTGGTGTTGGGGCAAGTGGATTATAGAGAAGAAAATGAGCTTTCTTTTGGTTTTTTATTTATCAAAATATCTCAAACGGTTCAGGAGTTATGAACTTTTTTGTGAACCTCCGCACGGTAAAACGGAAAACCCAGTTTTTAAAGAAATTGTAAAGTAAATGAAAACATAGAGATAACACTGTTTCAATTAATTGACAATTAATAGGTCTTAAAGAGCAGAAAATTATCTTCATTTTGATTTTTTATCTATCAAAATAACTTGAAAAATACGGTAGTTAGGAAATTTCTTATAAACGTCCGCTTGGTGAAGTAACTTTAAACTTTAATAAGTTATTTTTATTTTACTTAGGCCTTAAATGTTCCTATACTAAACTAAAATACCCCCCGTCGCAGCAGACCTGCGTACTCAGCGAATTTCCAAATTAGTAATATTAATTTTGACCAGCTAAACTTGTAAATAAAATTTCATCACGTGCTCATAAATAGGGAAATAAATGTCTATTCCCCTTAAGATAAATATAGGGAAAGAGTATGCAGGTATGCTGCCATGGGGGACACTAAAAGTAGGTTTTTAGCATAGAAAAAATTTATTTCGACCATATAAAGCCATATAGTAAGTTTCATCAATATCTGTCCATAAATAAAAGAGTTTGCCTATTCTCCATATGATTAACATGGGAAAAGAGTATGCAGGTTTGCTGCCATGATAAGTACAAAAACCAAGATTTTTTACCTTAAATGGATGAATCTCAACCAAATGAAGCTAAATACCAAGTTTCATCCAAAAATATTGGTTAATAAGTGAAATATTAACACATCCTTATTCTCCATAAGATTAACATTGGAGCCCCAAAAGACAATGTACTGTCTTTAGACTTTGTAATATCTCGGTAACCAATGGAGATAGAGCAAAGCTTCAAAATACTAAATTGTGTGTTTTTTTGAGCTAAATCCAATGGTCAAAATAAAAATTTAAAATTTTTAAAATTTACATATGAAAAATGCAAAAAACCCATTTTTGGGGTACAAAACCCCCCAAAAGTACCCCTTCCGGTAGGTCGATATGTCTGGTTTTTGAACTCATCCGAATAAACGTAGGATTACACATCTCTACCAAATTTGGTGTCAATCGGACCATTTTTACGAGAGTTATCGTGTCTAGGGACACATATATATATAAATTTTAATGACTATTATTTTTGGTCTCTGGGCACCTCAAAACGAAAAAGTAACATGGTCCCGGGCTTAGGTATAGCTTATTCCCTATGGGAAATTCGCTAAAAATGTATTGAAACAAGTTATGTACTTACCTTTTTTCTTCATACATGAGATAAGAGTTTGCCTTATCATCAGCTAATCTATCCATTATTGAGGGGGGCGTACACTTGCCCCATTGGTAAAAGTACACTTGCCCCAACAGCGATATAACACAGGGTAAGTGTACCCCCCCCCCCCTAACTCCCCCAAAATGGCTTTTTTGGTAATTAAAAATATTATTTTTGAATTCCTCTTCAAAAAATGAGTCAGATTACCAATTTTAAAATAATTACCTTAATATTTGAATTTTTAGTAATTTCTTCAATTTTCCAAGCGGCACTTGCGTTTAGAGTACAAACGTAAGATGTTTTTAAACTCTTCAAAACACACAGTAATAATAACCAGATAATTTTTTAGTGATTATAATTTGAAAGAGCATAGTTTGAAATACCTTTGGCTAAGTTTTGAAATTTTTTGAGTAATAAACCGATTTTTTATTAGCTGGGAGTCCACTTGCCCCAGGGGTACACTTACCCCACTTGACCCTAAATATGATAATGTTATCGATTTTAGGATTCAACCTTGCTTTTTTAATTTAACCTGTTTTTGAATTCAAGCTGTAGGCTTTTCTATAGCCTATATAATGTAGGCTATATTTATAAACGGGCGTATTGAAATAGACCCATGCATGTATAGCCTAATAATCGTCAGTTTCTTCATTACCAATAAATGAAATTTGCCTTATGATATGCACCAGGGCCCATCGCTGACTTAAATTTAAATAGAGTACTTATTTATTAAGTATATACAGACTTTAACGAATGATGTTTTATATCATTATCTCAAAACAAAATATCACTACGCTATGGATTGTTCTCTCTGTGACTACTCTGCAATGGACTCATACCAAGGGAAAACTTGCCAAAATCAAATACTGTAAGCATTTTGTATCTAACTCTTCAATATACCGACATTGGAGGTTAATAAATTTTTTGAACCTCCTTTGTAACCTCGGAAAATGAAGTTTCTTAGAAAAATTTTAAAGAGTTTTAAGGATAAATCAAGACACATGTATTTGATAAATAAATACTCAAACATTTTCTAAAATAAAAGTATGTAATAAGCTTATTTTTTCAATTTTTACGAGGATTTTTCTAACGCCGCAGTCACCATCTCAATTTTTTTATTCAGTTCTTTATTCTCCTTGGTTCTGAAGTAACAATAAGCCGTTGGTCCACTTGCATAAAAAGTGCAGGCCTTTTAGACGAGGATAACTGTCAGTTAATTGCTTATCATTATACACTAAAAGCTATATCATATATAACATATTCTTATATGAGTTCTGCACATGAAGTGCCTTTAAAACTTCTCTTGGGAACAGCATTAATCAATAACGCATTTTCCAGCTTCCAGCATGCTTTTGAGAACTTCGCCAACGACCCCTCTTACTGTTTCAATGAACCGAGCCGTGGCTTTCGTTGAAGTTGAAACATTCCTCCATTCCTATACCGACGTCCCAAAACTGTTTTGTTCCTTTGGAAAACTTCGACCTATTTTGGCAATATTCTGACAGGAAATCTGTAAAACTGATTTAATCCGTGTATCACTGTCTCGGGATTTATTTTGCAACCAAACACGGAATAATTTGGCATTGCGGTTAAGAAAACAAAACATTTACTTGACAAAAGTTTATTTGTAAACACAAAAGTAAACAACATGAGTTTAATGTGTTTCACGGCCGCTCGGAGCGCTAGCGGTGAGCCCAACTACGTCACACCAGCTGACTATGCACACACCTGTTTTTTATTTATACACCTTGGTAGTTTAGCTCCTTTTTAAAGAAAATAGTTGTTTTTTTTTTTTAAGTAGTTAGTTGTAGCTAACTACTTTAAAAAGTAGTTTACCCAACACTGACTTCTGTCAAGTGATCCTATTATTCAGTTGACTACCTGAGGTTTCGAAGCTCAAAACACTCATTATCAAGTCCAAAACATAACTTGCATTTTCTTATCCTATGACAACCGATTCACACTTCTGTGCTCAAGACCTCACAGAGCTTGGTGTTTAAGACTTGATAACGGATCCCTTTTGAGGCTCAAAACTTGTGGTAGTTAATCAAATAACAGGAAAAGTTTCAATTATTAACCAAACATACTAAATACTTACATTTTTCGATTGTCTGTTATACCATAATCTCTAGGGAAGACCCAAGCTGGCCTCCCCTCTGGGTCCTTCCTTATTGGTAGTTTTTTCTGTTCAGCATCATATAGACAAGAGGTTTTAATGAATCTGCAATCAAAACCCCTTAAATAGTATAATTAAAAAAATTTGGAAATTTTTCTTGGTTGCAGTCAACTAGACTGTAACTTTGATCATTATTCGTGATAGAAAATAATTTTTGAAATCAATATCTAAAACCATTAACACTAGGTGTTCACCTAGTGTCAATAATATTTATCTTTTCAAAATATTAAATTGGGCGTGGATGAAAAATTACTGTTATTGTCACGTTGTGTACAGCCAAATCATTCGTTAGAGTTTAACATTGATGAAGGTTTTTTAGAAATATTTGAAGACCATAGTTGAACATAAGAGCTAGGAAAACCCAAAAAATTTTTGTATTATAGGCTTAAATTGTTAATATGATCCACAGGACCATTTGCACATTATGCTTAGTGCAAGAAAGACTAATTATTTAACACAATATTAATACAAAAGACTGATATTCACAGTTTACACAATAAACCTTAAGACAAAGTCCTACCTTTTCACAAGAGCATCTTGATTTTGCATAGTTACTTTATCGATCAAACTTTCTAATTGTTCAGGCAGTTTGTCAGCTTCTAGTTGAACTGTATTAGTCAGAACCATTGCTTGTTGCAATCCTTCCAGAAGGACCGACTCGTCTCTATACATTAAACATGGCTGTTCCTTGTAAAGAGGATGATTTTCATCTTTTGTTATTGGCTTAGGGGCTAGTCCAACAATTTTTGAGAAACTGAAAAGAAATTGATACAAGTTAAAGACAGCATATATGATTTAAAACAAGCAAGTAACTAAAGCAGTGAAATTTCCATGACTTAAATTCTAGTCAAATTAATCCTAGTTAAATCAAATTGTCCTTTATTCATAAAAATGCACATAGAATTAGATCTACCAAAGTTGTGCAGTGCTGAACTTGCTTACATTACTTAAACAATGTCATATAACGATGCTTTGTTGACTTTGCTACAAGATGCTTGTATACCATGCTAACCTTGCCAACATGTTTAATCACAGCAGCAGCACATCTAATTTAATACACCTCACAATGTGAAACATTTCATTTGCACACATACAAAGCTCAAAAGTCACAGCAAAATGATGTTGCGATGATACATTTACAAGTCGGGATTCTGCCTCCCTTGTCAAGTCTCCGGCCTGGTTTTGGGGCAATTTAAATCCCGGGTTCAACCCTGGGATTTTTGGAAGCAAATGAGAAATAAATAAAAGACGTTATGAATCTTTCAAAAAGAACAAGACATTCTTATCTTATTTTACCAATAGATTATACAAAAATTGGAACAACAGAAAAAGGGACATTAAAAATTTGTCATCCATCTTATTCGCAGAATGTTTTAAATTTACTTGACTTAATTCCTTGAACACCTTTTGGAGCATAGGGCATCTGTAAACAGCTTCCATCCATCTATATCCGAAGCCACCCTCTTCACTTCCCCCATGTCTTCCTGGCATGTTTGGGGTCTCTTTGTGGATTGAACGTCTCCACGTGAGCTTGGCCTCCCTGGTCCTGGGTGCACCTTGTGGATCCAGTCCAGCGCATCCTTCTCTATGGGATCGGCCTTCCTGAGGTTATGTCCAATCCATTTCCATTTTCTGCAGAGAATTTCGGTGGCAATCTCTTCCTGGCGTGTTGCTGCCCAAAGACCATCATTCCTTATTGTCTCAGGCCACCAAATTTTCATAATGTGTCTGAGACACCTGTTCATGAAGACCTGTAGCCGGTTGGTAATGCCCTGGGTAACATTCCAGGTCTCACATCCATAAAATAGGACGGATTTCACATTGGTATTAAAAATTAATATCTTGGTTTGCTTGATATGTTCCCATTTTTCCAAACCGGACACAGCTGAACAAGTTATTATGACAGTAATAAAACAGTCTTTTCTAACATAGCAGCCAATCATGTAGGGGTTCCCCAGGGATCTATTTTAGGACAAATAATTTTTATTTTCTACATCAATGACATAGCTAACCACATTCCAAGCAATTCATTAAAAGTTTTTGATGATGATACCTTCCCTCTTCACAAAAAAATGAGAATCTCCAGCACCTTGAAAAGGAAACATTTCTTTTGCTAAATAGTCTCAACATAAATCTCTGCCAAACAAATTTCATTATTTTTTTCCTCAGAACAAAAACGTAGAGTGTTTGAGCAGTCCGGTGAGAATGAGAATGAGAGAATGAGAATGAGAACTTTATTCAGCCAGAAAATATTTCATACAAATACATTGGCACGTCAATATTACTTTGATACATAAATAGTCTATGAGCTAGAAATCTGTTGCATTCCATATTTTATTCATATATTCTTCTACAGAATAAAACGATTCTTTACATAGGAAATTAGTAATTTTAGTTTTAAAATTTTTATCACTAAGCAGTCTTATATCTAATGGTAACTTATTATAAAACCTAATAGCCATTAACATAGGGCTTTTATCAGTCTTAAACAGTCTAAACTGAGGCAAATTAATATTTCCACATGATCTGGTGTTGTGACTGTGCAGATCTTTTCTATAGTCTATTTGATCTAGATTGGCTCTGAGGTAAAGCAAACATTGCCGAATGAATAAAGAAAATAAAGTTAAAATGTTAAAAGCCTTAAAAAGTTCTCTACAACTATGATATTTGTCTACTCCTGCCAAGACTCTGATGGCCTTCTTTTGCATAATAAATATATATTGTGGTTTATTACTTACGTAATACAGCCTGAGGTGTCAAAAAAAGAGATTCTTCACGCTGTACGCGTTTCGAACGATTTACCGTTCATCACGCTGTACCGTTCGAAACGCGTACAGCGTGAAGAATCTCTTTTTTTGACACCTCAGGCTGTATTACGTAAGTAATAAACCACAATATATATTATAGGTGTCAAGGCTGTAAATGCACATAATAAATACTTCATTTGCATAAGAAGATGAACCCCAAGCAATTAAACCGTAGCTCAAATGGCAATGGAAAAGTCCATAATATGCCTGTATAAGGGACTCCTGTTCTAATTCACCACATAAACGTTTTATTGCAAATATGCTTGAGCTGAGTTTATGTTTTACCCCAATGACATGTTGGTGCCAGTTCAATGTGGAATCAAAAGTTAGACCTAAAAACTTTGGATAAAGGTCTTCTTTTGGCATTTTAGGAATTTCTCTAAGACTAAATATAACAGTGTTTGTCTTATTGTCATTTAAAAGTAAGTTATTTGCATTAAGCCAGTCCTCTACTAAACTTTTATTTATCTTACAGTCTTCTAAAAGTGTATTATAATCTGTATTTCTAGTAATTACAGTAGTGTCATCTGCGTATAAAACAATATCTGCAGGGACATTCACACTCAAATCATTGATGGCCACCAAAAACAACAAAGGCCCGAGTACCGAGCCTTGAGGGACTCCACAGGTTACAGGTTTACATTGTGACACTTCATTTCCTGATACTACATACTGAGATCTATTTTGCAGATAAGAGCTAAATAAAGATAAAGCCACACCTTTAATATTGTAATGTTCTAATTTTTTTAGCAATATTTCATGAGAAACTCGATCAAAGGCTTTGCTAAGATCGCAGAAGGTAATTGCCGCAAAGTCCTTCTTTTCGTAACAGTCAATAACCTTATCAACTAAAGAAATAATAGCATGAGTTGTAGCTAATCCTTTACGAAACCCAAACTGGTTTTTACAAAGTAAACCTTTCATTTCTAAATAATTCATTAGTTGCTTACCAATAACTATTTCCAGAACCTTAGACAAAACCGGCACCACAGCTATTGGTCTATAGTTTCCTTTTTCATCCCTTTGACCTTTTTTAAAAACAGGATGAACTTTCGTAATTTTTAATACATCAGGAAATATACCAAGGGTTAGACATTTATTAATTAAAACCGTTAATGGAGCAACAAAGAAAGTTACTGTTTCTTTTACAAGGGCATTTGTCAATCCAAAGTGATCCATACTCTACTCTCTGATGGTGTCCAACTACCATCAGTCTTTAACGGAGATGAATTAATTAAACAGTCAGAAACTGCTGATTACATATAGGCAATAGGCGCGCAATTGGATGGTGGCCTCCAGTGGGATGAGCATATTAACAAACTAGCCATAGTAATATTAATACAAAACAATTTTGTACTTAGAAATATAGCACTTCTCAACAACATAAGACTGTCTGAAATAGTATACAGTAGAACCTCGATAGTTCGACACTTTGTGGACTTAGAGAGTGTCGAACTATCGAAATGTCGAACTATAGGGAGTATATGGGAAATTTTAACACTGGGAGTATAAAAATCATAATTTGAATTTAGGAAACACTAGATTTTAGTGAAACCATAACCTAATTGAACTTTAACATAAACAACATTCAAATCATTCACCAATTTGTTTACATTTTCAACTTTGTCTGGCTCCAACATGGACACTATCGGTCATTATTAACATGTAAAGTTGTCATGGACCATGTCGAACTATCAGGAGTGTCGAACTATCGAGAGTCGAACTATCGAGGTTCTACTTTTAGTTTAATTGAAAGTCACATTAGATACTCCATATTATTCTGGGGTCTGTCTAGTAAGAAAAATATAAACAAAATATTTTTTATTCAGAAAAGATCTATACGTAGCATATTAAGATTAAAACCATCTGATTCTTGGTTTGAACACTTTTTGAATTTAAATATTTTAACTGTTCCATCTCTGTACATGAATGAAACTCTTTAATACATTGTAGACTTTGAAACTCTTTTGTACATTGTAGACTTTAAGTTACTCCCGGCATGTACTCATAATTTAAATTATAATACTAGGAACAGGCATCTCAATCCTTCTGTTCAACATAGACTAAAAGCTTATGAACAGAAACCTGAATATGTCAGCTTAAAACTTTTTCTAAATTACCAGAAAACTTGAAGATTCTCAAAGATAGGCCACAGAAATTCAAGAGTGAATTAAGAAAACACCTCATTGAAAAACGGTATTACGAGATTCCTGATTTTTCCTGATTTTCAGCGAATTTCAATATAGGGAATACGCTATTACGGTAGCAGTCACAGTAAGACCTAAGCCCGGGACCATGATACTTTTTCGTTTTGAGGTTCCTAGAAGCCAAAAACACTGTTCATTCAAATATATATGTGTGTGTGTGTGTGTCCGTGAACACGATAACTTTTGAACAGAACCTCCGATTTTGATGAAATTTGGTACGGGGGTGTAAGCCAGCATCTACTAGGTTGAGTTCGCGAACCAGAATGATCGGACCAAGAGAACGGGGTTTTATGGGGTTTCAAAAGGGTTAAAAATGGGTTTTTGGCTTTATTTACTTTTATATTTCAACAATCTTAACTTAAACCATTTAAAAGAGCTTGATAAAAATATAGTATTTTTAATTTGTTATCTAGCTTAAATGATTATGGAGAAAATCCAAAAACTATGTTTTCCATGTTGTTGTTATGGGAAATTAACAAAACCTTCTATCTTGCCTATTTATTGACATATCTTGATAAAATTTGGTATTTACATTCATTAGGAAGCGTTTAACGTATATTTGCTTACAAAACCCATATGGCGGCAAACCTATGATGTACTCACCCCTTTGGGGTTTATGGGAAAAATAAAAAGAACGCCATAACCTCATAAAATTTGGTATGTACAATCATTAGGTAGGGTTTAACTTATATTTACCAACAAAACCCATATGGTGGCAAACCTACATACTCTCATCCCCATGGATTTTATGGGGAAATAGAAAATTTAAAAAAAATTCCATTAGAAATTCGCTGAGTACGCAGGTCTGCTGCGACGGACGGGGGTATGTTACACTACTGGTGTACCAGCTGATCTGGAATGCTACAATTTTGATGCAATTCCCCTAATAATTACCTGGAAATCCCCTAAAATAAGCATATATTTACCCAACTTCTGCTTAAATCCCTGAAAATTGGGGAAATTATCCGCTTTTGGCAACACCGATCAGCAGGGCCGGTGCACCCATTAGGCGAACTAGGCGACCCCCTAGGGCGGCACTTTCAAGGGGGGCAAAAAAGTGAAACTATATCTATACGCCAAAATAATTATTTTTTACATCTAACGAAATACAAATTGTATAACAAAACAATTATTTGATTGTTGATCAATTTTGCCTTTTTTTTAGTTCGTTTGTTCCCATTTGGTTGCGTTTGGTAAAGCACTGACTGTGTCGCTGCCACCCCTGGCACAGACTACCCCACGCTATGAATATGATTCAAGCGAGCACTTGCGCTTACCAGTTGTCAAGACCGCGTGCAACAATGCTGCCCCTACAACACATCCCTTCCCTCATACCGGCCGAAAATGTGCATAACGTGCTTGCCGATGCGACATTGATAACATCTAATCATCACGTTTTGGGTTTATTATGACAAGTTGTTCAAATAAGCTACTTAAGATTTTAATTTTTGTCAATGCCATCAGGATTCTATTTAGGCTATGTTTGATGTATTAGGTTTATGATTTATAACGATTTAAAGTTGCTGTAACCTGCTAACATGTGAACATAATCAACATCTTGATTATAATAAAATGATAAAATGCTGTCAATTAAATTTTTGTGAACTTTTGAATTTGGTTATGTATTGAAATTGGGTTGTGTACAAAAATCTAAGCTGAGAAAGAGTAGGCCTAGTCAAAATTGCGATCTATCTTGGTGCGTTTTGCGCACCATTGAAAGGGTGGATCTATGTTGGATTTATTTCCCATATAAGAGCAATGTTAAACCTTTTCCCGCCATTTGTCATAGGCCTAAAACTTCGTTACTTTTTGTCCAATTTATGGTTTAGAATAAATTTATTTGAATAATGAATCATATAACATTTGTCTAAACAATGCTTTTAAAAGTCATAAAAATTGTATGCGTTCTTGACATTTTGTAAATACCCCCGTCGCAGCAGACCTGCGTACTCAGCGAATTTCCAATGCAATTTTGGTATATTTTCTATTTCCCCATAAAATCCATGGGGATGAGAGTATGTAGGTTTGCCGCCATATGGGTTTTGTTGGTAAATATAAGTTAAACCCTACCTAGTGATTATACATACCAAATTTTATAAGGCTATGGTGTTCTTTTTATTTTTTTTCCCCATAAACCCTGTAGGGCTGAGTACGTAGGTTTGCCGCCATATGGGTTTTCTAAGCAAATAATAAGTTAAATACTTCCTAATGAATGTACATACCAAATTTTATCAATATATGTCAATAAATAAGCATGATAGAAGGTTTTGTTGATTTCCCATAAGAATAACATGGAAAACATACTTTTTGGATTTTCTCCTTAACCATTTAAGCTAGGTAAAAAATTCAAAATACTAGATTGTTTGTTTTTTTAAGCTCTTTTAAATGGTTTAGGTTAAAATTGTTGAATTTTTTAAATAAAAGTAAAATACTCCCGTCGCAGCAGACCTGCGTACTCAGCGAATTTCCAAACGATCTTGAGATATTGTATTTTCCCCACAAACACCATAGGAATGGGTATGTAGGTTTGCTGCCTTGGGATGTTGTTAGAAAATGTTAGTTTTGTTAGGAAATGTAATAGTTTTGTTAGGTAAGTGTCAAACTGTATCAATATTCAGCATTTTTTAATTTTCCCCATAAACCCCATGGGGGTGAGTATATAGGTTTGCCGCCATATGAGTGTTGTAAGCAAATATCAGTTAAATCCTACCTAGTGAATGTACATACCAAATATTATCAAGTTATGGTGTTCTTTTCATTTCCCCATAAACCCCATAGGGGTGAATATGTAGGTTTGCCGCCATGTGGGTGTTGTAAGCAAATATCAGTTTAACCCTACCAAGTGAATGTACATACCAAATTTTATCAAGTTATTCCAATAAACAAGCGAGATACAAGATTTCGTTGATTTCCCATAAGATTATCATGGAAAACTTATTTTGGGCTTTTCTCCGTAACCTGTTAAGCCAAGTTAAAAATTCAAAATACTAAATTGTTTGTTTTTTTAAGCTCTTTTAAATGGTTTGAGTTAAAATTGTTGAATTTAGAAAATTATGCTCTAAACATGCAAAAAAACCAATTTTTGACCCTTTTGAAACCCCATAAAACCCCGTTCCCATAACCCGATCATGCTGGTTCGCGAACTCATGAAAATAGACCTAGTCTTACACCTTCATACCAAATTTCATCAAAATCGGAGGTCCCCTTCAAAAGTTATCAGTACCACGGACACACACACACACACACACACACACATATATATATATATACACACATATATATGAAAATGAATGAACGGTATTTTTGGCCTCTGGGGACCTCAAAATGAAAAAGTAACATAGTCCCGGGCTTAGGTCTTACCATGGCTACTACCGTAATAGCGTATTCCCTATAGGGAAATTCGCTAAAAAGCCAAAAACCCATTTTTAACCCTTTTGAAACCCCATAATACCCCGTTCCCATGGTCCGATCATTCTGGTTCGCGAACTCAACCTAGTAGACGCTGGCTTACACCCCTGTACCAAATTTCATCAAAATCGGAGGTTCTGTTCTAAAGTTATCGTGTTCACGGACACATATATATATATAGATTACGATAAAAATAATTAACCTCAGTACCCTTAAATTCATTTTATTCGGCACTAACACGTGTTTCGGACAATTTATGCCATGATCACAGTTTCAATATAAATAAATTAATTAAACATATGATATTTTATCAATTTCTTCTCTTGTGGCTCACTTTCTTAATAATAAAATTTTGTCAAAAATTCGGTTTGCTTTTTGGACCTGCATGGTATTTAATAATTTCTTACTGTGATTCTTGTTGTATATATAAATTTGTCATTCTTCTTTGGTGTTGAGTTTTTCTCCTTTTCTTTCAAAATCTAGAATTTCCATAGTCTTATGATAAGACTAGTCTTATGATAAGACTATGGAAATTCTAGATTTCCATAGTCTCATGATTAGCGAGCAGTAGACCCGCTAGTTGCACCTATGTGGAACTACAGAAAGTGGCTTCAACACCTATAAATACAGTATTCCTTGGTCGCTGGTGGTAACATATGCAGCATACACCTCCAATACAAGGGTGGCAGCGCGGTGTGGTGCACAATGAGTTCACACGCTGTGCAGACGGAAGGGTTTTTCGGTATAGCTCAGCAATGAACCATACAAATGTCTTAAAAAATTGTGATTACGATGGATAAAGGAGCACTAACAATTGCTTCGGCGGCCAGTTCAATTGGTGTGCGTGATAAGAATGGTTGTAATTTTGTCTGATAATCCACTACTTGCATCTTAACAAAATCTTTACAGAGTAACTTGCTGAAATCAGTCAAATATGGACAGTTTAACATCCCGAAAGACCTATCTCCAGGACAAGGGATAAATATAACTGAATAAAGGACTAGACCTATAGCCTACTTAAAATCCAGGACGTTAGGGAACCCTGATTGTCCAGTACATTTTTCAATCAAATTTTCTCACAATTATGCCATAAACTTAACAAGGTTATTGACTTCAGGCCTAACCTTGTAGTTGGAATCAAAACATATCACAAGTTTTCACAGTTCCCTGCAATTTGTAGACAAAATTGGAATCAACCCTCAAGCCATGCACCGGCCATGTCATGGTCCTTGTTTAGATGATCCCTACCTTCTCTTAATTAGGCTAGGCCTATTATTCTAATCCTTGGTTTGGCTTAAGCATATGTTAAACTAGTAAGGAAAAATAGGTAGTAACTTAGGGCCTAGGTAAGATCTACAAATAATTACTCGAAAACAGTTTTTTCGGGTGCTACAAAATCGTTGGCATCGATAACTTCCATATTCTGTTCTTTCAAAATAGAAATTGCTTGTGCCTCCGTCACCCGCCT
Source organism: Neoaliturus tenellus (assembly GCA_030545055.2). Lineage (NCBI taxonomy): Eukaryota > Metazoa > Arthropoda > Insecta > Hemiptera > Cicadellidae > Neoaliturus > Neoaliturus tenellus. The sequence continues at coordinate 89,461,144 of CM061534.1, forward strand.
TTTTCTTGCAACTTTCCACTGATTTCTCATCATTCTGTATAAATTATGTTTGGCGAGCGAAGTTGTTAGCCTCATGGTTTAATAATTTAAAAAGAGTATTTTAAAATTAAAAATTTCTGTAAAAACTATTTCTTAAACACTTTTCACAGCAATTTTCATGAAAGGACTAGGCCTAGGCCTAACACAGAACAGCAAAGCAAAAATGCACTTTTTTGATGACTTGATTATAGAGGTTATGTTATTTTACAAAGTCTAGCAAGCAACCAAGGAGGTTATACAAGCAACGATAGCTAGCAAGTTTTAGTTTTTTCGTGTTTTTTTTTGTCTTTTGCCAATTAATTGGTGGCCTGGTTTTGTAAACATGAGGCCTCGATGTACACTGGTATTGTGGTTGTCCTCATAATAGCGTTTTATGACTTTGGATCCTATAGTATCAATAGCCAATGGTTTTATGTCTGGTCAGGATATCTGGAAATGATACAATCAATTTTCACTGATGTTAGTCACAAACATATAAGTAGTATTATGTCTTACTACGTTTTTGTTACTTTGATAGGAAAATTCTAAGGATATATTGAGTGATGGATGTGTAAGGAGAGGTCGGTTGTGGTGAATCTTCTCTGCCTGGGGCCGATCAGGCAATGTCCTAACCCGAAAGAAAAGGTAGGCCACGGAAAGAAGAACCCAGGATTGGAAAAAAACATTAATGTGACTTGTGTGTAAATGTTTGGGATTCATAATCTCCTTTCGATGGCTTTCAAAAATTGGTTTAGTTCCAGATACACCTCAGGGTGTTCTTTACTAATTATTTCATTCAAGCTCATTGAGAAGTTTTTGCTGATTAGTTTGGTGTTCTTAAGCCATGCGTCTCTTTCGTATGCGTATTTGGGGCAGTGAATAAGATCGTGGTCCAAAGTTTCGTTTGTGCCTGATGTACAATTAAGGTATAATGGCGTGTAATAACATTTTATTCTGAATAAGCAAGTATTTACATTAGCATGCCCCAGCCGTACTCTGCATATATTGACAATTTCATTTCTGCTCATTTTACTTATATGCTCTAAACCAAAAGGGGTTTACGAAAATTGTTTCTTTACCTTTTTGTATCACTGTGCCTTATTAATTGTGGTGAGTACGTTTGTCATTTGTGTCTATATTTCTTTTATTCTGAAATACTTTGAAATCTGCTCGTGTTATATAAAACTCACGTATTATAGTATCCTCTTGGGTGGAAGCCTTGGCTAATTTGTCAACAACTTGGTTACCTCGTATTCCCGCATGACCAGGAATCCACTGTATTGTGTATTTCTTAGTATTGTTTCTTAGTACGGTAAGTTACTTCTTTCAAAATATTTATCTTCGATAATTTAAAACATGGCATTTTCGATTATTTTAATGACTGCAGTACGCGGAATTTGCATTAAATTCAATGCAAAAACGCGGATTTTGTACCCTTTCTGTACTAACGTGTGTGACAGTAAAAATTCTTTTCATAAGTAAATAAAGGAGGAACATTGATAGAAATGGTTCTTTCTTTTTTTACTATTTTACTATTCATTTTATTTTATTTTACTATTCAGTAAAATTAAATATGATTAAAACTTACCTAAGACAAAACAAACAATGAAACTATATATTTACTGCATATAATAAAAGTACATTATTATTTTTTAAACGTATTTAAGCTTACTAATGATAGTAGTTCTCTGATAATGTTCAATAAAGCTTCTAATTTCCTGTTAAAACATACATTATTTGAGAATACGTATAGGCCTAAATTAAATACAGGGTGGCTGAAAAGTCACGACGATTTTGTTTTTGTTATTCTATGGAAACTATATGTGTTATATAAATTAACGAAATAGCAATAGGGAGGTAATTTAATGCCATTAAGGATGGTTAGATTTTGTTGAAACATCAGGCAACATTTGGAGTTGGTAAACTGATGATAAGCAGTTGATGCAAAATCTGGTATTTGGGGGGTATGGGAGAAAATTGCATCAATATAAGATGATAAAATAAGTTTTGCTCTGTGAATGATGATGGAGATCATAAATTGATTATACCAATAGAGAATGATGACCCATTTTATGATCCCCATCATCATTCACAGCTTAAAACTTATTGGATTTCTAGATTTGTATGAATATTTTGATTTCACATAAAACTAGCTTGAACACAATAAACGCATCGTCAAATTGAAATCGTTGAATGATAATAAATTTAAAATAGCCTAAATTAATATGGATAGCTTTCTTTTTGGCATAAAAATTTATTTAACATTTTATTGTATTTCACGTTTTTTTATACAACTTTTATCCTATATGGGTAAAAAGCTACCAAACGTATGGGTCCTTAAATAATGTAATGGCTACTTTTAAACAACGCATATGTGCTCTATTAAGCACTTAAAAAGAATTATTATCACTACCGGTACTAAGATTAATTTAAAGTATACGTTTGTTATAATAAGTACTAGGAGGACCGAGCTTGTGCTAGGTAAAATTATTAAATGTCATTTTCCTTTTCCATACACTTAGTCGCCACCTTCCTTTTTAGGACGACCAAAGATTGCTGCACTTTGGAATAAATGTGTTGAGTTGAACTACATATTAAATTTTTATATTGGTTATAAGTTGATTTTTCTTAAAATTAGTATTTACAAATCATCATACAAATTATAATTAGTATAACATTTGAACTTTTAAGGGCTATTAAACGAAACCCTGATTTCCCAGCTAAGGGACCAGTTCCAACGGATAGCCTATCTCGTGGCCAAAAACAGCATATTAAAAAATAAATAAAATAAAAAAATTAGTTGTGCAGAAAAAAGTTTGTTCATATACAGACATTGCTTGTTTTAGAGTGTAATAAATAATACCAAGGGGACCGAGCTTTTTATCGGTAAAATTAAAAGCTTCACTCTCCTTTCCTAGACAAAACTTGTTCGCTCCACTCAATCAACCTTTTTCTTTTTTAAACGAGCTCGTTCGCTTCGTCCACTCGCTAGACCAGTATGTGCTCTTTAGTATAAATTTGTTGAACCATGGGTTAAACACATATGTCTATATATAAAATTTTCAGCTTATTTTTTCTGTTCAATTAAGTAGCTACAAAAAAATCTCCATAGGAAGGGCTCTAGGACGAAAACAGGATTTTCGAGCCATGGGATCAGTTACAATCGATTTCTCATCGCTAAAGCCCCATATTCAAACAAAAAATTTAAAAATCCTTGGACGGAATAAATTTTGCCCTTACAAATAGTGCTTGTTTTGGAGGATAAGGCAAAATAATAATAATGTAATTTTATTTTAAGGAGTAAATATAATCAAGGTAATTATAAAATATAGCTTATAATTATACGTAGCTATAAAGAGTAGAATAGTGGCAATCTAAAAAACAAATACTGTTTTAGAACCATTCGACACAATGACTTTTTATGACTTACTAGTATACGTGTTGCTCGAAATCGAGCAATGTATTTTAATACAATACAAATGTTACTTTTATCTCTAAATCAATGACATCCGACCAATCCAATATTGTGAGTATCTGTAATCACCAAAACAACACGTATTTACAGCTGATTATTAACACATGTTTAAAATGCTTTATTGAATCCCAATGTTATATCCCAATGGGAAATTTTGAAATTTCAATGGTGGATAGCGCCTTTATTTTCAGTCCGATTCTCATCAATTTTTGGCGGAAACAACTACAGACCAAGCCCTATCTAACGACACCAAAATCTTGAAAATCGGTTGAAAATTGTAGGAGGAGTTCTCAAGACAAAAAAACCCTTAGCGTATTAAATAAGTATAGATTAGCGCACACACAGGTTTGTTATATAACCACAATATTTGGTACTAAAAATGTAACCTAAAAGTTTTAACAGAATAAGCAAATTTGGTACCTGTGAATATATTAATGTTATTAAAGCAAAAAATATCCAGTTAAGAAAAATAGAAAGCAAGTCAGTCCTGTTGGACGCCAGGCGAGTCAGCCATGCGGGCCGGCCGGGTCCACTCATCGTCGCTATCGCGTCGTGCTGTCGCGCCGAACCATGACACGAGTAAAGTGTTTAGTTCTCATATCGCTATGGGTTGCATTATGTTATATACCATTGTAAAGCTAATAAAATTATCTATCTTTTTTGTAATAAACAATATCCAAGTAAAATCTAAGGTTTACGAGTAATTAAGACTTAAAGGTAAAGAGTGCACAACAATCAGATATATTTTGATAAATACCTCGGAAACGAAGCAAAATTTGTATAGTAATGTAAACAGATTAAATCTTGCAAATTTTATTATCTTCAAAACAAAAAAAAGATTTATTGAAATCGGATGACAAATAACCGAGATATAACCTATCTATTATTAACATGCATCTGCCATATTTAAATGGCCGCCATCTTGAAAACCGAAAATATTTTTTCGAATAATATGCATTTTTATTTACCCCCAGAGCTGCCTGATTCAGATGTATAAGTTTCATCGCGATCACAAAATTATACCTTTTTGGGACCTGGCACTTGGACTAAAAAATTTTTTACACACCAAGCGTGTGTATTGCACTAAGGGAATTGTAATATTTTAACAAAAATATTTGATAATAAAGGATTTTGAAATGAATTGAAGATATATCTTTGAGCCAAACTATACCTAAATATCATTGACCGTTTCAAAATGGCGGCCATTTCAAATATTTGATGCCCAAGTCCATGAGAACCGTAAACTTTACAAAAAAACTGTAAAATACATAAACGTTATAGCCCATTATGTAGATTTCAATGATACCTTATTTGTTAATTGAATAGAGAATAACAGATCAAAAATCTCCCTTAAAACTAGTTATACTTATGTGATTACCATACATGACGTTACGCAAATCACATGTGCCTTTCAGATTGAATCTCTCCTTTGTGGGGTAGGGTTGTCTCTGTATAGGTTGGAATTACCCACAGGTGATACATGGAACACATTAAGCACAATTTGTATGTTGTTTTTACTCCAGTGTAGCTGTGGTTTGTCTCCTGCCACATGCTAGACTTGTAGTATTGTAATCTTCAGTCCAGAAGGGTGGTTACACCTAATCTAAAGCTGTAACTACTCTGTGTGAGCAGGGAGAGCGGTGCAGGCACGCTGGGTACCCAACCGATCACCCCACCCATGGGGAGGCACAGGCAGTGTCTCCTCATTCCACAATAGCGTCGGCCTTGTGGTATGGGGACACAGGGATCACATCCCTCCAAAAAAGTTTTTTGTTGTAATAGTTTTTTAGGACACAACCTTCAGACAAAGTTAATAATTCTGAAGTGATAGCTAAGAATTCGAGCAATTAACCTTAATTGAGACCTTCTTCAATAATGTTAACCCTCGAGAGGTCGCGCAAAATTTATCACTTTAGAGGTCGCGCACGGTGGATTCCACCGGGTTTATAAATAAATGCTAATGTACACATTTCCATTTTATTGACTACAATTCAACATATTACATAGAATATTAACTAATAAAACATTATATGAACTATAACACTATACTATGAACATATAGTATAAAAATTATACTATATGAAAACAAGTTAGCTACCTGTGGTTTCCACCGTGCGCGACATCATATGTTATACAATGATGTCGCGCACGGTGGAAACCACAAGTAGCTAACTTGTTGCAATACAGCAGCCGACTGGCCGGTTGGAGGGGGTGAGGGAATGCGCGATGGCGTAGCAGACGAGTCCATTTGAAGGTACTGGAGGGGGGGTAGCGCTAAGCTTCCACGCTGAGAAGTAAAAAAAAAATTACCTATCGCCCGGTGGAAAAGACAGCGGCGCGACCCCTCGAGGGTTAAAGAGGTTCTAAGTGCAATGCTGAATGACCAAACCTGCACAATAAATGTATGCCTGAGAGTTGAATCATTAAGAAGATTTTAAGAAAGTCCGATGAAGTGTTCTCAGCATTCTCTTAGTGTTAAAGAGGTTCCACCAAGTGAATTCTGGAACACTAAGCAGAACTTTCCGTAAAGCTTGCTGCTAAGCTTCAACTCAGCAGGTTCTGTAGCCCCACACCTAAACTCCGATTAAAAACTTCAGTGTTACCAACTCAGCTCAAGGTTGTGTCCAGGCTGTTTCCTAGAAACATTAGCAGCTAGCACTTTCTATTAAACGAGACCTTCTTCAATAAGGTAAACGCATCTACTTTTTGATAAACCCTGGATTAACAGTACTAAACTGTATTAGAAATATTTTTTTGGAAAAGAACAATTTTGAAGTGCTGCTTATGTTTTGAGGAATCAGCCAAGAGTGAAATCGTTTCAATGGTAAACAATTACGCAATTAATTATTGATTGTTAAGCAATAATTTTTAACTACTTTGATAACTGTAAAATAAAATTCTCATTCTCACATAGAGGCGATCTCTAGTTAGTTTAAAATTGCAAGACTCTAGTGTATTTCCAAATACAAGTGGAGTTTTGTAAAGTCAGATAAAACTGGTTATCCAAGCTTGGAAGAGATCGTAAGGATTGAAATGAATAGCAGAGAAATGACTGAAATAAATTTATTGGTAACAAACAAAGCAGTGACAGAGCACTATTTGCACTGAGTGACATCCACTAATAAAACTATATTAATAACACAGATAGAAACTATTATACAAAAAGTAAATTACAATTTGACTCTAAACTTTAACAAATGTGATGGTTTTCACCGGTGGTCTTAAAGCTTGCTCCTAAAATGTTATGTCCTCATAGTTGCTGACAATCAATTGTAATTCTGACTTCTCTTGCAAGCCATTTTTATTAATATCCATAGTTTCAATTACGTATTACAATAGTTAGAGTGAAATAGATAATAATATTATTATATTCAAACAAACCTTCTACAGAGAGTATGTTCAAGAAATGCACCTTTCCATAAAATTATTTGAGTTTTGAATAACCAGTTACAAAGAATTATTTGTACAATTAAGAATAATTGTACAATATAGAGAATATGAAGTAACAAACTTTACTTAATTGCGTAACACTCTTGGTAACCAAAATTAAATAAAATACTTCTAAAATGCAACTTGCTCTTTAATCCTATCATATAATGCACAGAAAATACACAAACAACATCCCTGTAAGAATTTTGAATGGGAGGTTCACAGGCATTGTTTGTGGTGCCAGTGAATGTCTTAAATAAGCTGCATAAAAGTTTTTATTCAACAAGAAATTCTATTGTCACATTTCAAGCAATTATGAAAATTCATGCAGAACATGTCCTCCTCACAAAATACTAATGAAAAATGTCTTTATCTAGGACGACAAAAATACTTATGACTAATTCTACTGATAATAATTTTTGACTAGATTAATTCTTTTCAATACACCTTCAGCTGGAAACTAGGAACATTATTAATTAAAAGCTCAAATATGAATAGCTAATTATTTGTACTGATAAATAATATAAAATTTAGCTAAAAGAATAACAGTAAGACATATTCAAAGAATAAAATAATAGGGGAAAAGACTAAAGATAAGTTTCTTCACAGATACCTTACAGATTTTGTTTAAAAGACTATAGCCATAATAATAAATAATCAAATGGTTACTGGACAAGTTCTAGCGCGTGTGACTTATTTTATTCAAAACCTTGTTCAATTATCCTTAAAAATATCAAAATCTGGTTATAATTTTTGTTTACGGATACCAAATATAAATTTTGTGATGAAAAGCATCGAAACAAAAAGTTGCTAAACAGGATAATATATGTGAATACAGGAAATATTAAAATGGGATCTTATTGAAACATACGTATAGTTTTGTACCCTCTATGAGAATATATCTATATATATCTATGAATATATATCTATGAGAATCTTTTTTTCTTACGGAACGACCTTTTAAGACATGTTTTTTTGCCAAAATAAAGATAGAATTATATCTTTATATTCAAAAATTAAATTGAATTGCTTTCAAAAATGTAACTAGAGTTCACTTATTGATTAATCTAGTAGTAAAATGAACTAAATAGAGGATTTTATATTGGTCTCATTAGTGTTCCGAATACTATTACATTTGGCCAGAATGTAATGCTGAATGACCAAACCTGCACAATAAAGGTCATGAAAAATTTATCACAAAAATGGCACATTATTTAATTCATGCATTAATATATGCAATAACCTAAAACACATATGTGGAGTAATTCCTTTTCAATAAATTAGTCCATACCATAGAACTGAATATTAAAAAAGTAAACTAAGAATACTGTATATAACATACTAAAAAAATTATAAAAATAAATGCAAAAAATACGTTAAAAGTAGAAGATGAAAGTAATATGAAATAAGTCTAAAATATGATCGATATGGATGGTTATAAACTACGTTAGAATCATCACAAATGTGTGTTGTGTGTGAAGAAATAAGAGAGGAGGGGCTTCAGGTGGGCAGGAGAAATAGCAGGTTTTTCATTGCTGACTGCACCTAAGGTGCTTTTAACAAACTAGGAAAAACTATAGGCCTAATCATTAAGCATCCCTGAAAGTCTTTCCCTTTTGCTCTCAAGTTAAAATAATTGTACTCTAATTATTAGCTCTTAAATAACAATAACAAAGAACCAGTGTTCACTTGATATTGGCATCTCAGAAAAAAACACAAACTATTAGGTCCAAAGACTTTTACTTTTTAGCCCCAGTATACTCTAAGCTCAAGTCTATTTCCAAACACCCCTAGAATTTTTGGGTTATAAAAATTACGCCTGTCTTCCCTTAAAAGGGATTACGCCCATGGGGATCAAACAGTTGGGTAACTAACTAAATACTTTTCCAAAATTTACCCATTTGTGAATCTTTCTCAAGGAAGACTTTCTTTCTCCTATAGAAAAGTCTACAGTTAATCCTTTCTAATCGAAAAACACCTTTGAAGTTATACAAAAAAGAACAAAAAATATAGAAAAGCATAACTTCTATAACACAAAAATGCACACGATAACACACAATATGATACAATCTTGACAGTCAAACATTAGACAAGTTAAATAGTTGACAGTGCGCAACTTGCTGCATGTAGGCTATCGTGAATGTGAGAAAAAGGGCCTGAAAGGTTCACACACTGGTGGATGAGGCATGGAAGACAAACTCAAATTTGAACATATTACAATAAATTGATTATCCTGCAGTTACAGAAATTACAGTATTAAATATCACAAAAATCTGACAATTAATGGCTTATTAACAAATTTTATTAACAGTTTTTTTCTTGGGGTGCAGTATTATTGTAAATATTTTTTCCATTTTAATATATGTAAAAAATGAATTGTTCATGAGTTATTATTATAAAATTTTTAATAAAGTACAATTCCTTTTATAGAGATTAATAGCCTACATGACACGCTAGATAATGTGTTAAATAAATTTAATAAACAGATGTGTCTTAGAATACTAAACTTGTCGTTAACAAATCGTGTTTATTATTACTAAGAAGGATTATTTTTAGGGATTATTAAGATTTATTAAAATAATACCCTTCGGTGATATAAATTTGGTAATCCAAAGACATTTTGATCCCATATTTGTCAGATTATTGAGATTCTAATTTAGAATAATTTTACACACTTTTGTTATTAGCAGCTAATTTTCCAACCAGTCAAATATAATTTTGTTGAAAAGAACATTTCCCGAGAACTATATTAAGTTAACTGTGTACCTTGACACAACTTGTAATAACTTTTTTAAACATTGACTAAAATAAATATGAATGTTTGGCTTCACACACTATAAAAAACTTTTGGCACAGAGCAAAGCACCTCAGCAACTTGGTAATACAAGGCAGTGAAAAAAACCAAAACAAAGGGTGGGGCTATCTACCTAAAGTTTAAAGTTAACAGAAACAGATCCCTCAAAAAAGGGGGGTTTTACGATGGCTGGAAAATGTGTCATATTGTTTATGAAAAAAGGGGGTTGTGCCAAATTTGAAGTAAATTGAACAAACACATGCTGGCATTCTGTGCACAGAACATATCTTGTATTATTATAAGGTCACAGATTGCCTAGATGTTTCAGCTTTGGCAGTACGGTCAAACTAAAAAACTTCTGGAATTTGGTATGTGACACATTCACAAGCTAACATTTTTGGAAATAAGAATAGCCTATTTCAGTGACCCTGTTTATAAGTTAACGATTTCATTTTTGAATTGTTTTAATCAAATCGCGTGCAGTTGTAGCCACCAAAATTAGATAGAAAATTCGGTTTAGTAATTTTATAATAAAACAAAGCTTCTAGACGACACCTGCATTTGTAACACTTTTGTTTGTGAAAATTTTCTATTAATTATCGGTATTTAATTATTAAAATAAAAGTAATTCATATTAACGGGAAAATCTATTTCATTTTATTAATTTTATTATTAAGATAAAAAATATTGAAAGAAGAAGTCTTTTACACAATTAAGTAACAACATTAAGTCTACTAACAATTTAATCACTCATGGGAAATTTTATTTTTCAACAGATTAAATTGAAAATGGAAAACAATATATATTTTCGTTCATACAAAACGGGCCTCCAACAGAAAGTTCATACTTTCAATTTCGTATATTTAAAAATCAAAGTTAAAGACTATTTGCAAGTTTCTTCTTTCTCTCAATTGACTTTAATTAAAGTCCAAGATATTACATGAATCCAGTCTGGAAGATTTAACTTAAGTAGAACTGGTCTTTCCGGAATTAATATAATGCTGAGGTTGAAAACAACCCGGTTAATACCACAACACATATTGACGCAGGGTCTAGAGCTTAGCTCGTGCGACAGTCGGGTCTATCAGGCTGTGCTTGGAGCTGAGCTTCAGGAAGTCAGCATCAATCTGTGGTCTGACCACCAAGCTCCCTGTTCAAAAAGAAAACAAAGTGACAGTCTTAGCAAATAATGAAAATATTTTCCAAGAACACTAAGTTTTAAGATTTTTTATAAACATTCAAGAGATGAGTTTTCATTACAAAGAGGATCATAATATTCAAAGTTCATTAAAAAAAAAAAATTATTCCATTACAGTGACTGCCTGGGTGAAGAGGTCTTGGTTTAAATATTGAAATCACACAGCAAGCTGAATAATTTAATTGTATAAGTAAGTAAACTAATAACTAGGCCTACTTTTGTGTTTGAACCCAATTTATATCCTTGGCTATTCTAATTGAAACTGGCTGTTTCTTAATGATCTTTTAATCATTTGGGAATGAAGCATACTCCCTTCCACCTAAAGTCCTTGTGAATATAGGCTCCAATAACATCACATCCTCGAAAACCCCAAACAACACAATGCGACCTATCTGGTACACGATAGAGGCTGGCATGAAAAACTTCAGACGCACAAAGTGGTTCGTAAATGGAATTCTATTCCGTAAGGATGTCCGAGACAAACACATTACTGAAACAAATGAAGCCCTGCGATTCATGTGCGACCAGCTGGGAGCGACCTTTATAGATACAAATGCAGCGACCAACGAAGACTGCTACAGACCAGATGGAATACACCCGAACAAAAAAGGAGCATCAATTATTGCACAATGCATAAGAAATGCTATAAATCCTGTCCCCGAGTCAAATGAGTCAAATGCAACCACTGGACTGACCCACCCCACTGACATGTCGCAAAAAAAAGATTGCCCCGATCCTCTCATCTCGATGGACCCCAACGATGCCCTCATCACAGAGGCAATGGATGGCTTCCCCAGGAACCAAGAGACTGAATCCTGCTCTAATGAATCAATTATCCCGAACGAAGACACCAACCATCACAATGACCCACACATAACTCAGAATACTCTACTGCAGATTTCCTGCAACAACACAACCCAACTATAGGACATCAGAACCATCCGCACCCCAAGAAAAACTAGGCCTACTCAAAACAAATCTAACAAAGAACTAATAACCTACCACCTAAATATTCAAAGAGGTCTCAGTAGCAAAATCGACAAATTAAAATTAGAAATCCAAACTATTGATCCAGACATCATAATCATTACTGAGCATGGTTTAAAGCAAGAACAACTCAAAACCATAAACTTTGAGAATTATATTTTAAGCACTAGTTTTTCTAGAACTAACCATAGATGGGGTGGAATAGTAATATATATAAAGCAAGAATTACAACCATATATAAACCCGATTGTAACCGATAAAATATGTAAGGAAATGGTGATAGAAATTGCAGCTGTAGAAATCCCAAAAACAAACACCATCATCATTGGAGCCTATCGATCACCTTCACAAAATCTAGACGAATTCTTTGAAATACTCGATTCTTTTCTCTCAAACTACACAAATAAATTAAGAAATTTACTTTTCATTGGCGACACAAACATCAATCTTAGAAGGAAAGAAGACCAAAATACCTTGAAATTGATGAATTTCTCAATGGAGCACAACCTGACTATACACGAAATCCCATTCACCAGAGTAACTGCAGACTCTATCAGCAGTATCGATACCTGCATGACAAGCACTAACATCTCAGACATCAAAATTAAAACACATAAAAACCTCATCTCTGACCACCTTGGTGTCAGTTGTTCTTTACCCCATCAACTCAAAACTCACCAAACTGCCATCAAACGAAACATCAGGCCTATGACTACCGACAACTTGAACCAACTAAAGAAAAACCTTTCAAACACCAACTGGTCACTAGTATATAACGCTATTTCAGCTAATGATAAATATGAAATTTTCATCAAAATAATTCAAGACGAAATGAACAACATCATGCCGATTATGACCAAAACCTTTAGAAACAAAAAGAAACAAAAATTTTGGGATAACTCCTCAATCAAACTAAAAAGTTTGGTAACAATAGCTCATGATAAATACCTCCTCACGAACAATGACCAAGACAAATTAGCCTACACCAACCTGAAAAAAATGTATGATAAAAATATTAGAGACAAGAGATCTGAACACACTATTAAAAACATAACAAATTCCCAAAACAAAAACAAAGCAATTTGGAGCACCATAAACAAAGAACGTAAAAACAATTCTTCAAGAAATCAAAATATAACACTGAAAATAAACAATCAAAACATCACAGAACCAAAAAGAGTCTGCGAGAAGTTCAACAATTTCTTTCTCCAAACCGGATCGTCAGATATCACAAACCAAGATATTAAATCTAGGACTACTGCCCCTACACAAGACGGACAACATAACACTCTATCCACCTTTAAAACAATAAAATTAAATGACCTGGAGGAAATCTTTAAATCATTACCACCAAAAAATTCAACTGGTATTGACCAAATACCAAACAAAATCATAAAATTCTGCAAAGATGAACTCATTCTTCCTTTACTAGATATTATCAACACATCAATTAAACAATCAACTGTCCCTGAAGCAATGAAAACTGCTATAGTATACCCCAAACTTAAAAAGGGCGACCCACATCTAATGGAAAATTATCGACCGATATCAATACTCCCTACGTTTTCAAAATATCTTGAAAAGATCATAAATAAACAAATAATTCAACATCTGGAGGAAAATAGTCTCATTACACCAAATCAACACGGCTTTAGAGAAAATAAATCAATAAATACTGCATTATCTCAACTCTGTAACTCAATAACCAACATCTGGGAAAATAAACAGCAGGCTGCAGGAATATTCCTCGACCTTCAAAAGGCTTTTGATAGCTTGGATAGAAAAATTCTTATTGACAAACTGAAACAATTGAACATCAAAAACAAAGCTTTAAAATGGATAGAAAACTATCTGACTAACCGTAAACAAACAGTCGAAATAGAATTTTTCCACAACTTTCAAGAACAAAAACATCGATCAAAATTCTCAACTTCAACCCACGGAATTCCCCAAGGCTCGGTGATTGGACCATTACTGTTCTTAATCTACATTAACGGCTTTCCAGACTCTCTACCTGAAGAAAACACATGTCTTATGTTTGCTGACGACACAACGATCATAAAGTCAATCAACTCACACCATCCCATAGAACCTCAACTTGAAGATACAATAGCCATAGCCACAAATATATGCAATAGTTTAAATCTAAAAATAAACAAGTCTAAAACAGTCAGCGTTCTCTTCAAAACCCAAAATACAACAGATCCGAATAATTCAACTCATGAAACAACAACTTTCCTTGGCATCAACATCGATAAAAACTTAAACTTTCAAAACCATATTGAAAAACTACATAAGAAGCTATCATCAGTCCTTTATGCATTGAGAAGAATCAGATGTATCACCAACAAAGAAATAGCAATTATGACATATCATGCTCTCTTCTCTTCGCATCTTCGTTTTGGTATCATAGCCTGGGGATCCGCAGGTGAAACACATCTTAAAAAAATCTTCATTCTGCAAAAAAAGGCTATAAGGATCATTGAAGGACTTCACTACAGAGAGCACTGCCGACCATTTTTCAAAAGTAATAAAATCCTAACCTTGACCTCCTTATATATCCTTGAAATAGTTTCTTTCATAAAACAAAACCCTCCAACACTAAGACAGGATTGCCACAAATATTCACTTAGATCAATGCAAAATTTTAACCAAAATCAACATAGGCTTCAAAAAACAAGTAAAACCCCACAATGCATGGGCACTAAACTTTACAATCTCTTACCCCTCAAATTAAAATCAATATCCAACACTAAATCTTTTAACAGAAAATTAAAACAATATTTGATTGAAAAATCATACTACAACATCTCAGAGTTTTACGATGACCACAATTGCCACATTAGGCCATAAATAAAACTAAACAAACCAACCTTGACTCACGGTATCTCCTACCTGCACCCATTGCCCTATCTACCGATGGGCCACTTGACGACTCCCCTGTCTTGAAGACTGCGGTGAAGAGGACACATGGTAAATGGTAAATGGTAAATGGGGTTGTAATGTGTAGGTACATTACTACTTTAATTTAGTTCAACTGTTAGCTTCTAGATTGTATGTTAAACACAGGCAATAGGAACATGGAGCATGTTCAACCCATGAGGAAAAGAAAAACAATTTAAGTTGGAAATCTCAAACTGGTGGGAACTGCGGATTAATTATTTCTCATATACCTTAACATAAGACATCGACACAATCTGGTGCATATTTTATAGGGATGGACGGGACCCGAAATTTCGGGAAAATTTTCGGGAGCAAATTTTCCCGATCATCGGGCGGGAATTTTTTTTTACTCGGGAATTTATCGGGACGGGAACTGCCGAACGGTGCGGCGGCCGCGATCGCGGCTGGCGTTCTCGGTCGGCGTTCTCGGCCGGCGTTCTCGGCCGGCGTTCTCGGCCGGCGTTCTCGGCCGGCGATCTCGGCCGGCGATCTCGGCCGGCGATCTCGGTCGGCGATCGCGGTCGGCGGTCTCGCTAACGAGGAACGGTACAAATACACGCGGCCACATTCCATGGACGCCAGAGACGATCTATTGTTCAGCTTACCTATTGTTCGACCTCCGGCAGTAATTTATTCAAGAGGGGTGTTTTATGCTCCTAGTACCAAATGCTACGTCTTTCTGAACCAATAGTCTTAGAAAACTGAGGGATGGCTCGTTTGATTCGTCTAATTCTTACAAATTAAACAAAATGTCAACCAAAGTTGTGTGACTTTCCAATCAAAGGGAAAATGGCAAAGTATTGTTTAATAAATCAATCTTTAATTGAATTAGGCCTACTGTTTTATAATGTTAAAAGCATCTTATTATAATTTAATATAATTTTTAATTGAAAAACTTCAAACCCCATTAACCCTCCAACTGGTCATTATAACCTCCTTTACTGGTGAGGTTTTTTTGGCCGCCGCGCAAACATTTAGTACAAACAACATAAAACATATAAATTGGTATATAAAACATACAAATTATATATCATTTTTTTCAGAATGAAATAGGCTATTCAAAACAATATTGTTTTTAGTGTACTTACAAAAATTTATTATGTTAATCCTCCTATTTTGTAACAATAAAGATTTTTTTTTCTTATTATTTCCCTTTTAGAGTAGTATCATGGTAAGGTATGTTGTCCATACAACAAAACTAAGATAGCCAAAATAACCACAATTTTATTGGCTTCTTACTGATGTATAATACTTGATTGTTTATATTATAAATAAAATATTACAAAGCAAATATGTGAGGTAAGCACAAACCACATTTTTGCTGCCATATTTTTTTAAATTTTTTATTTTTATTTTATTAATTTTTTATGATAAAATTTTTACTACACCTATTTATAAATAATAAATATAACTATTTATTATGTATATAAATAATTATATTTAATTTATAATAAATTAATAAAGTTAGGCCTAGGCCTATTCACTCACCTAGGCCTAGGCCTAACTCACAACTTTCATGTTCACTGACAACTTCACTTTGTACTCTGAATCTTCATTTAGAAGGCCCTAATAGCACTATAATTACTCAATTCACTCATTATTACATTGCAAACTAACTATAATTCACTAAAATTTGCATTTCAAGTAATAACATAACCACAAAACAGCGCCGCCCCTACGATACGCGTAAACAAAAACTAACACCAGAAATTCAGTCTTACCAACATACTGATATTTCAACAAATACAGCTGAACATATGATGACTAGATTGCACATCTTTTCCTCTGTCATACTATATAAAAAACATCGACATTGACTATAAAATAACAAAGTAAAATGCATTTTACATACACCTTGCAAATGGATCGCGATCGCGATCCTACCAGTTTAGAAAGGCCTAAATGGGTCGCGATCGCGACGTTCACCAGTTGGAGGGTTAAATATATTTTTTAAAATTAAACATTACATATACATTTATTAGATTTTGCGGTTCATAACTTTAAACTTTCATTGTTTTTATTGATTTTTTCATCGTACACTCCTTTTTTAAATAGCAAAAAATAGCTAAATGAATACATAGAAATAAAAATAAAAACAATTAGGTCTAATAGTGTATATTTTCAAGGTTCAATTTTTATGATAATCTCTAAATAGTAAGAACCTGTCTCAGTTGAATCAATAAGTGTAAAAAATGAAAAAAATTATCTTGGGATTATAAATGGCGTTGGTTTGTTGAACCACTTCATTCCTTAGTGTGAATATTTCTTATAATTTCAATTTGTTGTTTTTGGTTTTTTTTTAACTGAGCAAGCCTTAGGCCTATTTATGTAAAATACTTTTGTTTTCTTTACAATGTTTCCAATTGTTTCAATCTACAGTATATTTTTATGTACATAATTTTTCTTTTCATTCTTTATAGAAAACGTTTAATATTTCATTCAACAAAACTTTTATAACATTTTCAATGGACTTTTTTTATATGTATATCGTTTAGTGATTTGATTTAAATTTTTTTGGTTACAAGAAAATTTATACTTTATCCTTTCTCATTGTATCCTGCAAATATAAAAATTAGATATTTTAAATCTTCAACAAAAGGAGGTTCATTGTAACTTATACAAAAACAAGTTTGGAAACAGAACCAGTTGATATTTAACAACATTCAGATAAAAGTCAAAACGAATATTTCGTGATAGCGTCGAGAAGAGCAATCCCGTCCTGATCCCGTCCCGAAATTGGACGGGAAATAAAAATTCCCGTCTCGTCCCGTCCCGAACTAAAAATCCATTCCCGTCCATCCCTAAATTTTAACACGTTCGCGGCGGCATGGGAGCGATCGCTCCCACGCGGAACCCTAATGCCATCCTGATGGGTGCGATCGCTCCCAAGCTGCACTGCTTTACAATATGATTTATTTTTAATCCAGGATCTGAGCTAGAAATCTAAAACTTTGCACAGCACTGCTCAATAGTATAATGTATTTCGGGACCACAAGGGTTTTTACTGGGCAGTGCTGCTGCTACGGTGGGTTTTACAATTTTTACTTTCAGGATGGCGATGAGGTTCGAGCAAAAAAATCGCCGCCGCGAACGTGTTAAGGTAAATATGACTGAAGGGCTAGTATATGAAGTTTCAGATTGTTTTAATAATTTCTTGAGAAACCTAACAACTTCTTGAGAAAAAAGTTATGAATAAAAAGCTTGGCGGTTTTTGTGACAATGCATCTAAAGTTCCACGGAGTTGACCAAGCCCAATGACCAATTGGGAAGTAACAAATTAAGTGGTGCATCCTTGTTGAGAAAGATAGTAATTATTAATATAGCTATTGATTGTACTATGTCGACCACATACTGCTCTACACACTGATATGTATAATAAAAAACATCCCAAACTAAACTCCTCCAAGGAGTGTGTTGCCAAGGAAGTGTTACATTGATGCAAACCACATTCAAGTTAAATATTAATATCCAACATAAATTTTGGAAATTTCCTATCACAGAAAAAGAAAACATAAGAGATAGTTACTCTTATAAGTACATGAGTAATAAGTATAGTTCAGGTGTACAAAATACTTCCCACCATTATCAATAGGGCAAAACATTTAAATTAAACTAATAACTCATAGTAATTTTAAATTAAAAAAAAATAATCCAACAAATTTGTATAACTCCGATAATAAAGAAATCTAGTAACTCATGTTGTGATTTAATTTTCCTCACTGATGACTGAAAATTACAAAAATGATTCACTCATTCACTAGACAGAGAAAACATTAACCCATATAAATGCCAAATTATAGAAATCTATGGAAAATGCAATAAATATTTTCTTGAGAAAAAATTAATATTGTCATAACTGTTTTTTTAAGTTTTTTTACAAATTTGATGACGCATATCCGACTCCGCTTGATGAGGAATTTATAAAATTCTGATCAGCTATCTGCCACATAAAAAATTACCAAGAGTCAACAGTCTTTCATTTAGTTAAAGCACCTCATAGACGGGGAAAGTAGAGAAGGCAAGTTGGCTGCAAGTATACTGTCCATTACGTCACTTGCCGTCTGTTTTCCTAAATTAAAGAGGAAAGTACCTCTATAGACAAGGTAAGTTTGCGGTAAGTGCAATTGGCAAGTACTTGCAGCCAGCATCTTGCTGTCTTTAATTTTTTTTTTCCTGTCTACGCCTAAGGTATTTCACGTGAAGGAATGTACAGAGTAACAGAAACGCTTTTAAGGGAAAGTGGTCCAAACCCATCAGTGTGGTGGACATCCCGGGAATTGAACATGTGACCTCTTGAACCAAAGTCCAAGACACTAGCCATTAGGCTAGTGAGATGCCTAACGGCATCTCAATGCCATCCCAATGTCAAAACGACAGGCTTTCCCCGTCTATAAGCCCCTTAAGGTTGTGTATCATACAATAACAATAAAAACAGAAAATACTTAAGATTGAACATTATTAATAAACTTACCAAGTTCACCGACTACTGATTCCAATCTTTCATGAACCACCTTGAATTTCACCTCTCCATTCCTATAAAAAAACTTGTTTAGTAAACAATTTTGTCATACAAAAACTTGTATGGATATAATATTACTCGATTAGTTATGGCCCTACAGCAGTGAGCGTACAGCAGGCTAAAATAATCCACTAACTTAAGGAAACTATGAGTTGGAATTTAAAACAGGCACATTGTGACTAATAAGAGTCCTTGAGATCACAGATGAATGAACACCATTCATTCCTGATATTTTGACCTCAATAAAGAAAAACATTTATACAAATAGCCTGTTAAAGGAAAGTAATTTTAAGACAGAGTAAGCTCAAACTACTGAATAAAAAGTTCAAGAAACTAGGTATAATTTGGGTGGTTGGAGTTTTACTCACATTCTCGTTCGTAAGAGTGCTTGCATGTGTGTGAGGGCGGATAGGGAGCATGATATCATGTCCAGAGAGAGAGAGTAAGGACTGAGTATCTGGCCAGATCGCAGGTCCGCTTCTATCTTGCCCTGCCCCTTCTGTATTAGGATCTTCTCACTGTATTCCTCTGGTTTCAACTGGAACATGAATAAATTATATAAAGCTAGAGTGATAAATAACGGTAAATGTTTTACTATTTTGTTTTGCTACAAGTAATAAAAATGTGTAAATGTTTCAAAAGGTAAAATTATAGGATTAGAAACATTTAGATAATTATATATACATGAATGCATTAAAATAAAATCACTATTTTCTTAAACGTGGTTGAATAGACCATGAGCAAAATCTCGTATTTGAATTCCTTGCCAGCTATGCTGGTGCAACCGGTTTAACAGTAAACAATTGATAAGAATTACAATTGATTGAGAGCTAGATCGAGTACGCATTATTTCAACCTAGCATTGCATGTCCCACTGTTTCAACTGAAATGAAATGAAAGAATCTTTATTTCAAGTAGAAACACACTATGCATAAATACATTGGTTACAACTGAAATTGATCCCCACATGGACAAAAGCCTGTGGGTGGGAACGAATCCAATACAGCCCGTTATAAAGGAAACATAAATAAATAACTAACCGGATTCACTTAAAAAAAATTTGAGTCTCTAAGAAAACAAAACTTGAGCTACGTAACTTCTTATCATTGTTGGTAATAAAATTTATCTTTTGTAACTGTCTATAACTAACTGCCTTGGGCCAGCCACACAAGTACAATCCCGATAAAATTTGGATTAAATATTTTTTTTTGTTTATCTTTTTTGTGTGGTGGTTTATATGTAATATGTTCTTTTATACAACTGATATTTCTTCTTGTAACTTTTGATGCTTATTTAAAATGGAACATACGTCCCAAAAACTAGTCATCTGCAACAAAAATTACAATGGCTTTTAAACAGGTGGAACTATAACCTATTGTTTTAGTCTTTCATCAATCCAGAGAAGGAACATACAAAAAAGTCATATGATTTACAATTGAGATTCTGAGTATCCGAGACTAAGCCCTGAGAGCTATAAAAAAAATTAATTGAATTTAAAAAGAAAAGAAGAAGTTACAATGATGAAATCAGCTGTTCACTGAAGAATCAGAAGCCAAGTATTACAGATATGACATGTGATAACAGGAATGTAAAAGAGTAAAGCACATGTATGCCTACAATATATGTTTGCTACCTACGTTTACAATATATGTAGAAGCTCTTTTGCACTTGTCATTTTAGTGCAATGTCTGTTACTGATCATTACTATGAAGAATTGTTTAAGATTACCGACCAAAGCTCTTCCCACGGGACTAGAGTTTTTTATAAGAAAAATAAAAAAATACCTGAAGAAGGAATTGGCCAATCGAGAGGTAGCCAGAAAGGAACGGGTACAGAAGATTGCACATCATGAGCTGCAGCTTCCTGTGGTTGCCCAGGGTCAGCTGGTCCTCCGCAGCGCTCTCTATTATGTTCACCAACTCCAGTCTCATCAACGCCTCGTCAAACTCCTGCAACATAACACAAAACAACGTTAGTGTACAGAAGATTGCACATCATGAGCTGCAGCTTCCTGTGGTTGCCCAGGGTCAGCTGGTCCTCCGCGGCGCTCTCTATTATGTTCACCAACTCCAGTCTCATCAACGCCTCGTCAAACTCCTGCAACATAACACAAAACAACGTTAGTGTACAGAAGATTGCACATCATGAGCTGCAGCTTCCTGTGGTTGCCCAGGGTCAGCTGGTCCTCCGCAGCGCTCTCTATTATGTTCACCAACTCCAGTCTCATCAACGCCTCGTCAAACTCCTGCAACATAACACAAAACAACGTTAGTGTACAGAAGATTGCACATCATGAGCTGCAGCTTCCTGTGGTTGCCCAGGGTCAGCTGGTCCTCCGCGGCGCTCTCTATTATGTTCACCAACTCCAGTCTCATCAACGCCTCGTCAAACTCCTGCAACATAACACAAAACAACGTTAGTGTACAGAAGATTGCACATCATGAGCTGCAGCTTCCTGTGGTTGCCCAGGGTCAGCTGGTCCTCCGCGGCGCTCTCTATTATGTTCACCAACTCCAGTCTCATCAACGCCTCGTCAAACTCCTGCAACATAACACAAAAACAATGTTAGTGTACAGAAGATTGCACATCATGAGCTGCAGCTTCCTGTGGTTGCCAAGGGTTAGCTGGTCCTCCGCGGCGCTCTCTATTATGTTCACCAACTCCAGTCTCATCAACGCCTCGTCAAACTCCTGCAACATAACACAAAACAACGTTAGTGTACAGAAGATTGCACATCATGAGCTGCAGCTTCCTGTGGTTGCCCAGGGTCAGCTGGTCCTCCGCGGCGCTCTCTTTATGTTCACCAACTCCAGTCTCATCAACGCCTCGTCAAACTCCTGCAACATAACACAAAACAACGTTAGTGTATAGAAGATTGCACATCATGAGCTGCAGCTTCCTGTGGTTGCCCAGGGTCAGCTGGTCCTCCGCGGCGCTCTCTATGTTCACCAACTCCAGTCTCATCAACGCCTCGTCAAACTCCTGCAACATAACACAAAACAACGTTAGTGTACAGAAGATTGCACATCATGAGCTGCAGCTTCCTGTGGTTGCCCAGGGTCAGCTGGTCCTCCGCGGCGCTCTCTATTATGTTCACCAACTCCAGTCTCATCAACGCCTCGTCAAACTCCTGCAACATAACACAAAAACAATGTTAGTATACAGAAGATTGCACATCATGAGCTGCAGCTTCCTGTGGTTGCCCAGGGTCAGCTGGTCCTCCGCGGCGCTCTCTATTATGTTCACCAACTCCAGTCTCATCAACGCCTCGTCAAACTCCTGCAACATAACACAAAAACAACGTTAGTGTATAGAAGATTGCACATCATGAGCTGCAGCTTCATGTGGTTGCCCAGGGTCAGCTGGTCCTCCGCGGCGCTCTCTATTATGTTCACCAACTCCAGTCTCATCAACGCCTCGTCAAACTCCTGCAACATAACACAAAACAACGTTAGTGTACAGAAGATTGCACATCATGAGCTGCAGCTTCCTGTGGTTGCCCAGGGTCAGCTGGTCCTCCGCGGCGCTCTCTATTATGTTCACCAACTCCAGTCTCATCAACGCCTCGTCAAACTCCTGCAACATAACACAAAAACAACGTGAGTGTACAGAAGATTGCACATCATGAGCTGCAGCTTCCTGTGGTTGCCCAGGGTCAGCTGGTCCTCCGCGGCGCTCTCTATTATGTTCACCAACTCCAGTCTCATCAACGCCTCGTCAAACTCCTGCAACATACCACAAAAACAACGTTAGTGTACAGAAGATTGCACATCATGAGCTGCAGCTTCCTGTGGTTGCCCAGGGTCAGCTGGTCCTCCGCGGCGCTCTCTATTATGTTCACCAACTCCAGTCTCATCAACGCCTCGTCAAACTCCTGCAACATAACACAAAACAACGTTAGTGTATAGAAGATTGCACATCATGAGCTGCAGCTTCCTGTGGTTGCCCAGGGTCAGCTGGTCCTCCGCGGCGCTCTCTATTATGTTCACCAACTCCAGTCTCATCAACGCCTCGTCAAACTCCTGCAACATAACACAAAACAACGTTAGTGTACAGAAGATTGCACATCATGAGGTGCAGCTTCCTGTGGTTGCCCAGGGTCAGCTGGTCCTCCGCGGCGCTCTCTATTATGTTCACCAACTCCAGTCTCATCAACGCCTTGTCAAACTCCTGCAACATAACACAAAACAACGTTAGTGTATAGAAGATTGCACATCATGAGCTGCAGCTTCCTGTGGTTGCCCAGGGTCAGCTGGTCCTCCGCGGCACTCTCTATTATGTTCACCAACCCCAGTCTCATCAACGCCTCGTCAAACTCCTGCAACATAACACAAAACAACGTTAGTGTACAGAAGATTGCACATCATGAGCTGCAGCTTCCTGTGGTTGCCCAGGGTCAGCTGGTCCTCCGCGGCGCTCTCTATTATGTTCACCAACTCCAGTCTCATCAACGCCTCGTCAAACTCCTGCAACATACCACAAAAACAACGTTAGTGTACAGAAGATTGCACATCATGAGCTGCAGCTTCCTGTGGTTGCCCAGGGTCAGCTGGTCCTCCACGGCGCTCTCTATTATGTTCACCAACTCCAGTCTCATCAACGCCTCGTCAAACTCCTGCAACATAACACAAAACAACGTTAGTGTATAGAAGATTGCACATCATGAGCTGCAGCTTCCTGTGGTTGCCCAGGGTCAGCTGGTCCTCCGCGGCGCTCTCTATTATGTTCACCAACTCCAGTCTCATCAACGCCTCGTCAAACTCCTGCAACATAACACAAAACAACGTTAGTGTACAGATGATTGCACATCATGAGCTGCAGCTTCCTGTGGTTGCCCAGGGTCAGCTGGTCCTCCGCGGCGCTCTCTATTATGTTCACCAACTCCAGTCTCATCAACGCCTCGTCAAACTCCTGCAACATAACACAAAACAACGTTAGTGTATAGAAGATTGCACATCATGAGCTGCAGTTTCCTGTGGTTGCCCAGGGTCAGCTGGTCCTCCGCGGCGCTCTCTATTATGTTCACCAACTCCAGTCTCATCAACGCCTCGTCAAACTCCTGCAACATAACACAAAACAACGTTAGTGTATAGAAGATTGCACATCATGAGCTGCAGCTTCCTGTGGTTGCCCAGGGTCAGCTGGTCCTCCGCGGCGCTCTCTATTATGTTCACCAACTCCAGTCTCATCAACGCCTCGTCAAACTCCTGCAACATAACACAAAAACAACGTTAGTGTATAGAAGATTGCACATCATGAGCTGCAGCTTCCTGTGGTTGCCCAGGGTCAGCTGGTCCTCCGCGGCGCTCTCTATTATGTTCACCAACTCCAGTCTCATCAACGCCTCGTCAAACTCCTGCAACATAACACAAAACAACGTTAGTGTACAGAAGATTGCACATCATGAGCTGCAGCTTCCTGTGGTTGCCCAGGGTCAGCTGGTCCTCCGCAGCGCTCTCTATTATGTTCACCAACTCCAGTCTCATCAACGCCTCGTCAAACTCCTGCAACATAACACAAAACAACGTTAGTGTACAGAAGATTGCACATTATGAGCTGCAGCTTCCTGTGGTTGCCCAGGGTCAGCTGGTCCTCCGCAGCGCTCTCTATTATGTTCACCAACTCCAGTCTCATCAACGCCTCGTCAAACTCCTGCAACATAACACAAAACAACGTTAGTGTACAGAAGATTGCACATCATGAGCTGCAGCTTCCTGTGGTTGCCCAGGGTCAGCTGGTCCTCCGCGGCGCTCTCTATTATGTTCACTAACTCCAGTCTCATCAACGCCTCGTCAAACTCCTGCAATATAACACAAAAACAACGTTAGTGTATAGAAGATTGCACATCATGAGCTGCAGCTTCCTGTGGTTGCCCAGGGTCAGCTGGTCCTCCGCAGCGCTCTCTATTATGTTCACCAACTCCAGTCTCATCAACGCCTCGTCAAACTCCTGCAACATAACACAAAACAACGTTAGTGTATAGAAGATTGCACATCATGAGCTGCAGCTTCCTGTGGTTGCCCAGGGTCAGCTGGTCCTCCGCGGCGCTCTCTATTATGTTCACCAACCCCAGTCTCATCAACGCCTCGTCAAACTCCTGCAACATAACACAAAACAACGTTAGTGTACAGAAGATTGCACATCATGAGCTGCAGCTTCCTGTGGTTGCCCAGGGTCAGCTGGTCCTCCGCGGCGCTCTCTATTATGTTCACCAACTCCAGTCTCATCAACGCCTCGTCAAACTCCAGCAACATACCACAAAAACAACGTTAGTGTACAGAAGATTGCACATCATGAGCTGCAGCTTCCTGTGGTTGCCCAGGGTCAGCTGGTCCTCCGCGGCGCTCTCTATTATGTTCACCAACTCCAGTCTCATCAACGCCTCGTCAAACTCCTGCAACATAACACAAAACAACGTTAGTGTATAGAAGATTGCACATCATGAGCTGCAGCTTCCTGTAGTTGCCCAGGGTCAGCTGGTCCTCTGCGGCGCTCTCTATTATGTTCACCAACTCCAGTCTCATCAACGCCTCGTCAAACTCCTGCAACATAACACAAAACAACGTTAGTGTACAGAAGATTGCACATCATGAGCTGCAGCTTCCTGTGGTTGCCCAGGGTCAGCTGGTCCTCCGCGGCGCTCTCTATTATGTTCACCAACTCCAGTCTCATCAACGCCTCGTCAAACTCCTGCAACATAACACAAAACAAAGTTAGTGTATAGAAGATTGCACATCATGAGCTGCAGTTTCCTGTGGTTGCCCAGGGTCAGCTGGTCCTCCGCGGCGCTCTCTATTATGTTCACCAACTCCAGTCTCATCAACGCCTCGTCAAACTCCTGCAACATAACACAAAACAACGTTAGTGTATAGAAGATTGCACATCATGAGCTGCAGCTTCCTGTGGTTGCCCAGGGTCAGCTGGTCCTCTGCGGCGCTCTCTATTATGTTCACCAACTCCAGTCTCATCAACGCCTCGTCAAACTCCTGCAACATAACACAAAAACAACATTAGTGTATAGAAGATTGCACATCATGAGCTGCAGCTTCCTGTGGTTGCCCAGGGTCAGCTGGTCCTCCGCGGCGCTCTCTATTATGTTCACCAACTCCAGTCTCATCAACGCCTCGTCAAACTCCTGCAACATAACACAAAACAACGTTAGTGTACAGAAGATTGCACATCATGAGCTGCAGCTTCCTGTGGTTGCCCAGGGTCAGCTGGTCCTCCGCAGCGCTCTCTATTATGTTCACCAACTCCAGTCTCATCAACGCCTCGTCAAACTCCTGCAACATAACACAAAACAACGTTAGTGTACAGAAGATTGCACATTATGAGCTGCAGCTTCCTGTGGTTGCCCAGGGTCAGCTGGTCCTCCGCAGCGCTCTCTATTATGTTCACCAACTCCAGTCTCATCAACGCCTCGTCAAACTCCTGCAACATAACACAAAACAACGTTAGTGTACAGAAGATTGCACATCATGAGCTGCAGCTTCCTGTGGTTGCCCAGGGTCAGCTGGTCCTCTGCGGCGCTCTCTATTATGTTCACTAACTCCAGTCTCATCAACGCCTCGTCAAACTCCTGCAATATAACACAAAAACAACGTTAGTGTATAGAAGATTGCACATCATGAGCTGCAGCTTCCTGTGGTTGCCCAGGGTCAGCTGGTCCTCCGCAGCGCTCTCTATTATGTTCACCAACTCCAGTCTCATCAACGCCTCGTCAAACTCCTGCAACATAACACAAAAACAACGTTAGTGTACAGAAGATTGCACATCATGAGCTGCAGCTTCCTGTGGTTGCCCAGGGTCAGCTGGTCCTCCGCGGCGCTCTCTATTATGTTCACCAACTCCAGTCTCATCAACGCCTCGTCAAACTCCTGCAACATAACACAAAAACAACGTTAGTGTACAGAAGATTGCACATCATGAGCTGCAGCTTCCTGTGGTTGCCCAGGGTCAGCTGGTCCTCCGCGGCGCTCTCTATTATGTTCACCAACTCCAGTCTCATCAACGCCTCGTCAAACTCCTGCAACATAACACAAAACAACGTTAGTGTACAGAAGATTGCACATCATGAGCTGCAGCTTCCTGTGGTTGCCCAGGGTCAGCTGGTCCTCCGCGGCGCTCTCTATTATGTTCACCAACTCCAGTCTCATCAACGCCTCGTCAAACTCCTGCAACATAACACAAAACAACGTTAGTGTACAGAAGATTGCACATCATGAGCTGCAGCTTCCTGTGGTTGCCCAGGGTCAGCTGGTCCTCCGCGGCGCTCTCTATTATGTTCACCAACTCCAGTCTCATCAACGCCTCGTCAAACTCCTGCAACATAACACAAAACAACGTTAGTGTACAGAAGATTGCACATCATGAGGTGCAGCTTCCTGTGGTTGCCCAGGGTCAGCTGGTCCTCCGCGGCGCTCTCTATTATGTTCACCAACTCCAGTCTCATCAACGCCTTGTCAAACTCCTGCAACATAACACAAAACAACGTTAGTGTATAGAAGATTGCACATCATGAGCTGCAGCTTCCTGTGGTTGCCCAGGGTCAGCTGGTCCTCCGCGGCACTCTCTATTATGTTCACCAACCCCAGTCTCATCAACGCCTCGTCAAACTCCTGCAACATAACACAAAACAACGTTAGTGTACAGAAGATTGCACATCATGAGCTGCAGCTTCCTGTGGTTGCCCAGGGTCAGCTGGTCCTCCGCGGCGCTCTCTATTATGTTCACCAACTCCAGTCTCATCAACGCCTCGTCAAACTCCTGCAACATACCACAAAAACAACGTTAGTGTACAGAAGATTGCACATCATGAGCTGCAGCTTCCTGTGGTTGCCCAGGGTCAGCTGGTCCTCCACGGCGCTCTCTATTATGTTCACCAACTCCAGTCTCATCAACGCCTCGTCAAACTCCTGCAACATAACACAAAACAACGTTAGTGTATAGAAGATTGCACATCATGAGCTGCAGCTTCCTGTGGTTGCCCAGGGTCAGCTGGTCCTCCGCGGCGCTCTCTATTATGTTCACCAACTCCAGTCTCATCAACGCCTCGTCAAACTCCTGCAACATAACACAAAACAACGTTAGTGTACAGATGATTGCACATCATGAGCTGCAGCTTCCTGTGGTTGCCCAGGGTCAGCTGGTCCTCCGCGGCGCTCTCTATTATGTTCACCAACTCCAGTCTCATCAACGCCTCGTCAAACTCCTGCAACATAACACAAAACAACGTTAGTGTATAGAAGATTGCACATCATGAGCTGCAGTTTCCTGTGGTTGCCCAGGGTCAGCTGGTCCTCCGCGGCGCTCTCTATTATGTTCACCAACTCCAGTCTCATCAACGCCTCGTCAAACTCCTGCAACATAACACAAAACAACGTTAGTGTATAGAAGATTGCACATCATGAGCTGCAGCTTCCTGTGGTTGCCCAGGGTCAGCTGGTCCTCCGCGGCGCTCTCTATTATGTTCACCAACTCCAGTCTCATCAACGCCTCGTCAAACTCCTGCAACATAACACAAAAACAACGTTAGTGTATAGAAGATTGCACATCATGAGCTGCAGCTTCCTGTGGTTGCCCAGGGTCAGCTGGTCCTCCGCGGCGCTCTCTATTATGTTCACCAACTC
Source organism: Neoaliturus tenellus (assembly GCA_030545055.2). Lineage (NCBI taxonomy): Eukaryota > Metazoa > Arthropoda > Insecta > Hemiptera > Cicadellidae > Neoaliturus > Neoaliturus tenellus. Next base: position 89,490,136 of record CM061534.1, read on the forward strand.
CAGTCTCATCAACGCCTCGTCAAACTCCTGCAACATAACACAAAACAACGTTAGTGTACAGAAGATTGCACATCATGAGCTGCAGCTTCCTGTGGTTGCCCAGGGTCAGCTGGTCCTCCGCAGCGCTCTCTATTATGTTCACCAACTCCAGTCTCATCAACGCCTCGTCAAACTCCTGCAACATAACACAAAACAACGTTAGTGTACAGAAGATTGCACATTATGAGCTGCAGCTTCCTGTGGTTGCCCAGGGTCAGCTGGTCCTCCGCAGCGCTCTCTATTATGTTCACCAACTCCAGTCTCATCAACGCCTCGTCAAACTCCTGCAACATAACACAAAACAACGTTAGTGTACAGAAGATTGCACATCATGAGCTGCAGCTTCCTGTGGTTGCCCAGGGTCAGCTGGTCCTCCGCGGCGCTCTCTATTATGTTCACTAACTCCAGTCTCATCAACGCCTCGTCAAACTCCTGCAATATAACACAAAAACAACGTTAGTGTATAGAAGATTGCACATCATGAGCTGCAGCTTCCTGTGGTTGCCCAGGGTCAGCTGGTCCTCCGCAGCGCTCTCTATTATGTTCACCAACTCCAGTCTCATCAACGCCTCGTCAAACTCCTGCAACATAACACAAAACAACGTTAGTGTATAGAAGATTGCACATCATGAGCTGCAGCTTCCTGTGGTTGCCCAGGGTCAGCTGGTCCTCCGCGGCGCTCTCTATTATGTTCACCAACCCCAGTCTCATCAACGCCTCGTCAAACTCCTGCAACATAACACAAAACAACGTTAGTGTACAGAAGATTGCACATCATGAGCTGCAGCTTCCTGTGGTTGCCCAGGGTCAGCTGGTCCTCCGCGGCGCTCTCTATTATGTTCACCAACTCCAGTCTCATCAACGCCTCGTCAAACTCCAGCAACATACCACAAAAACAACGTTAGTGTACAGAAGATTGCACATCATGAGCTGCAGCTTCCTGTGGTTGCCCAGGGTCAGCTGGTCCTCCGCGGCGCTCTCTATTATGTTCACCAACTCCAGTCTCATCAACGCCTCGTCAAACTCCTGCAACATAACACAAAACAACGTTAGTGTATAGAAGATTGCACATCATGAGCTGCAGCTTCCTGTAGTTGCCCAGGGTCAGCTGGTCCTCTGCGGCGCTCTCTATTATGTTCACCAACTCCAGTCTCATCAACGCCTCGTCAAACTCCTGCAACATAACACAAAACAACGTTAGTGTACAGAAGATTGCACATCATGAGCTGCAGCTTCCTGTGGTTGCCCAGGGTCAGCTGGTCCTCCGCGGCGCTCTCTATTATGTTCACCAACTCCAGTCTCATCAACGCCTCGTCAAACTCCTGCAACATAACACAAAACAAAGTTAGTGTATAGAAGATTGCACATCATGAGCTGCAGTTTCCTGTGGTTGCCCAGGGTCAGCTGGTCCTCCGCGGCGCTCTCTATTATGTTCACCAACTCCAGTCTCATCAACGCCTCGTCAAACTCCTGCAACATAACACAAAACAACGTTAGTGTATAGAAGATTGCACATCATGAGCTGCAGCTTCCTGTGGTTGCCCAGGGTCAGCTGGTCCTCTGCGGCGCTCTCTATTATGTTCACCAACTCCAGTCTCATCAACGCCTCGTCAAACTCCTGCAACATAACACAAAAACAACATTAGTGTATAGAAGATTGCACATCATGAGCTGCAGCTTCCTGTGGTTGCCCAGGGTCAGCTGGTCCTCCGCGGCGCTCTCTATTATGTTCACCAACTCCAGTCTCATCAACGCCTCGTCAAACTCCTGCAACATAACACAAAACAACGTTAGTGTACAGAAGATTGCACATCATGAGCTGCAGCTTCCTGTGGTTGCCCAGGGTCAGCTGGTCCTCCGCAGCGCTCTCTATTATGTTCACCAACTCCAGTCTCATCAACGCCTCGTCAAACTCCTGCAACATAACACAAAACAACGTTAGTGTACAGAAGATTGCACATTATGAGCTGCAGCTTCCTGTGGTTGCCCAGGGTCAGCTGGTCCTCCGCAGCGCTCTCTATTATGTTCACCAACTCCAGTCTCATCAACGCCTCGTCAAACTCCTGCAACATAACACAAAACAACGTTAGTGTACAGAAGATTGCACATCATGAGCTGCAGCTTCCTGTGGTTGCCCAGGGTCAGCTGGTCCTCTGCGGCGCTCTCTATTATGTTCACTAACTCCAGTCTCATCAACGCCTCGTCAAACTCCTGCAATATAACACAAAAACAACGTTAGTGTATAGAAGATTGCACATCATGAGCTGCAGCTTCCTGTGGTTGCCCAGGGTCAGCTGGTCCTCCGCAGCGCTCTCTATTATGTTCACCAACTCCAGTCTCATCAACGCCTCGTCAAACTCCTGCAACATAACACAAAAACAACGTTAGTGTACAGAAGATTGCACATCATGAGCTGCAGCTTCCTGTGGTTGCCCAGGGTCAGCTGGTCCTCCGCGGCGCTCTCTATTATGTTCACCAACTCCAGTCTCATCAACGCCTCGTCAAACTCCTGCAACATAACACAAAAACAACGTTAGTGTACAGAAGATTGCACATCATGAGCTGCAGCTTCCTGTGGTTGCCCAGGGTCAGCTGGTCCTCCGCGGCGCTCTCTATTATGTTCACCAACTCCAGTCTCATCAACGCCTCGTCAAACTCCTGCAACATAACACAAAACAACGTTAGTGTACAGAAGATTGCACATCATGAGCTGCAGCTTCCTGTGGTTGCCCAGGGTCAGCTGGTCCTCCGCGGCGCTCTCTATTATGTTCACCAACTCCAGTCTCATCAACGCCTCGTCAAACTCCTGCAACATAACACAAAACAACGTTAGTGTACAGAAGATTGCACATCATGAGCTGCAGCTTCCTGTGGTTGCCCAGGGTCAGCTGGTCCTCCGCGGCGCTCTCTATTATGTTCACCAACTCCAGTCTCATCAACGCCTCGTCAAACTCCTGCAACATAACACAAAACAACGTTAGTGTATAGAAGATTGCACATCATGAGCTGCAGTTTCCTGTGGTTGCCCAGGGTCAGCTGGTCCTCCGCGGCGCTCTCTATTATGTTCACCAACTCCAGTCTCATCAACGCCTCGTCAAACTCCTACAACATAACACAAAACAACGTTAGTGTATAGAAGATTGCACATCATGAGCTGCAGCTTCCTGTGGTTGCCCAGGGTCAGCTGGTCCTCCGCGGCGCTCTCTATTATGTTCACCAACTCCAGTCTCATCAACGCCTCGTCAAACTCCTGCAACATAACACAAAAACAACGTTAGTGTATAGAAGATTGCACATTATGAGCTGCAGCTTCCTGTGGTTGCCCAGGGTCAGCTGGTCCTCCGCGGCGCTCTCTATTATGTTCACCAACTCCAGTCTCATCAACGCCTCGTCAAACTCCTGCAACATAACACAAAACAACGTTAGTGTACAGAAGATTGCACATCATGAGCTGCAGCTTCCTGTGGTGGCCCAGGGTCAGCTGGTCCCCCGCAGCGCTCTCTATTATGTTCACCAACTCCAGTCTCATCAACGCCTCGTCAAACTCCTGCAACATAACACAAAACAACGTTAGTGTACAGAAGATTGCACATTATGAGCTGCAGCTTCCTGTGGTTGCCCAGGGTCAGCTGGTCCTCCGCAGCGCTCTCTATTATGTTCACCAACTCCAGTCTCATCAACGCCTCGTCAAACTCCTGCAACATAACACAAAACAACGTTAGTGTACAGAAGATTGCACATCATGAGCTGCAGCTTCCTGTGGTTGCCCAGGGTCAGCTGGTCCTCCGCGGCGCTCTCTATTATGTTCACTAACTCCAGTCTCATCAACACCTCGTCAAACTCCTGCAATATAACACAAAAACAACGTTAGTGTATAGAAGATTGCACATCATGAGCTGCAGCTTCCTGTGGTTGCCCAGGGTCAGCTGGTCCTCCGCAGCGCTCTCTATTATGTTCACCAACTCCAGTCTCATCAACGCCTCGTCAAACTCCTGCAACATAACACAAAAACAACGTTAGTGTACAGAAGATTGCACATCATGAGCTGCAGCTTCCTGTGGTTGCCCAGGGTCAGCTGGTCCTCCGCGGCGCTCTCTATTATGTTCACCAACTCCAGTCTCATCAACGCCTCGTCAAACTCCTGCAACATAACACAAAAACAACGTTAGTGTACAGAAGATTGCACATCATGAGCTGCAGCTTCCTGTGGTTGCCCAGGGTCAGCTGGTCCTCCGCGGCGCTCTCTATTATGTTCACCAACTCCAGTCTCATCAACGCCTCGTCAAACTCCTGCAACATAACACAAAAACAACGTTAGTGTACAGAAGATTGCACATCATGAGCTGCAGCTTCCTGTGGTTGCCCAGGGTCAGCTGGTCCTCCGCGGCGCTCTCTATTATGTTCACCAACTCCAGTCTCATCAACGCCTCGTCAAACTCCTGCAACATAACACAAAACAACGTTAGTGTACAGAAGATTGCACATCATGAGCTGCAGCTTCCTGTGGTTGCCCAGGGTCAGCTGGTCCTCCGCGGCGCTCTCTATTATGTTCACCAACTCCAGTCTCATCAACGCCTCGTCAAACTCCTGCAACATAACACAAAACAACGTTAGTGTACAGAAGATTGCACATCATGAGCTGCAGCTTCCTGTGGTTGCCCAGGGTCAGCTGGTCCTCCGCGGCGCTCTCTATTATGTTCACCAACTCCAGTCTCATCAACGCCTCGTCAAACTCCTGCAACATAACACAAAACAACGTTAGTGTACAGAAGATTGCACATCATGAGCTGCAGCTTCCTGTGGTTGCCCAGGGTCAGCTGGTCCTCCGCGGCGCTCTCTATTATGTTCACCAACTCCAGTCTCATCAACGCCTCGTCAAACTCCTGCAACATAACACAAAACAACGTTAGTGTACAGAAGATTGCACATCATGAGCTGCAGCTTCCTGTGGTTGCCCAGGGTCAGCTGGTCCTCCGCGGCGCTCTCTATTATGTTCACCAACTCCAGTCTCATCAACGCCTCGTCAAACTCCTGCAACATAACACAAAACAACGTTAGTGTACAGAAGATTGCACATCATGAGCTGCAGCTTCCTGTGGTTGCCCAGGGTCAGCTGGTCCTCCGCGGCGCTCTCTATTATGTTCACCAACTCCAGTCTCATCAACGCCTCGTCAAACTCCTGCAACATAACACAAAACAACGTTAGTGTACAGAAGATTGCACATCATGAGCTGCAGCTTCCTGTGGTTGCCCAGGGTCAGCTGGTCCTCCGCGGCGCTCTCTATTATGTTCACCAACTCCAGTCTCATCAACGCCTCGTCAAACTCCTGCAACATACCACAAAAACAACGTTAGTGTACAGAAGATTGCACATCATGAGCTGCAGCTTCCTGTGGTTGCCCAGGGTCAGCTGGTCCTCCGCGGCGCTCTCTATTATGTTCACCAACTCCAGTCTCATCAACGCCTCGTCAAACTCCTGCAACATACCACAAAAACAACGTTAGTGTATAGAAGATTGCACATCATGAGCTGCAGCTTCCTGAGGTTGCCCAGGGTCAGCTGGTCCTCCGCGGCGCTCTCTATTATGTTCACCAACTCCAGTCTCATCAACGCCTCGTCAAACTCCTGCAACATAACACAAAACAACGTAAGTGTATAGAAGATTGCACATCATGAGCTGCAGCTTCCTGTGGTTGCCCAGGGTCAGCTGGTCCTCCGCGGCGCTCTCTATTATGTTCACCAACTCCAGTATCATCAACGCCTCGTCAAACTCCTGCAACATAACACAAAACAACGTTAGTGTATAGAAGATTGCACATCATGAGCTGCAGTTTCCTGTGGTTGCCCAGGGTCAGCTGGTCCTCCGCGGCGCTCTCTATTATGTTCACTAACTCCAGTCTCATCAACGCCTCGTCAAACTCCTGCAACATAACACAAAACAACGTTAGTGTATAGAAGATTGCACATCATGAGCTGCAGCTTCCTGTGGTTGCCCAGGGTCAGCTGGTCCTCCGCGGCGCTCTCTATTATGTTCACCAACTCCAGTCTCATCAACGCCTCGTCAAACTCCTGCAACATAACACAAAAACAACGTTAGTGTATAGAAGATTGCACATCATGAGCTGCAGCTTCCTGTGGTTGCCCAGGGTCAGCTGGTCCTCCGCGGCGCTCTCTATTATGTTCACCAACTCCAGTCTCATCAACGCCTCGTCAAACTCCTGCAACATAACACAAAACAACGTTAGTGTACAGAAGATTGCACATCATGAGCTGCAGCTTCCTGTGGTTGCCCAGGGTCAGCTGGTCCTCCGCAGCGCTCTCTATTATGTTCACCAACTCCAGTCTCATCAACGCCTCGTCAAACTCCTGCAACATAACACAAAACAACGTTAGTGTACAGAAGATTGCACATTATGAGCTGCAGCTTCCTGTGGTTGCCCAGGGTCAGCTGGTCCTCCGCAGCGCTCTCTATTATGTTCACCAACTCCAGTCTCATCAACGCCTCGTCAAACTCCTGCAACATAACACAAAACAACGTTAGTGTACAGAAGATTGCACATCATGAGCTGCAGCTTCCTGTGGTTGCCCAGGGTCAGCTGGTCCTCCGCGGCGCTCTCTATTATGTTCACTAACTCCAGTCTCATCAACGCCTCGTCAAACTCCTGCAATATAACACAAAAACAACGTTAGTGTATAGAAGATTGCACATCATGAGCTGCAGCTTCCTGTGGTTGCCCAGGGACAGCTGGTCCTCCGCAGCGCTCTCTATTATGTTCACCAACTCCAGTCTCATCAACGCCTCGTCAAACTCCTGCAACATAACACAAAAACAACGTTAGTGTACAGAAGATTGCACATCATGAGCTGCAGCTTCCTGTGGTTGCCCAGGGTCAGCTGGTCCTCCGCGGCGCTCTCTATTATGTTCACCAACTCCAGTCTCATCAACGCCTCGTCAAACTCCTGCAACATAACACAAAAACAACGTTAGTGTACAGAAGATTGCACATCATGAGCTGCAGCTTCCTGTGGTTGCCCAGGGTCAGCTGGTCCTCCGCGGCGCTCTCTATTATGTTCACCAACTCCAGTCTCATCAACGCCTCGTCAAACTCCTGCAACATAACACAAAACAACGTTAG
>CM061534.1:90134638-90463723 GCA_030545055.2 Neoaliturus tenellus
TGAATTTACCGAACTTACTTCGTTACGGTCATTAGGACGTGAACTACTGGCAAATAGGCAAATTATGACAGAAACATAAATAACGTTATATTAAAATTCCGTTGGAGCAATACTATTAAAAATAGATTTATTTAGTTATGTTTTTCAACCTACTTAAGAAATTCGACAAAGTTAGTTGATGAAACTCTTGGTTAATGAGTTATGAAAGAGAAAATCATTCTTACAATAAATTCTAAACCAATATTTTAAATTCATGATGAAATTAAAAATATTTTGCAAATTAGGCCTAATATTGATAGTACCTAGTATTATACGTAAACTAAGTAGTCTAATAAAGTTCCGAAAGGTTAAGAGCTCAACCCCCTTCCTCATCGAACAATGTGCAAAAAGAAATCGAGAACTTGCTTAGTCATCAATTTTAAAAATGTTTAAGACGCCGTAGAAAATTCTTTCTAATTCCTACAAATTTTATTCTTAGACCGTTTTCCGTGTCTCTTCATACCCCGTCAAACTGATGTTGACATGATTTTGCGTTCAAATTAAGGGGTACTTGGTATGAGCCAGTCCTGATGCTGTCGTGGAACTTTGGTGGATCTAGCCTGTTCAGTAGGTAGGTACTTGAGTCATTTTGAGAAGGTTGTACAGCAGCGAGCTTAGGCCTACTCTGGCGACGCGACGGGGGCAGTTGTTAGTTCTCCGGACGACGCTATGGGAAACTGATGTGGCGTTTTTCTTCCACTTTGTATTGGTTGAAGCGCGGGTGGTCTACACTTGTCGCGCAGGCGTTCTGCAATTTTTCATGCTGCGATTCTCCTTGGAAAAGTGTATTAAATACCCCTTAAAGTAGTTGTTCAAAATAAAAAATAAAAATTGTAGGCCCTACCTCATTGATAAAAAAAGTTTAAGGCAAAATAATTTTGATTTTTTATGCACAAGCCCGCATCGAGCTGTATACGAGCAAAATATTAAAAAAAATCCAATGTGTCTACAATTTAATGCAGCCAACAAGTTTTAATGGTAATAAATTTGATGTTCATTTTAAAGAACGACAAAAAATAATACCCCCCGTCGCAGCAGACCTGCGTACTCAGCGAATTTCCAAATTAGTAATATTAATTTTGACCAGCTAAACTTGTAAACAAAATTTCATCACGTGCAAAATAAATAGGGAAATAAATGTCTATTCTCCTTAAGATATAGGGAAAGAGTATGCAGGTATGCTGCCATGGGGGACACTAAAAGTAGGTTTTTAGCATAGAAAAAATTTATTTCAACCATATAAAGCCATATAGTAAGTTTCATCAATATCTGTCCATAAATAAAAGAGTTTGCCTATTCTCCATATGATTAACATGGGAAAAGAGTATGCAGGTTTGCTGCCATGATAAGTAAAAAAAACCAAGATTTTTACCTTAAATGGATGAATTTCAACCAAATGAAGCTAAATACTAAGTTTCATCCAAAAATATTGGTTAATAAGTGAAATATTAACACATCCTTATTCTCCATAAGATTAACATTGGAGCCCCAAAAGACAATGTACTGTCTTTAGACTTTGTAATATCTCGGTAACCAATGGAGATAGAGCAAAGCTTCAAAATACTAAATTGTGTGTTTTTTTGAGCTAAATCCAATGGTCAAAATAAAAATTAAAAATTTTTTAAATTTACATATGAAAAATGCAAAAAACCCATTTTTGGGGTACAAAACCCCCCAAAACTACCCCTTCCGGTAGGTCGATATGTCTGGTTTTCGAACTCATCCAAATAAACGTAGGATTACACATCTCTACCAAATTTGGTGTCGATCGGACCATTTTTACGAGAGTTATCGTGTCTAGGGACACATACATATATATATATATATACATATATATATATATACATATATATATATATATAAAATTTTTAATGACTATTATTTTTGGTCTCTGGGCACCTCAAAACGAAAAAGTAACATGGTCATGGGCTTAGGTCTTTCCATGAGACCTACGGTAATAGCTTATTCCCTATGGGAAATTCGCTAATATTCCCTATGGGAAATTCGCTAAAAAAGTATTATGACATAAACCGCAGGAAGCATTTCAGAGTTTATGGTTTTTAAAAGACGTTTCCACCCAAAACTTTTAGAAAAGTCCGAGATTGAACCGGAAAGCCAGACACCGTGACTGCGGAGCCAATCAGAATTTTGATGACAGTCTGGGGGTGGGGGGGAGGGGGTGAGTCATGGGGGGACGTACGCCTGGAGCATGCGGTAATATACTGCCATTTACTGTCTGGGGGAGAGGGGAATAAGTAAAAAGTTATTATTGGGGATAATTTGCTTCTCTTGAAATTACTATCCAATCGTGTTAAGAAATCTATTTTGCTTCATAAGATTTGAAATATTGATTAAATTAATGTGGGAACCAACGTAACGAGGTTTCATATTATTTAGAGGATATTCATAGATCAATATAAAGTCTCTATTACAAATGTTCATTAAAAAGGTGTATTTTAGGCTTTTTGTTAGCAAATTTAATTTAAGTTGAGTAAAGTAGCCTTAAAATTAATAAACTACAATTTATTTACAAAAAATATATTTTTTCCTTTTATTAAATATATGGGTTTTTATATTAGGGATAATTTTTATTTTATTTTTGCATTTACAATATTTTTTCGATAAAAATATTTGAAGCACCATCGGTACATAGTAAAATGTTTAAATCGAAGCAACGTCATTGTCCTGCTTAGAAATAACATACCGGTACTTTACCTCTGAGTCATTCTAATCCACTAACACACTAATTTCAAAGTTAATTTAAGTGAATTGGTTACCAGGTACACTCTTTACATTTCAACAAAGATAAATTTTTTAGACAACTTAGTATTACAGTATTAGAATTATTAATACTTTGTTTACAGTATATTTATGTCCGCATAAACGCTGTTCCAAAAAAAGGAATAACAAGACTATTTGTTTGTGAAATATTTAATTACGTTTAATTTTACTCTCTTCGACACTTTTTAAATATGTCAATATGCTAAAATGTATACTTTTGTTTCACAAAAGGCGTGGATAGCTGAATATAAATTAAGGAATAACGTAAACATAAATTCTTCGGCAATTTCAAGTGCAATGCACGATATCACGCCTAGATATTCCAATAGTATATCTAGGCATTTTACTCTCTTCGACACTTTTTAAATATGTCAATATGCTAAAATGTATACTTTTGTTTCACAAAAGGCGTGGATAGCTGAATTAAGGAATAACGTAAGCATAAATTCTTCGGCGATTTCAAGTGCAATGCACGATATCACGCCTAGATATTCCAATAGTATATCTAGGCATAATATGAATAGCTAGGCGTGATACGAAAAATATCAAGGCGTGAATTCCATCAATCGTAAAATTTCTCAACCAATACATTTACTTTACAAAAGGAACGTTTCACGAAAACATGAACGGCTTGAACGGCCCAGCCCTGTATTTAGTGTCAAGCCAGGTGACAAATTCGACAACATGTATTCACTCATGACAAACGGCTGTTGGCGGGAATGTAGTGACATTTGTCCAGTAGTGCAAATATGGCGGGTGCGTGTGACGAGGCCTGTCAGTCCGCTGGGTACACAGTGGCAGTGGACACTCACTGTCCGTCAATCGCCGCGTCGTCGTCGCGTTGCTAGGCGACCGACAACAATCGATGGTTACCATAAAGGGCGAAGGGCTAAAGTTCACTACTTTTAGAGAAATTGCTAGAGAGAAGAGTTGATTGTTAACATTTTAGACGAAATAATTATAAATAACACGGAATTTCGTTGCGTATGTTTGTTACTGTTAACAATGACGTTGATAATTTGGATATATTTTCAGTCGGTCATATTTTAAAAGAATACGTATCACTAAACCAGTATCGTGAAAATATATTAATACAAATATACTTCCGAATATATCGTAAAAACGAAAATAATTTTAGTGTTTATTTGATTTAGCCTACTTTATCAACGTTCCAATTGGGGAGAAATAATATTTTAAGAAGGTCAAATACTATAGTTAATGGAAACTTAATCTAAAAAGACTTTCAAATCTGACCAGGTTAAATAATTGAGAAGACCGATGACATAAGTTAAGATTTATGTTTCGGGTTCAGTTAAGCTACCTTAAGATGTAGGAGCAGTTACATTTTTCAACTTCTCTAACAAAATATTATCCAGTAGTTTATAGTGTGGCACTAATTTCTTTAGTTGAGTTCAGGAAGGGACAGATGAAAGGGACAAATTCCACGCATTCCTCTTTTTGTGCCGAGTTCTTGTGGTTCATTTCAACTCAACCCTCTACAGTACTGCCAAAATTATTACGACATCATAAATAAAACGTTTAAAATCTAAATTTTACATCAGCATATGCTAAATTTTATAAAATTACCAAGTTCAGAACTACTCTATTCTCAATATAGTAAAAGAGATTTTTTTTAAAGAGAGGGTTAAAACAATTTGGGAGACAAAATAAAAGGTTTGAGATAGGTTCTTATTGTATTTGATTTTAATTAGAAATTACTACAGCAGGAATATAAATATCTAGATCAAACGTTATTTATCAAACATTTATTTTAAGTCACTAATATTATAAGCGTCAAAGTTAAACTCAGCGATGTTGGTAACAGTTTAGTTCGCTAATGAGGCCCTCCATGTCCCAGTAGGCGTGAGGTGTGAAGGGTTCTCTAGCAACGTGTCTGTGCAGGGCCTTCTCGACACGCACCGCTCTTGTTCGCAGAGTCAACAAAGAAACACACTTTGGGTAACCAAAACTACGCTATGAGTGGCCACTAGAATTACTTTACTGGTAATTCAAACTATAGGAAGCGACATTTAAATTATATCAATAATATTATTCAATGAGTTTGGTGTTTCGTCAAACTTATTAGCATTTCTTAGAAATTTATTTTTACGGTCCGACAAACTTTGTTTCGATAGTTTTTAATCCCAAAAATAGGAAAATGGGTTCCCGATTATGGGATTGATCAATTTTGGCATCATATAAACGGGAGATTACACGTAGCATCGGCAGTAACAGTCGGGAGTGCGTCAGTGCAGACGTCAGTGTTACTGCAGACAAATGGATTGTTATACTTTGTCTGTTGTATGACATCGGTGTGATCCAACGCGTTAAGACGAACGCTCGGCAGAGGCAGACATCTAATAAGACAAGCAGAGAAGTGTTAACAGGCCGCAGGCGGCTACCAATTAACTGTTAATTGATAACAAGTGGGGAAGACATCCAGACAACACTCCGCCGCCGCCGCCACCGCGTCGGAACATGGAGGAGAGGAAATGAACTCTGCCGCGGGGCTGGATAGGGGAAGCAGCTAATGCGAAGAATTGACTTGGTCAGAGGAAATTGAGGTAATTTAAACAGTTTGAAATCTATAACCAAGAGACCCTTCGCGGACACGCGAGGCGTTATATGCATAAAACAGCTGAATTAAAACCTTTCAGGCACCAAATGTCCATGGGGTGAGGGGCACCAAACTACGATAAATCTTGAAAAAGAGCCAACAAATTACAAATGGTTTTTACTCTAATTTGTTTAAGAAAAAAAGTATCTGAAGTTATATACTGAAAAATCATTTTTTTATCTCGGCAGAAATCTGTAAAACATTTGATAAAAGCAAAAAATATTTCTTGCTAAAAACTACCTCATGAGACTACCTTTTCCCAATGTATCAAAGTTTCGGTAAAACCACACTATAAAACATAATTTGAATTTAAATAATGGAAAAAACTATCAAATTGGGACATTGCTATTCGGGTAGACATAAGTTCTATCAGTATACTTTCAATTGGCTAAATTATACGACCCACATTAAACAATTTATAACCTTATAAACAAATTACAAAAAATATAACCTGAAGATACCTTAAGTAATCCTTCAATAAAATGTATAAATATATTTTTAAACATTTTTTTTATGTGTTATGGAGGTGAACGTAGACAATTCTTTCCAAGTTATTCCATAACAAACTAAGAATTAGATGAGAAGGTTTACACTTGTATGTTATTTTACTAAAGGTACGCATTTCAAAACCAAAACAGAATTTTTAACCTTACAACAAAATAACGTTTTTTGGCAAGATATAAAGTTTTCCCCTGAATTCAGTTAGAGTTGAGTAATGATAATATTTTTTGTAACCCCATGTCGAGGCTGCGATTTCCAAAGGCGGTGCGTAACACCGGAGGTAACATGCAACGTGCAACCCCGTAACACGGCGGAGTAATTGGCATTCTCAGCTCGCAGGTCATTTGTCTGTGTCGCTCGGAAGCCGAAGTCGAAGCTCCATTCCACCGTCAACATCCACCATCTTCGATGGCGAAACGAAAATATCTCCTCCAAGCTATTTACAGGGACTGTTACAAACCGGGCGATTAACTTAACGAATCTTGTTGTTAAAATAATTGCTTTTAAACCTTTAAAAATTATGTATACTGTTTATGAATAGTTTTAGTTACATTTAAATTGTACCACTTTTTTTTATAGATTCGATTATTAATCTTCTATATCTATAAAAGGCAAAGCCCTCACTCACTCACTCACTCATCACTAATTCTCCAACTTCCCGACTAGCTAGAGTGCTGAAATTTTGTATACTCATTCTTTAGGCTCAAAATAGGAAAGTCTGACTATTTTCATATTAATTGAATTTTTTACTATATGGAACATAGAGTATAAAATTCTTTTAGAGCGACTTTAAATTTCTCTTAGGCGAATTTTAGACCCCCAAAAGGCTTTTTTATTACTAATTTGATTTCAATGAAATTCTCAGGTTAGATTTTAAGTATTTTAAACTAGGTAATAAACTATAATCGAGCAATTATTTTCAAGTATTAAAAAAGCTTATTTTCCGGAATTTTTGACAGAACTTTAGTTGTTTAGGCTACATGATTTGACTAATGTAGTTGCTATGATCAGTTTATATTCCCCCATCGCAGCTGAGTTGTTGCTGTGTTTGCTGAAAACAACATTCAACATATTAACATAACCTTTTCTTTTTTATATCTGCTCGCCGTTATGTTACGTTTTTAAATAAAATTTAATTGATATTTTGACAGACCTATTTGTTAAATTAAATAGATCAACACTTATGTTTACTTGTTGAAATTATAAATTATACAAAAAGATAGGCATGTTGATGTGGAATGAATTGCTGTCGTACGGAATTATGCGATTAACTAATTTATGGGATACAACAAATATCTATTTGGGAGAAAGATTTAAATTGAACAACTAATTAGAATGTGTTGTGCCATTGTAGCCTATGTCTCAGGTAACAAAATATGCATTAAGTGTTAAGTAAGCGTAATTCTACAATACTTACATTACTTGATTTTTATTAATTTGCAATCATGGATTTTATATTGTATTGTTTTTTCGCTCTACAATCTATTTACCTTTAATATTATAAGCATAATTATTATTAAGTTACTTGCTTGTTTTGAGGTCTTAGCTAAAATCATTGTTTGTATTTGTAGGCTAGGCCTAGGATGTACGCCGGTTGACTTTGGACGGTTAGATGACGTTCCACTCTTCACATTCGATGGAGATGGAAACCTCCGTTCTCTCCCTAAAGAGCAACAAGGCTCCTGACCCGGACGGATTCCCAGCGAGGCTTTAAAGAAAGTATTTTTAATTAATGCTGATTTGTTGTTGAGAATGTACAACGCCTGTTTGGTAGAAAGGGTATTTCCGGCTCCCTGGAAAACCGCCAGACTTGTACTCATCAGCAAGGGCAAAGGTGATCCCGAGCTGCCGTCGTCCCACAGGCCTTTTTGCATGTTGGACACGGCTGGGAAGCTGCCCGAGAAGCTGATCCGTTCCCGCCTGACGTCTGCCATGGAAGCTGCTGGGTACTTATGCCCCCGTCAGTACGGCTTCAGAAAGGGACGGTCAACGATTGACGCTATCACCGAAGTCCAGAGAGCTGTGAAGAGAGCCGAGAGCCACGACCATTTCTCTTGCTAAGTAGTGCTTCTTTGAGAATGCCTTTAACTCGGCGAGGTGGGTCGATATGCTGGATGCGCTTCGCAACACCATTCGCGTTCCTGCATATTTGTTGCGACTCATCTTGTTGCGGATTATCTCCGCTCTCGAAGCCTGATTTACGACACAAGGGACGGAACGTGGACGATGGAAGTCACTTCTGGTGCCGTGAAAGATTCAATACTCGGCCAGGATCTCTGGAACGTTGCCTATGACAGCCTCCTGAGGTTGGAGATGCCTGAGGAAACCACTTTGGTTGGGTACGCCGATGATGTTGCAGCTCTCATTGTCGCACGCAACGTTGAGCTGGCCCAACTAAAGTTGAACCGAGTCATGCGTGTGGTCAACACATGGATGTTCGATCACGCTCTCTCGCGTACTCTCCGTAAGACGGAGATTGTGATCCTTACGAAGAAGAGGATGGAGACCGTCGTTCCGTTCCGAGTGGGAAGGAAGGTGGTCCAATCAACTCGTGCTGCTAAGTACTTCGGGATTATAGTGGACACCAAGTTAAGCTGGAGGGATCAGATATTCCGTACGGCGGACTAGGCCGCTAAGGTAGTCACTTACCTTAGTAGGCTGATGGCCAATGTCGGGGTTCCACGACCCAGCAGAAGACGTCTGTTGATGTCCGCGGTTCAGTCCGTGCTTTTTTATGGAGCAGAGGTGTAAGCAGACGCTCTCGATAAAGAGTAGTACAGGTTGCGACTCGCCCGGGTTCAACGTCGAGCGGCGCTCGGGGTGTGTTCCGCCTACCGGACAGTGTCCAAGCCTGCCGTCCTGGTGGTCGCCGGAGTTATCCCTGTTAAGCTCTTGGCAGGAGAGAGGAAGGCAATTTATCAGAGACAAGGCGAGATTAAAAGGACACGGCGAGAGCAGAAGAGCGCTCCAGAACCTTCCAGCAGTGGCAACACAGCTGGGAGCACGACATCCGAGGATGATGGACTGCGCGACTTATCAAGCACGTCCAACCATGGGTGGAACGGCAGCCAATTCTTGACAATTCACGGCTATCTCGGTCGTACCTTAACCGGATGGGCAAGACCGGTTCACCGGACTGCATTTATTGCTCGGGCGTTCCCGACGATGAGGAACACACATTCTTTTGCTGCCCCCGTTGGGAAGGGCCCCGCCTGAAGGCCACACAAATTTTTTGGTGCATTTTCGGTGTACTCGGTCTGCCAAAAGTTCTTGGAGGATGAGGAAAACTGGGATTGTTTATCACAGTTCGTCCGGGGCATCCTCCTGGAAAAGAAAACGATCTGGACCGCGCGAAGTGGCCCAGATCCCTTGATCGAGTGGCTGGATAAGGAGTAAGCCCCACCGGCGTTAGCTAAATTTAGGCCTAGCCTGACGTAATGTGATAAAAAATTCTAGGTTAGAATCCTAAAGAGTAGAGGAGGTTTTTTAGTGGGTAAACCCATTTTTAGGGGAGCCCCACACTACAGACTTGCCACCTGTGTGCGTAATGCATTTTTCTTACCTCTCCCTAAAAAAACCCATAAAAAGCGTCACTTAATAACTCAAAAAGTGAGTAAAAAATTCTTGTACGGGACGGACATCGGAGCGTATTCCTAGTATTCACAAAGGGCTACGCCCTAGACGTCCTCAAAGTTACCATGTTATTCTTAAGGAAGCAACATTTTTGTATTCTAACATATGATTATGGAAATTGAATTAGGTTTGTTTACATCTGCCACGTGATGATTCATGCAAGAAAATGTTTATAAGCATAGAAGTCACCAGGTGTGAGATATAATGTTTATTTATGTTTGACATTGTCAAGATTATAGTGATGTACTGATGTACTATTACTTTTAGTCTGGTAGACATTGGTTGTATTAATTGCAGTTTCCTTTTTTTCGTATTTTATTACTAAATATTTTTTTACTGTTCATAGGTACTAACAAACTGTTTTGCAAATATAGTTCTTGAAGCACTTAAGGGCTCCGCCACACTGGATTTCAAATTACTTTAGGGCATTCGCGGGGTTGAAACTTTTTACATGGACGTTCCTCTTTGCTCATGGGTGCTCGCTAAGAAGCTGTTTTACCATTATAGTTTTCGAATCTAAGAAACGTTTTGCAAATATAGTTTTGAAGCCCTTTAGGTCTGCACCCCACTAGACTTTCAAATTACTCTAGGGCCCACGGGGTTGAAATATGATGGAGAATTCCCTTTGCTCATGAATACTCACTAAAAAAAGGGTTTGCAAATATGGTTTTTAAAGCACTTTAGGGCTCTACCCCACTAGATTTCAGAATTACATTAGGGCCTTCACGGGGTTGAAATTTGACATCGAAATTCCTCTTTACTCATGGGTGCTTATTAAGAAACGGTTTTGCAAATATAGTTTTCGAAGTTGTTTAGGGCTCTGCCCAACAAGACTTTAAAAACATTTTAGGGCCTCCGTGGTTGAAATTTGACATGGTTGGTCTTTTTTGCTCAATTGTTCTCATTAATAAATTTTTTTGCAAAATTCCTTCAGAGCTCAACACACAGTAATTTGTTGTTTCAATGTCATTCTTAAGGAAGAAGATTTTGTTGCTCTTTTAAAGATTTTATTACATGAAAAATAAATTCAGTCACGGGCGAAGCCGTGACGGGAAACAGCTAGTTCATGATAAATTGTGTGAGTTATTAAAAAGATTTATGGGCGACTTTCGTT
The DNA here is from genome assembly GCA_030545055.2 of Neoaliturus tenellus. Taxonomy (NCBI): domain Eukaryota; kingdom Metazoa; phylum Arthropoda; class Insecta; order Hemiptera; family Cicadellidae; genus Neoaliturus; species Neoaliturus tenellus. The sequence continues at coordinate 90,145,324 of CM061534.1, forward strand.
AAAACTTAAAATGTAGAACCAACCAAAACCTATAGGCCTAAATGTGCGTAAAATTTACCTAACTTAAAGAGTGAATTTAATAAAAAATTTTAATGTTTTATTTTTATTTATCTTTAAACATCCTCTTTCCCTCACTATAGGACAATCATCATGTATGATGATCTAAGGATACCACCACGATATCGAGTCACGCTGGTTAGCCAGAGGCTCATGTGTTTGTCTGCAATGTCATCGCCCGGGATCGAACCAACGATATTACCAATGATTTTTCTACCAATGAGCTACCGCTCCCGTATGAATGATTAGTTCAATTTGGATTTGGGCTTAAACATAAATTGAGAAGAAATCCTCATTCTTGAAACACGTTGACTTAGTTAAACAATTGTAGTCAGAAGCAAACGGATTACGATTATGTGTTTCCCTCTAGAAAGTAAATAATTTTACAATTTAGTTTTAAAAAATAGATTGAGTTTTTATGCATATAAAGAACACAAGTTCGCATTGTCAATGCAATAATTGGTTTATCTGCCATTCATTGTACCTGTGGAGTAATGACTACACTTCCTCTCAAATAATGCACATGTATGGGTGGCTAACAGAGCGGCAAGCTGCGAGGCTAATGTGATAAACCCTTCAATGTACAGGTTTGTCTCGCTATTTAGCTTAACTCACGGGAATAATAGGGCAACGTTTCACGCTAAATAAATATATATACAAACATTAGGGTGTTTACCAACGATTAGGTTCACCTCTGGAATACTTAAAGTGGACAAAAATTAAATGCGATTGAAAACCTACCTTCAAAGATACCTCTGGACTGGGGGCATACCAATTTTAAACAACATAATTATTACGAATGAGGACATAGTGCAATTTTACAATCCATATGATACTAGCAATTAAAATGAGAAATGTCTGCTAGGATGTTACTCATGTACGTACGGCGCATATTTAAATGTTGTGGGAGGTTGTATATTTAGAAATGATACTCTTGTGGATCCGAGCATAGCGAGAAACCAGAAGAGTGAAAACATCCGGTATGTGATCGACGAGGTCCAAGATGGAAACAGCGCAGACTAATGTTTATTTGCCGAATCTCCGCGGGGTCCCTGGCATACGGCTGTGTATTTCGGTGTACCAGGTAATGTCGCAAAATGGAGATAAAGCCGTCATACAACTATGAATTAAAAAACGAACAGTATAGAGTGATTGCAATTTTTAAAGGAACGGTTAAACTTCCCGGAAAGCTTACTAAAGGGGCTTATAGATGGGGAAAGTAGGGATGGCAAGTTGCTGGCTGCAAGTAATTGCCAGTTGCACTTACTACAAACTTACCTTGTCTATAGATGTACTTTCCTCTTTAATTTAGGAAAACAGACGGTAAGTGACGTAATGTACAGTATAGGCCTACTTGCAGCGTAGTTGCCTTCTCTACTTTCCCCGTCTATAAGATGCTTAAATTTACTGTATTGTACTGAACTGTATTGGTAAATGTTCATATCAAATGTGTTAACAGAAAGGTCTTGTATTTTGTCACAAAGGAAAGGGCGTGATATTAAACTTTGTGTGAATGATGAAAAAATAATATAAGTCAAGATAATTCGCAATGGTGTTAAATTAACTTCGTAACCGAGACATTTGAAATGTAAAACTACATCGTCAAATAAAACTATGTCAAACTACTGGCCTATTAACTATATTTTACATAAATTATTTGCTGAATCAAACAAGATTACATATTTTGTTTCAAATTGTAGCTGTGTTTCCCAATCAGTTTTAAAACGAAACTATACGATATTAATATGAAACCTTGGATAAAAAAAGTGCACAATAGAATCAACTAGTATGCGTTTCTTGTAAACATTCAAGTGCGCAACTTTGAGATGAGCCTCCATGATTGCTTCTATGATTCACCCTCGCCACAAATCATATGATCGCACCCCAGGTCGGGGTCAGGGGGACGGTGTCTTCCCTATCTCATCCCCCCCCCCCCTACGTCACTGGAATTGTGGAATTGTCCGTAAATGAACAAAACAGCAGCTGCCCACCGAACAAGAATTGCTTTGCATTAAGATAATATCGATTTAGCAATTCAAACATACAAAAATAATGTAAAGTAAATTTTTACACCTACGAATACTAACTGAGAAGAGAATCAATTTCTTTCACAAACGTTAACATCCACACTTGAATGGAATTAGTATAGTTTGTAACACAGTAGAATAAACTGAAACACAAATAAAGCGACTGTGGAGCCGTAATCGAATGAGCTCCCCGAGTCACCGGCGCGGAGCTGCTTTGAAGCTGGTCGCTGAGCGCTGAACGCTGAACACTCAACGGCGCTGAGCCGGCGGGCTGGAAACGCCGCCACTGACATTCCGCCGTAATCGCAATCACAGACCGAAAGATTGCACAGACACGTGGACTGATGAACACACAGACACTGCTCATGCTGCAACTCTGGATGGTCTCTCGACCTTGAAGGTGTGTCACTAGCATAGGCCTACGCGTCGGGATAAGTTAGTTAATTCTTTGTTTGCTTAAGGATAACCTCCTTTTTTCTTTAAAGAATTCCTAAAAAATGTTTCACTTCAAAGTGATAATTTTCTTAAAAGCGAAAAGGACGTAAAAAAGGCGGGGCACGCTTTAAACCGTTTATCGCAGAAATTCTCCTGTGGACAAAAAAATCCAATGTCCAACTTACTTGTAAGATTTTAAATTCTTTTTAAAACAGACTGTACATGAGTTTTTATTCTTTTTAACTTGCTTAGATTCTTAAAATCTAATTTTAAAGTGATGACCAGGAGAATCCTAACCGCCAATTTAAATTCAAGACGAATATTATGATTATGTTTACTCATGTTACCATTGATTATTATGTACCCCATGCGATGGTCAATGATACAACTATTTCGATTGACGATTGTCAATGTTACCATTTAAACAGATTGCTCACAAAAGTAGCGCGGTAGTAGGCTAGTAGTAGACAACGTGACTCATTGATGATTTCCTAGATAGAATCACATAAGTGTTACACAAAAGGGTTATTTTTCATCCTCATAGGGCCCAACGGCCGACAATATAATCCCTGGTGGAGTCATTCGTCATTTAAAGGTCCATTTATAAAGGATTCCCTTGAGAGGGTAGACGGACAAACCCCATTTAATGAGAGAAGGAAGGGATGATGTGATCAGTGCGTCGTCCATCACAGCGGGCGACAGCGACGCCGACGCCATCTGTGCGACTGCAGATGTACTACCGTACTACATTGTGCAACTGCAATCGCACTTAAGAGTCATCTTCACCCCTGTAGTGTAGTAAAATTATGCCAAAATATGGCTGGAAAATGAAATAATTTTTGGACAGCGAATTTTTGCTGAAACGTGTTCTATGCCATCCCCTGATCTCCCTCAGAAAAGTCCCCTGAAATCCCCAGTGGGCAACATGCCTAAAAATGATGGGATGGCCCACGTGGAGTCAGAAAGAAATCTTTCTACGACCAATAGGTTTATGTACATCAAATTAAAGCTCTTAAGTAGTAGAATTTAATGCCGCAAACCCCATCTCAAAAGGTTGCCTGAGTCAAAAACGGCAGCCTGTCAAACTTTGAATAAAAATCAAATTTTTACCTAAACGCTTAAAAATGTAATAATTTTCGAAATACTTGACCTTTCGAGGTGCGGTTTGCGGCAAACGTTTGCTTTTACAATTACCTTTGAAAATGTGGATAGCTAGTCATATGCTTATCATACTACCCTTGAACCACCCTCCACATGGACGTCCCAAAGAGGAAGTTTAAAAAAAAATTCTTAGTCCGTAGCCATGCTATACATAATTTTAAAGGTCTTAATAAGGGGAGTACATAGCCGAAAAGAAGACCTCAAAAGGTCAAATATGTCGGAAGTTATTGTATTTCAAAGTTTTGATAATATTATTTTACTCTAAACTTTGAACGCCTGCCATTTCACTCCCGACAGTTATATTGAGGTCGGATTTACGGCATTGTATTCTACATTTTAAGACCTTTAATTTGATGTATATAAACCTTCTGGAATGTATTTAAATTTAGTATGCTTAATATCAAATTTTAATGTAACTCCTTATGGGCCAACCCCTCATTTTTAAGCGTGATCCCCATATGGGATTTCTGGGGACTTTTCGGAGGAAGGTCAGGGGACGCCATAGAACACATTTCAAAAGAAATTGGCTTTCCAAAAATTATTTCATTTTTCCCGACTAATTTTACTACACTACTGGGCCAGTAGCCCATTGTTGCGCAATCGGCAATGTTAATCATACGGGTTTTATGCTAAAACATGGTTTTGTATTCCCCTGTTTCGGACGCCGCTTTTCAACCCATTTTCTTGAAAGTTGGTAAGTGTTTAGTTGAATACTTAGATTAGGTTTCTCATACCTCGAAGTTTTGAAAATTTTACTAAATTTTAAATATTAACTAAGGAAAATCGAGTTACTTTGCAACGTCACAGAGAGAAATATTTTTTAAATATTCAAAATTCCGAGGTATGAGAAACCTAATATAACTATTCAACTAAACACTTACCAAATTTCAAGAAAATCGGTTGAAAAAAGGCGTCCGAAACAGGGGAATACAAGACCATGTTTTAGCATAAAAGCCGTATGATTAACAATGCCGACTGCGCAACAATGGGTGAAGATGGCCCAGGGGTGAAGATGACTCTTAACTGTCGTGTACTACCGTTGACTACCTCTTAGTATATTGTCAAGTGTAACATATATCTACTCATCTGTAGAAGACAGTTTAAAAACATCCTCGCAAGTACAGATTAATATTAGATATACATAGTGATAGTTCTTGACAGTTTCTTTTAAGTGGGGATTTTAAAAACGAAACTCAATATTTCTTTTATGTATTTTTATCAGTTTTGTAGTGTAGCCTATGTAACCTGATAAGTTATTAAAAGCGTTAGGAGTCTCGTTTTGCATTTGGGCACTGGTTTTAAGTGATAGGATGGTTCTCAGCATGGGTTGGGTTCGGACTGATTTCCTGGTTTGTAGTGCTTTCAACAGAATTCATCTGCCGTAGATAGCCTATAAAGATGAAAAGAACAGTCTTAAAAAATCTTTTATTGTAAGACATCACAGTTAGTCTCGACGTTTAACGCTCAGAGGATTAAAGAGCATCCACATAATGTACAACTTTACTTAGAAACAAGAAAAAATATAGCTGTAGTCACTGGTCTCACGTTCACTGATGCATTTGTAGTAGGCACTATTATAATATGCATTTTCAATTATTGACTTTCGAGGAACACACTTCAAAACACAATAAAAATCCTTGACCAATTAATAGCAAACATTTTTGACAACTGCAATCGTCCGCATTCGACCTCGACCAATTGACTCGAGTGTCCAGCCGAATATGTTCACGGCGACCGTAACGAGAGGGGTGGTCCTGTACAATGGCGACAACGCTGTTCAGTGGAGACTGGAGAGTGTCTATTGTGCGCTGCCCAGAGCAAATTGGCTCGATTCACAAAAACATTGATACTCGTGGCATTACAGTAAGTGTTGTTTGTTTGACAACACCCCTGGATATGAGGGGAGGGCGTCGCGCCCAATCAGGGCCTATTGTGCTCCACCGGGGGCGAAGGGTGACGTTGAGTGAGTCACTTGATTCACTGCGATTTATCGCTGATACATCGTTTGATAACTTACGGGAAAAAATTTGTTAAGTGTGAGGGATTTTGTAACGTTTAAACTTATAGTATGGTGGTTATGTGAAACGTAAGATACGACATTATGTCCATATTGGGTGTGACCAGATATTTGTCACTTCGGTGTTGTGTAAGAAGAACAATATATCTATATTGACAAAGTGTCTGAATAAACCAAGTAAAAATGGTTACATATTTGTTCATAATTTACCGTACATTGAAGGTATTTGTTATGTATTGTAAACTTCCCTTAGACTGGATGGCTCAATGAGAGTTGGAAAAATCAAATATATGTAGGTTTTACTTTTGTGTACACTAATTTTTATCGCATTATTAAGCGGGAACCATCGGACTTTAAATATCCGAAGGCGGTAAAGTCACAGCGGTTACTAAAGCGGTACTATTGTAGGTAACTATGTTTAATTTTTAAATAGTAAATTTTTTAGCCGTTGAAATTGTTGGTGCAATTCCTTGAATTTGGTTTTAAGAGCAACAGTATGTTGACAGCCGATTAGGTTTATGCTAATCCTCTCATATAATTAATTAGACCCATAAATAAATTAGGCTAGTATTTACTAGAGATCGCCTCTCGGTCAAAACTCGAACAAAATTTCTCTAGATGTGGATCGTCGGTAATCAATTTCTTTGAAAAATATTATATAACTGAAACATCTATTCTTCCTGAAAGGCTATTGCATTTGTTATTTACAACCGCTGTCTAATGATTCAATCAATAGTAACCTTCTTCCTTAACAGTAACATTGAAACTTTGAAAGGCAATAAGGCGTACTAGGGGACTGATTCTCACAAATCTTTAGGGGAAACCACTACTGACCAAGCCCTAACCAATAACCAAATACACCAAAAGATTGAAAATCAACTGAAAAATTGTAGTAGGAGTTCCAATCACAAAAACCCTTAGCGTATTAAATAAGTACTAGAGATCGCTGGTACATTTTCTTCAACCAAAATGTCAGTTGATCTGGACCCATAGTTATTGTATAACTGAAATCTGTCCTTTCTGTTTAGCTGGAGTTTGTTATAACAACATCTGTGTACTGATTCAATCAATCACCCTTCTTCCATCAGATTAACATTGGAACTTTGATAGCGTGGAGGGCGTAGCCCTGGAAGCCGAAGTATATTTTAAGTGGAAAATACAAATAAACAACTCCTTAATGATAATTAATCCTGATTATAAGAAACGCCAAACTTTCCTTAATTGCGCCCTACTGCAACAATTCAAAGGAGTTTTACTAATTATACAGCATAACAAATTCCGTTATGCGACAAAGGGCGTGACACTTTAAGCTGATGTTTCCAGCAATTAGAGAGAATATACAAAGACTTGAATAATTGGAGTTGTGGTAATAAATTACAGGAAGATCTCGGCCCGTGCCTTTCCAGTTATTGAATTGGCTTCCGGCGGCCATAACGAGTGATTTAATTCATTTGTGGAGACACGAGAACTGCTGAATAAACATTTACTGTTGAAAAGGGAAAATGAAAATATTCAGGTTTATATTAAAATTTTCTATTGTTTTGCTCACGAGGTATTTAAATATAATTCAGGGCAGTCATTCAAATTTGATGACTAATCAAAATTTCAAAACAAAATACATTAAAAGCTAGTTAGAGTACTCATTTATCTCTGCTCTTTTAAAAAATTTTGAGGATTGGGGTGTCAAATACAAGACTTTTTTCGTGAAAAGTATAAATAATTAAAGGCTTAGTTTATGTGACGGAACGCAGCTTTGGAGGTATTCCAATAAGAGACCCTTAATGAATTGTAAATTACACAGCCTTCAATTAGATTATTTACCTTTTCAAATTTAATTTATAGCCTACTCAGTTATGTAAAACATTTCATTACTTGGAACATGACTGAAGTCGTTCGTTGAAGATGAGTGAAGATGCGCAATTCCAGGCTGAAGGTCGGATAATAAGGCGAAGACGTATAAGCTTGTTAGGGCGGTAACCGACGGATTCGTTATCTCAAAACAAATTATTCAGAAGTAATGACGATGCACTTGCTCTTGCATGTTATTTCATCCTCTTTCATGGAAACTTTACCATGGATATAGTTTATAATTAACAACAAAATAACTGGTAATATTAAATTATATTAAATTACATTGGTTGGTTAAATTAACAACTACTAATTTGTTATAGTTGTTGATAAAAAGCAATATTAGACATAATTTACAGGATTTAATACTTTTTGGCCAGATATTTCGGCAATATATATGAATTATCTTGGTGAATCATTATTGTTGCGCAATCGGCAATGTTAACCATACGGCTTTTCTGAAAAACATGGTTTTTATTCCCCTGTTTCGGACGCTGTTTTTCAACCGATTTCCTTTAAACTTGGTATAAGTGTTTAGTTGAAAACCATTCAACTAAACTATTTATACAGGGTGTATAAAAAAAGAATCATCCGATTTTATAGGTTTATAATTAATTGATAGGTTAAATTTTCAAAATATTGAGGTATGAGGAACCTAATATAAACTATTTAACTAAACACGTACCAAGTTTAAAGAAAATCTGTTGATAAACGGCGTCAGAAACCGGGGAATAAAATACCATGTTTTTCATAAAAGCCGTATGGTTAACATTGCCGACTGCGCAAAAAAAGGTGAAGATGACTCTTAAAGACACTTTCTCGACATTCGCATCGTCGAGAGAATAAATCACCACTCTGACAGAAGAGGATCATTTTCTTTGTATCTTAAAAATAGTAGTAAAAAATTAAACTTGCGTTTTCCATTATCTTTCGTGATGATATGAGGTTTTTTGTTGGCATGAATTTATTAAATAACATAAAATATTCAGAATGCGCATATGTTCCTTAATTTAACGGGCCAGCATAATTGACCGACTTAGGCCTAGTCCTAAGCTAAAGTATTGTTTAAAGCTATACTTCTTCAGTGATGACAAAGCGACATAATTATTTGAAATTTCTAAACAATAAAATAAATATTTTGGCCTTAATGTTTGTTAATTCGATGCATTTACGTATTTGCAGTCGTAAGTTGATCTCTATTTGAGTTAATTACATTTTAATATGATCTTCTCAACTAAACTTCCATTGAATTCGTAGCTTTGGAGGATTATATAAGAAAATATGTGCAACAGTAACTTACTTATCACTTTCTTCATGGGGAAAGAAACGCTCAGTCATTTTCAGCCTCCAAGAAGTAGATTCTAAAGTATGCGAGAATGTCGACAAAACATAATCCTAGCAAAAGATAATCTAAAACATTTTATTGGAATATTTCTGAAGGATAATGTCAATAGACTTTTACGGTAATAAATGACTTCCTGTATTTAACTAAACATGTAACAATCGCAGATGTAGCAAGAGAACAGCAAGAGGCCACCCTGTTTCTTTGCAAAATATAATGACTTCTATTCAAGACAAGATGCATTTAAACCTATTCATATTCAAAGGCTGAGATACATTTTCCTCATAAGCGTTTCAGGCATGATAGATTGTACAGGTAAGCTCAGTGTAATGGCAGCGGGAGTCTTTATAGCACGGCAAACGTGCGGCCGACCGCCCGCAGGTTGTTAAATACACACACGTTTAAACAAACAAACGGTTGGCGTTGGATCATCTTTCAGAAGTCTCCCGGTATAACCACAGGCATTTCTAACTTTTCCTCCACTTTCATTTTCATCAGAAAACGTAATTTATTCCTTTAATAATATTTATTAACGAGTAGTTTGAAATTAGAGGTAATATCAGCATTCAAACAAATTTACTGCTCAGTTATTTAGTTAGGCCTTCCTGTTACTTAATAAAAAAAATAACCTTTAGGTGGTTTTACAAAAAAAAAAAAAATAAAAAAAAAATAAGAAATTATGTCAGTTAATTTTTATAAAATATATCATTTTCGTACAGCGCATTACATAAAATAGTCCGAGAATAGCCCCTTTGTTGCCAAAGACCAAAAAGTAATACAGTATATTTAATTATGGGCATTAAATAACAACATTTTGGAACCAATAGAGAGAATTTTACATAAGAAGTTAAAAAGACGAACGAAACATTTTGATAAGTCATCAATTTAACATTTTAATATCAATACCGTTCTTAAGAGTTAGGCATGGTTTATTTTATAAATAAAAATAATTAAGCACCGAAAGAGTATTACTCACTCAAATGCCATTCTATAACCAGTGATGCCTGAATGTTAAAGGATGTGTTATCAGTTCGTTCAAAGCTTTATCGTAACTTCTGGGGCAGACATCCCAGAAAGGACAGGTTAAAGCTTAACGTTTCAATTATAACTTAGGTCACCTAATTGTCTGGCACAATCCCATTGTTAAAGCCGTTTTAACATTAACTTTTGTACATGTCGTCAAATGCCAACCAAGATTACTTGCAGCAGGCAATTCATCCTGGAACTTAGTTTGTTGTAATATTATCACGATCCTATAAGATCAAACGAACACTGAAACGTAGCCTTAAGGCAAAGCCTATAATGCCATTTAGCAAATAGAATTTAAACTATATTCATGATCATAAAGTAGTGTACAAGCAATACAACGAGCATCAAACTTACTTCTAGACAAGTTCATCTTAAAAATAAACTATACAAAAGAAGTAATAAAAGCGGCATTTCAAATCAAGTTTTGGTTTGAAGCTCCAAAATTACCTTTCAACTAGAAGAAATCCTTGGGTCATCAAACATTTTTCTTACCAGATGATGGACAAGGTATCTGATATTTGAAGTTTGCGATTTAATTTACTTAATCGTTTTCATAACACAATTTTAAAATGTAATTTTATATGTGATTAGTTGCTTATTAACTCGTGCTACCAAAGTTTAAGTAAGAATAGATTATAATTTCTACAAGTGCCAAATTGAGCTAATTCCTACTGATTGCTTGCCTCAAAGTCAAAGATTATAGTCAGTTCGAGTCTCTCACTCGACCCCGGTTTGAGCACGTTCTCTTCGCTCACACGCCTCCCACTATAATACATAGGTATGTAAAAAAAGTCCGTCCCTCACTTAAAATTTTTTATTTGTTAAAATAAACAAATATCGTTGGGGGGGGGGGGGGTGATAGTAACTTTTGACGTTAAAACATTAACGTTAAAACAAAAAGTACATTTTGACGTTATTAAACATGTTAGGGGGTCGGCCCACGTGATGGAGTCAGAAGAAAATATTAAATAAAAGCATAGGTTGATATGTACATCAAATTAAAGGTCTCACTTGGCAGAGTACAATGCTGAAAGCTAGACTTGAAATGGTTGACCCAGACGGAAATGGTAGACATTCAAAGTTTCTATTAAAATGATAAGGGTAAAACTAAAAAATGCAATAACTTTCTTAACACTCAACCTTTTGATGTCGGGATTGTGGCTAATAATAACTCCAAATGCAACGAAGTTTAAAATGATGTATAATGTGAAAAAAGCCAAAGCATATTTCTGCAAGACTTCATTGGGAGACGTCCCATAGAGGATGTTTATGTTGAAACTTCTTTAGCCTGTGTCACATCATACATAATTTTAAACGTCTTTGCATTTGGAATTATTACCCACAAACACGATGTCAAAAGGTTGAGATTAAGAAAGTTATTGCGCTTTTACTTTTCCCATATGATTTTAATGGAAACTTTGAATGCATACCATTTCCGTCTGGGTCAAACGTCTAGTTTGCAGCATTGTACTCTTCAAAGTGAGACCTTTATTTGATGTACATATCAACCTATGCTTACATTTAAGATTTTCATCTGATTCCTGGTGGGCCGTCCCCCTAACATGACTAAACATTTTTAAAAGCATAAAAAATTTTTTTGTGTTAAGTTACTATTACCCCCCAAACGATGTTTGTTAATCTTGAGTGCTGCATTCTTTTGTATAACTGTAGAAGAATAACATGCTCCCGTAGATAAATCAGAACAAGGAATCCAGGTCAGATCAGAATATATTTATTTATGCAACAAGTGCGGAAAGTGCCGATTTGCTGCACTCGAGAGAAATGTTTATGCACGAGCCGAAGGCGAGTGCGGAATAATTTCTCTTGAGTGCAGTGAAAGCACTTTTCGCACGAGTTGCATATAAAATTTTTCCTACGACTTCCAAATATTTCTTATACAAGTATAAACGTTTAATATTCACGTTAAAATACCCACTACAGTATGTGAGGTCCCTGTCTCAAGATAGTGATATTAATGATATCCTGTATTATGCACTTCCTACATTTAGTTAAAAATTTATTGGATTTTTCATGCAGAAGATAAAACGCCACTGTTTTAGCAGTTTTAGCAAGATCGTCAGAGAATAAGTCACTTAAATCACCAAAGTCTCTGTCATAGTTGATCATTGCGCACCTAACTTACACCTGTAGCTCACCTGTAGCTGGTTTGTAGGTTATGTATATGTTGATTCAATCGAAAACGACAACAATGACAATAAATCAGATGTTGCAATAATCCAGTGTTGCCAACTTAATTCCTGACTAATCAACGTTTCCTTGCTGGCTAATGCAAATTGTTTGGTGTTCTAATGTTTAAACACTGGAGTGCGCAAAGTAAATCTAGCGTGCGCAAAGTAAATCTATCGTGCGCAAAGTAAAATGAATACGGCACTCACCTGTTTTGCGACGAGTATCGAGTGCGTAAACAACTGCTTTCACGGACAGTCGTAGGAAAAAAAATATAATGTTCTACTATTTGGGACCTAAAGAATCGGCGTACTAAATTTCAACTCTATACCATTAGGAAAAGTTGGATAATTAGTGATGAGTGAGTGAGTCAGCCATGAATTTTCCTTAAGTAGATATAGATATAGATTCTGATACTGTACCAATATTTCCCGAGATATAGAGCAATACAGTGATACCACGGGTAACATTTAAAATAGAGGTGGTTAAAAGTCAAAAGTTGAATGCGATGTGACACCTATTGTGTGCAATGTGGCAGACGAGTGGTGGAATGCAGTTTGTCGATTGTCGAGCTGTAATGATGGATGCAGCCACAAAGGGTGTGAAGAGCCATTGAAACCCTCCAGCACAGCACGTCTTGACACCCTGCCTCCACTGCCTCCACTCCCTCCACAACCTCCATCACAGCAGGTCTTGACACCTTGTATCCACTGCCCCACTGCTTCCACTGCCTCCACTGAATCCACTTCCTCCACTACCTCCATCACAGCACGTCTTGACACCTTGCATCCACTGCCTCCACTGCTTCCACTCCCTCCACTATCTCCACTGTCTCCACAACCTCCACAGACTCCACTGCCTCCAGCACAGCACGTCTTGACACCCTGCCTCCACTGCCTCCACTCCCTCCACTACCTCCATCACAGCACGTCTTGACACCCTGCCTCCACTGCCTCCACTAACGCCACTGCCTCAACTGCCTACACTGCACCCGCACCCGACCCAGTCTCCGGGCGGGAAACAATGTTGTTAGGGATACTGGACACGAAGAATTGTCAGAGACACGTCTCCTTTAAAGTATATAGGTACTTGGGCGCATTATTGTAAATCTAAATGGAAAACTAAATTTGAACGTTTTTATAATTTATTTAGAAGTGGGTAGTATTTTTTAACTTTGTAAGTAATTCATACGGTATTTGAAATGTATAAGCTATTGAAAAGGGAGGAACGTGTAAAAGGCTAATGAACAACACGGGGTATAAGGAAGGAAAAGGAGTACCGTATTGCCACAAAGGTTCTTTAATTCTTCACTGTTTCGGGTTCTTTTGAAAAATTTCTCTAACATTAACAATATTTACATACACAACTAAAAACGGAATAAAATTAATTTGGTATTTGAACGCCAATTACCGTACATGACCATACAACCTGTGACACGTATTGCGACACTCTACATAATAGTTATTTATGCAACAAGTGCGGAAAGTGCCGATTTGCTGCACTCGAGAGAAATGTTTATGCACGAGCCGCAGGCGAGTGCGGAATAATTTCTCTCGAGTGCAGTGAAGGCACTTTTCGCACGAGTTGCATATTAAATTTTTCCTACGACTGCCAAATATTTCTTAAATAAGTATAAAAGTTTAATATTCATGTTAAAATACCTACTATGTGAGGTCCCTATCTCAAGATAGTGATAAATATATTTATGATAGCCTGTATTATGCACTTCCTACATTTAGTTAAAAATTCATTGGATTTTTCATGCAGAAGATTTAACGCTACTGTTTTAGCAGTCTTAGCAGGATCGTCAGGGAATAAGTCACTTAAATCACTAAAGTCACTGTCATAGTTGATCATTGCGCACCTAACTTACGTACAGGTAGCTCACCTGTAGCTGGTTTGTAGGTTATGTTTATGTTGATTCAATAGAAAACGACCACATGGACAACAATAGATCAGATGTTTATATCCAGTGTTGCCAACTTAATTCCTGACTAATCAACGTTTCCTTGCTGGCTAATGCAAATTGTTTTGTGTTCTGATGTTTAAACACTGGAGTGCGCAAAGTAAATCTAGCGTGCGCAAAGTAAAATGAATAACGGCAATCACCTGTTTTGCGACGAGTATTGAGTGCGTAAACAACTGTTTTCACGGACAGTCGTAGGAAAAATTATTTTAAAACCATTAACTTTTAGAATAAGGTTTTATCCAACAAATCTTATACTATAGACTAATATGAGTAGCCTACTGTCTGAAGAGATGTGTGTTCCACGATCTCGAAATCTAGCAGGTAAATTTTGCTTAAACTTAGCATTTAAGAAGGGTTTATCCCAAAAATTAGTTTAGAAACAGCCTCAATCCAGGAAAAATCGAATTTGGTCTAAATTTAAAAGTTATTTTTAACATTGTCTTATGGGTTGCTATTTTGGTAACGAAATAACAAAGAAAGGTATACAAAAATAAAGGAACATTAATGTTAAGCCTGAAGCAGTTTTTTTACTAGGTGTTAAGTGTGAAGAGGTATAGTTGGTTGTTGGTGGAAATTTAATATAGCTTTATTACCTTGACACTACAACAAAAGTGAATTAAAACCAACGAGCAAGGCTCGGTTAACCTGGTACTTCTTATGAAATGACCCAAATTGATTTTGTTTGCAATACCTCATTGTTAAGAAATAATTTCAAACACTAATAAAATTAATGTAGGCTAAACAATATTTTTACAGGAAAACTGTAAAGCAAAGAATTTGTGAACAAGTAATTGAATACGAATTGAATACAAAGGAATATGAAGTCAAAAGGTCTTCTCCATTAGTGTTGCCAGCTTTACAATTAAATTATTTTATTTTGTGTCTGAACATCAGAGAGTGTGGTGTTGCTTTGATGTCCGTAGCATAACTGCTCTGATTACTACGTTGGTGAATTAATTGTTGAAATCAAGATACATCAGCTAGGAGACACACACATTGTTATAGGAGGCTCTATTTAGTATAAATGCAATATATATGGAGTATCTGTAGATTTTTCTTATAACTCACTAAATTGTAAATAGTAGTGTACTTTTTGAACCTTTAATTTAATTTTACGTTTTGCAAACTGATATCAGCGTCATCAAAATTTTATGACTAACGGTTTGAACCTGATGTTCACTTAAAGACTCAGATTAGCAGATTTATAACACAATGTTACTCTCATAAAACTGAAGTATATTTATTGTAATCCAGATAAAGGAGAATTAGCCTAATTTTTTTAAGCACCCGCAAATAAATTTCCCAGAGAAAGTTTAGAGCTTCACATGCGATTTGTCGTAACGTTACCAATTTAGGATGCACAACAAACCCTGAGTGTTTGGGCAGTTTGGGGCGTCGCTGAGCGCCTACAGCGACGAGGGCGCAGGGCGGTGAGAGTGCTTCCCGCCCTCTGCGGTCGAGTCGTCATAAGAACTCTCAACTCAACCGCGCTGCGTTAATCCGACATTGCGTGCACTGACTGTTGGGAAACACTACAATGAGACGTAATACCGTTAGGAATTAAATAAATATAAATATTTAGTATCAGCAAACAAATATTGTTGAAAATAGCGGCGATTGATTAATTGAAATCTAACTCGCCGCTTCGATGCAGTATTACTTGGTACACTGATTCTTGATTGGCCCAAAAAAAGAAATGAATATGTCTTATATACATGAATCTGACCATAGGGCTTTCTTTTTAACGTCTGGAAGTTGGCAAAAAACTCAACAAGTAAAACCGGGTTCAGAAATCATAATAAATGTATGAACAGCACTGAACTTGGTGGCTAACAAGCAAAACAAACGAGCTTGCACTAAAATTGTTAACAAAAAAAATCAAAAATACACTTCGTAGCGCAACAAGTATATACACAACTAGTATAGGTACTGTATTTACATCTGGCTAGGCGGAACGACTTTTCAGTCGGCCGACTGTCGGGCAAGACTGTCTGGCAGTCGGAGAGGACGACACAAAAGTCGTCCCGACTTTTCAGTCGTTGACTGTGATGCGCACACACACGACAGTTTAGTCCTCTTCCCACGACAACGTGGGAAGAGGATAAACCACTGTCATATGTGCGCTAATGCTAAGGTTTAGAAAACGATAGCGTAATAGAAAATACTGGGTTCATCCTATTTATTGTGCGAAACATATTAAGAGCCAGTTTTACTTGCTATACAATGATCTACGACAATATCCCGAAAAGTTTTTCAGCTACTCACGAATGAGTGTTTCCAGCTTCGATGAGCTATTGAAATTACTACAGCCCAAAATAACTCATCAAAACACTATGATGAGGATGGCTGTACCTGCTGAAGAGCGACTTTTGGCCACGCTGAGATAATACCCTAACAACTTTTGTTATCTTAATCTAATTTTTAATCTTCATTAATAAAGTGAAGATTAAAATGGTTATTTTTAATCTTAATTTTTGAACACCTAAAAATTATTATACATCCTTTGGTAAATGTTGTAAATGTGTGTAAATGTGCATAACCCAAAGTACTTTAGGAGATAGTTAAATTGTTCAAAATTCGCGTTTATTCAGGGGTAGTTTTAATTTTTTTTATAGCACTAACTATTGCAAATTGCATATCTTTTTATAGAGAATAAAAAATAAAATGATTGATACGCACTATATTCTCTGTGATTTAACTAAAGTTATGGAAACAAACCGTGTAAATAAAATTGTTAACAATCCTTTAAAAACTACTTGAGAAGTTTTACTATTTATAGCTGTAATATTTGACTACCAATGTCTGAGTGCTCCTTCAAAGACTTCTTGTACAGAGGGGGCCTTGCCTCAACCTCGCCAATTTGTCGATCTTTTCGTCGCGCAAAACACTAGACGCACTCATTTTGACAACAGAGACATGCCCGACTATCGTGGCAGACAGTCGGCGGTGTGCGCATCTCAACTTGTTTCCGTGCATTTACCCATACGACACGACAGTTGAGTCGTTGAGCAGTCGGCGGGAAAATCGGGCATGACCCATCTCGTCCCGACTGCTCCACGACAGTCGGCCGACTGTCGTGGTGCAGTCGGCTGGTGTGCGCGGTCGTATTTACCAACATGGGTCCGATTTTTTTCTCTACGCCGACTTTTTAGTCGGCCGACTGAAAAGTCGTTCGTGTGCGCCTAGCCTTACTTAGTACTTTTAACGATGAGCTGGCCAAGGCCGACTACACTTCAGGCCGGAGTGCTTTGGAGCTTCACGTCATAGTATGAGGCGACTGATCGGTGTTGCCAAAAGTGGGTAATTCACTAGATTTCCGGGGATTTTCGCGAGGGGTGGATAAGAATTTGGGTCTTATAGTGATTTATACAAAATAATTTAAAGGGAATTACGAAGAAATAACATATTTTCAGATCAGCTGTCCCATCGAGTGACGTTTTACCGTGAGTGGTGAAGGGCATTCCGACCTGTCGTGTATATTTGGCCTTGAGCTGGTCCAAAGAATTGTATACATTAAATTTAATAATTAAATTTAATACTTTATGATATATGTTACACTTGCTGAGGAAGCGCGAGAGGAAAAGGTTGCCGTAATCGACCGACAATGATAAACGAGCGGATCAGGCTCACTGTTCCCGTCGCAGCGCGGGGAAGGTATTTCTTGCTATCATGTCCCATAGATTACTGCTGTCTCATATTATTCCCGTTGGAAGGGAAAATAACATTGGAATGAGAGTTAAAACTTGTACAAACTGTTACACACGATATTGAGATCGCAGTTTACATTGTGCTCCTGAAAACGCTGTAATTTCAGGATAAGCGGAATTAAGTTAAAGCGTCTTTGAAATAGATCAATACACATTAAAGAACAATCCTCGTCGCTGGTGACCTGTTTGATAGTAATAAAATAGCGTTTATTGAGTTTTTTCATCAGTCACTATTATTTAACAGTTCGGATCATTCGCATTGGAGTTTTAAAAACTTCCAAGGATTCCCTACTATTGACTAAAAAAATTCATATATCACAAATTTTTATCACAATTTAAAACTTAACAGATTTTATTGATAGTTATATGTTACAGCATATATGGCGTCAGTTAATTGTTTTTGATAACAATTTAATTTTTTCTAAATTCGTTTGTGATAAAAGCGCCTCCTTATGAATCTTTTCAATTAGGCCGCAGCTTACGCGTTGTTGGGCGCGTTTTCAGTTGTAAACACTGGTTGTGAGAACGAGAGAGAGAGGGAGAGAGAGGGGTGGGGGTGATAATTAGCAGGGAGGCAGCGAGACGAGGCGCACTGCTGACTATCCGGTTACGAACGCGGTGGATCGTCAGTGGATTGTCAGACAATCCTAAACACCCGTCGTGTTTTAGAAATAAATGGCTCTATCGACAGCTATTTTTCGAAAGATACCCGCAGCGGTAACATAACATTGTAGAATACCTATGGCTCTTTATTGCTTTAGAAGGTCCATTGGTCTAATCTGCTTCATAAGATTTAAAAACTTGATTCACAGTTAAAAAAAAATGTTGTTTTCCACTCAACTTTTGTCACATGTGTTAGATTGGGAAAAATTGATTTGCAATTAAAATTCAACTATTTATTCATTGTATTAATTTGATGACGTTTATTTTGTTAAAATTATTCAGTTAAAATTAACATTGTAAGCTGTTTGATCAAAAGATCATCCACGAAAACAAGATTAATAAATCATGGATTAAAAATAGAAGTTGGTTTGGATACAGTTTTTAGAACAACTAAAGTTAATTGAATAAAATAATATTATTGGTTAAGCCTGCAAGTAAGAACAAAAAATAGTTCTTATAGTTCTTAGGCAAAAATCAATTGATTGTTATCGTCCTGCCACTCACTGGGAGCTACATACTCGCCCACTGTCCACAGTGCCCACGGCTCAATGAGATTCGCCCCATGTATCCTAATTTGGTTCCCAAAATCATTATATCAGTTATACTCCAAATTTTCACTCCAAGACCCAGTTCCAAGAATGATGCTTCTTCTAAAAAGTTACGGTGGAATCAGTTAAAAACAAATATTGCCATCTATTGGATTCAAGTAAAATGTAAACTACCTCAACAACACTGCGTTTACTCTTTATTTTCCACTCTAAAGTCAAGTCTATCAACAAATAAATAAATAAACAATCTAAATTATTGCCACAGAGCTTGCCAGTAGGTTTAGCTTAATATTCTCTGTGAATCATTTCCGCTTGGTTGTTGGGGATCGGTCCAGCTGGGACGGAGGCTCTGATATCCTCTGAATACAAATACTAATGACTAGTACAAGCGACACTGACATACTTACTACTGTGGTACCGGTGGTACACTGCTACAGGTTTCGCCTTACTTTATCGTCGTCTTATTTCTTCTTTCATTTTTTCTGTTAACTCAGTATTATAACCTTTACATGTCACATTTTGCTCTAGAAAATATATATGGCTGATCCACTATTTCTACAGATATTTTTCTCTTTTTCTAAACGGTTAATTTCATATGATAAGAACTAGTTCCACGTACAGGTCTCTGAAACATGTGGAACTATTTTAATGATTATATATTTGTATTTATGCTTATTGCCACAACAAAGAGATTTTTTATTTGATTTGGTCCGTGTTAACACTTAGAATCTTGAGTACTCTTCGAAACAGTGTATTCATTATTGCTGCAAACATAATATTCATTATTCCTGCACGGCAATGGTCTAATCTATATATTAATAGGCAAGCATGTTTCTTTTCCTCCTTTTTCTCAGCTTCTGTGCATCGTAGAGGAAATCCGTATGTACCGTTAGAAAAGGTATTGTGCTGTAGATGAGCAGAACCACATTATAATTCACATCGGTCCCCATGGCTTTGCCCTACAGGCTTTCAAAGTTTCAATATTAATCTTATGGGGGAAGGATAATGATTCAATGGAATCATTAGACAGCTGTTGTAATAACAAATGCTAGCAAATCAGGAAAAACAGATGTTTTAGTTATGAAACATTTTAAAACTGATTGGCTCAAGATCAACTGAATTTTTGGTCGAATTTCGACCAGTGGGCGATCTCTAGTTTGTTTAAATACACTATTTTAGAGTAAGGCCCGGTTCAAACGAGCGTCAAAATACACTGCGTGCACGCTGCATCGACGCGGCGTCCCCGGTGCACACGAGCGTTTACGTGTGTACTGCTCCATTTGAATACATGTAGTCTACTGCTCAAACGCCGCTGCATAATAAAGCTGCGTCAATGCAAACGCAAAACGCTCGTGTGCACCGGGCCTTAATCAGAAAAGAAAATATAAGTTTTAAAATTACAAATTATGTACGCCGATTATGTGTGTTTGAGCATGTGATTAGCAGTGCAGCTGTGGCGGGCAGTGGTGTCGATCGTGGTGTCGGTGTCGGTCGTGTCAGTGTCTAGGCTCCGCGGCAGATGCAACACCGGCCATGTGGCTGGTTGCACCAGTCAATTACCAGTCAATTGATTTATAGTGCACTCTAGTTAACATTGCGTCAACTATACAGAGAGTGAATTGGTCGAAGCCAGCTGTTGAAATTCTCGATAATGATGAATTAAAAGGTAATTATAGATCAAAAAGCTTGAATTTGATTAAGTTTTCCAACTATTATTATGATAGATTATGGAGAGTACACGTATGTTGCATACATTAATGTTTTCAATCAACATGTATTTAATTTTCTTATCAAGAAGAATTTTGGATAATGTAGTTACCTCGCCAGCACATGAGTAGGTGCACGTAATTTCCCTCTTGTTAAGTATATTTCAACAAAACATATCTACAATAAAGTGTAAGTAAGGTTAACGAAAATAGTCCAACGGAAATTTTAACATCTTTGATCTCCCTCACCCCCTCTCGCCACGCTCTGTTGTAATTTTTGTGGTTATGTTTACCATGTGCCATGTACATAAAACAAAATATAAAAACACGGCACAGAAACACAGTATAACAATGTGGTTGGTTGAGGTGTTTCTGGATATATTTGGCAACAATACATCAATTAATTCTCGTCGGACTATTTTCGTGAATCTTATAGCTAAAGTACTTGCACGTCACACAGGTTAAACAGTGGTTTTATTCTGTTTATGAATAATATTTTTTTAGTATTTAAAATAATACATTAAATTGTATTGAACCCATTGTAATGAACTCTTAATTGGTAGATAGTTTTTCTCTGGAACTACGGTTCAGCATCTCAAAATAGATAAATAAAAATACATTACACAATTTTAGTAATAAAACCAACACTTTATTGTTCTTTAGTTAATTGAATAAGCGAGTGGTCCACGGCTCTAAATAAAAATTGACTTAGGAACTTTAAAAACAAGTGAGACACAGTTCCTGTGCCCTAAAACAGTTTATTTCTTAAATATTTTTCTAAAACATTACTTCTGACACCAATATTGTTCAAATACGCCTGAGTTCCATTCACGAAATCCAATTAACGTAATGATTCGATTTCAAAGACTAAAAAACTTTCCTTTTCAAGTATTAAATACATTACACATCTACTCTACAAGCTATAAATTAGACGGTGGGGTGTGAGCCAACATGAATGGCCGAGCCTCTAGGGGTGGATAAACTCGGCCGGAGCTGTCACCTGTGGTGTACACAGGGCTCAGCCTTTGTGTCGACCTCAACATCACCCCCCCCCCCCCCACGACACCCACCGGCATTGTCGGCAACCCGACCTAGTGGCGGCACATCGCTGATGAAACCTGCGATCCCTGTCAATAATCTATGCTTGCGAATCTTCAGGTGCACAGCGTGTTGCCTAGTATTTAGTTTAGTATTTTTTTAGTATAATTTATTTTTTTTTTTTCTGAGAGATTATTACAGAAATGGTATGACATCGCTTTACTAAATTTAAAATACCGTACCGTACCTATAATTACAATTCATTCAAGCATTATCTAGCGAACCATAAATAAATTTGTTTCCTTGAGAAATAGACATATTCAACCATACAAACTAAGTGACAACGAAATTCTCTATCGTTTTAATTTTAAGATTCCGGTTTGTCAATAATGTTGTCATTTTTCATTGTTTCCTTTTTGCTTTCTATAAAAAATACTGGTTCGATGTAGGTAGCAACCATCCAAATGATAATAGGGTGTAGAAACTTAGTTAATTAGTTTAAATATTGGCTAAATTAAATTATTGAACGTATAAATAAAGATCAGAAAATTATTAACATGATAGGACAATCGTCTATCTCAATCATACAATCGTTTACATTTCGTTCTTTGAAAGGTATCTGCAATTTTCAATTTGATTAAATTTGTATTGACTAATTAAAAACTAAAATCAGTTATTAGTCAAAACCCTCTTTATTGAGTCTCAAAAGAGTTAAAAATATTTACTAATAACGTAAGAATAAGTGTCGTTTTATAAAAAAAGTTTAAAAACATATACTTTTTATTTCAAGAAAACACACATTGAGTTGCCGTCTTCTTGAAAAACAACAATTTTCCTATTCTGATTAAATTTCTTCATATTAACTTGAGGCCTACGTTGATACTACTGCTGATTTTCGAGGAAACCACTAAATCAGAGAATACAATAATCTGCTGAGCTTGAAATTGATCAAGAGCCCCATTTAATATACTCAAAGAGGGTTGGGAAAATCAATTCCTGGAAAGTGTTCAAAACAGAATCTACATTTATTCTACTACCAAATACTTCACATGTATAATTTACTTTTCAGGAGACAATTAATAACAATTTGCAAACATAGGTAATATGATAGCCCTTCAGAGCTATAACTGTTTTGCACTATTGAACTCCTGATTGTTGGATTTCCTTCTGTGTGGAAATACCTGACCTAAATCCATTTCATGTGCAATGGCGGTAATAAGTAGCAAGTTAGAATAGTTTTATCCTTCACTGTAGCGAGGATGAAATATTAATGAGAATGCGGTAGAGTAATTAAACTGAGGCTTTGAACTTTCCGGGGAGCGGCAAATTGAGAGCCGACAGCGAAGTGGTTGACATTCCAACAAAAACTCCCCTCCACGGGTGACGTGTGGGTAACTGAAACTCGCTGTGAGTAACTTGCTCACTCGGCTCTCAATAAAATATTAAACATCATTAAATTTCCTTTTGACTAATAAACCTATGATGTTTAAAAGGTTATACTTTAAAGGTCCCTAGGATGTATCTATCAAACTGTATGGATACAGTACAACGCCACGCATGTACTACAAATAAAAGGTCAATTATACTGTATTTAAGAACTTGGTTTAAAGATTTTCAATTAATTATTACAGTTGATCATAATTTAATACTAATATTTTAGTTAGACACTCCGATTAAATATATTATGTTTACAATTTAATATATTTTTTTCTTTTTAATCTCACAAAATCCATTATAATTTGTGCTTATTAGTGTAATTAGAATCATAGTTAATAGAAACACCTGTTTAATAATGATGATTGGGTAATATCAATGATAATCTACAAAGTTGGTAATATTTACTGCAGGCCAATTATTTTAAACGCACTACACTCACACACAGCAAACTACTTTGTAGGCACCACAACAACGTGTTGATACAAATTACAGAGATAAATAACACTGTGTAGGGAGACTACAACACGATGAAGATGTGAGGCAACATTGAACTAAAATACTGCATAAAGATTACTATTCATTCGTTTTTTAATGCACTTCTCCAACTGAATTGAAAACACAGAGAGGTGCTTTTAGGGAGGACGAGTATAATAAGATTGATGAGACAATTTAGTTTTTGTGAGCGTTTCAGATAACCTTCTCAGCTATTGACTCATCCATCTCGGTACATTCGACCCTTTTCGATCAGCATTTCCATCAAAAAGCATCTCCTAAACCGACTCCTGGTTTTAGTGCTATGTTTGAACCCATCATATAAAGTTCATATAAACTCAATAACATAATAACTCTTCAAAAGTTACAGCTTTTCGCTAGAATACATATTTTACCACATGAGATAAGGAAGAATAATTTTCTGATTCACTGAGTTCAGTTATTTTACAAATATACCCCACAAAATAATCTAGCTTGATTAAAAATTGTAAAAACGAAAATGTGGTTAGCATTATAGAAGCAACCTTTTTGGTTGCTTCTATAATGCTAAAAGATGGATGGGAAAGACTCGCATTTTTAATGGTTAATTTGCCATAAAATATTGATGTTATGTAAATAATTCAAATTTTTTTGAACTGGAAGGGTAAGGATATAAATTTAAGTTTAGTACTAAAGTTTAGTTGTGGATCAGAATTTTAACAACGTTAATCTGCTTTTTAATGTGCATAGCATAATATACAGCGTATATTTGAAAATTCATCGGCGATTTTATTTTTATTATTCTATGTAAACTATACATATACATGGTATAAAAATAAACGAAATATAAAACGAGGAAATTTAATGATGGTTAGGTTTTGTTATAATTGAAACCAGCAACTAGGGTTGGTATATTGATGACATACAATTGCTGCAAAATTTAATGAAATGGCATTTGGAGGTGTGGTTGTATATTACAATAATAGGACTATACGATGTTTGAAAATCAGTCTTGCAATTTATATGGTGATGGAGAGCATAAGTCAAACATTGTTATATTTGTGATCGTCATAAGAATTAAAATTGCAAAACCGATTTTGCGCAATTTTTACTAACGCAATTTTTACACATTACCCCCAAATACCAGACATCAACTACGTATCGCCAATATTCCAACCCTAGTTGCTGGCTGATATTTCAACAAAAGCTTACCAATATGAATTATATTAAATTACGGCTCGTTTGGTATTTGGATTATTTACTTATAATTTTGTATTAAATCTATCTAGGTGTACATTGAGCATTTTTGGAATTGCCATGTAATCGAGGATTTCAACAAATTTTTTTATGTGATTTTTATTTATTAGCTGATCTATTAATTGTTGTAGCTCAAAGCTTTAAACTACAAAAAATAACAATTAGATATATGCCATAAATGTGCATGAGAAAGCTCAGAGTGTGAAATAGTGCATTAAAAAAGAACCAGATACTTGGAGAAAAATATTTAGAACACGCTAGGCCTATAGTCAACCTCTTCCATCAAAGAACACCATCTGAACCTGGTTCAAAGCGAGAATCAATGCAGCCTTCAGCAACATCACTAGTAAGATAACCATATTGACTAATTTTTCTAAACAACAGGTGCCATGTTAAAATTTATAAAACTTATATCCGGTAAACTTAAGGAAATATGTGTTACATTCGTGGAAACTGCATAAAATCTAAATTTTCGAACGGTAAAAATTTTTAAAATTTTATTTGACTTATAATCTAAAAATGAAACCTGCGTGTTTTTTATCGGCCGTTCTCCGTTCGGAATGTTAATCACATCAGTGTGCGCAACTGAAGACTGATGACGACACGTATCGAGGATTGTGATACGTTTGCGGTCCACCGCAGCGGCGGCGGTGACGGGGACTCCCCCGGCCGTGCGGTCACTCGCCCGGCCAAAGCGAGCATTACAAGTCATGATCCTACAGCCTATACTCCTCTTAGCACACTCCACCAAATAAGTGTGTTTGCCGGAATGTTAAGTCGAGTAGGATTTTTAGAGGTTTTACGGTTTAAGGAGTTTTTACAAATTTTGTCTGTCTGTAATCCTACACAGTATGTCAATGATTAAATACAACACATTTACCGTCTTGTTTGCAAACAGAGAATGATTGGTAATGTGATTTTGCCATTTCGCTTTAAAATCATTGTGATTATATGCATATTTTGAGGAAATTATATTAGATTTTAGGTAATCGACTACGGCAGTAAACGAGTACTATCTTAATCTACACCTAATAAGATTTACGTCTGTGATTTGTTTATAATTAACATAACCATGCCCTAGGGAGCAACAAGAGGAGTATATGAGCACAAGTTCGAGAGGAAAGACATTCGTTCTTTTAAAATCTGAAAATCTGAAAACATGGAATTTGGGCTTATGTTGGTAACGTAAATGTTTTTAATTTTTATTTGCCTCTTTGAACGTAAGCTAATGGAAATCCCGCGATTTTAAGCGGAATAAGCCAATTCATCTATAGTTCATGACGAAGAATTTAGTATTTACGAGTTTTACGATTTTAACCTACGTATCTATACGAGAAAACAACAATATTGTTCATAAATGATGATAAGGCCTGGCAAAATTAAAATAGTAGTTGTTATTTAATACAGACTATTGTGAATATTGTTTTAACAAATAGTATAATGCGCCATTAAAATAATTTACTGGTCTTCAAACAAAACCAGAAGCCACAAAATGCATTACCGGCAACGGGCTTCCGCGGTTCCGCTGGCGCTGCGGTCTCGTCCGCTTAGTATTTATTGCGAGCGAAACTTGCTGGCTTTGACTTATGCAAACAAATATTTAGTTCATTGAAAATAAAAAAAGATATATTTAATTATTTTCCAAAATTTTCGTGAATGAAGACGATGGTTCATGACGCAGTATGTACATAACGGAAAATATATATTTTCTTTAAGGTATTTATTAAATATTTTAATACGAAAAATGCATGATTAATAAAATATAAGAAATTTAGCTGTTACAGAATATATTTAGCATGACCAAACTGATGACTCAATGACGATAGAAATGCGCTTCAAAATTATCATTTGATAGCATATATGCCATAATCCCAGTGTAAACAAAACCAACTTTTAACACAGTAAATAAAGGAATTAGAAGACATGTTGTATAGGGATGAGGGGTTTCTTTATTTATGTGCTACAATAAATCATGTAAGTACTGAAAAATACCACTATGAAAAGAAAATTTAAGCCATTTAAAAATACACTTCATGCACAATTTATGGAAAACAGCAAATGTATAGCAAACGCCAATAGGCAATCGATTTTAATCATCTAGAGCGCCGATCAACAGGGCTCTTTTGATACGATACAATGACCCTTGGCCTTTAGATGATGCGCGAGAGGCATTGATTTTTTATCTTAAAGTTAGTTTTACAACGAAATAAATTTGTACTCTCAGGATACTATTTAAAATCAGAAAGGAGTGAAAATCGTAAACAAATTATTTACTTAAACTATTATGAAGCGTGTACTTACACAATACTTTAAGGTTGTAGACGAAACTCACCTGAAACAAAATTAAGTACATTTACTTGGAGACTTGCAGAAAAGGATATTACTGTATTTGAGTACGGACTTTAATAAATCATGCTCATACTTTGCACAACGACGAAAATTTGCGACCAAATCAAACGCAGTAGTTTCTAATTCATCAAACATTTATTTATTCACAGGTACTCTTCACAGGTATATGCCTTTTCTGGCAAGTTTCGTATATTCATTCATTTCTTTTCAAAAATTTGATTAAGAATTTTCCAAACTCATATTAAATATCAAATAATTTATAAATCTGAAATTGTATGAATTTTAGTTATACTTCTCATCCATCTCATTGAAAATTTATCAAATTCTGCAGCTTCTTAGTTGATAACTTATGAATTTACATAGCTTAGTTGATGTAAATTACTTAAATGACACAAACAAGATTAAACTGTAACTTTTGAGTTTAGTCAGCCTAAAATATGTGTGGAAATTAAAAACAAAAGGCAAATAAAGACAAGCCCACACCACATTTTTTTAAGTTTTAAGCTTTGGAACGATTAACATATTTAAGAACCTAGCTAATTGATAGATTCAAGATAAGTTTATGACAACAGGAAAAATTCTCCCATTTGAAATTGCATTGTGCCAACATTATTTTTCACTGCTTCTTTTCTCGTCAATGATAACTAAACTAAGTTACGTCAATTGTGACCAAAATTCAAAAGGTATAATATTATTATATCCTCTGGTCCCTTAGCCGCGCACTCAAGTATATGAAGCCTTAATGTATTATCAAACAAGATTGCTCGGGGGGAAAATTGAATCACTGCACCTCCGGGATGCACTTCACCTGATGGTTCAACAATATTTCAAACAGATTAATAACGCTGGAGCGGTTACAAAAGGATTCATATTTATAAATAAAAAGGAAATTTATTTATAAAATACGACTTAGTAATAATAATAAATCATAAGTATATACTTCAAACAGAATAAATAAATAAAGTATAATTTAGTAGAAATGGGAGGTAATTATTTCTATAAAACTTTTAGGCTACCTAAAACTAGTAACCATGAAATTTTTGTGGTAGTAGGAAAAAGAAATTATTTAAGATTAGCATGTAAATATAATTGAAACATTCAACAGTTTCACGACAATACAATTGAATATTTTCAATGACGAGAACAAATTTGAAAGAGTGGTAAAAATGTTAACACTTTTGGAATAAAATACGGTTATTCTTTAATTAATAGTTAACTTATCACACAAAAACAACGCAAGTAAAGTTTCAATAAAATGTTCTAAGTAAGTGACACCATTACTAACCATTAGCTAACAAGATATTTTTTAAGAGCAAAGTCTACACAGTAAATAAAAATATCATAAAGATAATAAAAAGGTAAACATTTATCACCATTATAATTTTGTGAACACCGTCCTTATCATTGAAATGCGATGTGAAACACTCAACTACAAGGTTTTAGAAACGCGTAAAGATCTTTTAAACACAGTGGTTATCACTCTGATAAGGGAACTGGCAGTCTCAACTCGCGTTTACATATAGAATGAGTGTTAGTTTCTTATCACTAAGTGCTACTCGCCGATGCTTTCACTGATAAGCTGGAGCCCCGGAGGTGAAATAACGGTCGACGTGGACTGTCCGCGCCGTAACACAGTAGTGCCAACCGACGGAAATGGTTTTCATACTATTACATTGCTATTTCATTTGAGATATTTATGACTTTTCCTATAAAGAATCGATAATATGTCTTTTATACATCTAGCATATGACATTTTATATACACGTTTGGCTTTAGACTGGAAGTTAAATTAATATAAGGTTTGAATTTTAAACCAATGAGTAGGCCTACATTCAAAATAACGTTAATCACATCCTACTACTGTTTAAAAATATAAATTATTAAGTCCAAGCTGTAACCTTAAATTGATTTTTATTCACATTTTTTTAATACTAGGGACCGCTCTCACGTCATTATTTGACAAACATTTCAGCTTATTTGGACTGTTTGGACCCAAAATAATTAAAAAATATTTTATAACTGAAAAATCCTCTATTCTTTATCTGCTAGCATTTAATGATTAAATCAATTCTTCTCAAATGAGATAAACATTGAAACTTTAAAAGCCTGTAAGGCGTAGCCCTGGGCCGATTCTCATAATCTTTTGTGAAAACAACTACAGACCGAGCACAACAATACCAAAAACGTAAAAATTTGATAAAATTGTAGGAGAAATTTCTATCACAGTAAACCCTAAATGTATTTAAAAAAAAAATATAGATGCCCACTGAAGTGTTAAAGAAATTTAAAAAATTTCTAGGATATAGATAGAGGTATTAGTTTTTTTTCTTAGTCGAATTCGAAGGATCGCTATTAAATTAAATTAAATCTAGAATATTTCAAATGAAGAAAGACAATAATAATGGGTGGTTCAGAATTGGAATTAAAGCTGGGAGGAGGGGGCTCTAAGAGCCGCAACAATCACAATATCATTTTTCACTTTCATTACTGCGTATTACTTTCTCATTCTCGTTAATTAACTGTCAAGTAAATTTAGGAAACGAGAAAGGTAGTTTTAAATTTAAAACTATCAAGAGTGTTGTTAAATTCGTTATTAAAGTAAAATTAAGTTTAAAATAAAACTCGAAGCATTTTACGTCTACTAATATATTTTTTTTCAATGTTTGTGCTGTAATCCAAGTTTTGCGTTCAAGGTGTTTACAGTAAATATACAACTACACAAAAACAAATATGCACACTCTTGCTTTATAAATAAAAAAACTTTTTTTTTTAAATTTTAGCTGTCAGTGACATTTTATGTCAGAATATTTTTATGCGTATGGCACATAATAGTAGTTTACATTACTAGGAGCACAAGTGGGTCTTTTTGGAGCGCAATCGTGTTTTTAAAACGAGCATCAAATCAATTTTAAAAAACTATTTAGCATCAAAAAGACACTTTTGCTCTGAGTGATAAACAACGTTTTTGATCATAATGCGAAATTAGACTTTTTATCGTTAAAAATATTAACCATAAAGTTGAATTTTTGAGGTTATTTTTACAAAGTACGTATAATATGTATAAGTATGATAGTGTTTACATTTCTGTTATTCAAAAACAATGCTCTTTATAACGTTCGAATTTCAAAATTCTGCACCTCAAAATTAATAAATGAATAATAATGTACTTAGCAAACAGGTGATTTTTTAGTCTTAGGACCTAAAAAATATTCCAGTTGATTTTTCAGTCCTTGGACAAAAAAGAAACGGTTTTGGTACTACTGTATTGAGAGAATCAAAAACCGGCTGATGGTGCAGAATTGTAAAAAAGTTTTATTGGTTAAACCTTGGTTAAGTGCAGTAATAGATAAAAATATAGAAAAAACAGAATCTTGTTAAAATCTATACTTATTTAATACGCTAAGGGGTTTTTTGTCTTGAGAACTCCTCCTACAATTCTCAGCCGATTTTCAAGTTTTTGGTGTCGTTGGATAGGGCTTACTATGAAGTTGTTTACGCCAAAAATTGATGGAAATCGGACTTAAAATAAGGGCGCTATCCACAAATTAAATTTGAAATTTTCCCATTAGAATAACATTGAGATTGGTTTGAGCATTTTAAACATCTGTTAAAGTACAGCTGTAGTTTTTGGTGATCACTGATATTCACAATATTCCCATTTAGAAGCTGACTTCCGGCTGCCATGGCAGCTCCTACTCCGGTCTCATCCTTAGTACACAGGATTGGTCGGATTTCATTAATCTAGAACTAAATGTAACTTTTGTATTGTATGAAAATTAATTGCTCGATGTTGAGCAACACGTGCACTAGTAATAACAATTTGGCAAGCTTTTTGATCGAGTATTAAAAAAATCGCCTAAGGAAAACCACCCAGATTTTATTATTATTTAAATATAAATTTGTATTTTACTTATTAATACTATACAACCCGAAATACCGTTAATATAGATGACATAATCGTATAAAAATAAATTCATTTTAGATGAAACGTTGTCAAGTTGAACTAATATCCCATGCACGCCAGGCCGACAGAGTCGGGCTTGAAATATTAAACTCTATGCCAAGTTTAATTAAACAAGCTTTGAACCCAAACGCAACATTGCTAATTGAAATGTCCATAGAGTGCGAATAAGCTATTGAATGTGGAAACAATAGGCTTACCATGCTTGTAGACTTTATTCAATTTTAAGAGCATTTTGTTTATTTTTAACATGTAATATATCGTAATTTAACAGATTTTCTATTGCTTAGAAGACACTTTGATTTGTTTGGTAAAAACCAGCAATATAACTATAATTTCAAGAAACTGGTGACCATTCTCTTAGCTAGGAAGTTGATGTTATTATGGTACTAATTCATTTTACTTAGTATGTTATTCATAATCAACAAAATAATACAATGGATCCACTTTAAAGAACAGCCTCATAAAAGTTGGCTACGGTTGTAAGGTAAAGGTTGAGTGATAACAATAACAGTTGTCTTAGTCACTAACGAGTGTCTTTGTGATTCTATCTGATAATAAGTTTACATTTTAACTGATGGCTCTGGCTCGAAACTTCGTCGTTAGTGAGACGTGCATTTGACAATGCGACAGTCATTACTGGACAGCCTTGTCTTTATCATCCTACATTATTTTATTAACAGAGTTTTTTTCTGTTTCTTATTTTCGAACAGAATTCTAATTAATTAAATCTATCTTCTTATTTCTTTAAGGGTTTCGTCTGTTACGTCCCTTTTTCTCTCGACCTACTGAACCGATTTTGTAAGATTAAGGTGTCATTTTAAAGCTTAGGATATACCGCAGTGACGAATCGTAATTAAAAAGGTCATATTGTTTCGAGCTTCACCCCCCTCGCCTTTGATTTATTTCTAGAGGGCGCTTTAAAATGTTGACCAACTTTTATTGCAAGTTCTTTAATGTGAATTGCAATTTAACAGGTGACTACCTTCAGATGAATTTTAAAAACCAGGTAGTAAAAAAAATCTCTGTCACTTCATAATCAACATTCACGTACTGTAGGTGAGTTTCACTCATACAGAATCATAAAATGCGCCATTTGCGCACGGGCCACCTCGTTAGATTAAATAGAGGATTTATTTGAGACGTTATATAGTTTTTTATAGTAAAATTATACATGAAGACTGTTTATTAAATTAATATAAAAATACTTATAGCAAACTGAAACTGAAATTAATAACGAAGTAAAACGCCATTATTTACTTAAGTTTCAAACACAAATAACATTACATGACAAAACTTATGTGATGGTAATTATGTAAACATATTACGGTATATTGGTTGTATGTTTTTGCTGAATTCTTTTAAAATCGTCTAAAATATTTTGAGTAACTTCATATTTTTCCATTTATTTTTCCGTGTTCGTACTCTGGAATGACTTCATATCGAAACCAGCAAAGAAATACTACGGAATACAATGAAGACAGGTAAGGCAGTAAATTATGGATTTATAAAATACTGTGGGAACAAATACGGCTTGAGTGAGACGTCGAGCTGGTGGTGGGAGAAAGCGGGATCGGATTGTGGCGATATATCACTGGAGGATATCACACGTCCGGGACGGGGAGCTGGAGGAATGATAATGAGTCGGCGCACCACCACCATGGGTACACCACTACACCGCACACCTCACGTGGCCCCGACCACTGGCGGGCGCACCCCCACCATGGGTACACCCGGGGTATACCACTACACCGCACACCTCACGTGGCCCCGACCACTGGCGGGCGCACCCCCACCATGGGTACACCCGGGGTATACCACTACACCGCACACCTCACGTGGCCCCGACCACTGGCGGGCGCACCCCCACCATGGGTACACCCGGGGTATACCACTACACCGCACACCTCACGTGGCAACGACCACTGGCGGGCGCACCCCCACCATGGGTACACCCGGGGTATACCACTACACCGTACACCTCACGTGGCAACGACCACTGGCGGGCGCACCCCCACCATGGGTACACCCGGGGTATACCACTACACCGCACACCTCACGTGGCACCGACCACTGGCGGGCGCACCACCACCATGGGTACACCCGGGGTATACCACTACACCACACACCTCACGTGGCACCGACCACTGGCGGGCGCACCACCACCATGGGTACACCCGGGGTATACCACTACACCGCACACCTCACGTGGCACCGACCACTGGCAGGCGCACCACCACCATGGGTACACCCGGGGTATACCACTACACCGCACACCTCACGTGGCACCGACCACTGGCGGGCGCACCACCACCATGGGTACACCCGGGGTATACCACTACACCACACATCCTCACGTGGAACCGACCACTGGCGGGCGCACCACCACCATGGGTACACCCGGGGTATACCACCACACCGCACACCTCACGTGGCAACGACCACTGGTGGGCGCACCCCCACCATGGGTACACCCGGGGTATACCACTACACCGTACACCTCACTTGGCACCGACCACTGGCGGGCGCACCACCACCATGGGTACACCCGGGGTATACCACTACACCACACACCTCACGTGGCACCGACCACTGGCGGGCGCACCACCACCATGGGTACACCCGGGGTATACCACTACACCGCACACCTCACGTGGCACCGACCACTGGCGGGCGCACCACCACCATGGGTACACCCGGGGTATACCACTACACCGCACACCTCACGTGGCACCGACCACTGGCGGGCGCACCACCACCATGGGTACACCCGGGGTATACAACTACACCGCACACCTCACGTGGCACCGACCACTGGCGGGCGCACCCCCACCATGGGTACACCCGGGGTATACCACTACACCGCACACCTCACGTGGCACCGACCACTGGCGGGCGCACCACCACCATGGGTACACCCGGGGTATACCACTACACCGCACACCTCACGTGGCACCGACCACTGGCGGGCGCACCCCCACCATGGCTACACCCGGGGTATACCACTACACCGCACACCTCACGTGGCACCGACCACTGGCGGGCGCACCACCACCATGGGTACACCCGGGGTATACCACTACACAACACACCTCACGTGGAACCGACCACTGGCGGGCGCACCACCACCATGGATACACCCGGGGTATACCACTACACCGCACACCTCACGTGGCACCGACCACTGGCGGGCGCACCACCACCATGGTTACACCCGGGGTATACCACTACACCACACACCTCACGTGGAACCGACCACTGGCGGGTGCACCCCCACCATGGGTACACCCGGGGTATACCACTACACCGCACACCTCACGTGGCACCGACCATTGGCGGGCGCAACCCCACCATGGCTACACCCGGGGTATACCACTACACCGCACACCTCACGTGGCAACGACCACTGGCGGGCGCACCACCACCATGGGTACACCCGGGGTATACCACTACACCGCACACCTCACGTGGAACCGACCACTGGCGGGCGCACCCCCACCATGGCTACACCCGGGGTATACCACTACACCGCACACGTCACGTGGCAACGACCACTGGCGGGCGCACCCCCACCATGGGTACACCCGGGGTATACCACTACACCGCACACCTCACGTGGCACCGACCACTGGCGGGCGCACTCCCACCATGGCTACACCCGGGGTATACCACTACACCGCACACCTCACGTGGCAACGACCACTGGCGGGCGCACCACCACCATGGGTACACCCGGGGTATACCACTACACCGCACACCTCACGTGGCAACGACCACTGGCGGGCGCACCCCCACCATGGGTACACCCGGGGTATATTACTACACCGCACACCTCACGTGGCAACTACCACTGGCGGGCGCACCCCCACCATGGCTACACCCGGGGTATACCACTACACTGCACACCTCACGTGGCAACTACCACTGGCGGGCGCACCCCCACCATGGGTACACCCGGGGTATACCACTACACCGCACACCTCACGTGGCAACTACCACTGGCGAGCGCACTCCCACCATGGCTACACCCGGGGTATACCACTACACCGCACACCTCACGTGGCAACGACCACTGGCGGGCGCACCCCCACCATGGGTACACCCGGGGTATACCACTACACCGCACACCTCACGTGGCACCGACCACTGGCGGGCGCACCAGCACCATGGGTACACCCAGGGTATACCACTACACCGCACACCTCACGTGGCACCAACCACTGGCGGGCGCACCACCACCATGGGTACACCCGGGGTATACCATTACACCGCACACCTCACGTGGCACCGACCACTGGCGGGCGCACCACCACCATGGGTACACCCGGGGTATACCACTACACCACACACCTCACGTGGAACCGACCACTGGCGGGCGCACCACCACCATGGGTACACCCGGGGTATACCACTACACCGCACACCTCACGTGGCACCGACCACTGGCGGGCGCACCACCACCATGGTTACACCCGGGGTATACCACTACACCGTACACCTCACGTGGCAACGACCACTGGTGGGCGCACCCCCACCATGGGTACACCCGGGGTATACCACTACACCGCACACCTCACGTGGCAACGACCACTGGCGGGCGCACCCCCACCATGGGTACACCCGGGGTATACCACTACACCGCACACCTCACGTGGCAACGACCACTGGCGGACGCACCCCCACCATGGGTACACCCGGGGTATACCACTACACCGTACACCTCACGTGGCACCGACCACTGGCGGGCGCACCACCACCATGGGTACACCCGGGGTATACCACTACACCGCACACCTCACGTGGCAACGACCACTGGCGGGCGCACCCCCACCATGGGTACACCCGGGGTATACCACTACACCGTACACCTCACGTGGCAACGACCACTGGCGGGCGCACCCCCACCATGGGTACACCCGGGGTATACCACTACACCGCACACCTCACGTGGCACCGACCACTGGCGGGCGCACCACCACCATGGGTACACCCGGGGTATACCACTACACCGCACACCTCACGTGGCACCGACCACTGGCGGGCGCACCACCACCATGGGTACACCCGGTGTATACCACTACACCACACACCTCACGTGGAACCGACCACTGGCGGGCGCACCACCACCATGGGTACACCCGGGGTATACCACTACACCGCACACCTCACGTGGCAACGACCACTGGTGGGCGCACCCCCACCATGGGTACACCCGGGGTATACCACTACACCGCACACCTCACGTGGCAACTACCACTGGCGGGCGCACCCCCACCATGGGTACACCCGGGGTATACCACTACACCGCACACCTCACGTGGCAACGACCACTGGCGGGCGCACCCCCACCATGGGTACACCCGGGGTATACCACTACACCGTACACCTCACGTGGCACCGACCACTGGCGGGCGCACCACCACCATGGGTACACCCGGGGTATACCCTTCACCGCACACCTCACGTGGCAACGACCACTGGCGGGCGCACCACCACCATAGGTACACCCGGGGTATACCACTACACCGCACACCTCACGTGGCACCGACCACTGGCGGGCGCACCACCACCATGGGTACACTCGGGCTATACCACTACACCGCACACCACACGTGGCACTGGCAGCGGGGGCATACTTGGCATCGACCACTGGCGGGGACCCACCACCATGGGTACACCCGGGGTATACCACTACACCGTAAACCTCACGTGGCACTGGCAGCGGGGGCATACTTGGCACCGACCACTGGCGGGCGACCCGCCGCCGTGATCGGTAGTCTCATGGAGTATCGAATTATCATCCGTGCAAGATCTAACTGCAAGTCGTAAAGCCCACTTGTTCTCTATCTAGTTAAAATGACCTAAAGAGGAACCCTTGTTTGTTTGCTTGTGGAGGATTAGGAAACCCGGGTTAGCAGGGTACCTGTCTCCCTTGCGGAAATTATGCAGCCAGTGTAAAAGAAAAAAATTGCAGGAATAGAAAAGTCAGGACACGGTAAGTCTACTTTTTTTGAGAAGGAAGATACATATCTAACCCGAGGCCGTGACCCGAAACACCAGTTAGAATCTCCCGAATCCAACAAAACTCGGAGTCCCAGCACCAGCGGGAAGACCATGAGGGACCGACGACTAACCGGAGGGAACTGGGGGCAAGAGTCTGCACGAGGGAATTCATGAAAATTTGAAGTTACAAGTGATGTTATGCTTGATATAATCAGCATAAAGGGATAATTGGCTCCATCCCATTGTAAGTATAAAGATCGCATATAAGTAAAAAAATTTAAATTAAACTTTTAGTTGTTCGCTTGAAAACACCCGGTTGTTCCGTCCGCTTCCACTATGGTGTGATATAGTCATAAGCATCCGTTAAGCATATCCCACAGCAAGACAGTGGACGGTTAGGTGACATGTAACGTGGTGACGCAGGTCTGCCGTGTCACAAGAGCCAATTCACAACACTGCAGCTGACAACCGCACACCACCCCACACTTCACGCGTCAACGGAGCTCGGTTAATAGTCGAGGATGACAATTGGATGAGTATCCTCAACTGTGAAAGCAAGTGTAGCAAGACAGTGGCGGGTTATGTGACGCAGGTCTGCCGTGTCACAAGAGCCAATTCACAACACTGCAACTGACAACCGCACACCACCCCATACTTCACGCGTCACCAGAGCTCGGTTGATACGTCGAGGATGACACCTCACGAGTATCTTCAACTGTGTAGTAAAAGGAATTCATCCCTCGAGTGTTACAATAGTATTAATAATAGGTAGTATATTACCAAAACTTTATAATTTTTAATATTAAATGTAAGTCGTTGCCACAGTTAAAGTTAGAGTTAGAGAATGCAAATAAAAAATATAAAAAAATACTTTACTTTTAAAGATAACTAAAGAGTATTTAAACCACATAATTATTATTATTAATACTCTTTCGACCGACTTTTAGGAATCCGTATTTAAATAAATTAACGTCCCCGCCAGTAAAAAACTAAAATCCGTACAAATCTCAATAACACGATTTTAAATTATGACCAAAATTGAAATTTTAAACAACAAATATTAAAAAAAAAATCTTAACAATCGTTGGTCGTTTGTTAACGTAATTCAGTGATATAAACTCCTTTCCTCCCTGATTGTGTAAATAGCTCGTTTCCAAGCCGACGAACGAGGCGTCGCGTCGTTATCGTTTACACGGAACTAACGACAACGACCCGTCCTCGTAACAGCGGGCCGTGTCTCTCCCGCGCGTAAACTGCACACATCACACTGAACACGGCGCGGCGTCACTGCGGGTGAAGCATTCTAATGGCTGGTACTAGGATGATAGACATGCCTGGTCAGACGCAGGATTTAAATACTAATTCAGAAATTATTACTTCTGAGTATAATTTTTTCGTGATGAACATTTATTGTATTCTCACAGAAATTTAATATGGCCTATGTATTTTGGCAACAGTTCCTTTTTAAATATGTTTGCCACCTTTGGTAAAGTAATAGAGAAGATATTAAAAAAAGATTTTTCCTTTCCAAACCGCTCGAATAAATATATTTTTTTCAAATCTGATGAAGATTAGGCCTATATCGAAGTTTGGTAAATTAATAAACATCATGTACAAATTAATATCCTTTAATGATTTCAACCAGTGCACCAAACAAGGAGTCTCATGTTACCTAAGACAAGACCACAACCACTAGCTCGTTAAACAAAACCACCATACACCATAAACAACCTTCATACACGTTGTAAAAAACCACGATGCTCACACAAAAACGTACTGATTCTCAAATTTCGGCGGCGTCAACAAAGGGAGTCTCCGACCGGCGGCGACCAGTTTGGCCAATATAAAAATAACGATTTATTTCCACCGGCGGCGGACCATTGTTAGCGGATTCCACGGGAGTCGCGACCCCCGACCCGCGACTTGGCTGGGGAGGAACATCCTTTGAGTTATCGGATGGCATTCCCGCCACGATCCGGGTCGGCCGCTCGGTGCGCAGGTCAGGTACTCTAGCTCCGGACTACCGCTGGTGAGGGGACGACGAACAGGAAAGGTTACACCGAAAATGGATTTAGAACAATTCTTCAATTCTTATTTTGTATTGAATAAATCATTTATGAGTTAAACGTGAATCTAAGAGGCAATGTTTCTGTCAAGATTTTACAACCACCGTGTTTGTCATTTTCATTTTTGCGTCCAACTTCTCTAACTGAACTTTGAAAACTTTTCGTTGATAT
This sequence comes from Neoaliturus tenellus, assembly GCA_030545055.2. NCBI lineage: Eukaryota > Metazoa > Arthropoda > Insecta > Hemiptera > Cicadellidae > Neoaliturus > Neoaliturus tenellus. The sequence goes on from CM061534.1 coordinate 90,184,773, forward strand.
TGCGAGTTACAGTTTGTTCCCAGTAACCAGACGAATCTCAAATACAGTATCTACTTTCCTAGTAATGTTATCTTTTTGTATTTTTGTCTAAAATAGTCAAAAATCAACATCATTACCGTGTATCTAGCAGAAATGTCTGTATTTTGAGTTGTATTTTTCCAGCTAAATTTATGAACTAATTGTCTGGATTAAGAAACCAAGTATATTTATGTACAAACCCTTGATATTTATTTCCAAATTATATTTGGAATAACATGAAGATGCTGAGGATCCTCAACAAGACTCTCAAGTTCAGATAGTAAAAACTCAATAGTATATGAAATTAAATTAACTTTATTAATCAGTGCTCTAATCTGCCCTTCAATAGCCCAAGGAGGATACTGTTCGTCACGTAAGACACAGCACAGTCACGTGACCGCAGTCTAATCACGTGATCATTTATCTGCTCCGTCTCAGTTTGCAGATCGGGTTCATGTAAGCAAATGCTCGAGTTTACCGGCGGTGGATCGGATCGATCGGGTGGGATCAGATTTGGTTGCAGCTTGACCTAGAATAATCAAGCTCAGGTGACATCGCGTTGACAGGAGATATAAGGAGTCTCGCAACACATCAGCGTGTATTTGGGTAGATGGATTTGGAATTGCTGAGATAAAAATATGCAAGAGGAGAAACTGTAATTTGTTCAAATAGATTAAAAATCAAGCCGTTACGAATTTTTTTGTCGTTGGTAAAATGTTGGGAAATAAAACTACTACTATAGTTATAATATTCGATCGGGCGAAAACCAAATACAGTAAATTGAGAAAAATAATGGCGACTCAAAGAAACTATGATATTAGTTTGAAACAGTTGCAAATTTTTAGAATCGACTGAAAAATAAAGCCTACAAGGAAAGCCGATTTTGTTTTGCAATAATTTATGATCCATCAATAACCTTTGTTGTAATAATTATTTTATAAATGTAACTTTATTCTGGACGAATTAAATATTCATTGTTACAGAATTCTGATGTAGGCCTAAGCTGTTAATTGTGCTTGTATCAAAACATTATAGAGCGAAAGTTTGTTCATCGGTTAAGCTTTTATTAATATGGGATATTTGCATATCAACTAGGATAGAATTCAATTACAGTAATTTTTACGATTCATTTCAGATTCCAATAACAAATGCATTGAAAAAAATCATTTCACAGTTTATTGCATTTTAAATGACAGTTGAACAATTACAACTGTTAGTAAAAGTTCTGTAATATTACTTTGAATAATAACCAAAGTATAATTATTCAGGTGCACAATCAAGCCTGGTAAAATATCGGACGAGCTCCCATTTCTAAATCGCCGATGTCCGATTGGAAATATTTATTCCCAGCTTTGCGGTCGTCCCGCCGAACGGAGATCTGGGTCCAATATAAACCGACCATTTAAATGTATTTATTCCGACTCGTGGCTTCCTGGAATTATCATTTGCCAATTCTGTCACCTGTTTTCGTATTTGTTTGGAATAAATTTTTCCTTTTACCTCTTGAATTGTTTGAATGAAAAATTTAACAAATTTTCCATATCTGAAGGGTTATATTTTATATTATATATTATAAACGTGATAGGAGAGTAATCGAAATATTTTGTACGATTTAATATGTACAAACCATCTAGTAAAAATAGTTTTTATAAAAAGTGTTAATCTTAGTATATTTTTTTAAATTTTTTGTTAATTTGACTGAACTAAAAAGTATTCAAATGAGTGATATGACATATAACAAAACCTTAAAAAAGGTCAAGTACGGACTATTATAATAATTCAGCAGTTATATGTTAACGAATCGCAAACGTTGTGGTGGTGTGTGGCGGATGGCGCGGCGCGGCGCACGGGGACCAGACAAAGGGCGGGATTAACCTTGGGTGGATTAGCAAAAGTGCGTCTTAAGCTCGGGATTAGGGACACTCTTATCTTGAATCTCCAGAGGCAACGTCTTCTAAATAAGGATTTCAATTTGTTAAGCAAAAATACTTCATCTTCGTATAAAGCAGAGAAGTCTTCCTTTTTTTAAATTCAATCGAGTACAGAAGACTGTAACACCTACGATGTAATACTGCCTGAAGTATAGTAGGTCATATTAATTTCTGTGCAAATTATGTTTGTTTTAACGTAGAATGATTGAGAATAGGATTCAGTGCGATGATAAAACATACATTTGTCCATTTCTACATATTTATGTGAGCAAAGCCGGCTGTTCATTTGTCTTCATTTGATTACAGCAATAACCAGTTTGTTCTTTGCACTACTTTGATGAATTTTTCTTTGACTTAGTATTGGAACATAAAACGAACTCAAAATTTGTTTACACTTGGATTTGACAACATTAAGTTGCTACTTACTTTCTTGCTTTTAATGATTAAAATTAATTTTTCTAGACTTAGTAGCAGTATCGCACTTGACATACTGTATAATCACGTCAAAGTGTTATAACGCTAAATGGATTCCAATGTCGCTGGCATGGCGATACTTTATTGCGGTTTTCAACTACATGAATATTCAGAGCAAGAGTTTGTTTAACTAAATGAATGTGCAAAGTTTACTACAACGCAAATTATCAAGTTACGTTAAGTGTTGTATTAAAATAAATGTAAGTAATGGACGCATACGATCACTTGGTAAAAACTACTTACACAGGGGCGAAATTCTTTGAAAGGAGAAATGCATACCTGAAAAAGAACAATATGTTAATTTTTTTAAATTATTAACTAGTTAATACCATAAAATATTAATGAAAACGAAATATATTTACCAATCATGTCTATGCCAGTGGTATTTCTACTACAGAAGATGTACTGAGTACTACAAAAGCTTTCCAGGCACAACGGTGAAAACCCATAAAATGTCTTCATAATAACCAGATAAGTATGTTGTTGTACTATGTGATAATACCATATTCTTATAATAATGAGCTAATAATGAGGACTAAGAATTTTTGGAATTTGAAAATAACAAATGGAATTAGTCGTGAAATCGAGAAATCCTCTCAACACGGTAGACTGCAATGTAAAGACTACAAAAATAGCTTTGCCTATGACAAAAAAAGTGCGCAAAGGAAAACAAGGGAAACAAATTAGAGAGTTGGCACTAAAGTCGTCTAGACGGCAAATCACATTTGACAAAATACAGTCTACACGGAGGCGCCCGCCGACTGTGTGCCAGCGGTCATGCGCGTGTGTGAGTCTGTCGAGCGGCGCGAGTGTGTGTGACTGTGAGGGAGTGTGAGAGTGTGCGGCTGAAAAACGTCTGCATTGTAACAAAATGCCTCTGTAATAGCCCGCATCGTTAACTTTTGGGAGAATGCAACATCCAACTATGTTTACTAGAACTCGACCACCATTTCGTACCGTTGTTATGGTACAACTGACATTAAGTTGACAATAAATAGTATGACTACGTGAATTTCATTCTTAGTTTAAAAGGCATACCAGAACATATTGTCAAGTTCTTGAAAAAAATTATAGTTAAAATTTTAATTAAGTGGTATAGTTTTTTTTAATTTATTGCACCTTTTGACAACATTTGGTAAGGACAAAGATGTTTTTTGGAGATTCCCTTCTTTTAACCAGTGTTCATTCTCAAGGCATATCTTGTAAAATATATATTCACAAAACAGAATAAATTCTCTTGAATAAAGAATGATTTTGTTGATGAAAAGATCCCCTAATGATGGACGGTGAAATTTTCATTTATAGGATTTCAGTGTTTAGTGTAGTAACTCAACAATGATTTACTAATTATCTTTGACATTATGTTTGACTTTTTATTCGTTAAAATAATCAATTCCATGATTATTGTAAAGAAAACTTTTGGGACTTTTCCATCTAACATTTTGTGAGCTTAATATATAAACTTAAAATAACTATTAAAAAAATTTACGTTGTTTTAACAACATAAATTTTAAGATCAATATCACTGATTAAAAAATATTTCGATGATTAAATTTATTATTAATAAAGAGTCACACTCTAAATAATTAGATTCACATTTATCTGAGATTTTGAATCAACATTCCCAGAAAAGCATTCCAAGAGGAGTTCATCAGAAAGTTTGTAACATCTGTCACTACAATTTAATTTATGTAATGAACTTCGGAGAAATAGTTTGTAGCGTGGGTGAAGGCCCATATCAACAATGTTGGAAACATTATCCATTGACATAAGTATTTCGCGCGGATGAATATTTACTAATGATATTTTGTAATAGAGAGTTTTTGCATCATACAATAAATGTTATAGTAAACGCTAAACACTATTTTAAATTTGGAAAATTTGAGGATAACAAGTACACAGCATGGTTAAACTGAATAAATAATGCATAATACTTGCCATTGATCAATTTTCAACTAGGTTTTGTAACTTAAAGCACCAAAAATAGCTAATCCACATTTTTAATTAAATAGCGTTTATAATTTATTGTATTGATTTACCATATGTGCAAAAAATCTTCAATAAATAATATAAACTTTGTCATGATATTTATCTAGCTAGAATTAAGTTTGCTAAGATACCAAACCCGACAAGTTATGACAACCTCACTCGTGGGAAACTCTTAAATTGAAAATGCATTGCTAGTTTTAACAGCAGGCTTATTTCTTCTTTTCCGAATTGAAGTGAAACTCAAGTTAGTGTTTATCTGGAATAACCCGTTAGTAAATCTTACCGTCTTCACAAATTAAGAACTTACTTTTAAAATTGGTATTATGAATGTCAATAAAATCCCGTAGGCCTAATCCGTGTAGGAAAATTGAAAACTTGCAAGTTCTCCTTTTGGGTATCCGATTACGTTCACTGGTACCTGTCGTTTCTATTCGTACCAATTTTGTACCAATACCAGTCGTAGGTGCACGTCCTCGGCCACCCTCTACACCACGAAGGTCGTGGAGGATCCCGAGGAATCTGCCAACAAGGCTCAGTGGAAATAAATCGTTATTTTTATATTGGGCCGGATCGGCGGCGCTGGCAGTGGACCAGGGCTGTCTTTTGTTGACGCCGAAATCCGAGAAATGCACTGGTCTCGAGTTTTGTGTTAACAAGAATAAACATTCATTTTGTAGGGGAGTATGAACGTTCTTACGATCAAGTATAATTTGATCATTGTTTCTTTAGCGTTCAAAGGAATGCCCCAGTTTTCTATGCAATAAATCAATTGTCATGATGTTAAAATCAAGGCGGAATTAATTTTTTAACACTGAGATAATTCATCCAATATTTTGTAATAATATTAATTTTATGAAAATTAATTTGTATCTTCTTACAATAATATCTGAATTGTGATTAATGTAAAAACTTATTTTCAAATTCTAACCACGAATAATAATGTTTATTCAAAGTTGCAATGAAAACTCCTTTGGACAGTTCGTTGGCGACTTCCACTGGACCGATTCATATGCTGGTTGTACAAAAACAAACGTTTTCGGTCCTATATTAGCAGTTTTTTTCCTATATATTTTTCGAAAATATTTACGCTGAATAGGTCGAAAATGAAAACAAACTTTTCTTCTTTTTTAAAGTGTTTGAAGTCTTTTATCAAAGTCTTCTTTTTTATTAAACCTTTTTTATTCCTTTGGACAGTTTCTCTGAGACTTCCACTGGACCGATTTACATACAGTTTGTACAAAATAAGAGGAAAAAGTCTCTATATGTGGGTTTTTAAGCTACGTTATCTTGCTTTCTTAAATAAAAAAGTACATTTCCAAAGCCTTGAAATGATTTTAATAAACAGTCCTTCAATCAGCTGATTGTGTCAAACAACAGAAAAAGAGGAAACGTTCAAGAAGCATTCTTTTGTTTATTATGGCCAATACACTTTCTGTTGAGTATAAATGCGCAAATAGCTCCTTTTATAGTGCCTAAACTAGTTCCTGTTTGGAGGCCGCCATTTTGATCCACATGATACTTGATCATTTGACAAATTAGTCAACTTAAAAAATAAATAAATAAACCGGAAACCAATTGATCATACCGAAAGGAGTTATACTATGTTAAACCCCTACCTGATTAACGAATTGCATTAAGTATGCATGTGGGAAATATGGGCGTTTCACTAATTGTAGAATTAACTGAGTGGTCTCAAATGAAATGTTTTGGCCAAAGGGACTAGAGAAAAATAATTGCATGTCCAAAAACATATGAGGAAATGATAAATAACGTGAAACGTCCTCCAGAAGTAAAGCATGGAGATAAAGAACATCACATTAACATCACTACATCCGTTTTAGTTTGATTTTAAAACGATAACCATATAACGCCAATTATTGAAGACTAAATTTTTAGGGGGAGAGCGGGGCAAGTTGATACGCGGCCAAGTTGATACAGTCGTGACTGTGACTGAACGCGCATGCGTGAACGAGTAGTGACCATCGATGGTAGTGACACGCGCAGAGGCTGTTGTTTACCGCGACGCAGTGCTCGACGGCGTTACACACTCAACAGACTTCTCTATGAGTTTTTATGGTAAAAAAGTGTTTTTACGTGTGGAAAGTAAATTTTTTCGGTTGTGATTGAGCGAGCGTACCTACTAGTGGACATTCTCTAGCAGGGTCACTGTCACCACAACTAAGAGCTTGACTTTTGGTGAGTACTTTATAATAGTTTCAACTTTCTTGTGCCTATACTTTAGAGGTTAGTTTGAATTATTAATCTAATAACCATCGGGGGCAAGTTGATACGCGTAGCTGGGGGCACATTGATACAGTGTATCAACGTGCCCCAATATTATAAAATTTAGGCTATTGTTCTTTTTTACAGAAATATGGTGCGGAACTATAAACGGAAGACCGATAGAGGTAAAATACCGGAAGAAAACTTTGAAAGAGCCTATGAAGCCGTCAAGAACCGGACAATGTCTTTACGGGAAGCAGCTATTGCCTTCGAGATCGATAAAATGACATTATTTAGATTTATAAGAAAAAAAGATGAGGCAGGAGACCAAAAGATTACTATGGGGTATGCTAAACCAAGAATGATTTTTACAGAACAACTAGAATCTGAACTTGTAGAGTACATTCATCTAAAATCTACTACGGACTCACACCTCAAAACATCAAAGTATTGGCTTACGAGCTTGCTATAGCAAATAGACACGTTGTTACAGTACCAGATACAAGGATTAATTACAAATCTGCTACAAAGGACTGATTTACCTTGTTCATGAAAAGACATGACCGACTATCAATCAGGGAGCCTGAACCCACAAGCCTTGGTCGCGCAACGAGTTTCAATAAAACCAATGTTGATCTTTTTTTGACAATTTGAAGTCTGTTTTAGAAAAGTACAAATTTGAAAATAAGGATATATGGAATGTCGATGAGACAGGTGTGCAAACGGTCCAAAGACCGAACAAAATCGTTGCTGAGAAAGGAGTCCGTCAAGTGGGGAAAGCCACGTCGGCAGAAAGAGGGCAGACAGTTACTATGGTGTTGGCTGTCAGTGCGATCGGGAACTCAGTTCCTCCTATGTTCGTGTTTCCAAGAGTTTTTTTTCAAGGACCACTTTGTAAACAACGGACCTCCTGGATGCATTGGAACGGCCTATCCCTCAGGGTGGATAACATCAGATTCGTTTTGTAAGTTTATTAAGCATTTTCATGGTCACGTGCGATCTACAAAAGAACATCCCTGTTTGTTAATTCTGGACAACCATGAATCCCATTTATCCATTGAAGTACTTAACTTCTGCAAGGAAAATGGAATTGTCATGTTGTCGTTTCCCCCACACACTTCACATCGCCTGCAACCTCTTGATAGGTCAGTTTACGGTCCTTTCAAGAAATTTTATTTTGCTGCAGTTGATGACTGGATGTTAAACAATCCAGGCAAAACCGTCACGATCTACGACATTCCCGGAATCGTGAAATTGGCACTTCCCGGAGCAATAAATCCTACTAACATCATTGCAGGATTTCAAGCTACAGGGATCGCGCAGTATAACAAAAACGTTTTCACAGATGCCGACTTCTTATCGAGTTCAGTTACGGACAGAGAGATGGCTTCCCAAGACGGCGCTGTCGAGACTACTCAAGCTGGAACAAGCAACGCTGATGCTCTACAGCCTCGGATGCATCAACGTGAACCGACATCTAACGTCCCAACCACGAGCAAGGATGTTCAACAGTGCATATCCGCAGTAAGCCCTCAAGACATACGTCCTTACCCCAAAGCTGGAGAGCGGAAGAATCAGAAAAAAGGGAGGAAACCTTTAAAATCTGCTATTTTAACAAGTACACCAGTAAAGGAAAGGCTAGAAAAGGAAGCGGAAGAGAGAGGAGCCAAAAAGAAAGCCAAGGCAGAAAAGGCTAAAAAAGGCTATATAAAATGATCAGAACTGAGAATCCGAGGGAGAAGACGCAGAAGAAGAAGAAGAAATGTATGCCAAAGAAGAAACCCAAGGTTCAATCTGAGACTGACGAAGAGGACGATGCCTTATGCCTCATATGTTTGAAGCCTTACTCAGAATCCAAACCAAGCCAGGACTGGATTCAATGTATATCCTGCAAAAAATGGGCACACATCGAATGTGGAGGGGATAGCAAACTGTACACCTGCATTCATTGTACTTCGGACTTTGTGATCAGTGATTCAGAATAAATTAAGCCTACTTATTTCATGGAAATATACTTTCCTTTTCTCTTTGTACACCATTATAAAAATAAATATTGTTGATGTGTATTTAGTGATTATTTGCTGCCAACTTTCTATCATTTATACATTTGTCTCAACCTGCCCCCAGCTAGTATCAACTTGCCCCCATCTGGGGAACATTGATACACTTTGTAGCATCACACAAAAAAATTATTTATGAGAAAAATATGTGGTTATTCAAAAATAAAATAACCTAGAATAATACCCAAGATATGAAAGTATTATATTATAGACGTTCCGATCAAATATCTATTAAAACTCAAATTTAAAAAATTAAACTCCGAAATTTGTATCAACTTGCCCCGCTCTCCCCTACTTAAAGCCTACGATATTAAATTTTGGTGTCGCTATTGATGAGAAAAACTGTTAGAAGCATTACTGCTTATTCACCTAATAATTGATTATTTATATCGATTGTGCTAATAAAGCAAATTGAATAGTAATATAGGCCTAATCCATATAGTGGAAGCTGTTGAACTGTATTGAAAAGAGCTTTATTGTGACATTCGTGCTGGGTGCCGGGCACGTTATCAATCTCATTTCCTTTATAATGGTCATAATAAATTGTTCCCACTCAAATTATGATTCGATGGCTTATACTTTTTTTAAACTTATACTTTCACTTCGAAATTCAGAGTAAGTGGTTGAGGTAAATATTTTGCTAAATATTAAAATAGAAAGTAAAATTATTACGTGGAATTATTGGGCGAAAAATCGGCATTCAGCTAGGGTCTAATTCTTACTATTTCAATAATTTGTAAAGTCAGATGACTAGGTTCTCCGGCCAGTGTCACCCACTATACGTATTAAGCTAAGCAAAAGCCAAGGTCATCTTGATAACGATGGCAAAGTGTATGTAAGTGTACAAAAAAATGTTTACCAAGAGTTCGATAAAGAAAATGAAAATTTCTCTGTTATAGGATATGAAATGTTTCCTATAAATAAGTTGAAAATTTTATATAAAAATGATAAAACGCGTCCCGGTACAACACCGGAGTATAAGAGGTAGTGTTTGCCTGTCAAGGGATGAACGTCGAGAAGCTTAGCGGTTCCTGGCGAACTGCAGTGTCTCCTTTGTTTCTTCTACCTCCCACTTTACATGCCTTTTATACTCAATGGCGTTGTTTTGAACTTTATCATTAATGTATGTACTTCACTCCAGCTCTGATTGAACACCTATGTTCGTCATGGAAAGTTTAGTGGAAGATGATTCAATTTTAAATAATATTACAGCGAGATTGTTCTTTCTGTTTACTAGCCTCTATAATTAGCCTATTCACTTTACTCGATCGCCTTCACGATAAGATCGTTCACTTCCCACAGTCTTAGACTATTCGTAGAATATCTTCTGATACTGTTGTACACATTTGTTTAAACAGTACCAGGAGGACCGAGCGTTGCTCGGTGAAATGTCAATTATCATCTGTTTGAATTCATTCATTCATTTACTTTAAAGTGTGAAAGTATAGGAAAAGAAGGAACAGGTGATATGAAGTTCTGAATGTACTTCTTGTTTATATGTTGTTAATTCGTTGCCAACATGGCAACCCATAAGCCCAATGTTAAAATTTTGTAATTTTAAACTTTAATTTTTAGCAAAATTAGATTTTCCCTGGGGGCGAGACCCATCTCAATCGTATTTTTAAGGTAAAACTAAGTTTATTCCAAAATTTGAAGGAAATCGTCGGAGCCGTTTTTGAGATAATTGTGCAAGCAAGCAAACAAGCAAACAAGCAAACATTGCTCGTATAAGAGTATAGGATTTAGAAAGATGGAAACTGTTAAAACAAAGTTTTAAACGCATGTAGGAACCCAGGCCATACAGTTAAGGCAGCTATTAGTTACAATTAGATGAGGCAGGTAATTATATTAAGAAGTATTAATATTGAGAAAATTATATATTTCATCTCAGGGCCCGTAAACAAAATTTCAATCTTAATTTTCATTTATTTATTTACAATATAGTTAAAAAGTTAATAGTTAATAGTTACAATATAGTTCTATAGTGTTTAAATAAACTAACGTTTCTTAAATAATACCTCACTTCGTAGATTATAGCCAAATAAGCCTTTGCCGTAGGGACAGTATATGGACCGTGCTGTATAGAGGCAGAGCGGCGCGGCGCTCTCATTCATTGAACACTTCACCGTATTGGCGCACTCCAGGACTGCGCTTTCAATTAAACCATTACATCCCTCACTGGTCGAGTGGCTCGCGCGGAGGCCAGTTTTACTATTTAAGCCAAACCCAGATTTTATTATTTACTTTCTGGGCCATCTATACTTTAAATAAATGCTTAATGCGCACAATGTTGTTTTAAAGTAGTTTTATAAACTCTATAATAACAAGGGCATTTAAAAAATCGTAGATTTTATTTTGGTAAGTCTTAAAAGGTAAATTTTAAATCTAATTTTGACATTTGTTAACCTGTTTATTGTAAAAGGGACATGGTGGTTTAGAAAGTTGACCTCCTCAAGTTCGGTTTGACACACATGTAGGCCTATCAAAGTTGTCAATACCAGCAAATACTTGTAATTTGTTCCATAAGTTCCAACTAATATTCTTCTTTATTTCCCATTGTACTCGTCCCAGAATACGGTATATAACAATAAACCCAGCATCATATGTGGTATTTATAATTTTATTCGTTTACTATAAAACTTTATGATAAATGTCTAAAGAAAGATGGAAATATTTTTTGTATCATAACTTATGTTTTACAAATACAGTGTTTATTTTGAATGGATTTAAGCTTGAAATAGGCCTCTTTCATAAAACCCAAAATTATTTAATACGCTAAGGGCTTATTTTTTGTAATTGGAAATCTTCTTAAAATTTTCAAATGATTTTCAAGTTTGTCGTGTCTTGACCTGTAATTGTTTCCGCCAAAAATTGATCAAAATCGGACAAAAAGGAATAACTTTTTATAAGGCTCTATGGGGCCGTCCATAAATTACGTCATAGCTTTTTGGCCATTTTTGGACCCCCCCCTCCCCGAAATCATCCTACCATCATAATTTGTCCGACCCCCCCCCTCTCGGAAAAATTACGTCATTTTTAACAAACCTCCGTTTCAAGTAAAAATAATGCTTGTTAAACACTACATAATATACTCAAAAAATTGACCAATCAAATCTGAATTTACCTTTAGAAATAAAGCCAAAATGACTTTCTCAATGGAAAATAAACTATAAAACAACGCCTTAAAATAGTCTAATGTATTTAATAGATAATTATTTTATAGTCTAATAGTTAAGTTGTGTTAGAATTTATCATTGTTTTACTGTTAAAATTTGATATAAAACATCATATTTAAAATGACGTCATATCAAAGCTGACCCCCCCCCCCCTTGCACATCACCTTACCGTCATTTTCAATCTGGACCCTTCTCCCCCTATTTTCAGATGACGTAATTTATGGACGACCCCTATCCATCATTAAATATAACATTTTCCCATTAGACGAGCATTGTGATTCAGTTGAACATGTGAACATTTTAAACATGTGTTAATGTATGTTAATGAAATGGAGTTTTGGGTGATTAGTCATAATCACGGTATTTGATGGTCGGGTGCAATTGATTTAAGAAATAAATGTAACTTTAAGCAATGATATGTGATATTCCAAATTAATTGCTCAAGTACACTAGTAATCTCAATAAGGAAATAAATCGGCTTGGGTATAAAATTATCGTTGAATTCCTTTACAATTCGCAGATTCATACGAGGAATTCAGATGGAAAGCGGAAAGACTGCTGAACAGCGGTGTTGAAAATTCAAAACGATTTAATAATTTGTTCTGCAAGATTATCATATACGCCTCTCCTAAATATATGTATGATATACTTTGCGAAAAAAGGTGACAGCAAACATTTTCAATTGTAAATATAATACTACAGTTACAGTTTATTGCATGGTAAATGCAAAACGTTTTGAAACTAGTCAACTCTGATCTTGCCGTTCTAAATATAAAAAAATAAAAAATAAAAACCTACAAAGAGAATATTATTTTTATCGCATGGCATAAATTATAAAGAGAATTAACGTTACTTATCAAATGCCATAAGTTCCGAATTGGTAAAAAAACTATGCATTATTTTGTGTAAAAGGAGATTCTTTTTCTTTTTTTTTGTTCATAGTAGCTATCGATTTATCACATGAAATTTTCTTTAAGTAAACAGATTTTCGATGACGATGTCAAAATTTTGTGAATTCAATTAATTATGTTCGTTAACTTATAATCGTATTACTACAATGCAAAAAACATAAATTCAGTAGTTTAGAACAAAGCTGGTTCAACCAGAAGTTACTTTAAAAAATTATAAACCAAGTATTGTTATACGAAAAATAATTAATTCAATTTTTACGCGGTTGTTGTGCAGATTGCCAGTAGTGCTGTACGTATTGTGAGCCAGAGAAATATAATCACTATCAAATATATTTTACCAGGAAAACTATCACAAAAATCTAAAAAATATGAATCCAAAACTCGATAACTGAGGACTGATGGCGGCGGCGGCGGGGCAAAACAACAGCGGCTGTGTTTAAACAACATTGGTCCCCGGGGCACTGGTATAATGTAAACACCCCAGGGCTAATGGAATTTATCACTATCTCCAGTGTTTCTTGGGAACAACGAGCTAATTTAATTTAAAACTACTTCGTTAAAGAAGATCTGTTAGAGGGCAAAAACATTTTTAAAACTTAAAATGGCCCTTGTATCTTGATGCAAAATAGTGTTAGATTTATGTTAGAAATTTGCCAGTGGGTAAAAACAAAGACATTACCTAGTGCCTTTATCAAGTCTTTTTCACAAGAATGGTTTTGTGATGCAACATTGTGTTTATGATCTAAAACTAGGAAGTAAAAATATATACGTTGACTGCAAAAACAAAAATGCGGCCCCTTGTACGCTTCATAATTAATCATACTACTACAAACATTTTTTTTACTTGAAATTCGGCCGAGTAACCGAATCCCCTTTTAAAATCTGTATTTTTAAAATGCTGTTGAATTAAATTATAATTTTCTACACACCGTAGTATAATATTTATCTTTCATAGTATTCAGGATGACAAATTTTAAATAATAAAAATAATAAATAGTAAAATAATAATAAAAAATACATATTGCGAATGCTCACTAAAGGATTAATTTGTAACAGTAATCAAGTTAGACAATGTGACCTACTACTTCTACTACGTCATTAACTCATAATTTTCTAAAAATAACTATTTTAAGTTGCGTTTAAGTCTCACAAAGCACGAGTGATATATAACGATACCAACCACAAAAATCTAAATTTCATGAGTGGTGTTGAATAATTAAGTATAAGTAAATTAGCGATATAAATCAATGAGTGTAGTCTAAAAAATAAAGTATGAATGTTTGCTTTGGAATTATAGAAATTCAGAACATTAAAATAAGGTATGCATATTTAAAGAAATCTAAATTTATACCATGAATGAAGGTGTTTTATAAATCAAACACAATCGCAATAGAGTATTCAGGCTGGGGGAGAGGTAGCCGACCAGACAGTGGGGATGCCTTGGAAGCTCGCTTGTAAACCAGCCGCTTGTTTGTTTTTGAGAAAAGCGCCGGCCGCCGCGCCGCGCCTCCGAGGTTATTGAATTTGCAAACAATCGTTTTTCGGATTCCGTGGAGCGCAACCGGTTCTAGCTTCTGCTTGGTTTGGTTTCATTTCTCTTCATTTCCCTTTCCACATCAAAGATTACATCTGCAGAATGTTCACACTATTTTATGATAGTTGTCTCACAACGATTTAATAATAATTAATGCATAACTTTAACCTCATGGAATATAATAAGTTTTATTTAAATTTTAATTAGATCATACCAGCTTAATGTCACCATAACAATTTTTTAAATTATTTTGGTGTTAGTATTAATATAATTTATGTTTATATTCTGTAATACCTGTGGTATGTGGTTTCGTTTGAAACTAATGTACTTGTTGCTCAAAATCGAGCAGTTTAGTTTAGATGATTTTTTACTGGTTAGGCTTGTCTAATGCAGTTCTTTAATCAGTGTATCCTCCATGGTGTAACATAACTTCTTTGATATAAACAGATGTTCTCGCTAGTGTGCTGTGTATACTTGTTACAGCTGTTAAACTTGAAACTCTTCATACAAAAAAATCTATACTTATTTTAAGTGTTTTTTGTCTTGAGAACTCCTCCTACAATTTTCAACCGATTTTTAAGTTTTTGGTGTCGTTGGATAGGGCTTGGTCTGTAGTTGTTTCCGCCAAAAACTGATGAGAATTGGACTGAAAATAAAGGCGCTATCCACCATTGAAATCTCAAAATTTCCCATTTAAATAACATTGGGATAAACATTTTAAACATCTTAAACATCTTAAAAAAATAAAACATTTTAAACATCTGCTAACAATCAGCTGTAAACGTGTAGTTTTTGGTAATTAAAGATATTCACAATATTGGATTGGTCGGATTTCACTGATTTAGAGCTAAAAGTAACATTTGTATTGTAATAAAATAAATTGCTCGATTTCGAGCAACACGTATACTAGTAATAAATAAATAAAATAAAAAAAATACAGAACTCTAAGGAAATGCAGGGCCCTTCAATTTAAATGGATATTACCAAATTTAGTTTAGAAACAACTTCAAGCCGAGCTCTATCTAATGACACCAAAATCATTCAAATCGATTGAAAACTGTAGGAGGAGTTCCTTGTACACAAATACGTGTCGCCTATTAAATATATGTAAGATGCTTTGACTACTTATTTATCTAAATGGTAAGTTATATTTAATACTTTTGTTGTCTGGCACACGACCTCCACCTATTTGTGGCAGAGTAGGATTTCAGTGTATTCAAAGAGGAATTTTTGCAGATATGTTTACAGAAGAAGTCCGAACATCATGATCAAGATGAGTCATTGGGTCACTAAATTATAGAACGTGAAGTATAATGTTGTTAAGAAAGACCAACGAATGTCTCACTAAACTGTAAAACCTCGGAGAGCGCTTATGATGAATATGGAAACGTAGGAACTGTGGATTTGTCCCGTGCATAAATGGGGGATTACATTGGAGATACGTGGTGAACGAGCGCGGAGTGCGGCGACTTGATGAATACAAAACCCTGCATGTGGGAGCATCCTAGCTACTTCCACAACTCCTACAGGACTTCAGCTGCAAATTGTTGTATCTTAAATTGTATGCATTTACAGCAAACTATTTCATAACTAACAATAATTGATAACCCATTGTCTTTCCACTTTCAACATTGAAATACTCGTACATCTGTACTAAGTATAAAAGTCTCATTTAATACGCAAAGGTTTTTTGTAGAGAACTCCTCCTACGATTATCAACCGATTTTAAAGTTTTTGTGTCGTTGGATAGGGCTTGGCATGTAGTTGATTCCACCAAAAACTAATGAAAATCGGACTGAAAATAAAGGCGCTATCCACCATTGAAATCTCAAAATTTCCCATTAAAACAAAATTGGAATTGAATAAATCATTTGGAACATTTGTTAATGACCAGCAAGTCCTGGACAGTCTTATTGGCGGGTGGCGCGATCAGCTTTTCCATTTAAAATGGGAGTTTTTAAATGTAACAGCTGATCGAGGCAGCCGCCAATAAGCCTTTCCACGACTATATAAATACGTGTAGTTTTTGGTGATTACTGATATTCACAGTAACACCTAACGTAACAAAAGTAACATTTTGTACACCGGTAGTAATTAAATAAATTGCTCAGTTTCGAGCAACACGTACACTAGTTAATAAATAATTTCTTCGATGATATAATTCATAAGAACGAGAAAAACATAGCATACAAGTGTTGTGATTTATAATTTACCAGCGACTCATAGGCTAGTTATTTAACAACAAAAAATAGACAGTGTTGAACATTTAAAACATTATTCTATACCTAGTCAATACAGGAAAGACTATATCATTCTTGGAAATATGAAACTTTATAACCTTTTTATACAATTTAAAATCTAAAACTATCTTGATCATCCACATTATAAAATGATTCAGACGAAATTGTCTCATAGTGCTTCAATGCGTCTACAAGTCTAAAAATATAAATATGATGAATATATCGAACATTATGAATAATAGCCGACCACGGGTAGAAAAATGTAACAATTTCACTCAGTGTGGTGTACACGTTAGGTTAAGTTGCGTAAAGTTAGGTAAGGTTATGTTAGGTTAGGTTAGATTAATCACAATGAACAAAAATGCAATTCAATTAACCACTTTGACCAAACTCGGATGGGTGTTATTTATAATGGCCGTATAAAGTGATAAATAAGGCCAATGTATTACATTGACCGAATTTGCTGGTTATTATACATAATGACAGGTTATTATAGACAATGGCTACTTAAATTAATAAATGTGGTCGCATCACAAATATTCCAAATTGAAGAAAACAAAGCTTCTTTGACTTGCATCATCGAAGCAACCATTTTGTTCCATCGTTTGGTTGTCTTCGTTTAAAGCACGTGCATAAGATGAGGAATATGGTGATATGAATATTGAAGCGGTATTGTGATGCGGGCTCAGCAGCCAGTACTCCGACATGTATTCAGGGCGAGGACTTCGGCAAGCACTGCTTCCACGGTTTGTGTAATGCCTTTATGTCTAAGCTGCTTACGTCATAGCAGAACAATACGTCTATACTTATAGATGTGATGGGATATTTTAATTTTTTGTTTTAGATAGAGGGAGAGAGGAAAATATTAACAACACGGTTTCCTTGCAAATCTAACGAAGTTGTATACATCTAACAAATCCATTCTTGTTGGTGTCACATTATTATTATGAATGGATGAGCATTATTGAAACAATATAGGTATATGTCTTGAAAACTATAGTAGCCTATATTTTTTCTTTAAAAGCGTATAGCCAACTGTTTTAGCGAATTTCCCATATAGGGAATAAGCTATTACCGTAGGTCTCATGGTAAGACCTAAGCCAGGGACCATGTTACTTTTTCGTTTTGAGGTGCCCAGAGACCAAAAATAATAGTCATTAAAATTTATATATATATATATATATATATATATATATATATATATATATGTATATATGTATATATATGTGTGTGTGTGTGTCCCTAGACACGATAACTCTCGTAAAAATGGTCCGATCGACACCAAATTTGGTAGAGATGTGTAATCCTACGTTTATTCGGATGAGTTCGTAAACCAGACATATCGACCTATCGGAAGGGGTAGTTTTGGGGGGTTTTGTACCCCAAAACTGGGTTTTTTGCATTTTTCATATGTAATTATTAAAAATTTTAAATTTTTATTTTAACCATTGGATGTAGCTCAAAAAAACACACAATTTAGTACTTTGAAGTTTTGCTCTACCTAGATTGGTTACCGAGATATTAAAAAGTCTGAAGACAGTACATTGTATTTTTGGGGCTCCAATGTTAATCTTATGGAGAATAAGAATGTGTTAATATTTCACTTATTAACCAATATTTTTGGATGAAACTTGGTAATCAGCTTCATTTGGTTGAGATTCATCCATTTATGGTAAAAAATCTTGGTTTTTGTGCTTATCATGGCAGCAAACCTGCATACTCTTTTCCCATGTTAATCATATGGAGAATAGGCAAACTTCTTTATTTATGGACAGATATTGATGAAACTTAGTATATGGCTTCATATGGTCGAAATAAAAAATGTTTATGCTAAAAACCTACTTTTGGTGTTCCCCATGGCAGCATACCTGCATACTCATTCCCTATATTTATCATAAGGAGACTAGACATTTATTTCCTATTTTTATGAGCGTGTGATCATATTTGGTTTACAGGTTTATCTTGTCAAAATTAATATTACTAATTTGGAAATTCGCTGAGTACGCAGGTCTGCTGCGACGGGGGGTATTTATATATGAAATAGATAAAAATGTTTTTAAAGGATCAATAAAGATTTCATTTCAAGATTTCATTTCATACAAGCTCAAATACCCCAGTCGCAGCAAACCTGTATACTCAGCGAATTTACAATGGATTTTCAGATTTTCCACCATAAAAACACCATAGGATCAAGTATGCAGGTTTTCTGCTATGGATTGTGTTAGAAAATCTAAGTCAATGAATAATTGATGAATATAAACACAAAATTGTATCAAGATCTGGCAATTTTTTATTATACATGGAGGTGAGTATGTAGGTTTGCCACCATATGGGTTTTGTAAGCAAGTATAAGTTAAACCCTATCTAGTTAATGTACATACCTAATTTGGTTAAGTTATGTCAATAAATAAGCAAGATACGGGGTTTTATTAATTTCCCATAAGATTACCATGGGAAACACATTTTTGGATTTTCTCCGTAACCACTTACGCTAAGATAAAAAATACAAAATGGTTTGTTTTTTCAAGCTCTTTCAAATGGTTTTAGTTAAAATTGATGAATTTTGAAAATTTAGGTCCAAAAATGCCAAAAACCCATTTTTGACCCCTTTGAAACCCCATAAAACCCTGTTCCCATAACCCGATGATGCTGGTTCGCGAACTCATGAAAATAGACTTGGTCTTACACCTTCATACTAAATTTCATCAAAATCAGAGGTCCCCTTCAAAAGTTATCAGTACTACGGACACATAGATATATAGATAGGTAGATAGATATGTCTATACAGTGTGTTCATTTTTTTATGCTCACCATTGGGATCTCCCAAACTATAAAAGTTACAGCAAAGGTCAAATTAGCAAAGTAGTGCGGAATTATAAGCTGAACAAAATGATGTGTAAAAATCCCAGATATTTCTACTGGTTCGTTCGCTGTGCTCGAAAAACTGTTTTTTGCTCAAAACTTCTTTTGCCTATAACTTTGTTATTTGTTGAAATACAAAAAAACTTTTTAGATAAAAACTTTACTGAAATTTTACGTAGATTTTTAATATTAAAACAAAATTTTTTTACTTCAAACGGTTTTTTAGATATTTTAGACAAGTTGATTATTTTTAATGCAAGTATGTATTTTTTTCATCATCATAAAAAAGGAATAATTTTCCTGGTCACGAAAATACCAGATATGACATATTTATTTATCATAATAATTATTTAATTATAAAAAAATGTGATTAATAAGCAACCCTGAAATGCTAATAATGAGGATGCTTCTAACATGTGGCGCAACAATGGTGTAAATCAGCTGTTTTTCATTTTGTGTTTCATATTTTGTTGCTTACATTGTTGATCAGCTGTTTACCGGCATCCCATGTAACAGCTGATTTACACATTTTATGGGAACCGCGGATGACGGTAAACAGCTGATCAACAATGTAAGAAACAAAATATGAAACACAAAATGAAAAACAGCTGATTTACACCATTGTTGCACCACATGCTAGGAGCATCCTCATTATTAGCATTTCAGGGTTGCTTATTAATCACATTTTTTATAATTAAATAATTATTATGATAAATAAATATGCCATATTTGGTATTTTCGTGATCAGGAAAATTATTCCTTTTTTATGATGATGAAAAAAATACATACTTGCATTAAAAATAATCAACTTGTCTAAAATATCTCAAAAACCATTTGAAGTAAAAACATTTTATTTCAATATTCAGAATCTACGTAAAATTTCAGTAAAGTTTTATCTAAAAAGTTTTTTTGTATTTCAACAAATAACAAAGTTATAGGCAAAAGAAGTTTTGAGCAAAAAACAGTTTTTCGAGCACAGCGAACGAACCAGTAGAAATATCTGGGATTTTTACACATCATTTTGTTCAGCTTATAATTCCGCACTACTTTGCTAATTTGACCTTTGCTGTAACTTTTATAGTTTGGGAGATCCCAATGGTGAGCATAAAAAAATGAACACACTGTATACAGGGTGATTCACGACGAAGTGCAGAAATTTCGGGAGGTGATTCTATACATGAAAATAAACAAGAAAAGTCATATAAACATATGTCCAAAAATCCTTCGTTTAGCCGCTAGCCGCCATTTTGTTTTTTATACGTAATAATTTTTATCTCCGTAACAATTAGATGGATTTAATTCATATTTGGCATGAACCTTTATCCCAACAATGTTAACTTTCAGAAAAAATATTATTATTTTCTGATGTGTATTTTCAAAATGGCGGCCATTTTAAAGTTTCAAACTCAAATTTCTCAAAAACGCAATTTTCGTCAAAATTTTATTCGAGACAAAAAAGTTGACTAATTTAATTATCTAAGCAACGATACCATGTTTGTAAAGATCTAACAACAAATAACGGAGTTATTGAGATTTTTCTGCAAAAAAAAACATAATTTTGCATTATAAACAATGTAAATTTAGGTTATTTTAATAGAAAAATCTCAATAACTCCGTTATTTGTCGTCAAATCTTTACAAAATTGGTATCATTGTTCAGATAATTAAATTTGTCGACTTTTTTGTCTCAAATAAAATTTTGACAAAAATTGCCGTTTTTGAGAAATTTGAGTTTGAAAATTTAAAATGGCCGCCATTTTGAAAATACACATAGGAAAATAATAATATTTTTTCTGAAAATTAACAATGTAGTGATAAAGTGCCATGCCAAATATTAAGTAAATCCATCAATCGGTTACGGAAATAAAAATTATTACATGTAAAAAACAAAATGGCGGCTATCGGCTAAACGAAGGATTTTAGGACATATGTTTATATGGCCTTTTTTGTTTATTTTCATGAGTAGAATCACCTCCCGAAATTTCTGCACTTCGTCGTGAATCACCCTGTATATCCCACCATTATACAGGGTGTTTCCAAACAACCTGGAAATATTTTGTGTGTATATTCTTTAGGCCAAGACAATCACAAAACATCGTACAAACATGGGTCTAAAATTCTTTGTTAAGCCGCTAGCCGCCATTTTGTATTTTACACATAATAATTTTTATTTACGTAACGGATAGCTGTATCAACTTCATATTTGGCGCGAACCTTTATCCTAACCATGTTCATTTTCAGGAAAAAAAATAAATTTTTTCCGCTTTGTATTTTCAAAATGGCGGCGATTTTAAATGTTCAAACTCACATATCTCAGAAACGGCAACTTTTATAAAAATTTTGACAAAAAAGTTGACAAATGTAATTATCTAACCAATGATACCAAGTTTGTAAGGATCTGACAAAAAATAACGGAGTTATTGCGATTTTTCTTAATAAAAACATTGATTTTTCTGTTAAAATGGCCTTATTTGCATTCAATTCAATGCAAAATTGATGTTTTTATGAAGAAAAATCTCAATAACTCCGTTATTTGTTGTCAGATCCTTACAAACTTGGCATCATTGGTTAGATAATTAAATTTGTCAACTTTTTTGTGTCTTGTAAAATTTTTATAAAAGTTGCCGTTTCTGAGATATGTGAGTTTGAAAATTTAAAATTGCCGCCATTTTGAAAATACAAAGCGGAAAAAATTTATTTTTTTCCTGAAAATGAACATGGTTAGGATAAAGGTTCGTGCCAAATATGAAGTTGATAAAGCTATCGTTACGTAAATAAAAATTATTATGTGTAAAATACAAAATGGCGGCTAGCGGCTTAACAAAGAATATTAGACCCATGTTTGTATGATGTTTTGTGATTGTCTTGGCCTAAAGAATATACACACAAAATATTTCCAGGTTGTTTGGAAACACCCTGTATACACACATATGAAAATGGAGAATGGTGTTTTTGGCTTCTGGGGACCTCAAAATGAAAAAGTAAAGTTGTCCCGGGCTTAGGTCTTACCATGGCTACTACCGTAATAGCGTATTCCCTATAGGGAACTTCGCTTAAAGTGTAATTTTAGTCATTTATGAAATATCATTCGTCCTATTTCCAAAAACAAAACAAAAAATCACTGAATATATTCAGTGGCACTATATATTTATACATCTTAAACACCTCTTCAAAAACCTAATAAAACAATCGCTTGAGTTTGAAAGACTTAAAATAAACAAATCTACGATAAAACATGCTTCATATGATTTGTTTGAACATTAAAGGGATATAAAAGAATCGTAGATTTTACCATTGCAAATATACTGCAGGTAGTTAAAAAATTTCCTCTTTTGGTTTAAATGCAATTGAAAAACTCTTAGCCTATCTGACTTTAAAAGTGTTTATGGAAAATCTGTTACATTGGCCTATTATGACGTATAAATTATTTATTGAACACGTTAACCGATGAGCGCAATAGTTGGTAAAACTATAACTAAAACCTAAAACCAGAAGTGCACGCATCGCCAAAGCCATTGCTCGACAGTCCTGAAGCTGCTCAATATCAACGCAGTGAAGAAGGAGCTCATAAATCTCGTGTGACATTACACTCCCAGGTTCTCCCTATTATCGGGATTCCATATTTCCAATGTCTTCTCGGTTGGATTGAGAGGACATCAAGAAAGGGGTTTAAGTTCAAGTAACAACATTTACTTTCAAATATTGCATTCCGTGAATTATGTGTTTACTAGGATCCGTACAGAGCAATTTTTTGCAGTGACATTTCAGTAGTTGGATTTGTTTTCTGCTCGTATCACGTGTTCTTCTATTGCACTATGAATAACTATCAACAGCTATTTGAGTTTTGATTTCAATAACAAGTATTCCCAGTGTTAATTTCATAAAACCGAACTTAAGGGTCCGCCAATCAGAATAGAAATACATCTATATTATTGCAAAACTATAGTGACGATCATTTAAAATTTTAAACGTTAAGATTGATCAAGAAATAAGAGAGGTTGCGTTAAAAACAACTTTACGCAAGGATTTAATTTGTTTATGCTTTGTTTTCGATTTTAAGATATTTTGGAACTATCACATACAATTAATTGAATGGAGTTTTGCAAAAATCCCGACATTTAAGTTTTTTCCCTAACATAATTGAAAAAGTAAATAGTTTTGTATGTTAATATGTTACAAGCAAGATCAGATAAAAATACCCACAAGCCAACTAATCTATACATATTTAAAACGCTAAGGGTTTTTTTTGTCTTGAGAACTCCTCCTACAATTTTCAACCGGTTTTCAAGTTTTTGGTGTCGTGTGATAGGGCTTGGTCTGTAGTTGTTTCCGCCAAAAACTGATGAGAACCGGACTGAGAATACAGGCGCTATCCACCATTGAAATCCAGGACTGCGGAGACAGCAGTTTTCCCCAGTCCTGATTGAAATCTCTAAATTTCCCTTTTAAATAACATTGGGATTGAATAAAGCATTTTAAACATGTGTTAATAATCAGCTGTAAATATGTGTTGTTTTGGTGATACAGATGTTCACAATATTGGATTGGTCGGATGTCATTGATTTAGAGCAAAATGTAACATTTGTATTGTATTAAAATAAACTGCTCGAGTTCGAGCAACACGTACACTAGTTAATGTTAATTCACGCTCGGAGTGATATTCTACAGGTAGTAATATTGGTAAATTGCATATTAATGAAGAATTGCCAATTCGTTTTACAATCTGGCCACCGAGTGTGATGAGAGTGGTCGTTTACCGGTGATTTGGTGGCATAATTGGATTGTGTGCTCTTCGCATGGACCGAATATTTAGTCTGTATTCCTCAATTACACGATTATTAACCGTGGATAGTATTTATCTTTATTCAAAACTTTTGCTTGAGTTATTAAATTATCTTGTTAGAAGAAGGGTATAACAGTTCTACGTTTAAGAGGTAACAAGTTGGATTCCTTGAAAGTAATGAAATTTAAAATAAAAAAAGTGCTGGGTAATTTACAAAAATGTGTTATTTTTGGATTATGTATTTTTGAACAAATAAACTGACGTTTTGGGCATACGAGTGTTTTAGATTTCATTAAAATTAGAAGAAAAATTCCAAAAACAATTTGAAAGCTTAAAGTGAGCATATAGCATTATGGTTTGTTAGCTAATACATTAAAACAAAAATCTTTATAAGATACCTATAAAGGCCTTAATTTCGCATTTAGTTACAAATGAGAACGTAAGCACTGACTGTAATCAGGCAGATAAATTGTTCATGGAAATGTTCAACGTGACCAGACCCGGTGTGGGGTGGAATGTCCGGCAAAGCGAGCGCGTTGTATAACTCTAACTCTTACCTAGTTCGGAGCTCGGAGCGCCAAATTGAAATGAACGCGCATTCATCAGCGAGCTTGAGTGATGGTAATTTATTTCGCCTGACATTAATGGAGCCCGTACATGGAGAGGTGGGTTCCCGCTGCCGACCTCTCAAAGTCGCATTGCTTGACCGGTCGAGAAATATGCTAAAGCAAACATTCAATTTAAATTACTGATTCCTGATGGAGCTATTAATTATTAGCATTAGAAATCCAATGTAAAACACTATAATTTATGTTCATTTAATTTTTTTAATTCAACCTAAAGACATCTTATAAATGCATAATATCTAAATAGTTTCAGTGTACTGTTACTTTACAAAATGCTTTCATGAATAACAGATATAGTTAAATTTGTCATTGCATTATATTTTAGGAAAAATATTTAACACCAAAATTAGTATTTTATTTTTAAATATTAGTGAATATGCCAGTTTTACTTGACAATATATCTAAATTTGCATTGGTATTATCATTGGATTAATGATAAGATTAATCAATAATATGGATTTATAATTGCATATAAGCATCCAACGCTTAAAAATAAATAATTTTGTGATGTGTAAACATTAATTTTTCATCAATTGAACTCAAACAAATTTAATCACCATAATCTATAAAATATTTATGGCGAACTTTCACGAATAAGCGGTTTTAACTAGCGAGGCCCAGGTGAAGCTTCAATTCCAAAGCTATTATCGGATTTCCGTACTTCAAATGTTTGCTCAATGAAAGCAAAACTCATCAGTAATGAAATTTAATTCCAAGTACTTCTGGAAGCTTAGAAAACTAAAACTTATCTCTTCTATAACATGAATGTTTATTTTTTAATGACAAAAATAATGTAAATATGTTTATAACATAATGGCGTATGAGGAACCTGTAGTTAAAACGATTTTTAAAATGGTATAAAAGTGTTGTTGCGAGAATTTTATAAAGATCGAATCCTAAATGCGTATATAAAACTATTTTAAATGTCTATTTTTATTCACTGTGTCAGTCTCTTAAATTATTAGAAGATAACTAAGGTGTAGCTCATTTCAGAGTAGGGAAAAACACTTAATAGGACAGCGTGAGTGCTCGGATGGCTGTCCCAAAATTGTTTTAAAATGTTTTGCAAATCTGATCACAAACAAACCATGGACATCTTGGTAAAAGTTTTATACTGTATATGATTTATAATTATAATAGTACTTATCTTCAAATAATTGACTATACTAACCTTTATATTCGTGAAAAGAACAGTTTGGGGGCAAAAGGGAAAAAGTATAAAAAAGTAATCTTATGAATATTATAATTGGTTTTCAAAAAAGTAAGACGTGACTGTTAAAATGCCGAGGTAAACCTCAATTTCAACTCGATTATTGGTTTTCCATATTTCAAACGTTTGCCCACTGAAACTGAAACTCATCAGCAAAGAATCCATTTTCAATATCATCGGAAGACGTAAAATTGAAACGTATTCTCCCTTAAATTTATCTCTGAACCCGGCTACGGAGCTCTATTAAAGCACCCTTTCATACCTAGAATATCCTCTTTGCTTCTTAAATACTTCCTTTCATTTCTCAATAGAATTTCTCAATTAGGCATGAGTTCAGAGAACATTAGCATATTAATAAACATATTAACCTATATGTTAAAAAACAATTTCACAAAGTTTTTATTTTATTTAAAGGAAATACACGAATTAAAAATGTAATTTTTATTAATTAATCGTGAATAAGCCTCCAGACGTGAAGAATATAACAAAATTGGTTGAAAAACGTTTGTGTTTTACCACCAAAATGTTTCGTGTAAAGATTTTAATGTTTGTTACAGATTCCTTATGGATACGAAAATATCTATTGAACCATAGGCCTACTAACTGTGCAACGATAAGCCTGGGTTATTTTTTAATTCGTCCCATCACAGTTTATGGACAGTTAAAACGGTCATTATTATTTTATCATAACCACTACATAATGATGTTCGCTCGATGAACTCACTAATTTCCATGTCAACAGTCATTAATATGCGAATGGAATAACCAGCCAGTCGCCGTCGGTAACGGCCGCAGCCACTGGACTGTTTATATCATTTAATGATTAACCGTGTTGTCATCATCACTTCGGATGTTGTCAACTGAGCGAACTGCCAACCATTCGATAATGAAATGTATTAACATATGGTAAATAAACATTTTACATTGAGTAATATGTTCAGGAAAACATGAAAAAAAAATTTCTTACAATTTTAAGGGCTTTTATGGTTTACCCTGCGACAGGTGATGATTCTACATACTATGGTAACTAAACAGTTTACTACTGTGCATTAAGCAATCAATTCCTGTGAATTATCATTTATATTGATAAATATAACATTCCTTCAAAAAAGCAATATACAAGGCGGTTACAAATATAAAGGCGCGACCCAATCTCATCGTAGGGCGTGAACCGTTCGCGTTCCGTATTCTTAACACGGTTTCCAATCAACCGGCAATAGCGGTTAGGTTCAACAGCTGTTAAAAATATCAGCTGTTTGTTATGGTCGGCAACATAAAACGGCTCTTCTAAGAAAGTGATCCCGATATTCTGATGATAACCCTGCACGATTCAGTTCACTGGACTTGAGCTCCTAATTAATTATCTTGACTGAGGATTAATTTTAGACATACCTCTACTGATATCGCTAAGATTTTTTCTTTCTCTGGGCATAAAACATTCTTTCCAAATAAATTAACTAACCTAACAACGTCCAAACTAACCTAACAACTGCTGTTTCTTTGATTAAAAAAAACCACGATGATAATTCAAATTGGCCTCAAAACATGCCTAGATAGCGTTGACGTACTAAATTGTGATAGAATGATATAACTGTGTTTATTTTTTTAGTGTAGTAAAATTAAGCCAAAATATGGCTGGAAAATGAAAAAAATTTTGGACAGCCAATTTTTGCTGAAATGTGTTCTATGTCATCCCCTGACCTCCCTCACAAAAGTCCCCTGAAATCCCCAGTGGGCAACATGCCTAAAAATGATGGGATGGCCCTCGTGGAGTCAGAAATAAGTCTTTCGCCGACCAATAGGTTTATGTATATCAAATTAAAGCTCTAAAGTAGTAGAATTGAATGCCGCAAACCCCATCTCAATAGGTTGCTTGAGTCAAAAATGGCAGCCTGTCAAACTTAGAATAAAAATAAAATTTTAATAAAAACGCTTAAAAATGTAATAATATTAGAAATACTTGACCTTTTGAGGTCCGGTTTGCGGCAAACGTTTGCTTGTACAATTACCTTGGCAAATAGGGATAGTTTGACATATGCCCATCATATTACCCTTGAACCACCCTCTCTACATGGACGTCCCAAAGAGGGAGTTTTGAAAAAAATTTCTTAGTCCACAGCCATGCTATACATAATTTTAAAGCCCTTAATAAGGAGAGTACATAGCCGAAAACCAGACCTCAAAAGGTCATATACGTCGGAAGTTATTGCATTTCAAAATTTTGATAGTATTATTTTATTCTAAATTTTGAACCTCTGCCATTTTTCTCTCGACCGTTATATTTAGGTCGGGTTTACGGCATTGTGCTCTACATTTTAAGACCTTTAATTTGATATATACAAACCTTCTGGAACTTATTCAAATTTAGTATGCTTAATATCAAAATATATTTTAACTCCTTATAGGCCAACCCCTCATTTTTGGGCATGATCCCCACATGGGATTGCAGGGGACTTTTCGGAGGAAGGTCAGGGTATGCCATAGAACACATTTAAAAAGAAATTAGCTTTCCAAAAATTATTTCATTTTTCCCGACTAATTTTACTACACTATTTGTGCTCTAAACTGTGCTCTTACTGCGGTTTGCATCAGGATTTATAACACCTTCGACTATGACAACATTGTAAAGCGGTAGCAGTTTGAATAAACATATAAATAAATAACAAAGAATCTGAGAACAATCCTGAAAACGTTCAATCTTCATTTTTTATACAGACCATTTCTGACACAATTTAAACGACCACAAAATCAGTTTAAGTGACTCAAAATTTTGTCTAAAAAATTTCAACACCCTCACTGTTATGTTCGGTTCTGTCCTAGGAATTAACAGATACTGCATTCTTTCCTAGTTGGGAAGTTATAATTTGGAAACTTACTCTTATATCGGCCGAGTATTCTCGATTAGCAATTGAACGACTGAGCTATCCCCCGTGTCAGGATTTGCGAATTGGATTTGTGTTTTCAAAGGTCTCTTAAGTTATTCCAATGACCTTTCCAAAATTTGAATAAATAATAATAATGAAAATGAAACTAATCGAATAACGCAATACTATTTAAGACACCGTACACTGTATGGGCTTGAATTTGTAGGTACGGAACATAATGGCCCAACAGTTCCCTTTGAGAGAGATTTGACATAGCTATCAAGTCAGTCCAGAGAAAAAAGAAATCTACTACCCATGTATCCTATACAGTATTTGAAAAGTAAGTATGACGTAGTAAATTGGGATTTTTATTTGTATGGTCGAGAAACAGTTTCAAAATGTTTAGTTTCATTCTTCAAAACGCATAAAATTCCTTTGAAAGTAACCGAATAAATTGATATTAGTGTTGTCAAAGACTGTGTACATTTTTAGCAATCATTTATTTTCCAAACCATATAATCATTTTGTATTATGTGCAGTACGATATACTAGTGGTCAACTAACAGACTGTAGTAACGGTTTGTCAGTTTTATTCAAAAAATTGATTTCTTTTTCTGGAAAAAGTATCTATGATAAACTCATAGCGATCAGAAGAAAAGGCATTCGTTTGAAAATGGTGTTGAGAAGTGTAGGTTCTCCTGACGCCAAACCAGGGCCATCCCTCAGCGTGAGTGATGTGTTCATTTGTAACTCCGTGGCGGGGGCGGCTCACACCCCCACGACCGTTCCGCCAGTGATTACACTGCCACCGATTACACCTTAAGTACCCCGTGTGACACATATTCTGGCTAATTTACTAATAATTGTTATCCAGAATAGATTTCACAGGAAAGTTTTTATGGGTATAAAAAATACATTCAGTTTTTTGTTTTTGATTTGTGGGTACTGATTAGAAAAGTTATACAATATTTCGTTTATCACATGAACTACTTGAATGCTCACATTTCTAAATGCTTTCCTAAGAACCTTCAATGAGCAATTTAAAAAGCGAATAGGAAAATCCCCAATACCATGCAAATAAGAATGAAGATCTCAAACATGATAATGCCCAGGTGCGGATTATATCCCTAGGCCGACAACACAGAGAGAGTAACATTCAGCACATTAACAATAGAGGTGTACCGGTATCATCGACGGTAGTGCTAACACAGGTAATGTAATAAACAAGGAGTAATAGGACCCAAAGGCGACAAGTTGTGCTCCTGAACCAGGACGGCGCCTGAGACGGTTCTAGATAGTTGAATTTCGTGCTGCTCTATAACATCAAGAATGGGATTTAAACTACAGGGCGATTGAAAAGTCACTGACGATTTTATTTTTATCATTATATGGAAACTATAGATGTTACGTAGACAAAGGAGAGGCACAATACCATTAATGGTGGTTAGGTTTGTTGAAACAGGCAACAACCGGGGTTAATAGATTAATCTATGCAATTGATGGAAAGGTTGGGAGGGGGTATGAGCAGAAATTGCACTAAAAGTACACAATGTTAAATTCAGTTTTGCAATTTGAAATTTTTGGAGGGCATCAAATGATTACCCGAAATGAAATGATGGCTCATTTTTTAATCTCTATAATTATTCGAAGGCCTAAAAATGCCAAACATCAATTTTTCCCTTTTACAACCCCATAAAGCCCCGTTACCACAATCTGATCATCCTGGTTTGCGAAATCATGAAAAATAACTAGACTTACACTTCCATACCAAATTTAATCATAATTAGAGTTTTTTTTTCAAAAGTTATCGGGACCACGGACACACATGAAATTGAACGAATTGTGTGTTTGGCTTCTGGGGACCTCAAAACGAAAAAGTATTATGGTCCCGATTTAGGTTTTACCCAAGGCTATTAAATAACTTACCATGAGTATGCTACCGTAATAGCGCATTCCCTATAAGGAAATTCACTAAAAGAAGAAGACATCATCTAAATTTGTGGCTCAGATGATAGCTTCGTAGAAAAAAAACCGGGTGGTTCATTATTCAAACTGAATAAGTTCATCTTTTGTTTTAAGAAAGATGTCCTCTTTTGAACGTCCCCATTTTGATCATAAATTACTATTAAATTGTTGACTATCAAATATTCAATAGTTTTGTAAAAACATGTTAACTTTGTATCCGACATTATCTATTTGTCGTAGCTTTATTCCAATAAAATAAAAAGTATTTAGCTTTACGTGATTTTCAAGTTGTTCAACTACCGTAACTAAACAGAATTGCTTGTAGAAAACTGTTGTTCTAAAAAACAAATACTTGGATAATTATTCTAGATACACTGAGCTTGCACCATTGTTGAGAAAACCCCCTTGATATTAAAGAATGATGGTTTTAAAAAGCTAGTATCGGCGGTGACGCGCCGACAACCACTTGACTGAACATCAAATCTACTCCTCCCGACACTGATTGATGGAATGGTCATGTTTGTGTGGTCTACATTCGACATTCCTCTTAGAGATAAAGGCTACATACATTATTAGCAATGCCAATGTCATAATCGATGTACGAGTTTAATTGTTAAAGCTTATTTAATTACTAAATTTAAAACTGTTGTAGACTAATATGAAATTGGAATTACGTATTGACAATTAAAACATAATAGGCATAATCTATAAACATAAATCTCGAAACATAAAACATAATCTCTTGATAAATATGAAGAGATATGGAGACCATGTTAGTAAAATGTAATAGAAGATTTATTTCACTAAAAATCTTTTAGAATTAATGTGCTACATGAAAATTTTATTATGAGTACCTCTTCCACGATTGAGTATTCTTGAATAATTCCATTATTACTTCGCTATTGTCCTCTCATGTCCAATAAAAAAAAACCGTTATTCAGTCCACACTATCATAAGATAAAGACGAAAAACTTCTTTCGTCCTCGTCAGGACTATCGTTTAAATCTCCCCCAGGTATGTCCTGCACCGGATGCAAAGGAAGAGCAGACGTGCCTGCGCCAGGTGGATTTTTACTCAGCCTTTCGCGAATTTTCCGCAACCTCTTTAATATTACGGAATACCTAAATTTTCCTCTCCAATCCCCAAAAGGATCGTTCATATTTTGATCGTTCAGTTGCGCTTTGCTTTGGGCGACGGCTTCGTAGAAGTCGTAGTGTTGGAGGAATCCCACCTCCATGGCTTGGCGCAACGGCTCGGGCAGGGATACTTGGTAGTCGTCGTCCAGCATGCCGACCACGGCCACTCTCAGCGTTTCGTGTTGTATGATCTCGTTGTACCTCTCCGCATCCCCGGGTGTCCTCTCCCTGTCGAACCCCGGCTCGTTGTAGTAGGGGTTCTCGGTCAGCAGGCTCTGGATGGAGATGAGGACGCTGGACAGACTCTGCGCGGGACTCCAGCCGGGCCCCGCCCATGTCCCCAGGATGCTGAGACACACCTTCCCGTCCTTGTACAGGTTGGGGTTGAACCGCACCTTACCTCCTCCGGTAGTCATGAACTTCACCTTCGGAGCCTTGATTGGATAGTCCGCCGGGAACCTCACGATGAAGTAGAAGAAGCCCCCTTCGTAAGGCGTGTCGGCAGCTCCCGTGATGAGAGCGTGGACTAGGGTCAGGTCGTTTTCGTCTTCAACCACAACGATACCTGGAGGTGGGTCGCTGTGGAAGGCCATCATGTCCCTCTTGATCCTCAACAGGCTGTGGCCCGGCTGATGCAGCGCGTGGGCTACATTGTGCGTACTGAAAGGGTCCCAGTCGTTAGCCATTACACGAATGCTCCTCCTGAATCAGCCGTGTCACGAAACGAAAGGGTGACAGGCTCCTGTCTTTATATTGGCAATTTTAAGCCCACTACGATCATAAAAGGAATTGACGCTATTACGTAAACTTTAGAGTTCTATAAAACAAAGAATGATGCATCAAACTAGTCCGTGTGTTTTAGGTAACATATGTTTAGTTACCTTTTTTTGTCAATAATAATACATCGGTTTTGAGCAAAATATTTTATATCATATGTTAAACATAAATTTAATACATTTCATTAGAGGTTTATGGATTATATATTGGAGTCAAATAATCTAAACTGATGTTCATATGTTGCACGAATATTTGAGTCTGTAGTGCCACGAGTACACAGGATACTTTATTTAGTGCACCGACGATGCAACCTGGCGAATGTGACTAAGGGGCGAGTGGCGGACAGACAAGATAAATTGAACGAAATTAATTAATCTTCAAGGTCAAAAGGTGTCCTGAGTGTATTAATTTAATGTGATAATTTTCTCTATAAAAGAATGAGAATCAAATTATTAGACAACTTTTGCCATATAAATGTTGGTGTGGTCTATCATCATAAAATTAGGGATGGCGAACAAATGTTAATTAAATATTTTTAACTCGTTGAGAGACTTAAGGCTAAAGTGACAACACTCAGCTTTCTTATACGCATAAAAATAATTATTAAGGGCAATTTGTTTTGAATATTGCTTTATAGTTTTTTTATAATCCTTTAGCATTATAAGACACTTATAAAAAATTACGCTGAATCTTTCGTTCCAAAAAAAGTTTAATTAAAATTTTTATTGTTTCCTCGACTTTTTCCTCTAGGTTAAACTCGTTCTTTGAGCCCACTGACAGCTGGTATATATAACTTATTTGTCGCTTTCTTTCCTATTATAACAATCGTACGATTAATAGACCCGTTTATAAGTGTTGAATTCTGCTGTGTGTTTTTTTAAATTCTAAATGTCGATTATAAAACATGTGTTGTTAAAGTGAAGATCACTTAAACAAACTCAGAGTAAGACTATTAAAGAGTTTTTGCAACATACGGTAAACCTTACGGTAAACGCTAAACTCTATTTTTATATTGGCAAATTTACGAATAATTTGCAGTTCAGAGTGGTGCAACCGGATAAATAATATATAAAACTTACCGCTGATCACTTTTCAACAAGTTTTTCTCAGCTTCAAAAAGTGTAAATAGGTAAATCAACCATAAATGAAAAAGCGTTTAGCGTTAACGTATTTATTTACCGTATGTGCAAAAACTCTCTATATGTAAAGTTATTGCAACTGATGTTAAAGTGATTGGATACCTAAAGTAAACATTTAAGTATAGCCAATGTTTTTATACGGAGCAAAATTTGGTTCTGTATACATTGGAATGGATTATTAAACATTTTTTTGCAGTAAATTCCAAAGCCCTATAACTAGATTTTTAAAAATTGTGGTAAATTTTCTAACATTACGGAAGATAATAAAAAATATTATAGACATATATTTTCCTACTTTTAATAACAATAATATATTTGTTTGACATCCAATGATGTATCTATCATACAGATCATAAACAAGGCTGTGCGTTGTTTATAAAAATGAACATTGATTAATACCAAAAATACTGTGGATCAGCACAGCGCAAAACTAATGTTTAAGAGCGTTTTAAAATTACTCATGATATTCTAGTACATTGGGCATATGTATAAATCATGTACAACAACGCAGAAAGCATCCAGTTATGCATATGGCCATCACTACTGTCATCGTGACAGAAAAATATGTTCCTCGCACCAGCTCCAAGCGTTGTCTCGGTCTTGAAAACAACTACTGTAATTCCAATAAAATATGCCTTATAACAGCATGTTTTATGTAAACTTTGTCCCGTATTTTATAGTACTCGTAAAGCCAGCATAAAATTAAGTATAATTTTGAGATACACTTCTACAAGAAAACATTCTGTACTAAAAAAGATATTTGTTTCAAAATGCATTAGATGGTTTAAAGTAATCAATAAGTAGTTACCAAGTAGTAATTAAGAGGATCACAGAATTTATGAATCTAGTACAACACTAAATGGAATCTAGTTGGGAAATTGAATGGTCTAGCCAAGGGAGGTCTTAGGCATATGTAATGTACATAAAGCCAGGGTCTGAACATGTACGTGTTGAGGGAATTACATGATGCATAGCCCCACTCAACATAACAATATGCGTGGCTCCCAAGTGTGTAGTGGTGTTCCATACGCTTGGCTCACAAAGCTAGCCATATAACACACGAATCTGGGATTGTTTCAATGAACAATGTTCTTATTAAACATGGAAAACTATGTTTTAAACTATGTCCAAAGAGTGAATGTAGAGTGAATTTCCAAACTAGCATTTTCTAGCTTTGGATGCGATAGTCTAACATAGTTGTCTTAACACACGACAAGCGTCAGATGCGATAGTCTAACATAGTTGTCTTACACAACAAGCGTCAGATGCGATAGTCTAACATAGTTGTCTCAACACACGACAAGCGTCAGATGCGATAGTCTAACATAGTTGTCTTAACACACAACAAGCGTCAGATGCGATAGTCTAACATAGTTGTCTTACACAACAAGCGTCAGATGTGATAGTCTAACATAGTTGTCTTACACAACAAGCGTCAGATGTGATAGTCTAACATAGTTGTCTCACCACACGACAAGCGTCAGATGCGATAGTCTAACATAGTTGTCTTACACAACAAGCGTCAGATGCGATAGTCTAACATAGTTGTCTTAACACACGACAAGCGTCAGATGCGATAGTCTAACATAGTTGTCTTACACAACAAGCGTCAGATGCGATAGTCTAACATAGTTGTCTTACACAACAAGCGTCAGATGCGATAGTCTAACATAGTTGTCATCACACACGACAAGCGTCAGATGCGATAGTCCATAAAGACAGCTATAGACCCTTTTGCTTGTTATATGGACAAGTTTTGTAGGGACCGCTCTCTCTCTTCCACTAAAACTAAACTATACATACTATCCACTAACTATATAGATACAACTATCTATATAGTTAGGTAATAAAGTAGGCTACTCCGAAATCCGAAAATAAAAATCAATTTAGGATCTCCTTTGACTTTGTATTTAGGGGTGTATTTTTTCCTCTCAGTAAGCACAATTTCCAATCAAGTATTGATTATGGTTAAATACCCCTCGTCGCAGCAGACCTGCGTACTCAGTGAATTTCCAAATTAGTAATATTAATTTTGACCACATAAAACTGTAAACCAAATAAAATCACATGCTCATAAATAGGGAAATAAATGTCTATTCTCCTTATGATAAATATAGAGAGAGTATGCAGGTATGCTGCCCTGTGGAACACTAAAAGTAGGTTTTTATAAAAAAAAATTATTTCGACCATATGAAGCCATTTATTAAGTTTCATCAATATGTGTCCATTGCTAAAGAAGTTTGCCTGTTCTCCATATGATTAACATGGGAAAAGAGTATGCAGGTTTGCTGCCACGATATAAGCACAAAACCAAGATTTTTTACCATAAATGGATGAATCTCAACCAAATGAAGCTGAATTCCAAGTTTCATCGAAAAATATTGGTTAATAAGTGAAATATTAACACATCCCAATTCTCCATAAGATTAACATTGGAGCCCCAAAATACAATGTACTGTCTTTAGACTTTGTAATATCTCCGTAAACAATAGCAATGTATACCAATAGAGATAGAGCAAAGCTTCAAAATACTAAATTGTGTGTTTTTTTGAGCTAAATCCAATGGTCAAAATAAAAAATTTTAAAATTTACAAAAAATCCATTTGTTTATACAAAACCCCCCAAAACTACCCCTTCCGGTAGGTCGATATGTCTAGTTTACGAACTTATCCGAATAAACGTAGGATTATACATCTCTACCAAATTTGGTGTCGATCGAGAGTTATCGTGTCTAGGGACACATACATATATACATATATGTACATCTATATTAATAAAATTAGAGTTTTGTCTGTACGTTGCTTAGAATTTTGAAATTTTTGGTTATTTTTACTTTCTATGCATCGCAGAATCCAAAATCGGTGTCATCTAAATTTCTTTTCCTCTGTCTGTCTGTCTCTCTGTCATTCTGTCTGTAACGCTCATGGGTCCTATTTTGTCCTCTTTTCACTGGATAACGACTTTACCTAAGGGTCTAATTTTTTTCATGTCATAGACTAGAGTGGTGTGAAGGTTCATTACAACTTTAATTGACTTAGCGACCTTAGGGCTTTGCCCCATACTATGTCAAAGTAGCCAAGTTGTGCTAAAATGCCAATCTTTAATCTCTTTTCACACGACAAGGGCTTTAGTAAATGATATGAAAATTTTTATTATTGTTAAATATTGCAATTAGAATGATTTTAGCTGCTCTAAAGCATCGTTCGTCAAAAAGGCTCTGCCTTATAGTAAAAGAAATATTCAATGTTAATCTTATGGGAATATTTAATTCTACCTTTTTATCTACCATCTACGCTCTTTAATCAGCTGGATTAGACAGTTTGTCATTTTCACCACAGATGGCAACACTAAAAATTTTAAATACAGACTCTTTCATATCTAACTCTTTAACTTTTCACTGGCCTAAATACAGTGAATAAAGCCAACTAATTCTTGGATCTAAATATGAATATTAAAATATTTTATGGAAATTATTACAAAACGAGTTTTGACCCTTAAATCTTAAAATGTTTCTTATTATCATTACAAACTGATTTTCGTTCCCAATTTAGCTTTCATTGCACGTTCTGACAAAAAGAGGTGTATTTCATCAAACACAATATGTAGTTAAAACCAATTAGGTTTATAAATTGCTCAATCTTTCAAGTAGTTCGGGTATAGTTGGGGCAATATTAATGTGTAAGAACTTGATGAGTAGGGTTCTTATGAAGAAGTGAGAAAGTCGCTCAAAAAAAACACTCATAGAGTGTAATTTTCATACTGTAATTTTCATTCAGGGATCATGATGATTGGTTGAATGGAATCAGATGGTTTAAGAACATATTTGCAGAAGTTTGTTATTGTTTTTTATTTTTCATCACACTACATCGATATCACCTGTTTTCGACCCTCACTTCTACCAACGAAACACCTGTTTTGCCGGCCTAGGCCGGCAAAATTTTCCGGCCTAGGGCGGTAATGGAAACTGTAGCAGAGAAATCTAGAATATTAGAAGGTATTTAACAACAACAACAACAAATAACAAATCAGTGACGTAGTTAGTAGTTCAGCTGATAGCAACTGTTAAATATGTATGACGTAGATGGGAAAATAGTGCTAATCCGTTGGAATCAGCTGTAGTCACTTACCGTTAGAGTATAAGTTTTGGTGACCTTAGCTGATGTGAAGTGGTTGCCTAGCAACCAGAAACTCAAGCAGTACATCTCGCTAGGTTA
Source organism: Neoaliturus tenellus (assembly GCA_030545055.2). Lineage (NCBI taxonomy): Eukaryota > Metazoa > Arthropoda > Insecta > Hemiptera > Cicadellidae > Neoaliturus > Neoaliturus tenellus. The sequence continues at coordinate 90,222,904 of CM061534.1, forward strand.
GTTGAAGTTGAGGTTATTTTGTTTGTTATGAACGAAAAAGTAATTTTTTAACTTGTTTAGAATTTATTGGATTGTGTAGTGTGATGAAAAATATCGTTCATAACTCGTGCCGAAAGCGTTTTGCCAACCCTCGATCGTTTCAAGTTCTCGACTTCGTCTCGAACTTGAAACACGATCTCGGGGCCGGCAAAACGCCACTTTCGGCCCTTGTGACGAAATATACTATTGTGTAAACAAACAAATATACTTATTTTGACATTTAGAAGGTAAAAAGAGCGTTTCCCGTGGCAATAAGGAAAAATAATCAAACCATCAATGCTTAATTTTTCTCCGTTTTTCGACATAACTTTTTAACATGGGATGTCACTATTTATTCGGTTTTGTATACATTGGCAACAAATGAGGTTTTAGGTAAAAAGGTAGTCTAAATACAAAAAAATTGAATTAAGTAAACCTAGTATCTACACTGCGGCTCGGTGCCTATAAACGGTTACTGACAGAGGTTGCGTTGTTTTACTTGGTTTGGGAATTAAAATTTCAACTAATTTTGAATTTATATTTAATATTGTACATGTCTGTACATATCTTTCATGGGTAGAACAAGATGCAGGGGTGGAATACATTGGATTTGGCATATAGCTATCGTCACACCAAATCAAGGATTCAATATTAGATTTCATAAGAATCTATAATATTTTTTACAAGTCTGAGTTTTCTTAAATCGTCTATGAGTTTATACTCATATAACTATAAAGTAAATCACCATACGAATATAAATGTTTAATTAAACTGCAACAAAATCATTAATAGAATTAACTTCTAGACTAAATGAGAAATGGATTTAACAAGATTTTGACAAATGTACCTGGTAGCTAATAAGCATAAAACTTGATATCTAGATACGTTAGAATGAACCAACTGAAGGTTATATATTGAATTTATGAAATCACTAATATCATTCGTTTAATAAACTGTACACACACCCCGTGCGAAGAACACAGCTATATACTATATATACTATATTTAAAATTTTAATTACTATTATTTTTAGTCTCTGGACACCTAAAAACGAAAAAGTAACATGATCCCGGGCTTAGGTCTTACCACGAGATCTACTGTAATAGCTTATTCCCTATGGGAAATTCGCTAAAAGAATAAACAACAAACAAGAGAATATTAACTCCTACTTCCTTATGTGTGTTTAAATGAAACACCGCATTTTTTGAAAAATCATACAGTACTTGGAACAGCTGACCCAAATATACAAACGCTCAGAGCAGCCGGTTCTATTTGTATATGACAACGTTGTAGCGTGTTTGAGTTGAGTCAACACCAGAGGCAGTAAAACTTTAACTGACTGAAACTTCGCTCAACTCCGACACGCGCGACTTGCAAGTAGGACTTGCCAATCCGCCGTCCGGGTCGCGGACGATTGAAAACTTCTCCCAGACTAGAAATTCATGCAGAACGTTAGTGAAAAGTTGAAATAAGGTGTGAAATATGTCGAGATCTGTCCAAATTAGCTGCGCCATACTTGTTCGCTAATATTGAATAAACTACAATAGTATGGCTGTTAAAATATTTATGTTTCATTTTATTTTGGTGAGAAATGTCAGAAGAGGTGGGTTTGTAGCTGTATAAACGTTGGAGCATACTTTTTGTTTAGAGTGTGTATTAACTGCTGTAATGTAAAAAGCAAGTCTTAAAAGATAATATAATTATTTTTAAGATAAACATACACATTACTTACTGGTAGAAGAGGAAATAGCACAAGCGTCAAACCATACCTGGAAATAAACAATTAGTTTAGGTAATTATCGATTGGAAAATTAGGTACATTCGTTACGAAAATCGTATATTTTAGTGAATTTAAGCACACATATTTAACGACTAAATCCGTACCCAGAAAGACCGTATAAACCTATCTGTACTATGGCAAAGTTGTCTCCATTCATTACTAATCCCATGAATTATCACAGTATTAGGGTTGAAACTGCACAAATGCCAATCACGATTGCCCGAAATACAGGACTGAAAAAAACTGCAAAACTTCCAACTACACGATGTGAATAAAATAAATTTATTTTGATCCCGATGCGGCCCAGTAAGACTATCTGACTGGTTATAACAGAAAAGTTACTAAATAAATGCTTTCGTAATAGATATATTTAAAAAGGATTGAGCTGGTTAAGCAGCTGGATGAGCATTTTTTATTTAATCTTTTGAGACGCGAGTGAGCACGGCGACAGTGCATACGAGCTCGTCCAAGACGCGGACAGTGGGACAAACGAACTCAGAACTCGTGTTATAAATAATTTACTTTCCATATCGTAGTATACGAATATGACGTAATCAAACAACGTCAAAGCCGAATATCATAAGGTGAATATACAAATATTAATTAAATTAGAATAAAATAGAATAGTTACGAAAAAATATTATAATTTGTTCTCGTCTGTTATATACTTTTGTCCCAGCTGGTTTGATAACAAGTAGGCCGACACGTGGTTTCCTTAAGTAATCGTCAACTGTGAAACGACAATTTGAGCAGTTTGGTGCCGTGATCCTCTTTGTATCATCAAACTCGCGTTAACCCCTTCTCCCCTCGCCAGTAAACCCACCCTTCCCTCCCTGCCGTCGCAACTGGCGCCTCCACTATGGGGTTGTAAACCGCAGGCAGGTCGTGACAAGAGGCCATAAAACTTGCGAGGTCCTTCCAAGGCGCGCCTGAGTAAAGTAGAAACAAACACACGGAAGTTTTAAAACTTATTCACTTAAAAATAAAAAAATAATAAATAATAAAAACTAGTCGCTCCATGCATTTCTTGTTATAAATATCCAAATAATAAAAGCATAAATCAAGAGCTAACTCTGTAAAATCTTATTACATCATTATTAGAGTGAAAGGAGGATCTCGTGCAGCACAATCATGATTGCTTTGACATTATAGCCCGATTTTTAGTTTTTTGTTCTTTTTTGTCGTTTTTGTTTTATTTCATTGTTTCATACCAGCTGGTATTTCCACATCGCATCATATTGTGTATCAGTTTTAGAATATTATTGGAAAGGGGTTTTTTTAATCGGTTTACTTTAGAACTGTTACTTTTTGACAAGGAAATTTACCATCACAACTTTTTTCAGGAAGCGTGGGCTTATAATTTCGCTCGGTTACTGTTTTCGAGATCCATGTCTGTCTAGAGAGCTAGTGCAATGTTGGCGATCATCGACAGAGCAAGGAGTGGGTTAACAGGCTGGATCTACCGACAACAGTTTACGCAACAAGCCGGGCGAGGTCAATGTCTAGCCTCTTCGGGCCCCAGGTCACCTATAGGTGACATTTTATTCTGTTCTCTAGCTCCCTGGTGGAGAAAGCTAGAACTTCTACAACTAGTTCTTGTGATTCCCTAAGGATAGCAGCACCTCTCAGATAGCTTTGTTTTTCTCTATTTCCTGTTTTGAGTTTGCACATGTTATAGAAGAAGGCGGATCTTCCACAGCATGTGGTACCGGTGTCTGATGAAAGTATATATCTTATAATTTCTGTACAAGTTGTTAAATATTGTTTACAAAAATTAACAATGCTGCCAAATGACTAAGAAAAAGAACCATGTGGTTGCCTAGTAACTAGCACATTTATTTTTGGTGCAGTAATGTTACAAACTTTGATGTCACCTATAGGTGACAGTGGGACCTTACATTACAAAAATTTACAATGGGAGAAATAAATTGTTTTTATCTGGCAATAATAAAGTTAGTGAATGTTACTTTACGCACATATTTTACTTATTAACGGAAAATAAAACATTTCTACAATTAGTTTTATTTTTTCTAATTATTAGAAATCTGTTTATATTATTAGTAATAAAAACAAAATTATTTTTTATTATTTTCACAATATTTTACTATTTTTATTTTTATATTTTATTATTTAGTTATAATTATTACTAAAAAATATTTTCTAATTCTTTAAATTTTATTATTTTAAATTTTATGTGCTAAATGGGCTGCCTGACCTCGAAGACGTCATTTTGGCAAAAGACCTGTCAGATATTGAGGGATTCTGAAGTGATAAAGACGCCAAAACCCATTTTGTGTCTAATGCCTTGAAGACGATATTATTGGAAACAATCAATCTGAGTCACCCATAAAGAGGGAAAAAGTAATTCCACTTCTGGGTGATGCACTGAGAACCTCAGGAGCCCAGCACCTCCATGAAATTCCTCTAGATGGGAAACTCACTATGCCGTATATCCATACTCCAGGATGCCGAAACCACAAATGTAGATTTTTATAAACTATTACGGCAAATTACAAATTACAAATAATGCATAGTTGCAAAATGTTTACTTTCTTGAATAATAATAAGAACTTTTTTAAGATTTTCCATGAAATATGGTAAGTTTTTACGCTCCGCGAGGGTTTTCAATTTGGAAATTTTTGTTATGTAACATTTTGTTCAAAACTTAATATTTCATAAACATTCATTGGTAATGTTAATGTGCAGGTAAATTCTTTCAAGTTTTCAATAATGAATTTTGTTCAAAACTTACAAGTTTTTATCTACATTATTATTTTGCCATGTTAATTTTTTGGCAAATTCAGTCCCGTTGTCACCTATAGGTGACACGTGTTTTTTTTGTAAAAAAAAAATTTTTTTGATAAAATAAACACAAATCTGGGTTTCTTGATTTTTTTCTAACCCAAAAACACAAATAAGCCCAAAAAAATATTTGTATTTTTAGCTTGGGTCCGAAGAGGCTAGGCCAGATGTCGACTAGGTATCGGATAATTAAATGAAGGCTGGGAACACACGACGTGTGGGCGACGGGAGACGGGCGTGCTGTACTAGCGCCATAGTTCTATCATGGTTCTATGACCAGCCGCCGTACCGTCGCGTGCGGGGATTGTAGGGGAAAGGGCTACAAAGTAATGAAGTTCGTATGACGCTTGGGTGCTTGGTAAAAGTAATGAGGATACAAACAAAATATTTCAAGGGATCTAGCACATAATTTTTATGCAATAACAAGTTTTGATACAGATTCAGCCCTTGAAAAACTTAGTTTCGTCTAAAAAAAGAGTTTGCAAATTGCACTTTTTAACAAACTAGTATACGTGTTGCTCGAAATCGAGCAATTTATTTAAATACAATACAAATGTTACTTTAGCTCTAAGTCAATGACATCCGACCAATCCAATGATGTGAATATCTTCAATCGCCAATAACTACACGTATTTACAGCTGATTATTAACAGATGTTTCAAATGCTTTATTCAGTCCCAATGTTATTTAAATGGGAAATTTTGAGATTTCAATGGTGAATAGCGTCTTTATTTTCAGTCCGATTATCATATTTTTTTGGCGGAAACAACTACAGACCAAGCCCTATCTAACGACACCAAAAACTTAAAAATCGGTTGAAAATTGTAGGAGGAGTTCTCAAGACAAAAAAACCCTTAGCGTATTAAATAAGTATAGATGTCTTGTGAGGTGTCATTTTGGTAAAGAAATAACAACGAAAGGTACAAAAATACTATGCTTTGTTACTACAATAAATTACTGTAGGCCTAGTAGTATTTGTAGCTACTAATTTAAATACTTACGCCCCCAACACACTAGCTGTCGAACATGTCAGGCGAACATGTTGGGACCTGACGGCTCGTTCAAAATGTTCAAAAGTCTGCTCCATCCCAACATTTGACATACTTCTCGCGGTATGAAGAACACCTCAAATGTAAGGTTGGATGTAGGGTCCAGACGTCAGGTCAAGTTCGTCTATCGTGTTCAATAGTGTGTGAGGAGCTGTTTTAGTTAGGCAGTGCTTTCGAACCGAGCATCCGACCGAAAAAATCGCCGAGCATGTTGGGATAGAGCCCACAGACCATCGAAGAACATGTTGGACGAGCCTTCGGGTCCCAACATACTCACCTGGCGTGGTCGACAGCGTGTCGACTTTGTATTCAGTCTTTCAAATAATATTTTTAAAGAAACCCACATGTAAAATATCTAAATAGCCTACACAGTACTGTTAGTACATCTAATTCGAAGACAACGCTGAGTTAAGTGTGTATTGTATTAACTAGACCTTCAGAGCTATATGACAAGAGATTAAACTGTAACATTTTTATATTTTGTATTTTCACAATTATCTTCATTTTCTCTGTTTCACAATCAGTTAGAAGTTCAGTGGGTTTCAGTTGATAATGAATCAGGTGCGGCGAGACAAGAGAAAGTGCGTCCTTGACTTCGACGTCTGAAGACCAATGGAAATTGTTTACTAACAACACGGGTCATTCATTACTCTAGCGCTAGCGCATACACAAGGCGCTAGTCACATCGTAGTAACACACATCATATATTACTGTAACTCACCCAACTATTTTATGATTCTTGAGAACACATTATACGAAATTATTTATAGTAGAGATCGCCTAATGGTAGAAATTCAACAAAAATTTTGGACAAAAACATTTTATAACTGAAACATCTGTTCTTCCTGAAATGTTAGCATTTTTCAAGCTGTTAAATGATTCAACCAATTACTGTACCCTTCTTCCACAAGATAACATTGAAACTTTGAAAGCCTTTAGGGTGTAGCGTTGGCTGCCAATGTAAATTATAATGGGATTCTGCTCATCTACAGGGCCACTACCTTTCTAACGATACAGGTATAAGCAGATTTTTTCTACGATTCTTACAAGCTGAGAAAAAAAGAGGAAAAGAAACATGCTAGCATAATAATAGAGAGATTACAAGACAACTTTCTACGGTTTTCTATTTTAATACACAAAATTTTCTTAGGGTAAATATTTCGAGAAAATATGAGTTGTAAATTCTACTAGCTGTTTGTGACAACTTGGCGTGTTATGTTTGAAAAGACGTTTTTTCATTAATTTAGTTGTTGTGGTGCAGACCTTAAATTATTGATATTTCAGTTTAGTTAACTCTTAGACAAATCAAAGTAAATACTAATTTTGTTTATCATCCTTCATTCAGAATTTAGACACGCTGATATGTACACTGCCGAAAATACTGCGTATACAGGTGATAGATATTTAATTTACTGTTGAATAGCTATCAAACTACAAAACGGTGCATTTCACAACACTCATTAAAATCCGATTACAAATCAAACATTGACATTTCTAAAGATGTTCAATGAAATATGTTCAAATAACTAAAAATACTTTATTAAAACCGTCTATAGGCTTTTAACAGGGTGAATCGTGAGTGAAAAACTATATTGGAAGATAATGATTTCTAAAAATCCGAGGAAGGTGTTGTGATACTGTACTCGTGTTGGGGGATAATTTGTCGGGGAGCTTTACCTGGCGCGGATACAATAGAGAGTTTCCCATTTATAGAGGCGATAAGAGAAATGGCTGGCGTCGAGGTTCGTGTTTGCCGACACGCACGGTACGACGCTGACGCGCATGCGCGCACATACACACCATAGACAACCGCTAACATACACACAACATACAGTGTTACTATAACTGTATAGCACCCGAAAAGTTTATTAACTCAATATGATACATAACATGTCGACAATCTAAACATATAGAAGGGAAAACCCTCACTCACTCACTGACTCACCCACTCATTCATCACTAATTCTCCAACTTCCCGACTAGCTAGAGAGGGGGGGGGGTACTGAAATTTGCTATACTTCTTTAGGCTTAAAATAGGAAATTCTTACTATTTTCATATTAATATTCACGAAGAGCTACGCCCTAAACGTCCTCAAAGTTACCATATTATTCTTGTGGAAGCAAAATTGTTGTAATCTATGATTATTTAAAGGATCATTAATTTTATAATTCTCCTTATTTAAATTATTGATTGAAAATTGGTAAAAAAATAATAAATAATAAATGAATAAAAAACTAGACGATATTATAGTCTTGCGGCGAGTGAGCGTAGCGAACAAGCTAAACTGACGGGGAGTGAGCGCAGCGAACGACCTCACCTGAAGGGCAAAAAATTCTCAAGTTGCCATTGCGAAGCATGCCTTGTCAGCTAGTATACAAATAAAACTTCAACGAAGTATTTTATTTATTTTGTTTAGATTTTTAACCTATTTATTAAACATTTAGGAATACAGACCATGAGAAAAATCTTGGCCATTTTAAATTTGAAATCAATATAAGCTTCAAACATCACTATCAACAGGTTTGTGATCCGAAAACCAGTTCATTTGTCAACAAAGTAAACTAAAACTTTATCAGTAGCTGAGTAACCGTAAAAGTCAAGTGAATTTCGTCGCCCCATCAACGAGGCACGATAAAGAGCAACAGAGAAGCGCCCGACAAGCCATTCGGCTCCGTTTACAAAATGAACACACACAAACATCAGACACAGACGAGCCCGCATCAACCATCACCACAGCGCCGCCATTCAATGGACTTTCACTCGTTAAAAGCTCGGGAAAAAGGCAATCCACTCATTATATGGCTTTGAACAGGCGAAGTAGCTTAGAATGAGCCAACAGCCGTAGTTAAACTCATTTAAATTTTATGGTTAAAATCGTGTGAAACTTTACTTTTTATATGTTTAAATAATTTATACAAATGTGCAAAATTCATTTACCTTGAATTTCTTAGTATATTTTTAAGATTTTCTAATTTTATTAGGCTAATGTTTAAAAAGCGAAATATACGGTATAGAAAACTCTGGCAGAAACTCTGAAAACAGGTTTAACTTTTAACTCATCAGGAAGAGTATATTGAAATTCTTCCCTTCATTAGCTAACGTTGGGAGAACGCCTGATTTAAAATGGAGTTTCAACGCTCTCATATTTAGGCTATTTTGCACTCAAATCTACAGGAAATCATTTGAACGCTTTATTAACTCATTTCAGATTGAATTATTCGGATGAATATGAATAAGGCGAGAGCTCTTCAGAATCTATGAGGAAACTATTTGAAACAATTGAACAACTTGCATTACTTTGAAAGAACTCATTCGGAATTTGGCTTCTTTTGCCTTTTAAAAGGCCTTAATTTGCTTTGTAAGATGGTTCGTTCGGTTGTTTTCAAACTTACGCTTCACATTGTATGTGGAAGATACATAACTTACATAAAAATATATTTAAATCCTTCAGAGTTACTTTTTTATTAAAAATAACTGGAATCGCATTTAATTTAACTTGCTCATTATTTTTCGTTTCAAATTAATTACAATTACATAGAAGGCAAAATGCTCATAGCACATGGTTTTAACTCGTTTGAATTGAATATAATCCCCCTCCTTTAAAGAAGGATTTTCTGGTATTCCAAAGTAAACCAACAAATATGACAACTGATATGCTGATGTAACGGATACGCGGAATTGTAATAAATGAGGAAACAAGTTACAACGCCAGCGGCGGAGGTATGTACTGGTGCTGCGGTGGCGGTGGCGGTGGTGGTAGCCGTGTTACTGGATGTATACTGGTGCTGCGGTGGCGGTGGCGTTGGTGGTAGCCGTGTTACTGGATGACTCGGTGTCCATCATTGACAGGGTTGCCACTACACTATAACAAACTTGAAACATTCAATGTATCAATCAATCAATGTGTCTATACCCTATATAGGCTTAATCAATACACTTAAAATAAAACTAAGTGAACTCCTTCTGCTTCATTGCTCAATAAAAATTTTATTTCGTCAGAGTTAAAAAATTTTCAGACCATTTACTGGTTGAAATTTTGTTATAGGATTAATTAGTCCTATAATGTATTAATTAGACTAATTAATCAGTACAATCTTATTCTACGACTAATGTATCAAGTTGAATGGTGCCCTGAGGAGATATAAGATAATGTAACAAGTACAAACAAAACTAAAAACAAACTGTGAGGATAACGTTCAATATAATGGCAAGGATGCCGTTATATGAAAGGGCACTAGTATCAAATTTATAACTTCAATCATATCCTTACCTCTTTATGATTCAAGCTATCAGTATAAGAACATAAAAAATTTCACTGTTATTATGATTAATTTTGTAATTTATCTCATAAAGTTACGCTTTGAATAAAGTATATCTAACCCAGCAACACAATAATAAAATTCCTTAAAAATTTCATCTCCAAACCCAAATACGAAGTACAGATTATGATTCCTCAAAATTGTTTTGCCTTTGCAGACACATATAATGATGATGTCGTGTGTTTGCTGCAACACTCATCCGGTTCAAAGTAAGCAAAAATTAATTGAAATGTTTATGTTAAATATAATCGAAAATGCACTCTCCTCTTGACAACTTTGACGCTTTTTCAACTTCAAAATAATTCATGGCTAACATTCAAGCTATTTGTGTAATGCAGTTGAAAAATGTGGCTAATCTTCGTTTCTTTTAATATTACTAATAAAATTATCTTAAGAAATCAAATTACGACACAGAAAAATTTAATTTGTAATAAAACTACCACAAAAAGTTGAAATATCTATAAAAAAATGGCGAGACATAGAACGGTTTTTTAAAATTCAAAAAATATTGGTTAATTTATTAATGATTTGACTGTTTTTCAATTATATTGAGCAAATTAGCAAATTCCTTTTCATGCTTGCTTTGGACGCATGCGCTCGGTGGCCAACTGGTGTAGAGTAGAACAGTGTGGCCAGTTATTATGTCGCAATAACAACATCAATAATCCTCAGCGCCACCGCAGCGCATTTCATGCCGCCATTCCGACAATCACACATAACTGCCGCGCCGCGGTCGCCGGTCAGCCGCCTGATTAATGCTAGGTTTTATTGCCCACTTTTATCTAAAGGTACACGGTGTCATTTTTAATAACTGTGGATTTTACGTTGAGCTTTAGGCATATTATGCGCCATCTCAATCTATGTGTACTTTATGTGAATGGAAAATGATTGTGAAATATACCACATATACTCAAAATATATGTAAAAAAAAAAAATATGAATATACTCAAAAAGGAAAATTAGATATCAACATTATGCAGTAACAAACAATAAATAAATAAATAAAAATAGTAATATGAACCCATCTTGTTTACCTTCACAAGAGATTTTTTTTCTTGCAATTTACTACAGTCTAATATGACGGAGCTATATTTAAGATGGATAAATGACAGATAACTATAGCGATGCGCCCCTTTTAAGGGACTTATAAAACTTTCAAGGAAAAATTTTATTATGTCTACACCAATCCGTCTTATCAAATCCGTTACTCGCATTATGGGAACGTATAACGCAACTTCTTTAAATCATCCTCATCGCTTGTTTTTTGTTCTCCAAAATTACGTTTATGAGTTTCTCTCCTTTTAAGGATAAATAAAACTGTATAAATTCAAGTTTTAGAATTTGTTACAGATCACCAATGTACTATTAGTTTAAAAATAACTTACACTGATGGAGAAGTAGATCGTGGGCTGCGTGAGGTATTCGCGTGACCAAGCGGCAGTTCTCATCAACAAATCTATCTTCTACTTCTACCTTATACACTGTACAAGTATACGATATTACTTTAACTCCCATGACCAATTGTATTAGAAACGTTCATGCGGTTCAATCAGTCGAAAAAAGTTTGTAAATGGAACAACTTACAACGCTACGTAGGTGCTATTGGATGAACTTGCAACAACTTCATACACAATACGGTACATATTGGAATACTTTTAAAAACTCAATTTGCAATATTGCAAGATTTAAAAAAATGTCTATTATGGTTTAAAACTATGCAAAGGTCCTAGGTGTAACAGTAAAATCCCCCTAAAACAGTAGCCTTATGATAATTTTAAGACCTGTAGGAAACGTTCCGGAAACCTCATAACGGTTTCCATCATAATACAAAGCATTGGGCTGTTGATTTTTTCAGTATTGTACTGAATTAGTTATCTTTTGCTTTGTTTCTTGTTTAATCTCCATTTCATAAATTGGTTTAATACTAAGCTTGAAGTAATAACTTAGCTTGGTAGAACGGTATAGTCAAACGGTTAGCGTCTATGAAGATTCGCTGCAAGAAGATACGGGTTCGATTCCGGGATGGCCACTAAATTTGATGGATTTGAACCAATTAACCGAAAAAAACGTTTTCCTACCACTGCATGGAAATAATCACATTGCCACAGCTGTAATCCTACGCAAAACAGTTCATTTCCGTTTTCCGGTCCTTTTCCGCTCTAGAGCGGTAATGGAACATTGGCGCACGCTAAATCAAGGTTATTTTAAATCTACAATAGGTTAGAACGGTAAAGAAGGTGACGTCACAACACAGACTAGTTTCTATTGGTCAGAAACCACATGACAATCACAATAATTATTACAAATTAATTGTAGTTGCTTTGCTCTGTATAAGCTGATTTCACGGTCAGTATTTTGATAACACTAACTACCGGTTACACATCTATGCAAGTGATTACAATTTATTACAGTTATTAAGTTAATGAAGTTAAATTTAAAGTTGATATAATTGTGTACGTTTATTAAATATATTTAATCGGTTGTAATTATGGTGGTAGGAAAAATATTGTGTGTATTACGAGCACAAATAGTCATTTGCGCTCTTAATACACAAATAGCTATTAAGGGAATTAGGTAGGTACAGCTACTCAATTAAAATGCTCGCTTACAAATTTAAAAAATAATAATACATAAAAATGATAGTATTAGTCTTGTGGTGTTGATCATGTAACTGTCACAACAACTAAGATCGTCATTGTATCTGCGCTTTCTATATATAGGGTGTATATTCTACATTTTTCAATCAGTAGTGTGGAAAACTACGTTAAACGATTTTAAATAAATTGTAGGGAGATTGGTTAAAGGTCCCAAACAACCACACAATAGGTAATGGCGATAAAACTGTAGTAACAATCAATCACAGAAGCGTGCTTTTGTTCACACAGTCGTCACTGAGCCTGATAGTTTATTGATCAAAACTATGGTTGGTGAAAATTACAACACCGATATTTGAAACTGTTCAAAACTGTTCAAACCTTTCTGTCATTTTGTCTCTCTGTTTTTGTCTGTCATTCAAATTTTATCATTTCATTGAAATAAAAATTGTTCCCCGCGTGAAGATGTTTTATACATTATATGATCGCAATGCGAATATATGTTTTCAATGTTTGTTTGTGTTCGTGAGGAGCACAGATAAAACCAATTGTATTCATTGATAAAACCTCAATGAATCGTCTAGTATGTAAGTTCCTTTTCTCGTAACACGTTAATCCATATGAACAAATAATTTATAGATCTCACTTTTGTCAAACCTAGAATTTTTTTATTATTCAAATGAATAGCAATTACGTGCAATTAGTATGAAATTTGCAATGTACATCAGTATAATTCCCGTATAAAATTTCTAGGAGCGATTTGATTGTCAAACAAAAGCAAAGAATTGTAAGCTCTACTTAAATTTCAATATACCGTACTTTAATTGCATGTCCGTGATAAGTTAAAATAGTAGGCCCTACCGTATTATTTGGCTGGTTAGTTGAGCAGTGAAGTACAATCGAAAGGTTGCCGGGTAAATCCTGGGAAAAATTGTAAAACAAGTGGAAACCCATGTTAATATTTTGACGCCTGATGATTTGAGCCATTTTACCCACGATTGTGAAATTTACCGCGGTTTCCTTGGCAACCATCCCACACTTTACCTCCGTTTCCTTGGTTACCAGTTTTAGCTTTTCTGATTGGTAGTAAAAAGTATAAAAAAATCATAGATTATAGGCTACTTTTAAAAGATTTGATTATTTGTTGTTTGTTTTTAAAACAACTTTGATTTGATGGTCTGTGAACACGCTATTACAATGGGTAACCATACAGAGATATGATAGGTGTGGGTAAAATGGAAAATAACATATGGGAAAGTGAAAGTGTAAACAAGGGAATGGTTTCCAAGGAAACGGTGGGACTCGTGGGTAAAATGCCGCCAATCAACAGGGGTGGTTAAGGTGGGTAAAATTCGCTATCTTTGTAGCAATCTAAATTTAGTTAAACCTCTTTGGTAACAAAGTTCTGATTACCTGATCCGATCCGTCAAACTAACTATTGAGCCGTATTTACCTTAAAATGCACACAATAGACCGTCATGGTGTATCAACAAATGTATGCAATGCAATGTATGTAAAATCAATTTCATTTGTAAGGAATCCTAATTTTAACATAAATTAAACCCTTAGGAAGGAAAATTTCAATGGATATGGTGGAAATATGAAATAAATTTCCCTGGCTGAAAAATAATCAAAACGACAAATATCTTTGCTCTATACAAAATGAATGTATGATAAGGGAAACCATCTAAACGTTGAATTGGGGCCATATAACACCAATCATTCACCACCTAAACGCTGTTGCTTAGTGTTCCCTAGTTGCTAGTTGTTATTGGCAATGCACGATTGAATCTATGCCGTCTCAATGGTTGTTTCTTGGAAGTATCGTTTTTATAGCATCCTGGAACTGCTTGATCCGGTACATTCACCCCGTACAGCAGATGATAACAGTCCCGGCAATGAGTGTTTGGGCGCAGTTAACCCCCTTCATTTGCTCGACTAAACGACAAACACAAACACAAACATAAACAGTGAACAGGGCGCCCGCATCGCTCAGTAGCTAACTGCCTCTCTCATAAACAAAACCTAACCCTGGGGGGAGGGGGAGGGGTTGACGGGGAAACTCTTTGATTACTCTGTTACAAACAAGAAAAAGAAATTTTACCTGTCCTAGGTATTTGTAAAAAAAATCCAACTGGCAAATAAGTGCAAGGATACTTTTAAATGAAAACTAATATTGAGTATAATCAGTCAGTGTACTAAAAATTCATTTATTAAACCCTTTCCTGTTCGTCTGTAAACTACTAAGAGTATTTGACAGTACATTAAAATAAAAATAAAATACACCATGCTTTAGTCAACTTTCTAAAAAGGTTGTCTTGGTACTATATGTTTCGAAATGAGAATGTGCTGGTGCCGGTGAGAGGTTTTGTGGAGAAGGTGCATGAAGCAAAATTTGCATTCCAAGCAGAGCTTTATAATATGGACTCAATATGATTAACTTGCTAAATAAAATTAGTAACGATTGTAATTAATAATATTAAACGTTTTATTCCTAAAAGATTTTGTTGTTGTTTAAGCCTGTGGAAATATTGATCATTATAAGTCTTACAATAACATTTTGCCGACTATTCATACTCTGCACAGTAATCAAAATTTATGAATTAGTTTTTAAAATTCTAATGACTCTGTAATGCAGCTTTATAATCACGCTAAATTACTCCGTAATTACACTATCAATTAAATTTCTAATCAAACCCTGTTCATTACGGAACAACGAATGTTTGTAATTACTTTAAACCGTTTATCAGGATTACCTGAGACAAAGTCAAGCTAATGGGACTGCCCTCATTTGATTTGGGTCAAACATTTAAAACAAAAAGGAGCACTCCAGCAAATGTTCTGGACGATTTGCTTCTCTAACATTCATTACAATTATGCCGCATCGTTAACCCGCACATCAAATTGTGGAAATTTTAATCTGAATCAACACCGTCACTTAATCAGCATTTATTAAACTTAATAAAACTATTTAACATTTTAACATTTTAAAAATTATGCTATTCGAGTTCCTTACACTTGACTGAGATATAGTCTTTAAATGTTTTAAAAAAAGGTCCTTTTTATGTATTTGTAAAACGTTTTCACTTTGATATGTAATAATTAAAAAACTAAAATGAAACGTTTACTAAGAAATGAACTGCTTTAATCATGTGGCTATAGAGCAGGCAAAAATGAATCAAACCCGGGCCGATAGCTGTTGCCATGGGCGTGCATCATTTGCGCATCATGCGGGGAGCCAGGTAGAAGGGATGCTTGTTTTGCGCATCGAGCTCCAGGGGGCTCTCTGTTTCATGCATCGTTTGCGCATCGCAGGGTGGTGGAAGCGGCACTATTTTTATTTATTTACAAAGTTATTGAAAACTCATGTCCGTGTTCAAATGGTCTTTTGAATAATTAAACGTGTTTGGCATAAGAAATATAAGTTTAAAAATTAGCAAAACAATATTCAACAGAACAGAAATAATGGCAAATAAACGGACACAATATCACGGCCTTGACCCGTACATTAACACTTGGATTTCATGTTTACCATTTGTAGTTTGTTTCTATTGCAACAGTGAATTTTATGAGTGGTTTTATTCTGAGGAGTTAGTATAGGAGAGGCTTACAGTAATACAATCCTCGCCAACCATTGAAAGTAAAATAAGTAAACACTCGATGTATTAAAAAAAAGGTTTATACATTACAAACTTAAATTATTCATGGATGTGCGATACACATGTGTTGCCTATGTGTAGGGGACGACTGTTTGCGAATAATTGTCGGCAGGCTGAGGCTACCTGGACGGGTGCGCAAATGATGCAAGGGGATTAGGCGACCCTTCGAAATATTTTACAGAAGGACTAAAAAGTGCGCAAATGATGAACGACCGTTGCCATAACAGAGGAAACCCGCAATAAACTATCAGAGCTTTGTCACCAGGTACACAAACCCGGGGACGTGCCGATCAACCGCTTTGTTCTTTTATTGCTTTGAACAAACGTGCTATGCAGCAGTTAACTTATCGATGAGCAACCTATATCAACAACCATAAAAATGCGACATATCATTCGGGCCAAGAAGTGAATAATCCGCAAAGTCCGCTTACCCATAAACATCTATTTATTTGACTAGATTTTGATAATAAATTCGTTTTTTTACGAGAGACACCTTATGAATATTCTATAATAATTAGACCCTGTGATTATTTACAGTCTATGATTTTGGTGAGAAACTTTAGCAAGAATAAGTGTATTATTGAAGGATGATAATATATTTCAGACAACACAATCTCGTACTGTTCCATTTTTTTAAACCGTTTATATGTGGTACGGTTACATGTTTTTCCAAACTACATAAATAACAATGTATATGCAATTAGAAGATACACATTTTAGGACACCTCAATTAATTGCCTTGTTTAATAATGAAAATAGTTATAGAGTATTATTACGTTTTTATATCAGACAAGTTTTTGACATGTCGACTTTTTGGTGAAAAGTTTTCTTTTCTGTGAAACTTCTACCCGGTTTTTGCGGCTTGCCGGGGTAAACTTGTTGAAAGGGTGACACGGTTCAGTCATTACTGCGTCTCTCGCAGCTTCTAGGCCGACCATCTTTATTCATTTCTCTTCAGCTGCAAAGTTTTTTATAAAAAGAAAAACCCAGTGAGATATTTGCCGGCAGCCGGAAGGGGTAAAGGTTTTCCTGTGCGCGATGGTCGATACGGGAATGTTCGTGTCGTTGGGTTGAACACGCGATAGCGATAGTCTACTCCCCAGTTGAATCGTGATTGTTGTTGGTGGCTTAATCAAATCTGATTGATTATTTTCATTTTTCAGATAAGGATTTAGCTGGCATAGAATAAAAACGTATTCTATACACACGTTTGAGATTCCATACACATTTAATACGCGACATGTTTTTGCACAAGGAACATAACAGTATGAGTAAATTCAAATTTTAGAGAGAAAAGTCCATAACAGAGAATCCCAAATCCGATCACCCTGGGACAATCAAATCCCGCAAGAGCTAATAATTAGAAATGTTTGTATTTGCCTAGTGAATAACAGTTATGAATTGAATAAGAGAAAGCCAAATGAATGTACAGTAATTTTTTACAAAAAAGTGAATTATATCAGAAGGTGCTTAGAGAGTCACCCCGACACAGAATGTATGGATTCAGTCGCGCGCAAGAGATAACGATGGAAAAATGGTGGTAAACAGCGGCACTATCTACCAACAATATGGCCGCGCCTCGTGGCGTGGTAGAGAAGCGTCGTAGTGAAGTAAAAAATTGGGTTTTATTAAGAAACTCTTGTCACTTGGTAAAAAAATGAATTATAAAAAATCCATTTTTTTAGACAGTGGTATTTTTTAGAAATTTGAAGCTGTGAAAGATAAAACAAGATTTTACCTCAAAATGGTGTAAGTCTTGGTAAAAATACATTTTATCATACCGAACGTAAAAGTCGCGCAACTGTCCACAAAGCTTGGCATTTTTCTCGCCTTGTGTAAACTATTGCAAAAAGTCTCGTGGATTAATGAGGATGAATACTCTCCACATTTTATTATTATTAGTCTAATTGAGATGTACAATCCCATAAATATAAATGTAAAACAAAAAAGTAACCAAATTGTAAAACTTAGATGTTAACCAGTGAAATGTGCAAAGGAAACTTCGAAAGTACTACAGATAATTGAGAATAAATCCTTATGGAATTGTAATAAAGATTTTTCTTTGAAGCGACATTCACAATATCACGCTTAACATTCGCAATATCCACGGCGTTAAAGAATAACTCCCTGCCTATACAACCTCTTCAATTACCCAAATTTACATGATTTCTAGTATAAAACAATTGGTTACTGATCCGACCAGAACCTGTACCCGCTGTGGATGTGTCTCAGTTGCGGCTTGTCCCGGATGCAATCCCCCCGGGAGCGATCTGTCATGACGGGTCATCCGTTGTGGTTGTGCTGTAGCCTACAGTACAGTGCAGCCGTAGCGCCGCAGACACTTGATTGAATTACTGCTGTGGACAGGGAAGCGGATCTCGACAAATCACCGCTGCAAATTAATCTAATACTGTACACAAAAGTTGTAAATTACTAACATTTTCCACCTTTGTTTCTCTGATTTTAACCACAGATTATTTCAACACCTAATTCACTCCATAAAAATCGAGTGTTCTTATCCAACAAATGTAAAAAAGGACTGACTAATGATTTTGTTTCATTTTATTGACTAACTGGTACAGTTTTGGCATTTTAGGTTCTTCCAAAGTTCAGACAAGATTATTAGAAGGGGAGGAAACTTTTAATAATGTTTCGAGACGAGTTTCCAATCTTTGAGTTTTCGATGAACCAACTTTTTCATCCGGCCAAACTACAAAACTGACCAACATTAACTTCCCCTTCGGATGGTATAGCTTTAATATGAAACGTTAAAACAAAATATAGTTTTAATTAACTAAAAACAAGTTATTTGTTTTTTATTTTTTATTTTATGAATTAAAATCACTTCATTAATATTACAGGCTACTAAGTATAGTAGTATGGCTAGATGGCGATGGCGTCTTGAGTGAGAGTGATTCATATTTACAAAATAGGAAAACTTATTATATTTTTTCATTCATAATCTATCTATACTTATTTAGTGCGCTAAGGGTCTTTGTGTTGAGAACTCCTCCTATACAATTTTTAACCGATATTCAAGTTTTTAGTGTCGTTGGATAGGGCTTGGTCTTAAGTTGTTTCCGCAAAAATTAAAAAAAAAATCGGACATAAAATAAGGGCACTATATATCCAAATTTAATTTGAAATTTTCTCATTAGAATAACATTGGGTTTGGGTTAAAAAAATTAAACATCTGTTAATGCGTGTATTTACTGTTAAATTTATTGTTAGCTGTAGTTTTATGTGATTACTATTCACAATATTAGATTGGTCAGATGTCGTTGATTTAGAAATAAATAATAGTTTTGTATTATATAAAAATAAATTGCTCGATTTCGAGCAACAAGTAAACTAGTTGTGACAAATTAGACTAGCGATCCTAACATATTCTTCCTATTAAACTTAAACCTCAAAATATAAGTTTTATGAAATTGTTACGAGGCTCGGTGTAACAATTCTATCATTTTTTAATACAGTGTCAATAAACAGTCCCAAATCCATTGGGTCATGCAATGAATAAACTGTGTCAAAGGGTCAATTCTCATTCCAACACAAAATTATACCTCAGTGAAGAGCAAAAACGCTTTGAACGTCAAAGGGGCGGGCGCCTTTAGGATTGGATTATGGTATGGAAATTACAAGAGACTCATTGAGCGGGGGTTGGAGTGGGGAGCACTGTGGAGGGGGGGGGGGGGGGTTGACGTCGAAGCCATTTCCCTTTCAGTGCTTTCCAATCCATTTAGCCATCCGAAACAAATAACTGTATCCTCTACAGTGCATTGATCATCTATTTTCCAGGTAAAATGTTTCATGAAAAGATTTTTCTGTTTGAATACTAATTTAAGCTAATCAACCAGTTTTACTTAGTTTCAGTTTTTATTCATACTTTCTAACCGTTTGTTGTGTTAATATTATACACGTATTAAAACCAGAAAGGTGAATAATTTTAACATATTAACCTGAATCAATCATTTAATTGCTTACTTTCAATTATTTCGATTCCTTTTCCAATAAAATTTCAATCTTCATAACAACAAGTTAGAAAATGTTATAGCGAGATTGATTCATATTAACTAGTTTTAATATGGGTGTAATAAGAACGTTGAGGTTTAAAATTTATATTCCAGAACAAATTTTTACTGACATTATTTTAGAATTATAGTTTACGTTACAATAAGATCTTGAAAATTGTACTAATTTGTATTACAGTCCTTAACTCTGTTCACTTGCTTGGTGGAGGATATATTTTCAAATACTATAGTACAGATATTGTACATTTTTGAAGTAACGTTTATAAAACTCACCACTTAAACATCTTTACACCATAATTAAAGGCACAGCTCTTACCTGGAACAATTAAAAAAAATATGATTACATAGAAAAAAAATATTTGCACCTTAAAAACTAGTATAGCAGTTGTGCATACACACTATAACCATCCACAACTCAGTAATTGTCTTATACAACTCTCTAAATAACTTGAGTTATTATTTAGCTATATAACTTTCTATTTCACGTTTTTTATGTGTCAACAAATTTGAATTGTTTGATCATCCTATCTGATAAGAATTTCCGCCAGCATGTTTTGAAATTCATTTG
Organism: Neoaliturus tenellus; assembly: GCA_030545055.2. NCBI lineage: Eukaryota > Metazoa > Arthropoda > Insecta > Hemiptera > Cicadellidae > Neoaliturus > Neoaliturus tenellus. The sequence goes on from CM061534.1 coordinate 90,243,725, forward strand.
AAGGCTTTTTAATTATAAAATCAAACTATAAGAGATCATTAAGTTGTTTAGTTATCACATAAAATTTTCTCAATGTAAACGCTAGATATCTTAAGTAAAATATAGAAGCAGTTTTTTGAGTGGATTTAGATAGAGAACTGAATTAATTATCTTTATGTACAACGATAACCAAACAAGAACTTGTATAAAGGAGAAATAAAGTTGAATGATATTTAGGTGAATAACACTGATATAAAAATACCATGGTTAAGGGAGTAATGAAAAATAACTGTTCACGTGATAAAACCTACGATGGATATTGCCATGAACATATTTAGTCTACTATGATATTAAACGTAGTAAAGAAAGGTTATAACAAATGACGTCACTTGACAGATGTAAAGATTGTTACTACATTTCTCAAAAACTTATTTCGATGTGCTGCAAGATATCTGGCAGATAATCCAGTAGAGCGGGCAAGACTGCTGGGATCAATCAGCCGAGAGTGATATTGACGGCGGTCCGGCTTGACTTCCTCCCCCGACCCGACCCCGCCCCGTCCTCGGGATACCTGAGTCAAGAAAAAAAGTTATTTTTCGATATCTGTTATTTCCGTTACTGTTACTTTTCACTAACCTGTTGTTTTAACTGTAATTGTGGAACAGTTAAGGATATTGTTCTCAAAGAAAGTTTTTCGTGAGTCAGTAATTCAATAGAAGTCAAGTTCTGTCCAACCGTTCTTTTATATAACTGTAATTTTAATCATTCCTAAAAACTTTTCTGCCTTCTGTTACTGAGAAAATTACATTATAATCATATTCTACATTTTGGTTCGAAGGAGAGAAATTGATAAAATTGTAACCAAATGCAGGGCCAGTTTGGTGAACTAACGCGAGTTAAGAGTCATCTTCAGCCCTGGGCCAGTAACCCATTGTTGCGCAGTCGGCAATGTTAATCATACGGCTTTTATGCTAAAACATGGTCTTGTATTCCCCTGTTTCGGACGCCGTTTTTCAAAAGATTTTCTTGAAATATGGTAAGTGTTTAGTTGAATAGTTATATTAGGTTTCTCATACCTCGGAATTTTGAAAATTTAACAAATATTACTCTCTGTGACGTCGCAAAGTAACTCAATTTTCTTTATTTAATATTTCAAAATTTAGTAAAATTTTTAAAATTTCGAGGTATGAGAAACCTAATATAAGTATTCAACTAAACACTTACCAACTTTTAAGAAAATCGGTCGAAAAACGGCGTCCGAAACAGGGGAATACAAAACCATGTTTTAGCATAAAGGCCGTATGATTAACATTGCCGATTGCCCAACAATGGGCTACTGGACCAGGGGTGAAGATGACTCTTAAGGCATTAGAGTTATTCATCTTCATCAGGGAAGAAGAACGTGCCTTAACGTTCTCAAATATCGTCATGTTCCATACAGTTATTCCGTTCATAAAAAGCCGACTAGATGATTATTCTTTCTAGTTGTTACCTCTGTTACAAAACTATCTAAATTATAATCGTGTTCCTGATCCCTATAAAAGCCCGCTGAATTGATACCGCTCTAGTCAGTAACGTTACTTTGCAACTCCGTTAACTGTTACAACAATTATTTTCCGTTAACTGTAACAATCAACGGTTAACTAAATAACGCCCGTAAGCAAAATAACTGTGAAGTGACGTCAGCGGAATCGAGCTCGAGTTTTACAGTTTGACTTGAGAGACCAACGCTCAGCCGACTTCCTTTAAGGAGTTTTTTGTAATACTTTTGTCATGGATGGCCCGCGTGTTAGTCATATTCGATAATTTATTCCTTTTAACATACTCCAAAAATGTTTTCCGAATTTTTGTTCTTAAACAATTTAAGGACAAATATTTCATTGCGTACTCTAGCCACTAATTCCACGTTACGGCACATCGAGTTAGTGTACACATCATCGGTAATTCTGAAGTTGGTATTACTAAACAGCACATCGGAGCATGCTATTTAGAATTATAAATATTTGTCTGAAGCTTGTCAACAATTGAAAAAAATGTATAAACAACCAAAACGTCCGAACAAATATTTTCGACTGCCAATAGTCCAACTATAGTAAATTGCATGAAAATAGTCAAATTCAACATTGTAGTAGCTGGGTCCCCCCTAAGCCGCTCCCAACCTGCAATTTTTGATAAAATATACAATAAGGGGCAAAATGGTAACAGTGTATCAACTCTCATCGGACTACTTTCGTGCAATCCACTATAGGCCTAACAATGAGTTAAAACACAGCATTTTGCAAGTTGTCGTGCACTATCGTTTTAATATAAATGGTTTTGTAGGCAAACCTAGGCCTATACCAGAACAATTAAACCGCTCTATTAAAAAAATGTGATGTTAAAAAATGTATAACTTCACACAAATTTCAACTTCTAGCCTTTTTTATACTTATTTCACATAGAAGAAATTTTTGTACATTATAAAAAACAATAATAAAAAAATAAACTGAGTTGTGGTATGCCTAATAATTGCCATACAATGTATTTTGAATTTAAACCAAAACATTACGATTGTGTGAATTCCAGTAATATGATATTTCATCCTTCTAAAACGCTCTAAATTCAAACGAGTCCCAAAGTGCCTTCAGATGGTGATAAAGTGACCCTCCAGTCGAGTGGAGCATCTGGTAGATACTGTAATAGCCTCAGTAACATATAGGTTCCAAATGAAACTGTGAGGTAAATAATTATGTCATACCATTCCAAACAACATTAATAAGGTCTTTATGATATTTTGCAATATATCCGGCAATACTCCAGTAAAAGCAAAGAGGGTGTACATTTTTTATACATTTAAAGGTGTATGAAAAAATAGTTTTAATTTAAAGTCATAAGAAACTTAAACAGTATTTTCGTGAAGACTAAGAAAATTTAACAAAAGAAACATTCGTGGTGTGTAGGTAAACAAAATAAGGGGCTTCAGTCAGTAAAGGTAAGATAGTAACATAAAGTCCCAATATGTGTTTTTTAAATTAGGTTTACACAGACAAAACTAATTTATTCATGTTTTTTTTATATTAAAAATGATGCATCAATTCATAGCATCGCGCGTAAACATATCTTAAAGGTAATTCAATTAATTAAAACTTAAAGTATAATAATAAATTGATATTTCTAAATCCTAATAAATTATTTATTTGTTTTAACTTCAATAGTCTTGTGGTTAATCGGCACTAAAATAATCAACTTGCTCATACTAGCGAATTTCTCATAGGGAGGAAGCTATTACCGTAGGTCTCGTGGTAGGACATAAGCCCGGGACCATGTTACTTATGCGTTTTGAGGTGCCCAGAGATAAAAAAACAATAGTCATAAAAATTTTAGCGAATTTCATATAGGGAGGAAGTTATTACCGTAGGTCTCATGGTAAGGCCTAAGAACGGGACCATGTTACGTTTTCGTTTTGAGGTGCCCAGAGACCAAAAATCATGGTCATTAAAAAAAAATATATATATATATATATATATATATATATATAGCCATAATCAACTACAACTGGAGTTGCAGTTGAGAATGGCTAGAAGCCAAAGCGCTCCTGCAAAAAAGTGTCGCCCGACGGTCCATACATCTCATCGGTTATGATCAAAATTAATATTATTAATTTGGAAATTCTCTGAGTACACAGCTCTGCTGCGATGGGGTATAATTATTTTGGAGATTTTTCTAGCTACTTAATTGAACACAAATAAGGTGATAATTGTTAAAAGCCAATGTGCCAAACCAATGTGTTATATCTTTAACCTGTAGTTCAACAAATTTATATCAAAGTGTAGCACCCTCTGACCTAGCGGGTGTGCGAAGCAAACAAGATCGTCTTAAAATGGGAGAGGGCGAGTGAGAGGAGCGAACTAGATGTGTCTGAGAAGGGAAAGGTACTTTTAATAATTTTAATCGAGCATAAACTCGACCCCCCTGGTATTATTGTCATTAAATGATTAGGTTGAATGTTATCTTCCAAATCGTTAATGCTTGTTACTCTTTAAATCAAATTACATAAAAAAGTTGTGTTTGAAGGAATTCTGAATTCATGTAAATACGTGATGATTTGGCATTTTTATATGTGATTTAATTTCCCACGATCCTATTGTAAAACAGTCTCCGCGCCACTTTATTATACCAGTGTTAGTGTTTGCATTGCTCCTTTATAAACAATAAATTAATTTTTTAAATCATCCACAAACAAAAATGCACAGATGCTTTTTGACGATAACAACATAAAAAATCTGTTTTTACTTATATTTTTAGATAGAAATTCTGATACCAAAATTTTTCCTCTCAAATTGAGTATATTATTTTATGATCATTGATAAAATGTAAAAAAAATAAACACACAAATACAAATACATAATTTGTTGAATCTTTAAAAACTATTCACATATTTTAAGCAAAATTTATATTTGTTTTTTTTTTCTAATAATTTCTATAATGCTTGACAATGCAATTTTCTTCATAAGGAATTTTGGCAGATGTGGAAAAATACTTTTCACTAGCCACAGGAAGGCAGCAAATTGTGTTCTTGCCATGGGTTGGGAGGCCTGAAGACAGTGAGATGTTGTTCTGTCCAGGAACTTTTTGTTGTCCAAGATCTATCCTCTTCCTCTGTTACCGAACCTATTCTTCTTTCGGTTTAATCATTCACAAAATTCTTAACCATGACCCTCTTTCCACTTTCCAATACAGTAATAAGTTTTTCAAATCCGGTTCTTTCATAATCAGGTAAAAGACAAAGCTGGTAAATGTAAAAATAAAAGAAAAAGACAATATAAACGTGGGAAAACTAGAAGTAGGGAAATGAGGTTAAAATCAGGGGGTAGAATCAGTAGGTGTAGTCAAAATAAGGTGGACGAAATTGGGGTTGACAATATAAGGTAGTCTAGCAAGGTAAGGTCATATTAGAGATTCAAAATAGGGATACCTGCTCCAAACACATTCCGCACTTTCCACTTCATCATCCAGAGTACTATCCAAACCACCTTCATCGAATTCATCCCAGTTGATCTAGTTCCTCGCTGTGCCTCCCAACCCATTAAAATTTCTAATTTCTTTCTTTTCTTTTGACTTGGATATCCAAATACCGTTATATTCCATATCTTCGATCCTTTTTCCATACTATGTATGCTCCACATCCATTCTTCTTCCAAAATTTAGATCTTCTTACTGATGCCCTTACAAGATTTTTTCAATCACATTGGTGTCGAGGTTACTTGAATTTTAGCTAATCGGAAATTAGATTTATCCAAATGGGTTCTTTCACAAATCTTTCCAAATTAAAATGCTCCTCGTCCATTTTTTCAAAATTTAATAAAATTTAAATCTTGTGTCCAATGTTTTTCTTTTATTTTTCAGGCAATATTATGAACCATTGGTTATGAAGATGATTAAAATTCTTGGGTAATTGGAAATTTTGGTTAGCCAAAAAGGTTTCCCATTACAAACAATAATTTAGGCTAAAACATATTAAATTCAATTTTTGAGACTAGAATCTTAGGATAAATTATGTTTTCGTTGCCGAGGTAATAGACAACAATAATGATAGAATAAATGTAAATATGAAAATTATTTTATGACTTGGATAAAACCTCTGGTTTATACGAAATTTGGTATTGAGGTATAGGGCAGCTTTCTTCAGGTAAAGTTTGAAAACTCGGGTGATCGGACCAAGGGGGAACGGGGTTTTATGGGGTTCAGAAGGGTCAAAATGGGCTATTGGCATGTTTCACCTCTATTTTTTTAATTCAAAAATTTTAACTTCAGCCATTTAAAAGAGCTAAAACAAATAATTTAGCATTTTGAATTTTTTAACCTAGCTCAACAGATAACGGCGTAATCCAAAAATACGTTTTCCATGCTTTTCTTATGGAAAATCAAGAAATCCCTCCATTTCACTTATTTATTGACATAACTTGATAAAATTTTGTATGTACATCCACTTTAGGTAGAGTGTAACTTATATTTGCTTACAACATCCATAAGGTGGCAAACCTACATACTCACCCCATGGGTTTCAAGGAGAAAATAGTAAATACCAGAATTTGATAAAATTTTTCATGTTCCTGCACTGGGAAGGAATCATCGTTTATTTGCTTACAACACCCTCCTGGCAGCAAACCTTCATCCTCATTTCCATGGTGTATACGGGGAAAATAAAAATACCAAATTTCATAAGAAATTCGCTGGGTACGCAAGTGTGCTGCGACGGGGAATATTTTTATCTAATATTATACTTAACAATATATCGTTTAAATGTTTATTTTATTTTTATTTTACAGTTATAAAGTGAGTTTTAAAATTGTGGTCTGGGCAGGGGAATGGCCAGACCATTAGTGCTAAATAAGCAACCATGTTGAACATATTTCTGACAGTTTCGATTGCTCAATTGCATTTAGTGGAGTGTATGAGGTCATTTCATTCCTTTAACGGGTTATTAGGAACGTGAGAACTTAAACACGACTCAAGGCAATTTATTTGAAGTTTAATAATTTCCGCGACCAATTTAAATTGTTAAATGGAAATGGACAATTTTTTACCGCAACAAAAGGTTTTGTTACATAAGAAAACAATAAGGGGAAAACTAAATTAAGTTATGAAGTCCATTACACGACTGTTATTAAATTAATCCAAATTGCCCAGTTTGTATATGTTTTTAAAAGTTAGTTAATGTTAATTAATTAAACATTAAAATAAATGTTATCAAAATTAAATTAAACATTACCAATTAATTATTTTGTGCTATTATCAATTATTAAAGTTCATTAATTACTGTCTTAGTTAATGTTTAATTATAAAGATAAATATTTCATAATTAACGTTGTTAATATTTAATTTTAGAAGAAATACTGATGTAAAAAGTTTAACCATGAAATGCATATAAAGTATGCAGAATGTGGCTTGAAAGATAGAATATTCTTACAATATCTTGTAGAAAGTAATCAAAGCAATCTATGTCGTCATTAGCAGGTAATTTCCCTGGTTGATTAATTAAATCACTTCTTCGTTGCCTTGAGGAAGTTGTGAGCTAATATTATAGCGTGATGATAACTTGATAGTGGAAACTGAAATCAGTAGTGTTTTATTTCATTAAAATTAATAATACACATGGTGCAAAGTGCAAATCTCACAACTACACAGGAAGAATTAGAATGAAAAATGGCGGGGTTATACAAAATATGGCATTGCCAACTTATAAGAAAAAGCTGTGACTCGTGGGTGGTTAATCTTGTGATTAAAAAAAATTGAAAAACTAAATTATTTTTTATACGGTAACAAATTAATTCTGATCCAGTGAATATAAATAAAATATGTTATTGAATGTTTAAACAAATCAACAAGTACTTGCATGATGCGAGATGCTGATGAAATGATATTAATAGAAAAGATCTTATTTGTAAAGTTTACACTAGAAGTATGTGGTACAAGACACAATATAAGGATAGTCATAGATTTTTACGACATGGTAAATGGATGCAGAATGTTGGAAGTTGGAAGGAAATTTGAAATTTTGAAAGATCTTCATTTCTAACGAATGCTAAATACTGCTCTGTATCTTATAATTTATTATACTTCTTCTAATAATAAATTAAGCAATAAAATGAACAATTGCTAAATTTTTATGAATATATTTTGATATTGATATTGCCCTTTTCAAAATAAGAAGGATAATAGATAGTTCAAAGTGGTAAATCTATTATATGAGTCCAATTTGTGAATAATTTGAAAAAGCTTTTTCATTTCTTTACAGCAAAACTTATTTAGAATAAAACTGAAATAAACAACATCTAATTACAAGTTTAGATATATAATTTATTGAATACGAGCAGTTAATAAGATATTGTATTAAAACGCAGGTGAAATAACTTAATGAACCGAATTAGGTAACCTTTCATCACTACAAAACTTTTGACCAGGCGATCCAATGATGAAACGTTGGGAAAATAATTATGAATACTCGATAAAACTATTTACTCAACTGTTGATCGCACTCAAAAGTTGCAACCCGGATCGATGGGCAGGAGCGGAGGAGTGTGGTGGGCGGGGGGCAGGGGGTCATCGGAGGAGGGATAACATGGACTTATCCGCTGTCGAAGGGATTTGTAAGGTGAACCTCTCTCGCCGTCTTAGCCGAGAAAGCGAGTCGTAAGATTGATCGCCCCGCCAGCGCCCGCTACAGTTGACTCTTCGGAATTTAGGACATCGTGTTTATAAAAAAGGGTCTACTGAAACATTTGTTGAAAAATACTTTAAATTGTAACATTAACACCACAGATACAGTAGTTGATCTATAATCGAAGATAATATACTTCGCATGTATAATCTTGTATTAACCTAAAATTCTTGTCAAAATGAATAAGAAAATTTTTCAATTTCTGTCAAATTGTTCAATATTTGTTCAGGATGTTTTTAGTATCTGAAGGCTTGTAAGGAAAAGCTACAATGGTCCAGGAATGATGTATTGCCATGCATAACATCTATGAGGGAAATTCGTGAAATGGATGGATAATGAGCATTGCTAATGGGTACGAATAAGAATAAACTACAGTATACTAAATGGTTGCTTTATCTGACAGTGAAAATACAGTAATTCAAACTTACAAGACGCCCAAAAAATATTGATAATTATTATTTAAAACGATTCCTTAACTTTTTAAAAATCAAATGTGTAATCATGAAAAACAATATATGTATAACTGAAATTTTACTATGGTGCTGAATCTTGAAAAAATAAGAGAAAGCACCTTAAATTTCATAGAGTTAGAATGTCCATCGCAGAAGTTTTTCCGGGAAGTAAAAAGTTTCATATGTTCTGACCAAACACCTTTCTGTGTTTTAACTAAAACATAAAATGCTCGCATATTTCATTAACCTGTCAGCAAATACTACGAATAACACAATATTTTTTACAATTTAAAATAATCCAAACTCAATTGTTTTGTATTTTGTATAATTAACCAAATTTTTTTCCCAAGTTTTTTTTTTACTTTTACTGATTCTGCACTGTGCTTATACAGCATCTTTATAATAAGCATATCTAGTGGTTGATTCACATTAATTAATTATAGTTAAATCAAGCTAGTGCTAAAGTGATAGCCCTGCATGTCACATGCACGGAGTTGTGGTCTGGCGTGGGTTCGATAAAGGTTTTACATGAGCTTTGCTAGAGGTCACCACTGGACTTGTAAATTGTCCAAAATAGTCCGCTATCGTAATAAAGTGCATATCCGTCATAAATTTTCTGCAGAAGTACTAGTAGTTTAACTACAATGGAAGTCAATTTCGCAATTTGCAATATAATACAGTACTTTGTTGATTATCAAACAGGTCAAAATTGTCATAACAAATGAATAAATGAATAATAAATGAATAAATGAATAAATGATTTTATTTCCATTATAAATTACAAAAAAATACAATGCTTACAAAATTGTTGGAAATAATAAACTGACCACGTTACAAGTTGTGTGGTCAGCGAAAATAAATACTTTTTAATTTGCATGCAATTCAACATAACAATATTAATTCTAAAAACAATACTCAAATACAGCAAAACAGCAATGATACAGCAATACAGCAAAACAATACTCTTCACTAAATTAAACAGGGTGGGTTATTCGAGGGGAAGTTGAATGGGGTTAAGAGATGATTGAAAGGGGAGTTATTTGAGAGGGTGTTTGTTTATAGTAGAGTTGAAGGTGTGTTGAGGGTAAGTCGAGGTAGGGTCTTAGTTAGGGTTTAAGGGAGAGTTGCTGTTGAGTTGAGGGAAAGTTAAGCGGGAGTTGAGAGACAATTGAGGGAGATTTGAGGGAGAGTGGAGGCAGAGTTGAGGGAGAGTGGAGGTAGAGTAAAGAGAGAATTGAGAGAGAGTTCAGGGAGAGTTTAGAGAAAATTGAGTGAGAAATGAGGGAGAGTTCAGGGAGAGTTGAGTGGGAGAGAATCGAATGAGAGGTCAGAGGGGTTAAGGCAGAGTTAGATTTGAAAGGGGACTAGGGGAGATTTGAGGGGTGTGAAAGGGGAGTTACTTGAGAGGGTGTTTAGATACAGTTGAAGGTATATTGAGGTAAGTCAAGGGAGAGCCTAGGGAGGGTAGAATTGCCGCCGAGTTGAGGGAAAGTTGTAAGTAGAGGTTGTAGTTTAGGGAGAGTAGAGCTGCACTGTAACTGCTGCAGAGCAATCTACTGCACCACGCAGGAAGTAAGCAGGACACTAAAACTGAGGAGGATTAAACCACTTGATCCTCTTGTAGCTAAGAAGATTTTAAATATCCTCCGCTACCGGACACGTTTAGAGGGAGATAACGTACCAGTGTCCGCGCGTAACCTGGACAGCTGTATTCGAATATTCTGGCAAATGTAAAAGTAGGTTCAAATACAAAGCAACAAATAAAACTACAAGAGGGTAACCAATATGTGATTCGAAACAACAAATTATTATATTGTGGTTTGATTTCAAAATGATTTTGCCCAGATTAAGATTTTTAAGAAAATAGTTACGAATGGAGCTCACCTAGAAATTAAAACTTTGACGGCTAACAGTTAAAGAAAAAAATGCTATATATGAAAACAAAATATAAGTTATATATATATATATATATATATAACCTATATTGTATGTATGTTGTTGAATGTAATTACACCTATTTACAACTTTTTGTTGTTTTATTACATTAGATAATTGACGATTTTGTAAAATCAACTTGAATGATGTGATTTTTTACAGGTTTCTCACTTTAAAATAACCTTTATTAATTCGTTTGAATAAACAGTTCTCGGCACATTAAACGGTGGACAGAAACATGCTAGGAAAAAGTATGAGATATTACAATGTACATGCATTAAGTACAATGTGAAAAATATAATAATAGCTTTGAGTATTGTAGACCTTCGAGTTTAATTTCTAAATGTAATTATAGTTTATGCAACGATTGCTTTATGAATGCCACGGGTGAGATTCGCTAGTGTCCTAGATATCGTCCGAGTGGCTCAAAGCCTGAATGTTACACTACATTATCTACGATCATCCAAAATTTGGTAAATCACTGTGATAAACATGTCGAAAATTTATAGTTTATAGTCAGTCAACCATCAAAACGTAGCCACACAAATGTCTCTTGACCTAATCGTCGTTCTCACTCACAAATGATCCCGCTCTTTTGAGGTTATGCATATAAATAAACTAAAACATGAATCGTAATGGAACGATTGATTAACTGATTTGCGGATTGCGTAGTTTATATTAAACACTTCTTCAAATTCTTGTCGTATAATTCGTATAATTGGTCTAGACCCTGTATTTTAATATGACACATATACGTTAAAGACCTTATTTGGCATTGGGTTTGAGTTCGGTTTAATTATGTACCTCTATATGCTACTTGTAATTTTAATTATTGGTGATTATTGTGACGGTCAAAGATAAGATAAATAACAGTTATTTGATCTATTTTACAGATACAGCCCAACAGATATATTGGATAAAACTTTCAAATCTTGATTCATCACAAGTTCAGCCTCACAGTCTTACACAATCCATCAACTCCATAAACGTCAGCTAAGAGATATTCTCTAAAAGCCCTGCTCTTGGTCCAGAGTGACCAAGCGATAGCAGGAGCCACTTCTTGGGAAGATCAACGATGGGCCTTCACGGGCGTTACGAAAACATTACATGATCATAATGACTAAACTGCAAGCAATTGCAGCACGTTATTTACAAGTTTCTCAGATCTAAAATAGTTACCAACCAAAAAAATGTATTTACAAAGTCATTGTATATGTCATTCATGAGATGTGAAAATCCCAAAGCTAATAAAACTTCATTTAGTCCTACATAGAATACATATGGTTTTTAGAAGAGATTTGTAAAGTGTTATATAAGGTACAAAGGTAACCAGTGTAGTTTATAATCTACCTGTACAAAAGATTTTAATGTAACTCCAACATTCTTTATTGACAATTATACACTAGGGATGTATCATAATTACATTCAGATATGTTATGCACATGATAACGTTTTCATCTTAGGCACAGTTACTAAAAATAAATTAGGAAATAAATAAATAGAAAACATTTATTCCTATACCCCATTTCTTCCTAAACAGTTAATTGAAGTTTAGTAAGGAATTAACAAAACGGTTTGCAAGAAATAGCATAAAACACCGGACGAGGATGAGAACCACCTAATCCTTTCAGGAGTTGTACTGTATTTGAAATGCGATTAACAGGTATAGAAACCGACAGAATTTACTTGAGCTAAATGTTTAGAAAATGATCAAAATCTATTACGAATCTTATCTAAAAGGTAAAATTATTTTTTTTCGTTTAAATTTATTCACAATTTTGGCGAAATTTAAGGAATAAACTCATAGGGAAACCTTTATGAATTTCTAACAAATTGAATAAAGAGCAAAATTAATAATTTTTCTCGAATTTATCAAAGGTTTGTTTGTATTCATCCAGTAAACAGTAATATATTAAAAACAATTTTCTTTCAATTTTAGAAAGTAATAAATCGTGACAATTTGAAATAAAATTATGAAATACAGTACTACAATTTTATAAAATAAATAAATAAATACAGTTAGAAACAAAAACAAAAGCAATTTTGTTGAAAGTCAACCCCGAACGCCATTAAGAACCAACGATATTTATTTGCGACATCATAACTCATTGGAACGTAATACCTACTTTTGCAATAAACCCCATTTTTCCGGGAAGTTAAAACCAACCAAAATGCAACAAATTAAAATCCAAATAGATGAATGAATGAACACGGCCGGTGGTCCTCAGAGAGGTGAATGAAAGGTTAATCATCATCAGACGTAGCGTAACGGCGGTGTACAATGTACATTGGCCTTCCCTGGGGAGCTACAGCACAACACAATCACGCTGATCAAAACCGACCAAATACAACCCCGCGTCCAGCAATCAGTGGCATATCACTCGCCTACAGTGTGGTACAAAAATCCTGGAATATTTAACTAGGAGTACACTTATCCTGCACACATAGGGATGGACAAACATAAAATCAGCAATCATAAATAATGTTAGGTAGCTTTGAAAAATTTAAATGTCAATTCAAATATATTAACTGCTTGGGTTAGAATTGTGAAAACAAGCGACTCAGGCACCAATAAAAAAGCCTGAACTAAAAAGCATATCTTTTAGAAAATCATATTACGTATTAATAGTAAGTTAATTAACTGTCAGGAAGTGTGGCAAATATACAAATTATACGAAATATGTTCTCTGAAAGTTAGAAGTCGATCTGACTTTTCTTCGAGAGTAATCATTCGCAACTGAAATCGGATTCTAATCAATTCAATGAAGCACCAACAATCACGTAGGTGCTTCATTCTTTCGTTGTTCTATTGTATTCTTTGAGTTGTTCATCCAACAACTTGGAGTACCTACGCTTATACTGCGCGGATGGGGATGAACGAACAAAAGATCGTCAATTATAATTTTAGTCATTTTTCAAAATAATATATCTATCGGCCTATCAAATCACACGTATTAACTGCATGTACAATTAATTGTGAATTGTAATGTGTTGTATGAGGATTCTTTCTTATTCAAGTTGTACATCCAATTGTTTTATGATGTAGACCAAGTAATTAATTAAACTGGATAGTTAAATACTTTTTATATTATCACATAAAAATTTATACTAAAATAGATATTATATTATAGTCGTTTACACGCTTTTTACCTCCTCAGGAGGACGGCCCATAGTGAGTAAGTAGAATATCTTAAATGTATGCTTAATCTGAGATGCACGTCAAATTAAAAACATCAATTAGTAGAGATCAATGTCATGCACCGGGTCTCAAAAGGGCAGTGATGAAAATGACCCGTGTTTAAACTTTACCGTACTTAAAATTTCAATAACTTCTGACCACCCACTTTTGAGGACGGATGTACGCCAAATAGCTCGGAACTACCTTTCATAGATGTATAGTGCGCTACAGCCTTAAAAAATCTTTGAGCCCCCTTTCTTGGTGGTCCTATGGTGCAAGTCATGCTGAGATCGAAGATCTTCCTAGGTCACTTCATGCATAATTCCAAGTGGTTTAAAATTTTATTCTAGTTAAATTTTAATTTTAAAACTAATTTTATGTGAGGGTGTTTAAAATAAATACCCTTGTTTAGTTTCTCCCCACCGCCCTGATGACCTGGTGCGGAGAGTCGAGTGCTAGATGGGTCCACTTGAGACTTCATTAACAAATCAAACAACACGACGAAAGCCTCGGGAGAACGTTCTCAAGATAAGATGCTGAAAACCTACTTCTTGGTTAAATTATGAGGAAGCTTGAAGAGGTCCCAAAATTACGTCCAATGAGTGGCAGGGTACAAGAAAAAAATTATAATTTTGTTTCATTTTAATTACTGTACGGTTTTAAGGGAAAGAAGGGTAAGTCCAAGATGAGCTGCACTTTTAAATTAACCTACAATATTATCAAGCACTTTAAAAACAATTAAAAACACCTTAACTCACTAAAAACTGTTAAAAACACTATTTTGCAACAAATTGAATTGAAATAAAAACTTTTAGAATTGATTAAGGTTAGTTAGAATAGTGGATGTAATTATTTTTATTTGTTAAAAGCTCTCAGTAAAGAATAAACCATTATTTACACTTAGCCAATAGTTCATGGTTAACGTTCAAATAATTGCATTGTTTTATTTTATCGAAACAAGAGAATTATGGTTCGTGGCAAACTTTGGACAAACTGAAAAAAGTGGAAACTAAGTTGGCTGAAGTGGAACTGGCGTACTAATCAATCAATATTTACTATTTTTAATCATGCGTTAATCTTTCCTTACGAACACGTTACTAACAGTTAAAAAATGTTTGCAAACATAACTGTATTTTTATACCTAAAACATTTACAGCGCCACAATAATTTTATCAAAACACGCACATAGAAAATAATTGTTGATGACATAAATCAAGTAATAAGAGGATAATGTATGAAAGAAAAGGAAAAATCACTGAATCAACTGTTTTCCATAGAGGGAACCGGAACATGTAACAACAAACAAAGTCAAAGCAGCCATCAATCATGTGGGGACATCCATTGTTGCGGAGTGCTAACTGAACCATCCACTGAACCGGCGCGGGACACGCACATAGAACAGTGTTCTATGGACACACATCGTGTATCGGCCTAGATCGTGTATCGGTCCAGCTACTTGGGGCCATTTGCACACATAAATTATAAACCGGATTATTTATAATCTAGATTAATTAAGTTAAAATCAGCTAAGTTTAAACTTTTAGGTTTTAACTGAAGATCAGGTTTAACCGAAAACTGTGCAAACGGCCCTTAGTGGCATTTAATTAATATACAGTATTAACTGATACAAGAACTATTGCTGCATGAAAATAAGTGCGCGTTGATTTGTGTAATATACGCTTGTATGGTTGGTTGTTGGAATGTATTATATATTATACCCTCATTGAACTTAAAATTTAATTTAAATGTTTTGTGCTTTGAATAGCTAAGTGTTAAAACCATAACGTACTGTCCTCCTGCAGAACATGTGCTGCCTCTGTATGCTGAATTCCATTGCAAATTTTTATACCAAGCAAAATAATTAAATTGCTCACAATTTTGTTAGAAAAGTATTTATTGACCTGTCGCTCTCCTTCTTTTTGCAAATAATGCTCATGATTGCAAAGACTCGTGTTTCTGGTATGATGATGGTCAATATCATTTTAATTTCCAGAAGGTACAGTGAACTATTTTTAATGACTGTACATAATCTGAGAAAAAAAACTTTATATAAACTTTAGTCACAGATATTAAAATGCCGATAGCTTTAGTCCATTTTTACCAGAAGATTATTATTTTTGCTCCCACTCAAGTTTTGATCGAAATAATATAAAGCTACAGTATCTTAAATATAAGCTACTAGCTCCAGAAGCTACCAGCTCAGAATTATAAAGTTTAAAAGTTTGAAAATGCTTGCCAAGCAGCAGGGAAAACTTGGAATAACAATGTCAAACCAGGTACTCGGTATTATTTCTCACAACTTAATGGTTTTCTTTTATGATTTTTTTTATGTAAATATTTAGTTGTAGAAATAAATCGATTGTATGTAATTATTATTGCACAGCAAAAATAAAATTACTTATTGTTTATCTCGAAAAGTTGTTGTTTTCCGAACTCGTTTAGCCGTGTCAAATAGAAGTATTCGTCATTTCCTACCAGAGATAATTTTTCAGTGCGTTACAGTATATGGAAAAAAATCAAAGACAAATATTTAAAAGAATGACAATTGGAGAAAAATATTTTTCAATATATTACGTAAGGCATCGAAATGGAAAATATACCGTCTTAATTCGTAAGATTCTTGTTCAGTTCATAAATTTGAAACAAATTTTAAGTTTACAACAAGAGAGAACATTTAACAGATTGCATTGCATAATCCACGAGGTGGCTTTTGCGAGAAAGTAAAAAGTTGTGATATTTGTGTCAAATATTGTCCAACCGGTCGCCTTCTCGGGCGTTTTTGCAACGCAGACCTTGGGTCTCTTTAATATTAACCAATTACTCCTCTCGTCTCTGATTATTATTCACAAAGGTAAACAAAAATACACACTGTTATATAGAAGTAAAATACTTCATATGAATGATGACTCAAATATTTTATAATTTTGAACAGAATTTTGAAATAAAAAACAAACCCATATTACAGTAGGTTTTTTTTAATTTTTTTTACGTCATACGTCAACACTTTTTAAAGCTTTAAGCTTGGCCTAGAGCTCTTGAGCAGTGTGAATGATGAACTATGATGATCAGTGGTAACTTGAGAGGTTGTACTTCAGACTTGAATAATAAATCAAACATATCCATGAAAGCTTTAAATAGTCCATCTAGTAGTAGTACAAGAAATATGTTATTCCAATCAACTAAGTGGCTAGTTGAACTGCCACTTCAACCAGTGTTTGTTATTGTCATAGGACTGACTACTGTAATTAACTGATTCCCAAACAACCAGTAACAATGATTTACTGGTTGAAAGAAAATCATGGTTGGTTACCAATGCGTGGTAACTGAAATGATTCTTTGATTTCAAAATATATTCCGTTTTTGTATATTTAAAGCATTTAAGAAGTATTCATCCTCTAGAAAATTAATGGGAATAGTACAAGAAACAATTCGATATTATCTTTTTATTCTCTAACATGTGTCTCTTAAATATCACCTGTAATTAATACATTAACTGTATTTATTTATAGTAGCTGAAGAGAAATGCACCAGTGATAAATATAGCTGCTTCTGAGTTATATCAAAGAAATCCCTACAGTCATTAGTGAGTAATTCACTTAGGTAATTAATCAAGGAGCTCCTCCGCTGAGAGGAATTAGTAAATTGATTCCCTTGCTGATTATAAAAACTCGAGGGAAGTTGAGCCGGCCATGGCTTGTGTGAATGATATTTGACTCCGTCTTTGGCCTACTTAAGCTACATAAAAGGATCACTTTATTTTTGAATCCACCCTTCAGGTTTTTAAAAGCATGTATATTGGTTCACTCATTTTTACAAAGACAATTGACCATAACAAACTATCCGGTTGTATTTCCTTAAATTATAAAATATATATAACTTTTCAATTAGTTAGGTTTTGACCTGGATTAAAGAAATAACCGTAGCAGTTGTAAAGCATGAAAATTTTATATTCTGTTGATATTCAAGACATTCTGCACGCTTAGCTTCTTAGATTTCCGCTAATTCCATGAGAACCCTTGCCTTCGAAACCTTTGTAATAATTCCTCTAACATTTCTTGATAACATTTTCTCGTTATTATATCATCATTATAGTAGAATATTTACTCGTAATTGATCGCCACTAACTAGGATTCAGTAATTTCAGTGCTATAGTAATTCAAAGCAATATGAGAAACTAACGGCAATCAATTCGAGTTGCGTTATTGATTAAAATCGCACTGGACCGCAGTAGAAAACACTTCACTAATATTAAATCCTTGTATATACGTGGTCATGATGAGCCACGCTCGCCACGATGAATTTAAATGCGTTCTTAGGTATGAGCTTTCTTGTGATTATTTTTCCAACTTAGTTTCATTAGCACATTTTATTACATTTAAGTTGTATTATTTAATAATGTTAACATCTTCAGATGGCTGAATGAAGGTAAGGAGGAAGTTAATAAACATTATTCTATTATAAAGGGATTTTATAATGAATCCTTGCTACCAGTCATTTAAGTTGAAGCGGCGAACACAAAGATTGATCGACTTCGTGATTCTTGGAACGTCACAATGTTTTTAGAAGAAACCTTTAACAATGTACTATCAAATCTTTCGGTTACACAGATCACTCTATTATTTACATCTTTTCTAGAAAAATTGTTTATTATTAGTTTGCCTATGTGAAGAAATTGCTTTTCCAAGGAAAATCCGTTTCTTTCATTGTTATAGATGAAACTCACAAAAGAAACTATAATTTTATAATAAAGTAGATATTTTGAAGTAAAAATAGCTTGGTATAATGACAATTTTGACGGTGTGTCATAAAGGATTAATAGTTTTCTTTTTATATTCACACGGTTATATTTTGAATGGTAGGCTATTTTAAATTTTAGTACTTTTAATGATATATATTGTATATTGGTAATGTATAGTAGTATTTAGGAATGTTTTTAAAAAGCAATTCGTCAGAAAATAAAATATTATTGCAAAAAATTCCTAGCTCTTAATAAAACTACAAAAAAAACTAGCTCTTAAGTAGTTAAAGTTTTTAATATAAACTTTATTACAATAACCTTTACAAAACATATCTGCTAACTTTTGTCGACAACCAAGTATGTATGGTTGGTGGTGGTACAAACTTAAATGCAAAAGCATAACGAAACGACAAAACATATTCCAAGCATGACAGAACTGACGCTCCATGGAGAGTTGATTCTTGCGATTTGACTCTCGACATTGATATCAGGTTCATTAAAAAAGTCATGCAGCCCACCGTGTAGCATACTTTTTGAACGTGAAACTAATTTTTTAAAAGGTTTTTTTTTAATTATTTAAAGTTTTTTATTTGTTTTAAAATTAGACTGCATTTAGTCAAGTTTGTTGAAGAAGTAAGCATTTTTCAAGATAATAGTTAAAAAAAGACATTTGAATCAATGAACATTTTGACTAACTTGAAATGGAAATACAAGACAATGATCAATATAAAAACTTCCTTAAACCTGCTAAAACTGAAAGTTGTACAGAAGTCACGAACTTTTATCTTCACCTTGTAACCTACTAATCGAATTGAAATTCGCTAACTTTTTAAACTTAGTTTTTCGCAATTTTATCTGAGAAGTATTTTGCAATAATCCAATATTTGAATATAAATCTTCTAAAAGTTAGATTAATTTTTGTAAAAGATTATTTATTCCATGTTAGATTATTTACTACCAAGTATAAAAATCGTATCCTAATTCTTAAAAAGCATACTTTTTGGAAATCATTCAATAATTTTATTTGATACATTATTTTCATTACTAATTGTAGGTCTGTTAAAAATTACCGAAATACATGTAGTTTAGGAAAGGGTCAGATAATGTTAATTTTTTTCTAAAGGCCACTGACTCTTATCCTTTGATGCGAGCAAATTTAGAGCAACAGGTCCGAGCTGGGAGTATTTAAAGTTAATTATTTTGAAACTGAAGTTTTGAACTATTATAACATTCATTACATATTTGCACATAAGCTTATTAAACAAATACTAATAAAAAATTTGCACATATTAAAAATAACAACGATTTGACAGCATTTTATGAAAGAATATGTGACTTTAACTTTTTCTACTTAAAACTAATTCATGCAGATGGTTGGTAAATTCTACTAAAGAATTATATTCTACTAAAGAAATTTATATTTCACGAATACTGTTATTCAAGGGATATATATTTTTTAAAGAATGATACATGAACTCCAACATTAACTCTAATTACATAAACCTAGTTTTCGAATGATACAAATACTTTAGTTTCCTCGCTATTTTAATCACCGCACAAGCTTTATTGGCTAATGGGGACTAAAGGTAGAGCCAATGTTTAAAAAAGAAAACAAAGAAACAAATTACATATACAAATAATGTTGTTACATTTCTAATACAATATATTAATGTGGCCCAAAAGTCCCTCTGGTTGAATAAACTTTGTATTCTTCATGTGCACAGGATAACTTTAAAATATCGTACAGTAATAACTTAACATTTTGATTTTATTGTCGGTCTTTTCTTTCAACGAAAATGTTTTCCTGTATTAAACAATATGCTTTTACACATAAAGAACAAACTTAGTTAAAAATTCAACAAAAATGGATACAGAAAGAAATACAAACAATAAGTATTAAATTTTTAAATTAGTTAACTATGAATACTGAATTGCATTTCTAGTTTAAGAAATTAAATGGGTATGAAATTCAACAAACTATTTTATAAAATAATTTGAAATAAATGTAGAAAACAATTGTAAGGGTAAAAAGTTTAAATGACATTGGATATCGCACACTCATAATCTTCAATTCATATCAACTGATAAAATAATTACATTGCTTGAACTGGTTCGTGGGATGATTCAGTTCTGAGTATGCATTAGTGCATTATTCAAGGTATTACCTCATGTAATGTTATCTAACACAGGGTAATCAGCTGATCAATCAGGCTTCATGACATGATCGACGAAGAGCCTCCCTCCCCCCCCCCCCCCCCCCATCAACGGCGCCTGCCTCTATACCGAACCCAAAGGTTTGCTCACGGCCCATTTTAATCCTCTTACCATATTAGATACTATAACCACTAAACAATATACAAAATCACCTACAAAAAATAAATGAAGGAAATGGAAGAATATCGGTATGTTACGTATTTTTGTGTTTAAATGTAATTTATCGTAATAAGAGCATATCATTTAAGGGGATCCGCCACCTCTAAATGGCATTTTTTGGCATTTTTTGACATTTTTGAAAAATGTTATTTTTGTGTTCTATATACTTTACTGAGTATGTGTGCAAAGTTTCATGAAGATTTGACCATTTTTTCATATAAAAAAGTTAAAAAGTATGTGCGGATGCACTTACATAAACGGAATATATGTGATATATATATGGTATATATATATATGATATATATATGGTATGTATATATATATACCATATATACCATACTACATATATACTCAGGCCAGCCGGAGTGTCGCCTGGTCTGAAGACTGCGCTGCACGTTGCTCGGCCCGTTTCCCGAAAGTTGGATTTTCTATGTTTTAGTGCATATAAGTTTGAATAAAATCTAAAGTGATAAACATATTGCTATGAAATTTTTACCACTTTTTCTTTATTATATTATCAACATTTTGTCTTATGGAAATCACTCTAACTGTAAATATAAGTATTTATTTATTTTTTCAAAATTTTATTGAAAAAAATTTAAATTTTAAAAAGTTTGTTTTATTGTAATTTTTTTTCTAGTAGGGTTACCTAGGTTTCCATAAGACAAATGTTTATTTAGGCTATAAGGAACAAATTATAAAAAAAAGCATGACAATTGGTTAAGAAACAAAAAAGTTATTCAAAATTTAAAAATGGTCTGAAAAAACGTTAAAAAAAACGTTAATATTTGCCGTAAAAAAATATGAGGGATGAAAAAAAAATTACACCTGAAATCCTCATTACTAACATCAATAAACAAAAAAAATCAATTCCAGCAAAATCAACCCAAAATTAAAAAAAAAAAGTGTTAGAGGTGGCGGATCCCCTTAACTTAGTTGTACTAGTCCTAAGATTTAAATGCCGACATTATTAAGGTTAAATTGATTACGATACGGTAACAGTAATTTTTAAAATAAGTTTTTACGTTTTCTACAATAACAAGTAAGCATCTAAGATTGTAAAAAAAGTTTAAAGTTGGACAAAGTTGAATATGATTTTGAACTATTAAAATGTTAATACTACGTGTTTATAAATACTGTAATATTGAATAATACGAGTATTATATTACTCGTAAGAGCCTATCATTGAACAAAATGCACCTCGCATAAAAGAAAAAATTTCTCAAATTATAAATAACATTGTAAGAGTTGGGATTTTATTAGATAGGTAAAAAGCATAATTAACACTTTTAAGACTTATACAGCAATTTGAAATATCCTTTCCATCTTATAATTTGTGTTTGAAAACTCTAAAATTATAAAAATACATAACTTCGTAAACAAATGTTGGCTTAAAAAATAACCGGATTAATTTTGAACATTTTTATTTATTCCCATTGTTTAGTCGGTGAAACAAGGCGGGTCAATTACAGGGAGGCGATGATCGGATTCTGATGTGGATGACAATCAGTGGTGACACCGACACCGACATCACGGTACAATCACAATCATCCACCACCGGCCGGCCAGCGCCCGCGACACGACACGACGCGACGATACGACGACGCGACGCCCCGAGCGGCGATATCTGGTTCGTTTATATTGCTAAATAATCTGTCCCCATGGCCGGCTCACAGTGATGGAATCGGTGATCGTTTTTGTTTGGAGATTGAAAACAGTATTACATATGAGATCTGAATTTAAAACTTTTATAAAATGTATCTTCGTTCGTCGCAATAATAACCAATAATTTTGATATAAAAAGTATCATATTACAAGTAGCATCATAAAGAGGTACATCATTAAATCAAACTCAAACCCGTTGGTTAACGAGGTCTTCAAAATTTCAGGTTAACCTTAAAATTCAGTTTATAGATCAATGAGAGCTCAGCGTTTGGAGAAATAAGTGTTTTAAAAGAAACAATTAATCGCCCACTGGTAGAATTTCGACCAAAAATTCAGTTGATCTTGAGCCAATTATGATATATGGCTGAAACATCTGTTCTTACTGATTTGCTAGCATTTGTTATTACAACAGCTGTTTAGTAATGAATCAGCTATCCTTCTCCCTGATTAACATTGAAACTTTGAAAGGTTGTAGGGCGAAGCCCTGGAGGCCGATGTGCATTATAATGGGATTCTGCTCATCTCAGGACACTACCATTCTGACTGTATGCGCGGATTTCTCCTTCGATGTGCACAAGCTAAGAAAAAAAGGAGAAAAAAACATGTTTGCCTTTGATTACACAATCCGCACATCAGCTGATGGTTCCATTACAGTTCATGTTTATGCATCAAAAATAGTGTGATCATATGTCAGTGAGAACGATGATTTAGTCAAGCGACATTTGTGTGACTACATTTCGACGGGCGGCTGTCCATAACCTTTAAATTAATCGTCAACAGTTTTACTGTAATTGTTTTGCAGTTACTGTAATTTGCAAAATTTTGGTTGGTCGTAGATAAAATAGTGTATGCAACAGTTTTATTCAGCCTTTAAGTCACTGGTGACTTATTTTTAGAACTTACATCTCACTGGCTTAAATGCCTCCATAATACAATACAATCATTGAATAACTCGTTGCTTTAAGATTTAAGTTGGTTTGGGCTGTAGGGATTTTGTTTGTAATGGTTTTTTATTAATTGTAACAATGTTACAAGTAGTATGTTACGAGTAGGTATATAATTTGCACTATAAAAACAATATGATTTTGAAAAAAAAACTGAAAGCCTTAAAACGATAAACTAGAAGATCTACCAGGAGATCTAACGACAATTTAACGTCTCGTGTTTACGTAGCTGTTTGTTGTCCTGGTACAAACATTCCAATATCTTACTTTTAGTTTTTACCGACACTACCATTATTGCAACTTTCATAAAACCAGTTATTTTACTTGAGCAATTTTTTTTAGTTTATGATATTTAAGAATATTAAAAATCAATATGACTATAAGAGTAAGAAAATAATTGAAAATGAGTAAATAAATACTCATAGTGAGTTGATTATAATTCTAAGTTAAGTTATTTTGAACTAAGGTATTTTAAAATGTCAATCAATTTTAAATACGGATATAAATATACAAAGATAACTTGTAATATAAATTGTAATGCAAATCGTGGCAAATTCGACCCACCAATTAATCTAAACAGTGTTTAAGTTCAACTTCGGCTTAGATGTATTGTAGCGTTTAGGGCACAACAGTAACAAAGAGCCACAGTCAAAGGCAACCAAGGTGATCTTCGGGTAACAAATGATTATTCTGTGTAATTCGGCTCCCGCCATTCGGTGTGGTGGCGGGAGAGGTTGCCGCCATTTTTCTCTGACCGTTATCTCTTCGCCCCACTGAGTTAAAGCTGTTTAAACTATCTGAACAGGCAGCTCGGTAGTAAATCGTTATGTCACTATCATAATCCCAATTATTCTCGTTCCGATAAGTTCACCTCAAGGGAGCCCGAGACCTGATCTACGAGTTTTATACTTTTATAAAACGTTAACTGCAATCAAGGTTGGTTTATAGCTTTTATATCAGTTCCGCTTACGATCACTTTGAGGGTTTTAAGAACTGTACAATTTATGGTACCAGGTATAACATGATATGTTTCTCAATGCATTATCATGACCATGTCCCCATCGTTATGTCCCTTGCATGGATTCTCTTTGTAAGAATAAGTTTGTAACTATAAGTTAATCAACAACTTATTTTTTCCAATCCGCATAGCATATAACTAATATAACACCACATTCAATTAACCTATAGTTAATGCATCGAATTATAAAATATAACAACGATTTTACTAAAGAAATAAAATTAAAATCGCGTTTCTGTTTTAATATTTAGTTGCATTACTTTTGACAGCTGTAGTTTTGTAGAATATTTCTCACGATTCAATTCGTCTAAGGACAAAGTAAGTCCCTTTTTACTCGGTTGTATTTACATAAGCCATTATAAACATAGCCGCGTCCTACGGTAGGGAAAGGTGTTTTGCCTTGCATCGAGTTTCTCTCCTTTTTCGTGAAAAAATAATTGAAATTCTTGACCTGAGTTCTAAAAAAACTTTAAAGCGATAATATCACAAACAATTTTTTAAAACCGAAATCACAGTTTTTATATTGTAAGCATTATTGCTGTAAACCAATAATTAAAGAAAGCATTATACCTAATGTATATCATTGAAATCAAATCAGATAAAGACTTTTTTTAAGTTAAGCTGTTGAATATAAGAGTTGAAGTATAAGCACATTAACCTGAAATCAAATTCTATTTTCATATGTTAGAAGCTCGTTAGAGAGTCTTATGTTACTCCAGCATATTCTTTTCGCTGTTTGGGGTTTCTATCTCTGAATTGTGCTATAACTTTACACCGCTTCCCCCACCCCTCCCCAAACAAACAATGACTATGATTTTTTAGATCCACTCGATTTTTTACTATCCTTGACTATTTAAACAGTCCATTTAAAACCATTCATGTTACAGAGAAAGCACTGTAAATTCCTCATAGTTTCGCATATGTCATATACATAACTCACCCACAGCTTCAATCCTTTTAAAACGCTTACCTGGAACACAAAAAAGTACCATGAGTGGAGAATTACAAAAAATTACCTTAGGAGAACCGTAACAGAAATGTTTTCTTAGGACGTAATAAAGCGTGCTTCAACTAATGTTGCTCAGGGAGGGGTAAGTGGTCCCTTTGCCTTGGTAGAGTGCCGGGCCGGCCCGCCCGCTGCAAGGTACACAGACCTCGACACTCGACGGCTCTCGAGACCAACTCCTCGAGAGTTCATCAACAAATCAAACAGCGCGATAAAAGCGATGAAAGCGTCTTACTATAGGAAGACTCACTTTAAATGTTTGCCCAAAGTTTACGCTGTCCAGGTGCGGCTCCAATGGGTAGACTTTTCCAATTTAGAGAGTCAATCATTTACAATTAATCGTGTATCTTCTCTTTTCTTTAAAGGCAGACCCAAGCGCTTTGCAAAGAAACATTCTGTAACATTTGATAAACAAACTGACATGTTTAAAGAGTAGGCCTACGCAAACGGAGTCTGCTATTGGGCAAAACATGCAGTATTTTATTTCCGTTTCGGACGACATTTTTCAACCGATTTTCTTGCAACTTTTTAATCGTTTAGTTGAATAGTTACAGTAGAGCTCCCATAACCTAAAAGTTTGAAAATTTGAAAAGATAACCCTCTTTAAAAACGAAAAGTAACTAAATTTTAATTCATATTAAGAGTTTTTTGTACTAAGTCAATTAATTTTTACATATGTTAGGTGTGAGGACCCTTGATTCAACATTAATGTACAAGTAAACGTATTTTTTAGGGCAAATATTTAAAATGTCCGTCCGAAGAATGCGGAGGAATTTTTTCAGTGTTTCTACAGTGGTGTAGATGAGTCTTAAGGGCTGCATTGTTGAAAGCTTTATAAGATTAAAGTTCTCATAGTTTTATAAGCTTTTGGAAATTTTCTTATATAATCTACTCCAAAATTGTATACAGTAGCCTAAAACTGGTTGTATCTGGTTGAGTCAAACATTAATACTTCGTCACACACCAAATTATGTTTTTTAACTATGCCTAAATCATTTTTTACTGTTTTCTTTTTTGGTGGAACTTTTTCCGAAACAGGACCCGAAAACTTTACCTGGAGATAAATTGGCCGGAGCGAGTGTGGAGGCTGGCGGCGAGTGATCAGCTGATCGATCCTGTGTTGCCGTGATTGATGGAAACCTAACCCCCCCCCCCCCCCCCGGGGCCGAGGTAGAGGGTATTGGCCGCAGTGAGACGACAGTAACAACAAACACTCAAACACACACAGGTGGTGGGGGAGGTGCAGCGTGGTGTGTACTTACATGGCATAAGCACCTCCTTGCGAGCCATTAATAGCCAGTAAAAAAACATTAATTAGATCAAACGTCTGAATAATAGCAGAACGTAGGGGTAATGTTAGTTAGGTACAAGGACATGGTAAAAATAGTGCAGTAATATGTATACAAATTTTAGTGTAGGGGGGGGGGGGGGGGGGGGGGGGGTAAAGTGGCTAATAAGATATCCCACTTTATAAAACAATAGATTTAGAAAATACACAAATATTTATTAATACATTTGTTTATATGGGTTACACATATTATAATGTGTATTAACACGTCACTAAAGAAACTTGGAGGAAATTTCATTAATTAGTACGTAGCACATAATTACAGGTATCTACAGTATATAAACTCTTTCATGTATTCGCCAAACTATTGAGTAGAATTGTGTGACCAAAGAACAACTTACCTACTTAATAAATAATTCTACATTTTGACGCTACTTAAAAAAGATAATTACTGTAAACCAATAGCCGCATAGCATTGTGTATGGTGAAATATATATTTTTTAGATAAAATTCCACAGTAGATTTGTGTTTGTGATACTTTGTTCAACAATTATGCGTCACAATAAAATTAAAATAATTTACATTGTAATGAAAAAATAATCGGAATTACGACAGTTAAATATACATGTATATAAAAAAGCATACCGTGCATGCGCCAGTCGCAGGGGAAATGTGTGTGGTACAGGGGCAATCCGTGAAGCAATCTTGTCACTCGCTAGACTAAGCTGAATGTTGTATTTCTGTGGCCATTTCATAACAATGATATGAAACTCTAACTCTTTAGCATTAAACTTCTCTCCATGATGAATTGTTTTGAAAAAGATTAACAAATTATAATAACAATCTCTCTATCTCAATACAGTCCCAATTACATTTCTACCTCACGCACTTTAGTCATACTCAGTGGGTGCACACCTCCTGATTATAGAAATAAACAATCAAGTCTTATTCAAGAGGGAGCAAACTCTGCAATATGTAACATAAACAAGTAGAAGTGTTTAAAAGGAAACAACACAAATGGAAGACTATTTGAATAAGCAAACAGACCGAGTTCAACAAAGGTTTCTTGACTGAAAGGCCGAAATGGTCCTACACAGAGTTCCTTTATGATTAAAACAGGGTCCTTTTCAAAAGCTCGGTTCATTTTACAATACGTTCTTGTTGCATACACGGTATGTATTTTAAAAGTAGCCGAAACAATCTACTTAGTTTCCATTACTTTATTAGAATAATTCTAAATTTTACTTGTAGGTTAATAGCCTAATAGCACATAAACCATTTGGTTATTAGTCATTTCCTTAATTTCTGTTTCCTTGTTGGATAACAAATTATTCTCGAAAAAGCTCTATAGTTACAGGAACTATATAACTGCATAAAAAGTCGTGTGACGTTCTTTTATGGTAATACGGTTTGAGTAATTCAGATTTTATTAAGTATTAACAATTGTAATTTTGTTGTCATTATCGATTATTTCCACAAAAATTTTAATAACTTGACTCTATTTTACGTATATTTTCATCTAGAGAAATATGTTTGAGAGTGGGTTTATTTTAAAAATATAAGATAAAACTCTCGGAGAATGCAGATGACAAAGACAACTTTGTGAATACCTGTCAACTTTACCGTCCCTGCTGGCGTAAACTTTTGTTTTGCTGATAATTCCACGCTAAATGTTCGTTAAAAATCAACCTTCCAATGTCAGACGTCAAGAACTTGGAATTCTCTTTTGGTTGTACAAGTCTTTACTTCTTGTTTGATTTTCTTCCCTTTATTACTTCGCGATAATTTAACTAAACATTATGTGCATTATAATTTAAAATAAAATTTCTCCAAAATATAGTTTTATATTCATTTTTTCTATTATAACTAATAAGACTTAACTTAAAATTGATTTTGCCTTGTTAAACTTTATGTAATAACTTCCAAACTACTGGAAACTTGGAGGCCAAAATGGTCCTACACAGTATTCCTTTTTTTTTCTAGTTGCATAAAGTATACTTTAGCGTTCACGGTGTTTATAATTAATCAAAATACACATAGCAAAATGTTCCTGACTCATGTCTTGGCCGGCCAGTATAAATTTAATTTTCACACGCATACGCGCGTGTGCTTTGTTATGTGTCTTTTGATTGACTGTAGCTTATGACCGTGTTTTAAAGTTTTTGCCGACGTTTTTACTGATTTGGTAATGGGCCAGCAGTCCCGAAACTAGTTAACTGTAGAGAAAACTATTTAGATTTGTGAAGGCATTAAGGTATGTATCTTATGTAACCTAATCATCTACACTAGTCATTGATCAATCATAGAGGCAAAAATGAATAAATGATGTAAGTATAAGTTCAAGTGGTTAGTATTAAGGATTGTTAGAAAACATAATACCATGTTTTTTTTTTGCAAGCTATCTCAGATTACTTTATTATTTCATAAAAATGCAGCTTTAAAAATAAACTAGTGCAATTATTGCAAGCAATTCACTGTGGCCAATGCTGAAAATAGAAATGTTAGGTTTAGTTCTAAATCAATTATTCCCACCTAATCAAAACGTGTTCATTATCAGAAAATACCTAAAATAACACTTATTTACGGCTGAACATGTTTTAAAAATGTTTAAAATTCTCAATCCAATCCTAATGTTAATCTTATTGAAATTTTCAATTCCAACTATGGATAGCTCCTTAATTTAAGTCCAATTATCATCAACTTTTTGGTGGGAACAACTAGAGAATAAGCCCAATCCAATGACATAAAAACATGAAAATTGGTTGAAAATTGCAAGAGTTCTAATCACAAAAAACTCTTAGGGTATTAAATAAGTATGTATTTAACATGTTAATAATTTTATTTAATCAAGTTTGTATGATAATATTTAAACGCACCCCTAGATCTCATGAAAAGCGTCTTCTCAGTTTACATTCAAATACTTTATTTATACAATATAGAATTTAAACTAACCTAAATGGTTGTTTATTAAATTAAACTGGTTAACTTGGTGTAAAACAAACAATTTTATACGTATTGATTTTTTTATTTATATTATTTTCTAACGTTTAAAATAAGGTTGTTTAAACTAATATATTCTATATTTTGCAGTTCTAAGCAAAAATATAAAAGTTATATATTTAAGCGATATGTTGCATCAGAACTATTTTTGTCGCCATGAATCGTTTCGACTAAACAAAACAGTTTTAATATCAGGAAAGAAAGGTTTTGTTGAATGGCTAATGTTTCTTTTCATGAATCGCAGTATGCGAACACTTTACTTTTATTTTAAACCTCACTTATACGTTACTTTGCTTACAGGCCGTTTTGGCTTCAGTTTAAGTTAACATTAGACTTGAGCTGTTTGCATGGTAATAATTATCACACGTAGAATTTAATATTTTTGTCAGTATGAAATGTTTTACAAAATACATTGCCTTTTTTATATTTTAACTCAAATTACAAAATGAAATTTAACAACTAACATTTAATACAACCCATTCACTCTTATTTTATTAATTATGCAACACTGTATACAGGACGATTATTTATTAATAAATGAAAACCTTTGTTAGTTCATGTTGTAAATCGCAAAAATAACTAATGGAACACGAAAAGCCACTATGAAAACACTTAATATGTGTTTTATTTCCCAGTTCACCTGTAAATGTTGGGAACAGCAACTGGTGCTTCCCACACGCTGCAAACGACTGTCCAATAACTGTCACTACAATGCTAAACTGGACCGACATTTTATTTCCAGGGCATTGCATGACCACTGACCACTGTAGTTATCAAATCTTAACATAGCTACCCACAATTATAAAATCATCTGCATGCTATAAAGCTGTTCAT
This sequence comes from Neoaliturus tenellus, assembly GCA_030545055.2. Taxonomy (NCBI): domain Eukaryota; kingdom Metazoa; phylum Arthropoda; class Insecta; order Hemiptera; family Cicadellidae; genus Neoaliturus; species Neoaliturus tenellus. Next base: position 90,274,335 of record CM061534.1, read on the forward strand.
TTTTTTATCAGCTTGTTTTGTATAGCTTAGAAGCTCTGCTTATAGAAAGTGATAAAAACTAAACTATAACCGAAGGATATGAGAAGACCTTATAGAATTGTGTAGGATTGTACACTAGATAATAAAACTATCCCGTGGTAAACGCCTTGCCTAGCTAGTGCAGATCCACCAATATGCTATCCACTAGTCACTACATTAAGCATATTCGCTGTGGCATACTGGAAAATTTACTTTTGCACACAACTATAAAGAATATACAGTCAAAAAGTAGAACGTCATACAATACATTTTGCTTTAATAATACAAATTTTATCTGAGCAAAATGAAAAATATATAATATAAAATTAAATCGTTAAATTAAAATCATAATTTTTTCATCGCACGTTAAGATTTACGGTAAACGCTAAACTCTATTTTTAAATTGGCATATTTAGGCCTATGTATATTACGTTATACAGGGTAGTTGAACTGTATAATTCTTATCCATTTGTAACTTTAAGCAGTAAAATAAGCTAAATGCTCTATTATTTAAACCGCCTTTAGTGTTTACCGTACTCATTTAATGTAAGTGCAAAAGTGTAAACGTTATCTTAAGAATGGGGCCAATGCAGCCATTTTTACTGCAAAAAAATATGGAAAATCTTTTAAAAGTGACCAATGGCAAGCATTTTACATTCAGTTTAACCACACTTAAACGGAATTAATATACTGTACTTATGAATTTGCCAATTTTAAAAGAATATTTTTCGTTTACGGTAAGTAACCGTATTCTTCCAAAAATTCACTTCCAATTATTAAAAAGTCCTCATCAAATGATATCATATAGCCCAGTAAAAAACACTCGGAAAATATTTAATATCAATAGTAACGTTTGTCCCGTTTGCCATCCCTCTCCCAAACTGACCCTTGCAGCAATATACCCACCCCACCCCACCCCTTCCACGACATGAGAGGGAGCCCTTTATATTGTTTTTCTACAACAATATTTTCTTATTTCCTCTCTCACCAGATGGAGCTGATAAATTCTCATCTTAGAGATCGGAGTTTCGTCTAAATTACTCTCTGGTTGTGAATCGGGTTTTCTTTATGGCTGGGATTTTGAACATTCAAAACTAAGATACTACGCTTGAATAGGGCCCTTTAATACTAACTCGTTGACTTTATTAATTATTGTAGTCAAAGTTTTTAAAAGGATTGCCAAAGTTATGTTAAAAGCAAACTTACTTGTAAATAATATATATTTTTAATCATTAACAAGTTTAATACTAAGACAGTTTATGTTTATTATAATATAGTATAATTAATACGCTATAAAGGAAGTCACTGATAATTTTATTCAGCAGTATTAAATGCAATACAGTATTTATTTAGGCTATTACAATAAGTTATTTGTCTTTTAAATTTAAGTGGAAAATGATTTATTTTTCAATCAAATGTAGAGAAAATGTAATAACACTATGTTCAAAGGGTTTCAAATCAAAAAATATTTGTACACTTGTTAAATAAAAAGGAAAAACTTAAAGAAATGTATTTTTTCATACACATATAAACACATAAAGGCATATACTGAGCCATGACCGAGGGCAATGGACTGTGTCGATATTGCGCGTATAACACACGTGTTTCATCACCTAGCCAGTAGCCAGCTAGCCAGTGATTGTCATTGCTATACCGCTCATTAAATGTCGTGTTTTGGAACAACTGCCCAGTAATGACATTTCACTACGGTTTGTTAAATTTTACCACGCAGCATTTTGAAAATGACACGTAACCTGTAGTTAGTTGAATTTATTAACAATAAATATAAACGGGACGTTTAATTTAATGTGTTACATGTGTCAATGAATGTTATGTGCTTATGAATAAATAGCACCGTCACATGGTAAAATGAATGTACACAATTTAAATTTAAAATACCCCCGTCGCAGCAGACCTGCGTACTCAGCGAATTTCCAATCGATCTTGAGATATCATATTTTCCCCATAAACACCATAGGAAAGGGTATGTAGGTTTGCTGCCATGGGATGTTGTTAGAAAATGTTAGTTTTGTTAGGAAATGTAATAGTTACGTAAAATAAATATCAAACTGTATCAATATTCGGCACTTATTAATTTTCCCCATAAACCGCATGGGAGTGAATATGTAGGTTTGCCTATGTATAGTTTGAATATGTAGGTATGGGTGTTGTAAGCAAATATCAGTTAAACCCTACCTAGTGAATGTACATACCAAATATTATCAAGTTATGGTGTTCTTTTAATTTTCCCCATAACCCCATAGGGGTTAGTACGTAGGTTTGCCGCCATATGGGTATTGTAAGCAAATATCAGTTAAACACTACCAAGTGAATGTACATACCAAATTACATAAATTTATTCCAATAAATAAGCGAGATACAGGGTTTTGTTGATTTCCCATAAGATTAACATAGAAAACCTATTTTTGGCTTTTCTCCGTAACCTGTTAAGCCAAGTTAAAAATTCAAAATACTAAATTGTTTGTTTTTTTAAGCTCTTTAAAATGGTTTTAGATAAAATTGTTGAATTTTGAAAATTATGCTCAAAAAATGCCAAAAACCCACTTTTTACCCCTTTGAAACCCCATAAAACACGGTTCCCATAGCCCGATCATGCTGATTCGCGAACTCATGAAAATAGACCTAGTCTTATACCTTCATACCAAATTTCATTAAAATCGGAGGTCCCTGTCAAAAGTTATCAGTACCACGGACACATATATATATATATATATATATATATATATATATATATATATATATATATATATATATATATATATATATATATATATATATATATATATATATGCCTATTTTACATTCAAATTGTAGGGCTGCTAATATAATCAATAAATAAAACATTTCAACAAGAGCACCCTTTTGAGAATGAAAACTTTTGAGAATGAGACTGTGAAAATATTGGAGTATGATTTAAAAGAAACAAATACATTAAGCCAACAGAAAATTAAAGATATGATAAAACTCACATCGCTGTGTACTAATCAAAACTATTTTGAATTCAATTCAACATTTTACCAACAAGAAAATGGTCTAGCCATGGGATCACCTCTTTCGGGACTACTATCAGATATATTTATTCATAATCTTGAAACTACCAAAATTATCAATGATGTTAATCCTTACAAAAACAAAATTATATATTGGTACCGATATGTTGATGATATCCTTTGTTTATTTAGAGGAAACGAAATTGAAATTCAAGATTTCCTAACATATCTAAACTCACTTTCGAAGAAAATAAAATTTACAAAAGAAGTTCAAAAAGAGGAAATAAATTTCTTAGACGTCACGATTGCTAGAAACAGGAACCAGCACACCTTTAAAATTTATAGAAAACCTACACAAACTGATCTGTTGATACCTTCAAAATCCAATCATCCCTGGAAGTATAAAATGGCTGGCTTCCGTTCTATGGTAAATAGGTTGCTAACCATACCTCTTGCTAAAGAAGAATTTGACAAAGAAAAGAATATTATCAAATATCTAGCGCAGAAAAATGGATACAAATCAGATATTGTTGATAGAATGATAAAAAACATGAAGAGGAAACGAAATCAAGAAACAAAAGATCAAACTGACATCCAAAAGAAAAAATATATTAAAGTGCCATACAATAACAGTAATGAACAGGGCAATTCGTAAGACCTTTGAAAACACAGATATTGCATTAAGCTTTGAGACAAGAAATAACGCGTTCAATCTGATTGGAAAACTATCCAAGCAAAGAGAGAAGAAAACCAAGGATTACACACAATCAGGACTTTACAAAATAAAATGCTCAGATTGTGACAAATTTTACATCGGTCAGACAGGCAGGTCATTTCAAGCACGATTCAAAGAACATATTCAGGCTTTAAGAAGCAATAATAGAACCACTATGAAGTCCAATTATGCTGAACACCTCCCATCTGACAATCACAGCTACTCGAGCATGAATGACAACTTAGAAATACTGAATTGCATGTCCAAAGGGGAAAAGCTGAATGTTACAGAAGAGTTAAGAATATTTATAGCACACAAAGAGAACCCTCAGCAACTTATTAATAATCAAATACCATCAAATAATCCTATCTTTGAAAGAATAACTAAACTACAAATGAAATAGATAGAAGAAATTTAACCTGCAAAGTGAAACACCTGATAATAACATTGTTTATGATACAAAAGTTTATTTATTAATAATAGGTTAGAGTTTTATTTGTACAATGACCATGAAGATGGGCTAATGTCCCGAAACATGTAGTCACCAAAAATAATAAAAGTTTTCATTCTCAAAAGGGTGCTCTTGTTGAAATGTTTTATTTATTGAATATATATATATATATATAGATATATATATACATATATATGAAAATGAACGAACGGTGTTTTTGGCTTCTGGGGACCTCAAAATGAAAAAGTAACATGGTCCCGGGCTTAGGTCTTAACATGGCTACTACCGTAATAGCGTATTCCCTATAGGGAAATTCGCTAAAATTGCAGTATTCAGTTAATTTGTGTGATTGAATGACCTAATCTAATTAACAAATAAAATATTATTATACGTTAATGTTGTACCATACTAAAATTACAGTTCAGATGTTAAGTTTCCTTTATTAACCCTTTATGATCAAGTATAGAATGGTTAGTATTCAATGATTTTTACTGAGCCTTATAATAATTATTATTCTGCAATATATTTTTATGCTAAGTCTATAATAGATAGTCAGTTAATTATGGAAGTTGTTTAATATAGCCGTTCATAATGATTGTGATATACGGTTATCATGTACCCCTTACTTTAGGCCCACAGTTGCTCTGCTCTACCACAATTTTTACCCCTCTTCCTTCTCCCTCAGCCATCAGCAAATATTAGGGGGTGGCCAATTCATTTCTCCGTACTGCATTTCCCCTCCCTTCTCAGACGGAAAGGACAATCACCGGAGATCATCTCCATGGCTAATACTGTAGTTTGGTTTCTTACAACAATTATAATGAATACATACGATTTAAAATTGTTGAATATGCCTCTTATTGCTATGGCGATATATGATTTATTCAAACAAACTAGTTGGAATGTTTCGATTAATGCTCGTAGGGATTAATGTTCGATAAATATAAAGTAGGTCTAAGCTAAATGGCTTGTGAGCGTAATACGATTCTAACTCGTCTATTTTTAAACCTAGACCCATGTTCAATTGGCCTACTGATAATAGCAACTATAACAGGCAGATTCAAACTCTTATAAAATAAAAACAATTCTCACTGTCATCCTACTAACATATTTAAAACCAAAAGTAAGTTTTTAAAATCTGGGTGAGTTCTAAAAAGTCGCCCTGTCATTTATTAGTATATTTTTAAATCTTAAAATTATTAAAATAGCATTCATATTGATCGTTTTTTGTAACAACCCTTTCGTCCGGTTTAAGTTGATTTTATATTAAAAAATTGTATTTCATTCTTAATTACTTTAGATACAGTCACCACATGGGTTACAATTACGTCAATTGTTTTTTAGTTTGTACGTTACAGAATGGCATACCTTAATTTAAATACAGTAAAAGTTTAGATAATAAAAAATAAATTTTAAACATATCCGAATGGTTGAATAATTGTTCATTCTGAGAGCGAAAGACAGTTTCTTTAAAAGCACAGTAAGCAGAATATATTTTCAAAGCCTTGGGGAAATATCTCCACCAGTACTGAGCTTATCTCCTCACTGCTTTGTTCAGAATTGCGTCTAGGTAAATATTTTAATACTAACCCATATTCATGTACTAGGTTAAACTGAATAAAAAAACTAAGCGGTTCATTTTATGATTCTTATTTTAAAATTTCCATAACATTTCAATTAACAATACCAAAATCTTCCAATAAAAATCGTCGTTTTGGTCTTCCAACAAAAATTACCCTTTCAAAATTATAATTCAACATTTGGAACTATACAGAAATTTAGAATCAATTCTTCACTGGCTATTATTTTTATAGAGAAATTAATAAAACAATTAAGTAAATAAATACCTGTTTCATCGCTATGATGAAAAAAAAAATCACTTCACATTTTTTCAGGACACTGTGAAAGACATGTTTAATTTTATTGTTTTAAATTATTCAATTACAGATTTCACCAACTTACAGGGGAAATATTTATATATTATTACAGTAGTAGCAAACAGCCCGTCAAAAATGACGGGTAATTTTTATGATGATTTACAAGTTTGAATGGAATTTATGAAACATAATTCATAATATAATGCATAGCTAAATTTCTGTTAATCTATAAACACAATTTACTCCTGACGACATACTTAAATGATTCCATTTCTTTAGCAATGTGAACAATATATATAGTTATACAACAATAATGGTTTATAAGTTAATAAATAGTTTACTATCAAATGATTTTAAAATATAGTAGGCCTTAATGGACTTATCTATTGAAAAAACCCAAGATAATAAAGTATTTCAGCCGTCTTTCCTCTTATTCTATTCTAGTTATTTTACCATTTATTGGTATAGGGCCTAGTTAATTTCACTGCCTCAGGGTTCAATTTAATTTCCCAGTGTGGATTTTGTATTCAATTTGATAAACACTCATTCATCAATCTGACCAACAGTTTCTTCAATCTCTGGCAATAATCACTTTTGCCTCTTTAATTAAGTTTGTAGATCCATGCTGAGTCTAACGTCCCCATTAGGTATTGGTACCACCACTATCGCTGAGCACCAGATCCTGAGCTCTTCCACAGGACTTATGAAATCTAATTGGACCTTGATTTCAAGTTCTGACTTGAGTTTATCATGTAATGGTAGAAGTACATCCCTGGGTGTACTAAGTGCTACTGGACGTGCATTGTCCTCTAAGTCTCTCAATCATATAGTAGGTTTTTACAGTCATTAAAACGCTATTTAAAATGTTTTTTCTTTGTCTTCTGTTTGCACTTTATTCGATATCCTTTTTATTCATGATATTTCTTCGAGACCTTCTTGTATATTTCATTACTTATTTATTCATAGTACATAGTTCTGCATCTTTACATTTTTGTATTTCATTTTTTATATCAATGAGAAAAAACTAATTGTTAAACATGTAAAAGCATAAGCCTATATTACCATTTTAAGATTCCAAATTATTACATAGTTATATAAAAAAAGTGTTAAAATACCATGGTGAGTATTTACAATCAACAGATTAACTTGTGTTTTTGTTTATTTTTCAAAATATAAACCTCTTTAATTAATGGTCTAGATATACAAACATATATGTAAACAAATATTAATATAACTTATAAGTTTAAATAAATACATAAATTCAATCATCTAGGTTATAATAAGTAAACTTTCTTTATAGTATATCACACAAAATCTGGTCCAAGCACCAGCTGTTAAAAATTTATTTTACTGCTTTTAAAAATAACTGCAACCTTAGTGTCTTATTTGTTATCTGTCAATGAGAATTAAAGTTGTCTCTATTGTTTACAAAATCTACCTTGTATATCAGCAGTGATATAAAATTTAATTGCAGGCTTACAACAATTTGTTTCAGTGGGAGCAATGGCCCTTTATTTTGTTATAGAGAAATTATTCTCATAACTACAATCTATTAATTCAGGTTTAATGGTTCTACATTATTGGTTTAATTTTGGATTAGATTGCATTATTAACATAATAAACTATTTTTCCTAAATTATATTTATGTTTGACAATTTGAGAAATGCCGTTCACAACTTTGTCGCCGCGTTTTTCGTCAGAAATGAAAAACAAACGTCTACAACACTCGAAAATAGATTTACACTTATACTGCAAAGAATACTAAAAGTAAATGAATACAGTAGGGCCTATATGAAAAGATGGAAAAGGACAATCGATTTCGGTCGAACACTCCGATCACCATCAGGGCCAAAGAGTGAATGACAGAACCAAGATGGCGGACAATATTAAAAGAGACAATTTATTTATTTATTTATTTTCCACGGCAAACACCATTTACAATATTATTTGATAAGCTAAGTTACAATGTTAAATTAAACTAGCTAAAGGTGCAACGGATCATACAATGTTTAAGAACGAAACAATTCAATACACAATACATTAACAGTAAGTAACAATGACTGAGAGATTGCACTCAATACAATATTTTACAATCAGAATTCCTAGTCCTAAAAATTTGCAATAAAAAAATTTGGCGTCATAGTCACAAGACTTCCTTCACGGCTATTGGCCAAAATTGTACCAATGAAGAATCAAAGTGTACCGTATTGAAAAGAAAAGAAATTACAAAACAAACGAATAATCCAATAAAACAGAATAAAAATAAAATACAAAAACAAACAGAAATAAATACAAGTGACCAAATAGAAAACAAAGTATATTATACAATAAAGGTTAAAACAAAAACCATACTATACTTGTGAGTGTTGTAGACGTTTGTTTTTCATTTCTGATTGCAAACAACACGTATCATGCTGATAAAAAAGTGTTTTTCGTCAAACAATAATGCATTGATGACATTGACATAAATTGTACTCTAGTCTCGCAGTAATTGCATCGCAAAGGGCCGTTATTGGACCAGCATTACACAAATTCATATTTTAGTAAGGCCTGTTCGAAATAATATATTTTGAAATAGCTCTTCTCATTTAGGAAAAGTTATCTTGGTAATTTACACCTACAGAGGTCTTCCAGTCCTTGCTATGCTCATCACTTTCCTTGCAATAAACGAATTTATATTCTTAAAAAATAAATAAATAAATACCATTATTATAACGTAACCATTAGTAATAAATAACAGCCGAGAGGTTGCTGACATTTCACTTCATAAAATTTAACAACAATAAGCTGACTTTTCAATATGAAAGCCAAACAACGAGGAAGTACTTTAAAAGAGAAGACTGTACAAACAGACTGAACTCAACAAAGGTTTCTTGACTGAAAGGGCAAAAGCTTCTACACAAAGTTCTTTCATGATTAAAACACCCGTTCTTTTTGTAAACATAGAGTTCATTTCACAATCAATTCATCATGCAACAATAACTTTTGAGTCGGTTTTAAAAGAAGCTACGATGGTGCCGATCAAAAATCATTCCAGGAAGTCGATTGAGAAATTCGACTTCCAAAAAGAAAAAAAAAAAAGGTCTCGTCTGAAAGATTCAATAGCTTACGAGATCCTGCGATACATTGACATAGAGAAATCGAAACGCAAGTGGAACAGATAGCATTTTGTTGTGAACTTTTAATAATTTTAACGTTTTGATGTATGCCACTCTTAACTAAAAATGCTTATGATAGACCTCGTTCTAAACTTAAGGGTAGGTTCACATTTTGAGAAAGTTAATTGTATATTGTTAATCAAATTTCTTCAGTCATTCTTACCAGATAAAATGAAGATAAAAAGTTGGATGAATGAAAACATGCTTCGGTAAATTAAAAACTAATGTCACAAATTGTCACAAATATTAGGCTAGGAAAATATTCTTTAGTTACTAAGGTAATACTTGGGTATTGTTTTGCCACCAATCTTGGATTGGATGTTAAATTATACCTGTCTTTCCAACCAAATTGTCCATAGTTCACGTCTGCAGAGAGAACCGATCCGATGTCCAACTGATAACTTTCATGATTAACTTGACATTGTGGTTTTTATTTTATTGTCTCCTGTAATTAATTATCGTATGGCTTTTAGTGGAGGGAGATCAGCAATTAACTTATAGTTCTCCTCGCCTGAAATGCCTGCACTTTTTTGTTTTCTATTCAGGATGGTTTCCTGTTATACCATAATACCTAAGTACACATATTCTGTACTAGCAACGCTCTGTCAACTATTTATATATTACTACTAGCATATCAATTCATTCTTCCTTGTCATCTTCATCCTTATAAAAACACTGAAAAAATGCCTCTGCATTCTCCTGTTTCGACCGGTTTTTTTCGATATTTATTGGTAAAATATATGTTTACTTGTAGCTTAAGGCTAGATCTAGATCCCTCATACCTTTTATATCAGTATACATAAAGGTATTGGCAGAAAGAAAACTTAATAGTAAGGAAAATTTAGTTACTTTGCGACGTCACTGAGAGCAATATTTTCACATTTTCACATTTCTAAGGTTTGAGGAAATAATATAACTATTCAAATAAACAATTACCAAGTGTAAAGAAAATCGGTTGGAAAACGGCGTCCAAAACAGGGGGATAAAATGATACGTTTTTCCGAAAAGCCGTATGTTTAACCCGACTTCACTAGTAACTCAATGGTGAAGATGACTCTTAAGAGGTATCCTAACAATACCGTCATATGTTATGGATGAATCCATTTCAATTGCATATTTAAAGCAAGGTAACATATTTTCAATCATACCATATAATACACTACTGGTACCACTTTTTTGTAAAAGATATTTGCACGATAGCTTGGTTGTTATTTACTTTAAATAAATATTTACGCATGTTATGATTTTAATAATCAAATGCTAGACCATTGAAAAGAATATTTACAATATTTTTCGTTTTATAAATAATATTGTTTACGATATCCGTTCTAATATTTGAATCAATGCTCTTAGCTGTTATGTGCTTATCTATCTATACATTATAGAGAGGTCAAAATTAATAAAATTATGAATCCCTTAAAGATTTGTATGCTGCCAAAAGGCAACAAATCGTCGTCACAAATTTGATGAGTCTCTGCAAACGCGCAAACCAGATAAAATGTAAGTTTCACGCATAAGAACATCGTAGTGACAGTTATTGGACAGTCGTTCCGAAATATTACTGTTAAACGTGTGGGAAAACAGTGGAGTGAGAATGAATACGGTGCAACAGAATAATTATAGACTGGGATACCAAATTGGCAATTAAATATGAAATATAATCAATAAAAAATATATTCCCTGGAGTTCTAGAAAAAAGCTATTATCACAGGTTTTACAATTGAACTATTCTAAAATGAAAGAATAAAAAATAAATAATTTACAAGTTTAAACATGTTTGTACTTATGTACTTATGGTGATCCTGATATTAGGCTACTAAATATTAGTATAAATAATGTTTATACATTTTTAGGATTTAAATTTCTAACCGCTATGTCTGTCAGTGTTGAAAAGAATTTTTTTTTTTTAGATTATCCTAGTGCTAGCTCAACGTTATAGAAGATTGATGTTATAAAATTCTGTTGGCTTATTTACCACTTCACGAATAAAATGTAATAGTTAAGTGTCTTTTTCCAAACCCAATATTGAATTAATATTTTACATATATTTTATCATGTAAAATATTGTTTACAAGGTACTAAAACACTGCTTTATGTACGCATTTATAAGAAAATTAACATTTTACCTAATAAGCACCGAACACAGAGATAGGTCGACAAATGTCGAGGGTTAAGTTCTACTTAAACACAACAATAGCGTAAATTACATGGATGAATAAATGTTAGCGTTAACGTTACAGCCGTTGTAATTGGTGATCATAATAAATGTTAGCGGTTAAACTAACCACCGCCATAGCAGGTTTGCCAAATCATATGTTTGCCTTCCGACCACAAAATATAGTAATACATGGAAGTATTTTACAGATTATGGAATTCGAGTTTCCGGTTGAAGAGGATAAACCAAGTATAATTTATATAATTTGTAGGGTATTTTAATTATTTTTATCTCTATCAGAAAATACCAAGGATTCTTGACTATTGATTCGGATATAAACCAACGTATCTGTTTTCCGTGTGTTGTAACGGGTGCCGTATCTGAAATACGAACTACTGTGATTCGTTTAATCACAGAAAAAGGAAACGATATCGTTTCGTTTTTCTGTGGTTTAATGAAATTCATTTAGTAATAATAATAACCCTAAGCGGGTGTTTGCCTCAGTCTATACATATTATATGTATTTTATTTACAAGACTATTTTATCGAAAACTACCGGAATTAATTTTTATTTCAAATTAAAGATTACTCAAGCAGTTAAAAAACAATAAGGGTTTGTCAAGAAAGTGGAAATAAATCAAATAAATAGAGAATGAGCGGAAATAATTCTGTAATACACTTATTTACACAAAATGTTCATTCATAGTTTACAAGGTATTTTACGAAAGAAAAATCTTGTATGAAGCGCAACAGTTTGATTAATTCTTGGATTTAATTTTTTATGTCGTAGAGTATCATTGAACCGCAAAATTAAATCAAGAGTACTGATTTGTAAAAAGGTAATAGGCGTAATGTCTTTGACAATATTGTTTTTTGTTTTTTTACACATTGGCGGGCCATCCTAATCCCATTTACATAATAGAACATTTATAGTGCCTTAAAAAATAAAATTTTCAATTGTAAACATGATTCAGCACATCCGTATAAAGCATAACTGCTTTCTTCGAAGTAGTAAAAAATATATTAACCACGAGCGGGACTTTTGTACTCAAAGTGTAAATTCGCGAGTAGAGCAACCGAACAGCATACTTTTACAACGATAACACGTTTCTATGAAACCCACGACAGAATTTCATACTTGTCAGCTTTTCTCGACATAAAGATAACAAGAAGTATTACGCGTCGCAGGTTGTTTCCAGGAAGCGAGCGGTGCATGTCGCAGCGCTTGGACAGGTGTTGCAGTGATAACAGAGCGACAGGCGGTCACACGTGCACTTGTAATCTCTCAGGCGCGAACTCTAGCTGCTGCAACACTCGCGTAAAGGTGCTGCTATACATCGACGTCACGTCACGTCACGTCGCGTCACGTCCACGTTCGCATGGTATGCTCCCTGTGTATTCAAATGGAACCGGCTATACATCGACGTCACGTCACGTCACGTCACGTCGCGTCCCGTCCGCATTCGCACTCGAATGCTCTGAGGAGCATTCGGGTGCGAATCGGTGCGAATGGGTGCGAATGAGGACGCGACGTGACGTGACGCGACGTCGCTGTATAGCCTCTACCAACGTCCACTCGGCCGTTCGGCTTTCGCCTCGGGTATCTTCGTGCGCAATCGGGAAACTTCGGAACCAATGAGAGCAAGGGTGGATTTTGTTCGAATGTTTGTTTTGTTTACTTCCGTCTAGGCCTAGTTCTTGGGAGATGTCGAGGTGCGCCGATGGTCAGGGCATTCCACAGCGGATTACCGTCGACCCTCGGAGGGGCAGGGTCGAGGTGCGCCGATAGCCAGTCGGGTGGCCTGTTCTCCATGTTTTGCTGCCACGCTGTTACTAATTCATTCCAAATTAAATATAAATGTTAGGTACGGTATGTTGTTATATAAACTGTGGGAAAAGCCCTGTAAATAAATAGAAATGTTTATCACTATGGCGAAAAGCGGGTTTATATTGGGTAAAATGGCGCAAATCAACAGGGGACAAAAAATTAACATGTGTTGTTAGGTTAGGTTAGGTTTTTTTTCTTGTATAGTTGACTGTAAATATTGACAAAAACTGCATATGCATACGACATATTAAATTTTTATTCTTCAGTTGACTTTAAATATTGATACAGTATTGGTAAACAGTAAATGTAGCCTAATAATAATTAACACGAACAAGCAACGAATTAAGGGCAAATCTCTAACTGACCATCGGCGCACCTCGACCCTGCCTCCCGAGAGACCCAAACCAACCATCGGCGCACCTCGACCCTGTCCTAGTTCTTAGGCCTATCAGTCGATGAGAGTGAGTGGTCCGCGTAGGGTTTTTGGCAATTGTTATTGCCATGGATGATGAGTTACTAATTAGTTTAGTGGAAGAAAAGAAAGAAATTTACGACCCTTCCCACAAACTGTACATGAGCAATGTAAGAAGAAATGCTGTTTGGGAAGAAATTGCGACACAGATGAACAGTACTTCCATTTAGAACCCTACTCAAATATTGCACAAAAATTCTATGTGTTGACGACGATTGTTTATATAATTTATCGAAACACAAAAGGTAACCTCTATATTGCCAGTAGTGATTATGTCGCTACTCGTATGTGTTTATTTATGCGTTTTAAAAATTATTTCAATACTTTATTAAATATGTTATTAGTTTATGCTAAAATGCTGGAATGTACGTACAATGACAGTAAAAATGTTGTATTCCTGAAACAGTTACACAGGAAAACCTAATTCATTTGGAGTAATCACCAATTTGCCTTTGGATACAGTAAAACCCTCTTTATAATATAGAAAACCTTACACTTCATTATAATATGTTTACAGCCCTTACATATTTAAATACATCTATAGAAAACCCTCAACTTATTATCTACATGGAGTCCATATCTCAACCTTTTTTCAACGCTTTTCCATATCTCCCATATCTCAACGCTTTTTTCCGCACGCGCGATCGGAATCCGTGAGAATTGGCGGAATGGACGTGACGTCCAGTGCGAATGCGAATGCTTGACGTCGATGTATAGCACCCCCTCCGGAATCGCCGGATCCATCGGTGCGAATGGATGCGAATGAAGACGTGACGTGACGTGACGTGACGTCGATGTATAGCAGCACCTTAACACCATCCAACCACACGATTCACACCCGCCACCAGCTACCGGAAAACAGACATGTACTTAGGATGGCTTTGTCCTTTGTCGCATCGCATTACACTCCACACTGTGACGTGTCGTTCAAATGAGTCGGTATAATGCTCCCGGGATAAATAATTCTTTGAAGAATAAACATTGTTGAAATTAACATAGTTGTAGGAGCAGGGTTATTCATTGAATATATGACTCAACGTAACGATGTAAACCGTGCTACTGAAACCGAAATGCAATACAGGTTAAAAAGATCTTTACCTTTTATATTTAGTCGTGAAACTTGACATTAATATTTTTTAATATCCGCCATCATTAAATTGCATAAGTTAAATAATTTTTATGTTCATTAAAACCGCTTGGATATATTTATTTTTAATTATATGTCGTGTTTATATTGTATTAAGCTACATTATTTTGTATTTTGTTTGTTTTTATTTCGCGAATAACATTTTAAAGTTTTTTAAAGTGATAGTTGGACACTTAGTTTATATCAGGTGTTAAATTCGTCATACTATAGTGTTTTGATACTTTGATTATTCACAGATGAATGTTTGTTAAGAGGTTTTACAAAAAAAAAAAAAAAAATTAGACCCAAAGAGAATTAATTATCTGTAGCGCATTGAATTTATGTTTTAATTGACATTTTTAATTCACAATTAAAATATATTAGGTATATTAAGTAGAATATAAACTTTTAAAAGAAGTGTGTTATGAAGGTATTGCTGGGTTTCCTAATTATTGGAAAATGATGCCTAAAAGTAAATAAAAAAGTACTTCATTTATGTCAGGATCCTAATGTTTTTTTTATACCTGTATGGCAATCACAATTAATTCTTGTATATAATTTAAAAAAAAACTTGTTGCATGTTAGACTCCTTGTTAATGTTTAAGGAAACAAATCAGATATAGTAATTAATAGCTTGCGAAGGAATGTTCATATGAATTTCTTGTTGACAGAGAAACTTCATTACTCTAACGTTCATGACTATTAATTGAACAACGCAAAGCCTACAATCAAGACACAAAAGAAAATGAAATACCGTTTAATCATTAGTATCTATTGAAACTAAATGAAGCATCCAACTAATTAACTCTAACTATCTTAATAAAACATAAAACTGTATATAACTATTTGCTGCGGAACTATGAACCGTGTAATTTAATCAAACACACTATTATTCATACAGTACACACTATAACTATTGATTACTAAGTGAAGGTTAAATTTAAAATATTAATACTTTCTTAACAGTTCACGTTACATTTCAAAACAAAAGAGTAAATATTTTCATTGCAGAACTTAGTTTGCATTGATTTTATTACCAGGGCAGCGCATTGTAATTTTAACAGGTCCTATGTATGTTTTACTACCAACAGCGATTAAAACTTTTTCGTTCAACTTGTTAACCTTAGGAGCAAAAACATATAAAAAACTTTTAAAAGTTATAAATTTTAAGAAGTTTGTTAACAGTTTTAAAAGTTTTTGTGCCTTTGAGAATAGAAATATCAAACTAAAGCTAAACCCTTCTTGCAGAACTACAAAATAAGACGCGTTTTTTATATACATCAATCATCCAAATAGGTAAACAATTAAAGGAGAATGATAATAGCTTCACGGTTTATTTATTAGCATATGCCTAATACACTTTAAGTAGTTAAATGTGTGTTATACTTTACGTAAATCTGTTTCGCGCAAATGCTCGTACTTATTTACATCATCTTAAAAATTAAATACAGTTTGATAAACAATGAGCAACATGAGTCTCCACTTTATAGTTTTAATCAATATGTATCTTACATCTGTAGTTTGAAAGCTCAAATATAGGGTAGATTTTGGTTAAATAAATTCATCGGTAAAATGTTAGTTATATAGGGTGGAGCTTAAAAATTTAAATATTTCATAGGAAATCTATTTAATAGACATAAGCCTAAGCAGACATTATTACCTAAAAAATATAACAGAAGCTGTTTTTTTTTTTTTTTTTTTTTTTTTTTTTTTTTTTTTTTTTTTTACGTTATTTGCTATTTTCTAGTCCATTTTTTAAGTTATTATACAGCACTTATTTCTAAACGGACACAATGTTGCAACACAAGCCTTAAATGCGACATTAATTGATTAGTTCAATAAAACTGATTTATACATAAAATGAATATCCGTAGATACACTAATACATTAGTTGATTAAAAACTATTGAATTCCTCAACGGTTCTTGAGCTACCAATAATAAGCCTATAGTTTTCCGAGAATAAAACTGAGAGCCAAATAACTAACTGCGCATACGATAAAGGAATCGCCTTCACAAGGAAGTCGTTGATACTTATTTCAAAACACATACGAGAACATGCGCCTGCATTTCCTCATGGAACCATTGGAACATATATAAATTCAAACATATATTTTGCGTTATTTATTTTTTTTTTTTTTTATTGAAAATTTACTAATAAAGTAACTTTAATTTTCTGTGTAATTTTTATAGTTTTGATTTACAAAACTATGCTACAAAATTCACTTCATTAGGGATTCATTATAAGTTTAATTTGCCTTTCATAAATTCAAAACCAAACAATGGGGAGTCATTTAATATCTGTACATCATTGAATTTAGTTGTTGACAAATCCTCTCTTGACAACGCTTTTACTTTATATCGAACCACTGTTGAACTAAATTGTCAATGAGAAGAATTCCTAATTTAGAAATCCTAAGGTGTTCTTTCGGTCTGTATTTCCTTTGTTATTTTCATGTCAATCGGGTTTCACCATTTAGAATACGAGAAATGTAAGCACTTTAAGATATAACACCCCTATACAATAGTATACATACACATACACTTTATGATATAACATACATATTTCAAAAGGAACGCTTATACTGTATAGCATATTGAGCAATCTAATGGTTAAAAAAACTTCTAAATACAAATACAAAACCAATATTGCGTTTCTTTTTTCTTTCCTATTACCATGCAAGTTTAATACTAGAACCATTGTGTACTTTAGTCAATGCTAGAACTAAAATTTAATTAATTTAATCATCTTATAGTGACTGAGGCTACGCGGGGCAAGAGGTTGGTTAAAGTGTGCCTTCCCCCACCAATATCAATAACTGTCACGCCGCAATTGGCTGATGGATGACGCTAATCAAGTTGTCGCACAACCGGGTTATTCCGACTGATTATGTAAATTGTAATTGGTCCATAGCTCGGTGGACGGAAGGTATTGAATAAATTAACCATGATACGCGGACCGGAAGGAGGACATTATAAAGCGTATTTGCGCCAATCTTGTTGTTAAATCGTTATCCAACTCCGTTACACTGGAAAGGGTTGTGTAAGCCTTAATTTATTCTTATAACTTTTTCGATGATCTAAGTCCTAATTTTTGTTCAGGATTTTATGAACTCACTCTGACAGCAAAAGATTGATTCCACAGTATTACCTGAAACAAAAAAAAAAGAATAATTAATCGAAACGAAATGTTATGTTACAGTGAATGAAAAATGCAAGATACAGTTAGTTATCTCGTTAAAGTGCTATCTGAACTTCGTAATTTATGTTGGAAAACAAACAATATTAGCCTACTAAGACAGGTTTTACCTCAGGTCTTAATCGTTTAGACGCATAAAAAACGTATTTTTAAAGATAACCTAATGATGTCATGTACCCTACGTACATTCAACACATTTGATTCATTCTATATTTGTGAATCTAAAGAATTATAATTAATCTACGTTGCATGAGAGACTTTTAAACGTTTAAAGAAAAAGGTTAGTTCTTTGCTCTATAGAGTTTATGGTCTTACAAAGTTAATTCTGTATGTGTGAATTCTACATAGATATAAAGATCTATAATACTGTATATATAAAGTGTAACAAAAGATTTATTTTAACACAACGTTCCATTGACATTTTATGCTACTTTGTTATTTTATTTTAATTTCATTATTATTTTTTGCGTCTGCTAGATGAAGATAACAGTGCCAGCGAGAAGCTTTAGACGCAGGAATTTAATCAAGAGACAGTTATGCTGAACAAAATTGGTACAATGCTTATATGTATATATCTTAATATTTTAAAACAGATCATTTAGCAAAATAAAGACAAGTTTTCTACTGTAAACCTTTATTTAAAAAGTTAGTATAACGATGAATTTTAATTTTCTCCAAGGACAATATTATAAGAAAGGACGCAATATTTCTCCTTTATTGAGGTGGGTTGAAGTTGCCGCCCATGTCGCGGTTAATAATGAAGATTCGATCACTTCGGCCCGCGCTGCGTCTCACGTCCCACGGCCATCCTTCAAAGGTCTCCCGTCCTCACATTATGCCCCACATTCTCGAGTTAGATTCTACGATGGAAGTGGAATCGGCACAGTAAATTGTTTAATTACAATTAATCATCAACAGTCGTTATCAAAATTATTTTTAAATGCTGGTTATTGTTCCCCTATCAGCTTCGACGGCCATAGACCCATTACAAATAACTATATTCAAAAGTATTCAAACCGGCAAGAGATCTAATTTACACTTTATTTTCACGATAACATTTTACTTAGAAGTGGGGAGTACTTGGTCACATTATTATATTTATTATATTTCAATGATAATACTGCCCTTTAATTTTATGCTTTAGCATTATTTTTCTTGTTTCATGTTTCAATATACTACGAATCAAACCAAAACTTTTTTTGCAATAAGTATTGGAAATGAACCATATGTTTTGTTATCGCGAGCCCATGTTTTTATACTGAAGCTCAAAGCACTTTTACGCAGCAACAAGGCTAAATGGAAGTTCATAATTAACATAGTGCAGGCAGCGTCATGTCAAGTGTCATGCCGCAGTCTCTTGAACGTGTACGACCACAGCGCTACAGTGCGACGACTACAGCCACAGCTGCGTCAACCTGGACCACCGAGCTGTTTGTTATACGACTGAGATAAATTAATATACACATTTTTTAATAACAAGAGTACGTAAGTTATTCGCAAGACTAATCCAGATATAATTAGCAATGAATCTTGTGGAATTTTACGTTAAGTTTGTCAATGCCTTGGCATGTCAGAAGCAACAATAATATTGGATGGTTAACAATGTTATTAGCCTAAGTTGTAAATTACCAAAACATTTTACACAAGCTACCTTCAAAGTATTTGTAATTAACTCGCCCAAGAATGCAGTGTATACTAAGCTACAAAGAAGTTAAAAATCTTAATAAATGACGAAATTAAATCACGGGAACACTTTAACGGCCATTCCACTGACATTAAGTGGGTAAGAAACACATTTTCTCGTTCCTCCTTTGTTTATTAAATCGCTTGTTCCTGTTTGCTACAAGTTCATGAAAGTAAGAAAATACATAAGACACTTGCTTTATTTTAAAATACTTGTTATCCATACAGGTTCAATATGCAAGAATAAAGATATTGCAAGTAACATCATTAAGAGGTATGTTATTAAACGAAATTCAAACCCCTGCTCAATGAGATCCTAAGGTTTCACATAATTTTTTTTTTATTTTTATTTATTACTCTAGTCTAGTCAATTTTGCATGTAAACCTAATTTATTTAGACTTTTCGCACGTGGTATTATTATTCTAGTCAATTTTCTTGAATGTTTTTTCGCACATTATTCTTGTATTATACTTGCCCATCTTGTTTGCACAAAAATTTTCACAGTCCTCATATTCGCATGTAATTCTGTGTATTGTATTCATTGTAAATTGTCTGCTTACCGTTGGTAAATAAATAAAAAAAAAGAATTAAGGTCCTAGACCAATGAGAACAAAATTTTTTACAATAGTCGTATTTTAGTAAAAATTACGCAAATCACACATAAGCTGATTGTTTCATTATGATTCTGGTTTTAGTTGCTTTAATGGGTCTAATCTCAAAAGAGTGAGATCATTATGTAAGTGAGAACGTTAAAACAAAATTTTTTAAACTAACACCACAGAGCCCAATACAGACAGACAGCAACATTTACAATAAAGTAAAACATTTTATTTTCAGAATTTCGTGCCTGCATTTACTCTTAACTTCGATTGTGGGCCTATTAAACATTTAGCCAACAGGATTTGAAATAATATAAAGTTTCAGTTACTATTATCAACTGTGAGTCCTACTCCAATACTGCAATAGTATCGGAATAACGAAGTAATTTAGTATTGTATTTCGAACATTTTGTACGTATTATTTAACAGTAGGTTATTTCAAACTGCAATGTAACAAGTGTTATATATTTTGGTTTTCAGTTATTCATTTGCCCAGTTTAAGTTTTAAGACTTTGTTAATGTTTTGTTGATAAGTGTTGATTATCTTAATCCATATAATTTACATACTTGTATTCAATAGGTATATGTTAACAAAAGTCGACTTTCTCTATGTTTCCCCTGTTCCCGATTGCAATATTTAACACAACGCGGCTCTAGAGTGCACGTCTAGCGACAATGAGGTTGAAGACAGTTAGTTACGTACGATAGTTTCAGTTCCACATCCCCGTCAGATGGGAGCGCGTCGCTGGCTGGGACTCGTATTTCCCTGGAGGACTGAAAACTAGACTGTCTCCGAGTTGCTGATAAACACACACTTTACAAGTTTTACAAATACGACAGTCTACTTCTAACACAAACTGTTAATTGAGTGTTGCAAACAACGAACATTTCCCTTCAAAATATCAAGTTCCGTTTCGTGAAGATATTTTATCCAATACTTTTTGAAGGTGATTATTTTTACTTTCCTTTTAATACATTTTATGTTAACTAATTTTATTATAATTAGTGATATACTGTAATTGTTGACCAATTAATTGCGCGAATTGCAATTAATTTGCACAAAATAATTTTACAAGATTAAGACGAAAAATTATTGGCTTATAAAGTTTGTAATAACTTGTTTACTCCTACATCGACTTGTGTATTTTAACTTGTAAAATCGCGTTCACACGGGCCGAACATTCGTGGTGAACTGGTTCACCGAACACAATAAAACAACAAAAATGTTTGACGAACAATGTCCATAGGCCTATAATTTTCATTAGGAACAATCAAACATAAGTTTGCCAGGCCATTGATCGGCGAACCAGTTGGCCCAGTGCGGTCGTGGTTTAACATTTACTATAGTTTAATGTCTAGTAGTAAGTTATACGGATATAATCTTCTTTCAGGAAAAAGACTAAATAAAAAAAGAAGGAAATTAAAAAGTTAAGCTAAACTAGGATTATATAAAATAAAACTCAATAAACATGCATGATTGTAGAATGGTTGTAAATGGTCGATGCGTTAAACATAATCTAATAGAAAAAAAAACCTGCAAGAGATAGCTCAGGAACACTGAAACTATTAGCTATATTTTAACAGTTACAACTGTTTGTAATATAATCACGTGATATACTGCGTGTCAAAATTTGTCTTCTTTGGAAAGCGATATTGCGCTGCTAGGAATATTACTTCGGTTATAGCCTAATTCCATCGTACGATTGATAAAGTTGGAAACTTTATTGATACATAAGCTTGATATATTCCTGAATAAACGTTAAATTGGTACAGCATAACGCTGCTTTTACTTGCAGAAAGTACTAAGTTAACATTTATCCGATCTAAGCGTTTACGGTTTAGCCTACTTGTGTAGATACACAGAAGTTGATTTCTAAGAAGCTATCTCTGCCCAACTACGTTGCAAAGTGTATGATTCACATTAACTGCAGTTGCAACTTTTCTGATAACGACTGCTGTTTATCCTTATTACCAGGGGTGCTCATCCCCCCCCCCAAAGGTGATGGCGCATTCCCCCCCAAAAACATATACCGCCCCCTCCCTAAGTGGAAACCTGTTTCAAAATACTGTATTTAATTTAGCTAAGCATATAAGCATAAGTTGCATAAAAAAGGAGATAATATAGGGGTTTTACCTATGAATTCATGCACATTTCCACAACAAACATTTTTTTGGGAAAAAGTCAATTATTCTACGTCTTTTGTTTGATAGTTACAATCTTGTTATTTTTGTTATAGGCCTATAATTTAAATTGATAGTTTTATTTTTTTATAGTTCTGGGAATTTTCAGCTCTTAAAATTTTAAATTACGGCCATTTTGGAACAGTAAAAGTTCGAAATGTCTAAATTTGTATGAGTATAGGGCACTTGTTTGTTATACATAAGCCACTATTTATCTTTTTGTTTAAGATAATATCTGTTTTGTTTGCTAAGCGTTTTTTATATCTGCGTTTGAATTAAGGTCATAAAAAAAGCATCATTCGAAAGAATACTATTCTGCTGGCTTGAAGTCAGCTACGCTATCGATGATCGCGGCAAATGCATCTTCCGTTCACGGCCTCGTCATCGAGCCAGCTACACTTACTCAGCCAAGTTTAGAGCTCGCTCCAGCGGTTAGATTATAGTTGTTATTGATATATAGATCAGAAATACTTACAAAAGTTATTTACAGTTAAAATAACACACACAGCTAATCACTATATGCAAATAGTGTGTTTAACGTGTAGTTGAGTAATTAATTGTAGTATAGTAACTAACTGGTGTCAAGACCGTGGCGTTCGCCACAAATTGTGGCCCACAATTAAGTGACATATGATGGACTTTAAGCGAGCAGAACTCGATAAAACGATAAAACTTAAAAACGTGAAATTTTTACCTAATGTTCAGTAAATAGTCTGCTTGCAATTTATATATTTTTTAAAATCACAGTTCAAAAAAAAAAAAAAAATTGGCTTATGTACAACAAACAACCGAATACAGGTATTAAAATATGTAGCAGTTGTGCCAAGTTTTAATTCCGTAGCACGAAGCGATAAAAATTTATAAGTGATTCATTAAAAATGCATAGGCCTACATATAGACAGACAGACTGAAAAATAATAGAGATATTGGGCTTGTAGGCCTAATATTGTATGTACCGTGTATTTGCTTGTTCTTACCTTCTGAACATACGTAGGCCTATGTTCTTTTATGGCATGAATTTAAGTTTCATCATTGGTTTAAGACATCTATTTTGTCAGCATATATTATAGGCCTACGTGTTTAGTGCAATAAAACATCATACTGAAAAACAGTTTGGACGGTACATTCACTTGCTGGCTAGCTAGCTTGTTTTTCTATCAAGAAATCAAAATTAAATTATATAAAATAATAATTTAGGCTATTATAATGACACTAACTATGAAACCTAGAAACCTAAACTTTTTTTAGTAAAAGAGGTTGGCGGACCTCTTTTTGCCTTACTTTGCCCCGTCCACATAGACTATTTGATCTGTGCGTGGATCGTATTAGACAAAGTAAGGGGGTGAGCCGCTACAGTACAAGGTGAAAGGTACTGATAAAAGTCACTAGCAGAACGCGGATTCGAACCCACGACATCGCTGCCATAGTCCCGAAGTCCGGCGCGCTAACCACTACGCTACCGACTCACCCTTAACTGTAAACATAGTTTGGTTTAGTAACAACTAAGATTTTGTTAATGAACGTTATTTTGTTAGATTTAAGGCTTGATTTTAAGTTTGTGTTTATAATTTCACGGCACCTCACCATGCATGCTATCGTAAAAAAATTTTAAGCTAGAAATAATCATAAGTTCATTTATTTTACGACCGTCATATGAACACCGTTGCGGCCTTAGAGGCTACGTTGTTTAGGAATTCCCAGTGTCGATTTTGCCCATTGCGTTACTCTTGCCGAGCCGTTTGTAATATCAGTTCTCTTAATGGCGATTCTTTGACAGAAAAGTGGTCGCCAGAGACGCGGAACCGCGGAATCGGCGGAATATACTGATCGAACATGTACGAAGACATATTTTTGTAATTGGCTGCTTGCCGTTGAAAATAAAATAAGTTAAAAAAAATAAAGACACTAGACCACTAAGAAAAGACGAAACTTTAGGCGATTGAGAAAAACGGTCAACAATGGGGAGGGGTACAGAGTACCTAGCCGACAATGGCGCAATAATAGTCAAGATTGGGGGGCTAGCGTGCCTTGACGAGGCCTACGAGTTTTGATCCAGAACAAAAGGACAGACAAAGACTCTCCTAATTTGTATTGACATGTTCATAAGATTCATTGTTTAACTACTGCAAATTAGTACTTATAACATTTTTAAAAACCCTTTTTTCAATTCCCCCCCAAAAATCTCATTCCCCCCCCCAAAATTTTTTCCAATGGCGCAACTTGCGCCATTAGTCCCCCCCGTGGGCGGCCCTGCTTATTACCTGAACTTTGTGTTTACTAATCAGTGATGAAAATGTCCGCAATAATTAACAAAACCATTTACAGTAGTAGCACTTTTCTCCGAGAGGAAGCGACACCGTAGCACCGCCATGAGTGATGGTCGGTTCCTGACGTAGGACTTTCTGAATGCTGAATCCGACAGTCATCATCAGCGCGCCGCCGCCGCTCCGGTGCGCGTTAATTGATGGCGCGCACGACGACGCAGTGACCGACTGAAAAATCACTAATCACTGAGCTGCAATCAATTAATAACTTTCACCCAAAGAGGTGCTTTGTTATCAAACCATTTTAGGCTTCACAGAGGTCAAGGTTTATTTCTTATTTCGTGAGTTATGTTGCTTTAAATGCACTATACTATATGAAACGTTGTTGGCAATCGTTAGTATTAATTTAAGTAAGAAACCTAATTTATACAAATGTATTTTCAAAAGACCAAAATTTAGCAAATTAAACATTTTGTTCAATATTTGAATTTAGTCTTTATGACTTTTACGTAGGTTTAATTGGGCAATTAAAATTTTTTTTAAAATTTTAAATTATTCTTTGGTAAGTTTATTTTAAAACAAGAATGTAATTTAAACATATAATATTGTGGTTAGGGATTTACGAGTAAGAGATTAAAAGACTGCCTGCTTATGATTTTGTTATAGTACAAGTAATTCTATTTTCAAGATAATTTTCGTCGGTTCTTTGAAAATGTCGAATATTGTCTGTTATTTCCATACTTTGATGTCAAGCATTTGTGTAAATAAATATTGGTGATTTGTGTGAAATATATACAGTGCTGAAAAAAAATTTGATTGGCGTCTGTCTATCTAACCCGAACGGTTTAATAATCAGTGCGAATGAGCTCGCAAGAAATATTATTAACGTATCAAAGTCGTCTTGCATATAAATTCCCAAGGCAAATAAAGGATATTCGTTCTAGTTATCTTTGTTGAGTGGCATTAGATTTTTAAAAACCTTGTACCTAGTAGGGCTACACTCATACTGGGTGTTCATAAAATAGTCATACGTGTTTGAAACTTCTTGTTTAACTTACTAACTAAACGGCGTTATAAATAACACTGCGGTAAAATAAATCTCATTACGATTCTTTTATAAGTCTAATGATGTTCCATGAGTCGCCTATCGACCACAAAACAAGGTACCGTATTAAAGCGATGTATCAGTCAGGCCATACCCATGCCAGTCCATAGGCTGGTTGATTGTTGTTAAAAAAACGTAAAATTACTCCACAGAGCTCTAATGGTTATTGAGGCATTGGAGGGTTTCCAACTTTATCCCATCAGAGAAAAAATCACATACCGTACTGAAGAAAAAACTGGAGAACGTGGCGTCATTTGAGGAGGGTCCAAAACGTCCTCAGGACTTCGGCCAATCCAGCAGTTAGGGAATTTTTCGTGTAAGAATTTTCGAACTTCCTTTGCCAATTTGGTTTTGGAGCTTTATTCTGTTCTAGGTGTTTAAACTGGCGATCCCATGACATACTCTGCTGACTCGACGCATCCCTTATTAGTGTTTGCAAAACTTGCGATGTTATCAATGAGACATTTTGCACATAAACACGTGTTTAATCAGCTTAAGAAATGAAATTACTATTATGGTTATTAATATATGTTTATACGGTACCAATTGAAAAATACTCTTTGAGTAGGGCATATAAGTTTTTTTTCAGTGGTACCGGTTTAGAATAAAAAAGTAAAATATTAGCGATAAATATTTGATGAATCATTTGAAGGTACAATTAGTATTGATATAACTGTGAGTACTACTACAAGATTACCATTCTAAATACATTTTAACAGGAACGATGAACTAACATTTCCGAAACATCAACAAATAACTGTTCTTCTTCCAGTTTGTTATTTGGAGAACTCAAACCAAATTATAAAACCTAAACTTGACGATTCGTGGAAAGTTTGCCCTAACTTTCCCCCGTCTTCGCATCGCAGTTTCTGCCACCCTAGCGCGTTGGTTGCCGAGCAACGAAGAATCCCCCTCCCTCGTAAGAAGCGACCAAATACAAAGTGGTCTGTTGGCGAGGATGAAAAAAGGTTCTATCTATACGAACCTGATGTAACCCTGGACAGGCGGTAGGGATCACTGTTAAGAGGTTTTCAGAATCAATGTATCTAATTAATTAATTCATTAATAAACGCATTAAACACAATTAAAATATCGGTCTCCATAAAATACCTCTGTCGCAGCAGACCTGCGTACTCAGCAAATATCCTACGGAATTTTGGTATATTTTCTATTTCCATATAAAAACCATGGGAGTGAGAGTATGAAGGTTTACCGCCATATGGGGTTTGTTGGTAAATATCAGTTAAACCCTACCAAGTGAATGTACGTACATACCAAATTTTATCAAGTTATGGTGTTATTCTTATTTTCCCCTTAAACCCCATAGAGGTGAGTACGTACGTTTGCCGCTGTATGGGTTTTGTAAGCAAATATAAATTAAACCCTTCCTAATGAATGTACAAACAACATTTTATCAATGTATGTCAATAAATAAGCAAGACAGAAGGTTTTGTTGATTTCCCATAAGAATAACATGAAAAACATAGTTTTGGAATTTCTCCATAACCATTTAAGCTAAGTAAAAAGTTCAAAATACTAGATTGTTTGGAAGCCCTTTTAAATAATTTAGGTTGAAATTTTTTAATTTAAAAAATTAAGGTGAAAAAAGCCAAAAATGTATTGTTTACCGTTTTGAAACCCCATAGTCCTCCAATCCCATGGTCCGATTATTCTGGTTCGCGAACTCATTCAAGTAGATGCTGGTTTACACCCCTGTACCAAATTTCATCAAAATCGGAGGTTCCCTTACATTTCCGTAAATTGCGACCAAATACAAAGTGGTCTGTTGGCGAGGTACCAAATTTCATTTACCAAATTTACCCCTGTACCAAATTTCATCAAAATCGGAGGTTCCCTTACATTTCCGTAAATTGCATGTCTTGAACGAACGGTGTTTTTGGCTTCTAGGGACCTAAAACGAAAAAGTACTATCATGGTTCCCGGCTTAGGTCTTACCGTGACTACTATTGTAATAGACTAGCTATTCGCTATAAAAGAATTCGCTGATAAAAACTAATAAATTTTTTTTGTTGTGAAAATAAATTTAAAAATAACAAATCCATTTATAAAAACTGTACGGTAAAAATTGAGTAATTTATCTCCGAACAATCTGGGGGTGACTCGCTATGACAGTGAAATAATGATGAAGGGAGGTGTCTGAAAATCATCAACAACTGGCGACTTTATTGATGGATGGATCATAAAACCGCAATTAATCCTGAATAAAGTGCAAAATGAGAGTGGCCATAATAACCGCTATAAATGACACTAAACCTGATCTATGATTGCTGTTTTATTAAACCCCAAAACTAGATAAAGTAGGTACTGATTAATTTTATACTTAAATAACAAAGGTTTTTTTGTATAAATTACCAAAAGAAACTAGACCCAACTTGCATTTATAAATACTGTGTCGAAGAAAGATATGGGTCGAAAATATTAAATATAAAGCAAGCAATATATTTATAGTAAAAATAAATAATGGGAAGAGCATAATACTGATTTAGCATCTATATGCTTGGCGTTGTGAGATTTACAGTAAACTCTGCAGATATTGCTAAAGTTTTCATTGTTAGAAACTTGAATGAGAGCAAGTCTAAATTCATTTCTGAAAACCATCTTAAACTTCTATGCAACATTATTTTACACAACTATGCTAAGAGAATGGTTTTGTTAGGAATTCAATTAGGAAGACGCCCACATTCACATCAGTCGTCTAATTTACTAACAAATGATTGCATTTACTTGATTCAGATCACGTATTCACACGACTTAAAAAATAATAATAACTACATTTATTAAATAATTCTCATTTAAACAAGACAAACAAATTCAAATTAGATTTTTTAATAAAACACAAAAGTTTGCAATATGAAGTCCCTTAAAAAGTTTTTAGTTTAATTTAGTCAAAGAAAAAATCTAATGAATCAACGCCTATACGGTATTTAATTCCTTATAAAACCTACATTGCTTTCATTTAATACATTAGTAGATATTACACTTAGCCTATAAGCTTTCCGGTAAGATTTCTTATAAGAGTTTTATGATATTTATTATACAAACTTTACAAATACTTTTCTGTAGAATTTACAACGTTGAATAACTTTACCACGATTATCAAGCCATTATTAGGAATTAATTGAGCATATTTAGCTAAACCCCGTTAGTCTCCAGCGCGCCGGCCGGTGATGCGTTTGTCTGTGTGTCCGTGTACGTACCGTAAAGTGGTGTTTTGTGTGTGTGAACTGTATGTGTGTAAAAAGACTTTTTATGATATAACGACGTCCCATGGACTGAATTTTTAACTGATGTTTCTCATCTGGGTGTGATCATGGCACAATGGTGCTGAAACCGTGGTAACCCATAAAGTTACTAATAGGATTGAAGACGTTAAAGGTATGTAAACCACTTAGTAAACCCCGTTAGATAAAAAATTATTGAATCAGCTATCAAATCTATTGTTTTAAAAACTGAAATATACAGTAAAACGTTATGCAACGTTTGCTATCTAACGATAGTTTTTTTTATATTTGTCAACCTTGTATTTAATTCTGTACACATATCTTCATTGACTCATGAATTCGAAAAATTTCTACAACGTAAAAGGGTACACTAAAATATTTAAGCCTTCCGAGCGTTATTCGTCGATTTTTCGGCCCAGCTTTTCGGCCTCCGAGCGTTTGCATCGATATTTCGATAATTAGAAAATGAGGTGTAACTTTATAGTCAATGACAGAAATGCACTCGTGAACGCGACCACTGTTTTCACGAGATTCCAAGCTACGTGAACACACCCATTTCAAATGGCTGAACGTGATTGGTTGTTTTTAATATTCAATGAAACATCTGGGAAAAAACTGTTACCATCTGCTAACTTTGTAAACAATGAAATACGTATTTTACCAATTGTTTTAAGGTTATAAATGGTTAAAAGTGTTACAAATACTGTTAATTTACATTATTGGAATAAATTAATATGTATTATCGAGTTTATAACCATTATTATGAGTAGGAATCAGTGTAATATTCATAGATTGATTTTACATGTGTTCTTATGGGATTAGGGTAAGTACCATAGGACATATTTGGTTTTATTCAACATACATTTTTTTCAAATGCTTCTAGCCTATATAAATTATATATTTTCTTGAACAGCATAAAATTCTAAACAAAATGTATATCTTGGAATTTTGATCATGTGTTTCTAAAATTATTTTAGGGGAGCGCAAAGTTACATAAAATATTTTTTTGTATTTTTTTAATTTTTAACCTATAGCCTAATTTTGGTAACAATAAGTAAGGGTAATAATTTTTGTATTTTTAGATAGTCCATTTTATCTACTTTCATACAATATATACATTTATAGTGCTAGGTCATAAAATATATTTTTTATTAATTTTTATTTGAAAGTATGCAAAACCTCCAAAAAATGCGTAACGCTCCAGGGGTGCTATATTGAACGCTCGGAGGGTTAGTGCTAAAACAATTTTCATTTTTAAATAAAAGTAAACACAATATATTTTAAGCTCTATATAGTTGTCAATATTCATTTTTATCCCAAACTAGTGCCTCTAGTATGGGAGGGGGGGGGGGGGCAACGTGGGGTTATTTTGCTGCCAGAGCTCATACAGACCCAGATGCCAATATGCATCTGGTTATATTGGTGTTTGGTTGATATTGCACAGTCTAAAGTGTTCCGCTCTCCAAGCGTCTGCTATTTGCTTCAACAAAATTACGCTGCAAATATCCAATATTGTAATACAACCGTTTGTCTAAGCTAAATGCATGTTTAGTTCAATTGCGTTCATTATAATTTTTTTTGTCTATTTTATTTTCTATTCGACATATTCTGGATTTTTAACTACCATGCTAATGATTATTTTAACTCGTCGTATGCTGTATTGCCTTTTCGCACAATAAATCTTTCTGTGTTATTTTTAAAAGCTATGTTTAATAGTATTTCAGAAGTATGGTGTTTTAAGATATTTTAAAATTAGGTAAGGTACCAATGAGCCAAATTATAAGTGAGTTTTGTTACTTTTCCAATCCAACGCAGCATTATCGCTTCCACGCTGCCAGACACGCACATGCGCACATTCAATAAGAATGAAGAATGCATGTTTCAGCGTTTCAGCGTTTAGATAACATTCAATGACGTTGCCTTCCCTGCATTCCATTGCGATAAGAGTGCACCCGAATGCATTTCACTTGATGCAACTAAAAACCTCAAAATAAGTGTAACCAATACTAAAAAGTTATTATTTCGTTCTGTTTTTTTTTTCTGTGCAAATCATGAACGTCTAATGAAATCATACACATATTTCTACCATACAACAAATAGCATAACCTACCAATATTTTGTTTGAACTTAAAATAACAAAAAAGGTTTACTTCGTTTTAGATTAAAGATGTCAAACAAACCTTATTAAACTCGACTTATAATTGCAGTTAAAATTATTTAAAGTTAATAGTATCTGCCTTCTGCATTAGCATTAAAATACAAAACATTATTATATTGGTATTCTCACTTCCACGTTTTTAATATCTAGTTGTAGACGAAACCCCTAATGCATTTGAATTTTTAATTAGCTTTTATTAACAATGGATAAACATAGGCTTATATGAATAGTGTAAGGGTGTATTTCCTCAGTTATATTTAATAAAATAAATGGTACTAGAAGGGGCAATTTTGAGTAAATAGACTAATAATAGGCGAATATATGATCTATAACTTAATTACAAAAGTTTAAACACTTAAATGGGTAAAAAACACTATAAATAGTGTTTAAATGCATTAATTTATGGCTCAATATCAACAGAATGCATGCAAACTTGTAGGAGCATTCCTTATAAAGTGATCGAAGCAAAGAATTTAATTTCCCAAAGAAGGAGTTCGACAAGAACCCGTTAATCATTTGGAAGTGGAAAGAGAGAAGGGAGCAAATAGGGAAGGGCGGGGAGGGGGCATGTAAAGTGGATGGATTATGTAAATTACGTCACAATGTTTAAGAGGGAGGGACAAAAATGTGGGGAGGCACGTGATATGGTGTATAGGACTTAGCAGCCCTGAATACTAAGCGTTCAGACACAGCGGTCATTGTCCCATGGAAAAGCGAACCAATAACTTTTATAAACATACCGTAATTAATATTTTGAACTAAAATAAAGATTCCAATATCATCTGTGGGGGAACATTGGCGACAATTTATTTAGGACAAAGTAAATACAATAAGTAAATATAACAAAAATTATTATACTATTACATTCTTGTTAGTATACATTCAATCCTTACATTTAATCTTATTTTAATTTTGTTTGTTTTATTGCTGTTTTTTATGGTTTATTCAGTGAAAGAATGTTTCATTTTCCTAAGAATAATTTTGATATTTTTCCTGTAAAAATTACAACTTTAAAATATTTTTTATTTTTCCTCTATTAATTTTTGTTTGTGGCAGTTGGGCTTAACATTTGATTATGGAATCCAATGTAAAAAGAAATGTTGTACGTTCGTAAATAAAAGAACTAAATTTCATTGTTATCTTTAAATTTAGATGTGCGTAATTTTTTTTACCATATACATTTCAGCAGGGCGTAAAAAAAGAGAACCAAGCGGAGTGAACGACTTGTAGGCTATTAAAAACACAGAACATTACAAACCTCTTTAAGATGTTCATAATGAATAACCCAGTAACTGACTCAAAGACAGCAGCGAATAAATTACAAGTAGGTATGTTAAGAGTTAGTTTTGCCTCATGAATAAATTGGCCAATTAAAGTTTAGATAAATGTATTATCCAAATGCTTTAAAATGTAAATACTTTTTATTAGCCTAATACCAATTTATCTCTTTAAAAAAATTCATGAAAAGTTCATACTTATTATTTAGACGAATATTAAAATTGTTTACATTCTGATATAACTATACGCTATAAGCGCTTTTTTTTAGTGCCACATATTTTTGTAAAAACTGTGCAGAAAATCTCATAATGCAACTTATATTTTGCCAAATGATAAAACTGAACTAATGCATAATGTTTTCCGTTTCTCAGTAAAAAAACTCTATTTTCCCAAAATAATGTCCGAAACGAGGATAAACGGAATTATGTTTCATCCGGCTGATTACATGCCCAAGGGGACGAGGAGAGTGTGGGAGTAGCAGTTCACATACACGTGTGGTCGACTGACGCCCACCCCGTCACGGTCCACCAACACAACTGATCACGTGACGTAATATCCTCAGCACAAATTATGATATTGGATGATTGGTAGAGAAAATACCCAATGACGCTTGTGTACCAGGGGCGATTTCATATCTGCCATTCCTGCGATCTAAAACTATCCCAATCCCAGCAAAATACAAGATTTGGAAACTCTCTTCCGAAACTCCAAATGGTGATTCATTGGTTCAAAATGAACAAAAAGGTATATGGGGAACACATGTCCTAAAATGCTTTATTTATTCTCTAGTCACTGTTTTGTTTTTTACAGTTAATCCTTTTTTCCCCTAACTACTTTTTATAACTCTGCAATTCGCTAATAGTAAAAATCACTATGAAAAAGATCAGGAAATAAATTGAGAACAAGATATAGAATATATTTTAGTCTATCTTAACAATATAACGATCAGCATATTCCTAAATTATAAATTTTATTGCATATTGAAAATTTTTAAATTAACTGTCTTAACTTAAGTAACTTATCGTCACACTGAAGAATAACATGAGGCCTTTTAACATCATTATGTATTTTTTACAGATGCAAAAACACTGTTATGTGCAAAATGCCACAATCAATTAATTAATGTTTCTTCGAACTCTGATACCAAGCGTAGTAAAAACTGCTCCAACCGCCTTATTGTAGTTTCAAAGTGATGATTAATCACACAGCCCTGAAAGCTGGGGGAGCGTGAGTTGGAATTATTATGTTAATTATTCGTCTGATAGTTGGTGGGTTGGAGGCGCGGAATATATTAACATTGATGGCTGGGGTACGACGACGACGCGTGTTACGAAACCACGCGGCACTCTTATGCTGATCCCTATAAACCTTAGATTATTGCTGTAAATCAAAAATATTTTGAGCCGTAGTTGTTGTTATTCATTAGAGTTTTAGTAGCATTTTATCTTAAAAGATATTTTGCACCGAACAACCTTGACTTCCGTACCGTATTTAACTTTCTTGTACTTTCACGCGTAGGCCTATTCAAATATTATTAGTATTTAATGTTGGTTAGTCCATAACATGAATACAACTATCGCATTCGCTTTTTAAATATTTTTAATCTTTAGGTAATTTTCCATATCATACAGTTTTAACTTATTCTCATAAACCTCAGTGAAAATTACTAAAATGAATCTAAACATTTGACAGAATTGACCCTTAAAATCACAAATGTAATAGTTTAAATCTAAGAATAAGGTAATACACAAAACTGAAAAAAAATAAAAACGTTTTATCAAGCGCAATTAGGAGGTTTGAAAGAAGGTGAAGGTTGAAAAAAAATTTAATTTTAATTTGAAGAAACCAAGTATCAAACAGGGATAAAGAAGTAAACACGTCCTATAAAAACACCACTATAGTTCCATTTGCTCCATAGAGTTTCAACACGGTTGCAATAAACAGTGCAGAGGAAAACATAGAGTTCACTCATAATAAACTGCAGCCAACGATATTAACTGTAAATCAAGATGTAAAGTGTAGTATGTCATGGTAGACTGCGGCACTTTAGTTAATAACACGCGTGGACCAAATAAATCTGATCTAATAAATCTGAAACACTACACCAGGTCTTCCATATGTCAGCCGGTAATGTGTCGCTTTCTGTAATATATCGGGCTCTTGCAGTAAAATTGCAACAAACTTGTTTGTCGGCAGGAGGTTTTATTGTAGAGCAAGGTGGTTAGTCGACGTTTCGGTTATATTAAAATGTGCGTTTCGTGCATAATTTGTCTGGTTATAAAGGCGATGAACGGTGAATGTAAAACTAGCCAGTTTATATTATTGTTTAGGCTATTTGTGAATGTTGTTTATACATTCAACACAGTTGCAGTTAGTTGTAACGTATGATATTGCTTTCTTCTTAATAAACAAGGAACATTACTAAATGTCAGTGAAAATAGATAAAAAATCTAATTTTGACTATATTTTTGGGTACCACTCACTTTTGGATGTCTGCGAAGGACTGGTAGATGTCTTTACTAACACACACGACACACAATGAACACACGGTGGGACATAAGTTAATTATTGTACCAACATTATAAAACACGGTTTACAAAATGTTTACTCAGGTTGAAATAAAAAAAGTCTTCCAAGACTACTTGATATATTTAAACTTACACTGTAACTATAATACAAGCCTGTAAGTATATGTGAAAGATGGTATAATGGAGATCGATTTCGACCAGTACAGGAATGCAGGAATTCCAGCAACAATAGTATTTAAGCGTGGACGCAATCTTGATTCACTCAGTCTCGGAATTTATAACTTAGTTGACAAACGTTTTGCTAAACATAAACCGAAAGTGACTATGTCCAATGCATTATGTACCTATATGTCATAGATAATAAAGTATTGATTCTTAATTCTTGATTCGGATTGGGCCTGATGATGACCGGTGTGGTGCGTGGCTGGTCGAAATCGGTCGCCATTATAACATCTTTAATACATATTTACCAGCTTGTATATTACAGTGCAAGTGTAAATATATCGAGTAGTGTTGGAAGACGTTTAATTTTTTCAACCTGAGTAACAACACAAACACATATAATGCTAATCAAAAAGTTATAGAAAAAAAACAACAACAACAATTGTGTGTTTTTCCTACAAAATGGTCTGATGAGTCCCGAGCAGACAGTGATGCCCAAAAATAAAGTAACAATTGAATATGCCTCACCTTAAAACACATAATTCAGAAATAAAATGTCTATTAAGTAAAAATCTCATGGTGTTCTAGCTAATTAATACCCACAAAGTATTATAAAATCAGCTTTTTACTCCACCTTTAATAACATTCAAATACTTATCAAGCACATAACTCAATCAATGTTTGTCAAACTTTGTAAAATTTATTGTTACCATTCATACGAATTTAGCTCCCCTTGCTACAATCCGTCCTCACCATTTTCTCCCCCTCAACCATCAATGTGACGTCATTTGCATGATTTGCCTTCTTTGCATTCCCTGTACTACCTCTTTTCCCTTTATATAGGCACTAAATATTTCCAATAACATTATCATTTATGTGTATTATTTATGAATTGGTTTTGCTTTCAACTTGGGTATCTTTCAAAATTTCAAATAAGTTTTCTAAAGTATCTTTAAGCGCTCTCTCTTCTCGCGCTTTTATTTTTACTGTTTTGTTTGAAGAGCATATTGATGAACGCACAGATTGTGTGCTCGTAAACTGTATTTTTCAAAAGGTCACGTAGGTACACAACGGCCTGTTGTGTGCATTACACGGCCGGCTGGGACTGCGACGCGACGGTGGACGGTGCCGGTGGAGCGCGTAGTGTCGACACCAGGTGACACGCGTGTGTGTAGCCGTGCGTGCGGGAATGCGTGTCTCACACCTACACGTGTAACACGCGTGAGTCGCCTTCGACCTTCATCCCGGTCGTAAATCAACATATCTCATTACACGTCTTTGTTGGAAAAACACCAATTAACGAATGTGAAAAGTTTCAATGTTTGTTGTATCACATGTATAATCACAATGAATGTTGTTTTAAATATTCACATCATTTATATGGGTCAAGGTCATCCAAACTTGTGTAAAAAAATGGGGAACACGGCGTTTGACTTGCTGTGTTCCCCATTTTTTTTACGGAAGGAAAAAGGAATAAGGTCGAAGTTGTAGAAGGACGAAGAATAGGTTACTAGTTGATAGGGTTTAGAGAGTAGTGGCCAAAAGGAAGAGTGTGGATTTTGTCGGGCATAATGTGTCTTTTATCATCCCGAGCTGACAGCGCTTTTTTAATTTCGGTGACACTGTAGACTTGATGCTTGAAGCTTCGGATATTGTTAAATGTTGCTGATATTGTAGTATCTTCAAACAAACAAGTCTTGTAGTGGTCAAATGTCACGTGTTTTTTCAAATAAGATGTCTTCACTCCTTTTGCTTTCTTGACTGTCGGTGTGTTGTTCTCGTGGTACATCTTAAATGAATACAATTTCGCCATCAGCGCCACTATTTCTTCTAAAGGCATTCCATTTGCTTCATTTTTGAATTTTCCAATTACTTTTTTATTTTTTTCATTAAAATTTGGATGGTTTTTTGGATAGTCAGAAAAGTCGAAATCTTCTTTGTATGGAAAAGTCCTTAGGTCTTCATACATGTCCAAAGTCTTTATCCAGTAGATAAACGCGTCCGTATCCATGTATGCGACTCCAATGTTTTCCCTTCCGTAATGTTTAACTATTTTGTTATAATGGAAATCATACATCAGGGTTTTACTTATGTCCAAAATCGACATACCTATGTATAACGGACGGTCCATGACTATTGTTGTTTTCTTCATACTGACAGCGACTAGATTTTCGTTTATAATCATGGATGTTCCAAAATTTGGTTTTTGCACTAATTTTTCCAATTTCCTAGGATCACTCACTAATTTTACATTTTTGTGTTTTCTTTTGTTCTCCAAGGTTTTTCCAAAGATGGCGTTGTTCATTAATTTATAGAAGTCCTTTTCAAATGCTGTTGTCGCTGCAGCTCTTCTTGTAGTGTTGGAATCAATATATGGTTTCAACCAACAAGACTGGGTGAATTCAATTGCTCTATGAATTCTCACTATACGTAGACCCAATTCAAGAGCCTGTTGAACTACCCAGTAGTGAGCCACATACCGATCTTTATTCTCCAACGTCATCATCAATTTTGGCCATCTTCCTGTCGGTGAAACTTCAGTCTTGGCTAGGAGAGGCAAGTCGTAGTGATGGTCATGAAGGTGCTCCGGGTATTCAAAATCACAGTCCAAAATATAGCCTTTTGGACCATCCTTTGGAATCTGTGAGATGTCTCCGATGGTGGCCGGGTCGATCCATTTGAAGTCAGCGTAGGGAAGCGGATTTGACATTGCCCAACCATAAAGGTTGTTTGCGTCAAAGTAGCCAAGGTAGACCGATGGTTGTTGCTCGTCGAAGCCGGGGATGTACTTGTTGTTGGCTTTGACATGACGTGTTACAGCTTGTGTCAAACCACCCCGTACACCAGATTCCATCATGAGCACCATATCAATATCCGTTAGAAGTTCCAGTCGACAGTTGGTTGACTTTAGCATAGCTTGCCATGCTAATCCTGGAGATGTGTACGAGTGTAGAGGGTCCAGTCCATAGGCGGAGAAGCAGGTGTTTCGAAATTCTTCCATCACATCGCACAGCAGAGTTACGTCCAATTTTATATAAAAGTCAGAATATTCCCCTAAGGTTTGAATGTTTAGTTGGTTCCAAACATTACAAGCATGATTGTAGTCTTCAACGGAAATTTCACTTTCGTTTAATTTGCTGTTGAATGCTTCAATCGGTGGCAGACTGGTTTCTTCAAACTTTTCTGTAGATGTTATATAATCATAGGGGAAAACTCCTTTCCGTAATACTAGGTCCAATTTATCTTCAGATACAATTTTGCTGGTTTCTTTTAAGTCTTCTCTTCTTAGGTTCTCTGACAATTTGACTAAACTAGATGGCATAAATCTGTAAGAGTCTACGAAGCGAAGTTTAATTTTACCTACTGTTTTTGAAAAGCTGATGTACTTTTCCAATGTTGTAGCAAGAACATCAATTTTACCGTCATCTCTTCCTAACTCTGGAATAATAAAGTGGGAGTCGTAGCCGCTAAGATTGTGTAAAACGACAGGAATAAAGTTTGGCAGTTTGGAATTTATATTGCATGAATTACAAGCAGCTCCTCTGTATAACCCTGTCAGGTGATCGTGATCTCTTACTTTTGGATTTTCTTCACTGAACATCTTCTTGCATAAATAATATCTTGTCACTACGTTGTATTCTTCTTGTTGATTTTGGTTTAAAGGTTCCATAGGTACAATATTACTGAACAAGCGTTGAACCTTTCCAGCAATATCGTAGAGTTGGTCTACAAAATACTTAGCGGCTTCTTCACCACGGTAGAGTATTGGAGTGGATGTTAAACCATAGTCTTGCAATTGGTTTTCAGACAAGGTTGATTTAACTAGTAAACAAAAACTGTTGGGTTGATGCAACTGATATTTTGTTCTTCTAGTCACTTCGCCGTCCGGCAGCTCCTGTGGTACTAACGTTGATTCAAAGTCTGCGTAGACCACTAGTGGAATTCGGTATTGGTGAACTGTCTTGTTAAATTGTATTGAAGCTCGGGTAGGCGGTGGAAGACTTATCTTTACTTCATAGTTCTCGTTGCAAAGTCTTTTATGTTCCAATAACCAGTCCAATCCTCCACGTCTTGAATCTTTCCAAGAAAAGCAGAAACATCTCTTGCAAACTGTAATCCTATTTACTCTTTTGGTCAATTGTTTTACAACTAAGGCTTCAAAGTCCTTTATCCATACATAATGGGAAATTTCACCCTTAGTTATCAATAGCAAATCCGTGTGGTTTCTTTGCTCAACCTTTACTACCCGCAAAGGATAAACGTTGTTCGAATCATCCAGACCAAAAACATTGACTGAAACGCCAGGATTTTTCTTTTCAAATTTGTCAATGTCTTTCAAGGTAACTGGGTAGGTGAGACCTTGAAAGTTGTAGCGGTGTTCATTCTCGTAATATTCTCTACCAACTCTACAAGGATTGTTTTTAACATACTTGGTTAACATTGCATACTTGAAACATTCATTACCCTCATTTTGAACATTTCTACACGAGTTAGTGTTTTGGATTTTCTTTGGTAGAGGGATAAAACTACTACCTCTTAAACCATATCCATGTTTATGAACCCTAACATCCATACCTTCAATTGATGACAAAGTCCATCCAGATCCTCTTCCTTCATGTTCTTGGAGTTTGGTTATAAGTTCCTCCAAGCATTCTTCAATAATATCATCAATGTCGGAGGTGAAGGTAAGGGTTCGATTTTTGGTAATGAATGCTCTCAATGCTGTTTCACCATCAGTATTGTTAAACATAGCCTCTAACACCATTCCAAATTTAATAAAATTTAGCCTTTGTAGTTCTTCCCTCAAAGTTTGACCAACAAGTTCCTTAGCCTGGGTTATGAATGTTTCCAGTTCCAATTGAACGTTATTAATTTTGAAATGTGTTACAACTCGTCCTGGCAAGGCCGTGGTGCGCAGTTGTCTTACATCTTCCAGTTCTTCTTCCATATCCTCTTCTTCGGTGTCTTCTTCTTCAATAGGTCTTGTAGCAGTAGATGGTCCAGCACCGGCAAATTGTATCACACTAGGTCTTCTTCTTTGCATTTGCTGTAGATAGCTGTCCCAGTAGTCCGTCTGCTTCTGGTGCTCTTCCAAAAACCGGTCAATTGAGTCTAAGTCTATTTCATCCATGGTAATATCTTCTTTTTTATCTTCGTCTTCATGTAATTCTCTGTGTAGGGTGAAAAGATCTTCGTCTTGAAAGATTTCCCCACAAATGTCGCAAAGAGCCATTTCAAACAGTTTGGCTTTGAATGCACACTCTGTGAATGTCCACGCAATAATGAGCAGCGCGCTCCACAGGGATCCTTTATATCCGAGGCAGATAGGTGGGGAAAGTGACGTCATATAGAAACAGGTTATCAATCATGTGCTAAATTTAGCCTTTACACAACCGTTTGTAATAAATTTATCAGTAGGCTTGATAAATTGATGATATTTGGTCCAGATTCAATAATTTGTACAAGTTTTTTTAAAGACGTCTGTTTGAGCAAAATTTATATAGGTCAAGGCCATTTGGAATTATTATTTTGAGCGGGGGATAGAGCACTAAGCAGCATCATTTACTACAAAGTGCTCTATCCCCCGCTCACATTCTTTTTTGACTTTTTGTTTAAACTTTTTACAAAGGTGAAACATCACCATCAGAGTCGGAATCATTCTCATCACGAAATAGGTAGCGATGACAATACATAATTCTTCTGGCTACTAACGTCCTATCCATTGGACGATGAGGAGTGTCTTGTTCTTCTTCTTCTTCAATTTCCGACTCAGATGATGACTCTAATGTTTCGTAGGCGTGCAAGTCCATTTCATTATCCGTTAAACCAGCTTCGTCAGAATCCGTTTCAATATCCATAATTTCTTCCTCCTCCTCTTCCTGGTCAACCGCAGGTAGTTGGTCCTCTGCTTCTATAACTTCTACAGGTATTACCTCCAGAATTGAAAGAATTCTGTCGCGATGGAACACGGTGTTGTCAAGTGGAGCCATGGTATGAAAGTGGTGTATCTATCCAATTGGTTTGCCCTTTTTATACCCCCACCAACTATACATTTTATGTGGGTCAAGGTCACGTAAAGATACCCTTTGAGCGGGGGATAGACCACTAAGCAGCATGCTAGTCCATTGCCGCAAAGTGATCTATCCCCCGCTCTATTCCGCAGACCACACTCAAGTCCAAGTCCACATCCAAGTCCACATCCAAGTCCACATCCATATGTTACACTTTATTATTACTGCCACCAAGTAATTGTCACTCGCACGTTTACTTGGTTTTGATAAAGGTACTGCACAAACTCCATATTGGTTGTTTGTTCGTTATACAAATGCATCATAAAATATGCAATCTTATCGATTGCGGCATTGTCCAACGGTTCGCAATTCACAAGTTCCAATGTGCCCTGGCTGGTCTTATCCTCTATAAGTTCCACCACTTCGTTGATGTCTTCTTCCAAGAGGATGAACTCAACACTGAAGCTCTCCATTGTTGTTGATAGTGTCTAGACAAATGCTTGACTAAATGCTTTATTCATCAGTCCTACATATATACCAATTTCCCCCTCCCATTACCCATTCTCCTTCTACCTTTATATGGGTCAAGGCCATCCAATAATACCCTTTGAGCGGGGGATAGACCACTAAGCAGCATGCTAGTCCATTGCCGCAAAGTGATCTATTCCCCGCTCTGTATTCCACACAAGTCCTAGTCTTTACACACATAAGCCCCCAGTCTTTTACACTTAGTCATATACTCTGTCCTCCCTGCCAATTAAGAGTTCCCCATGTTTGCCGCTATTTTCAATTAACCTTTCCAAATCCCAAAACACAATGTCCAAATTAACCAAGTTCGCTCGTCCAATTTGAAACACACTATTCCCCCCAAAGTCACTTGCTCTCACTTGTTGTCCTGTATACTGCTTCTTCTTCCACGCTACAATCACTACCCTACCTTCTTCAACAACCATTCTTTTAACAATATCGTACACCTTCTTTAAC
The DNA here is from genome assembly GCA_030545055.2 of Neoaliturus tenellus. Taxonomy (NCBI): domain Eukaryota; kingdom Metazoa; phylum Arthropoda; class Insecta; order Hemiptera; family Cicadellidae; genus Neoaliturus; species Neoaliturus tenellus. The sequence goes on from CM061534.1 coordinate 90,316,539, forward strand.
ATCCCTCTACAATTTAAATAGTTTATGGTCACATACTCCCACTCCTTACCAATGATCAGTGATCCACTCATTTTCTAGCGTTCCACTGGAAGGTCCAAAGCAGAATGAAGTCGGGATGTACAGACCCCCTCTTTTATACCAGTTAACCGGTTGTCCTTCGTTTAAAGTGGGTCAAGGTCATTCAAAAGTACCCTTTGAGCGGGGGATAGACCACTAAGCAGCATGCTAGTCCATTGCCGCAAAGCAGTCTATCCCCCGCTCTGTATTCTACACACACACACACACACATGTCCCTGTCCAAGTCTTTCATTACATACCTAATATATATTCACTTCCTTCATCATCACTATCACTCATCACTGCCTCCACAAACTCCATCGGGTTAAAGTTAAATTGTTTTAATTGTTCTTTTAGTTTTTCAATTTGTTGGTCCTTCACTTCCAAAACAGTGTGGAGGTGTGATATGTAGTCCGCTGCCTCGGTGACACTTGCTACTCTTGGGTCGCCTAACTTCAAGCTGGGAACTACACCCTGCAGCTTAAAGTATGCCATACGCCTCTCTTGCTCCTGCCGTTGACCAGGACTAAGCAAGCCTTGCCCGTCTCGACTCACCTCCAGCAGGGTCCGTAGCATCGGAGCTTTGCAGGCGTTTGCCCGAGCAACAGTTATGCTATGGAATGGTCGAGCAGGTCCACGAGTAGCAGGCAGGACGTTGGCAGCACGCCTTCTTGAAGAAGAAGAAGCCCGAGAGTTGAAAGCCATGTTAAAAGTGTAGTATTCAGCTAAGCGGTACAAAGCAGAATAACCAAACTGCACATCAATACCCGTATATATACACTTATCAGTGGTGGGGGTACTGGCTAGCCTTGGTCAAGTGGGTCAAGGCCATCCAAAAACATTACCAGAACGGGGGATAGATCACTAAGTGGCATGTTAGTCCATTGCCACAGAGTGATCTATCCCCCGCTCTGTATTTCACATTCACGCACACATTCATACAAACACACAAGTCCCAGTCCAAGTCTTTACCCACACACCTATCCACTCTCATCCTCACTATCATCACTGTCCAACAGGCTTTCACACTTCCTAATTAGTTTTTCCCATTTACTCCGGATATGAAGTAGCTCACTGCGAGTATTCTCTAGCATTCTGTCCCTTTGCTCTATGACTTCATTGTACCACTCGATGATGCTTGGTGAAGTCTGAGTTGATGCGTCCGTCGTGGTTGGTTGAGAGGCTCCGCTGCTTCGCAACTCCTTCCTCACAGGACCAAAGCCGGAGAACCGGACACGACTCCTTGATGAAGGCCCCGATCGGATTGGCCCAACACCTGAGGTGGAGTTAGAAGAAGAAGCTGAAGACATGGCGTTCGGCTTAACGGTTGCAAGCTGAATGAGCGGACAGTGGATTACCACTCCTATATATACCTATTTGTAGTGGTGGGGGGCGGGGCGGGGGAGGGGGTGGGGGAGGGGGCGGGGGGGAGGGGGTGGGGGGGGGGCTTAAGGACTTCCAATAAATTTCCCTTAGTCTTCGCGGTCATCGGTTTTACATACCTTTAGCACACCCATCATTTTGGTTTCTTCAATACCTTTACACACCTCAAAAACCCAAGCAAACAGCTCATCTATGTTGTTATAATTAATTTTTGTCCAGTGTTCATACTTATGAGTTTGGTTGTTTATAATACATAGATAAAATGTAGACCCATCTCATCTTATACAATATTCAACTTTCATTCTATGCCGATTTAGCACTTCCCAAGCATTGTGTTGATCTATCAAGAAGTCACCACCTTTGTAATTGTACCGTGACATGTTTACCACGGAGTACAGAAACAGACTGAAGCAAATGAACGGCTCATACAAGCTTATTAAGAGCGTTAAAGTGGGGGGTATCACGTGATACACGACATTAGTTGTAAGGTTAGCACTTTACTTTTAACAGTAATTTATGTGGGTCAAGGTCGTTTAAACTTTGAAAAATTTTTACCTCCAAACACTTGTAGCAAGCTACAAGTGTTTGGAGGTAAGTTTTTATTTGTTAAAGATTTTTGTAACTTAGTCTTCACCCTCAAGGACACGGTTTGAGATTGTCCCAGTGACTTTACATCACCGCCAGGTTAAAGTATTATACAAGTCAAATGTTTTTTTTTATTACTTGACTTGTATAATACCCCTCTCCCTTACTTTAAGAGGGTTAAGACTAAATTTGGAAAAATTAATTTGGAAAAGACTTTTAAATATTGTCCAACACAACCTAACAATTTTGATTTTTTTTTTTTTTTAGTGGGCCCATGTCCTAGTCCATTTCCCACACGGTTTGGCATCCTTCCCGTCGTATTAGATAGGCTTTAGGGATGAAAAATTCTCTTTGTACCATCCGAGGTGGTACTTGCATTGTACAAAGGCGGCCTTCACCTTTTACAACAATTTCTACTTTCTTATTACCCGCTCCATAGGTTTGACCAATAAAGTAATATTTTTCATCAACCTTTAGCCTTCTAATATCACGCGGTTGCGGGCCGTGGGGATGTCTGAACTTGGACGTTTTAGGCCTAATATAAAGAGTGTAGGGTTTGAATTGCCGAAATTTGACTGTACTTTTGAGGTGTCGTTGGCAGCGATCCCCTTCTGCACAGGCAAGGTTCTGGCAACACAACACCCCGAACACACTTGAAAACCGAGCGTAATCGCATTTCTTACCCTTGCCAGCAGGGGCTTTAACGCGCTTACGTTTCTGTGTTGGACGCTTTACTGTAGTGTCTTGGAGCTTCTCCGAATTAGGCTGGCTAGAAGGAATGGGGGTGGAAGGGGGTGGAAGAGGCAAGGATTGGTCAAAAGGAATGGAGCAAACAATTTTGGGTGGGGTAGGTGAACGGGTTAGGTCTATGGAGGGAAGTTTAGGGGAAAAGATGGATTTACGGGGTGGTTTGGTTGGTGTAGGTGGCATGGGGGATATCGGTAAGGGACATTGGGATTTTGTATAGGATAGGATTTTCTTCGTGCGACTGTAGGGGGTGATCCTCGACCTTGACGTCTCTTCAAAAACCGCAGACTCCGATCCTGAGTCCGATAGCAGCGAGAGTGCTGGGGAGGCTACCGGGACTCGACTTGACGACTTGACGAGTTCTCCTGACGATGGCGGTGCACCAGCCTCTTCCACTGTCGGCGGCAATGGCGACAGGCTGGGCATTGAGGCGGGCTGTGGCGGCGGTGGTGGCGGCGGCGGCATCGTCAGGCAGTTCAGGATGTTCGCAGTCATCAGGTATTCCAGGATCGAAGTGGAGGATGATGAGGGTTGAGACGTGTCGGTCGAGGTTGAAGCTGGCGGGTAGTTTTTCAGCTTGAGGCCCATTTTACCCATTTGAATGAATGAAGTAAATGAAAAGAGTAGATGTTAAGAAAGAAGTAAAGTGGTTATAAAAATCTCGAGAGTAAGGGAGTACCTGTCCGTATGGAAGCTTGGACCGGAATGAGAAGTGCGTGCAGCCCGGCCGCCTTATATCCCCACCGGGGCTGCCACGCCCAGGATATCAGGGGGGGGGATCGCACTTTTTGTCGGGGGGGGGCTCGCACTTTTTGTCGGGGGGGCTCGCACTTTTTGTCGGGGGGGGGGTTCTTTAAAAAATTTAGCCTCATGGCATTCTTATGTTGCCATCGCTAAAAAACTCAAACAAAAATTCCAACTCAAACTCAGACAGTTTGACTTTGCTTCCAACTCAGACAAAACACCAAACTTGTGTTAATAATACTTACCCATTAATGTTTACTAAATACTTAAAGATTTAAGATTTAAAGATTAAGTGGTAAGGATTTTCAATTTTTAGATATATTTAGGTCAAGGTCACGGAAAAACTTTAAAAAAATTAAGCCCCACACCCCCCTATGGGGGTGTGGGGCACTTGGGTTGTCATCGCTGTAGCCTCCGAAGAGACCCAACTATGACAACAAGGCAACATCCAATGTCGTGTACCCTTCGCCACGCAAGACTTGTAAACATTTACTGCATTGTCTTTTCAATAGCTAACAAAGATTCATTTACATAATTTTTAGTTTCCAAGAGGAAACACACTGAGGACACCCTAGTAGCTTACGTCCTCCGTCCGAGTGCAGAGGCCGCCACAACCTTTTGCTTGCCAGCGTACAAACGGACATGCTCCCACAACCCCAGCCACAACCTGTTGCATGCCTGAGAGGAGCCTAACAATTATAAAAAGTGGCTTTACACGGGGGCCTACTCCCGTACCTTATTATTACTATTTTTTCATTTAGCAATGCAGTAAATTTTTACAAGCTTTGTGGGTCAAGGCCACACGGACATTAAAAAATTTCGGCCCCCGTACATCCATGGCGAACCACGAATGTTCGGGGGCCTTGGGGACTAAAAACACAAATAGCTAACAAAGATTTATTTACATAATTTTGAGTTTCCAGAAGGGAAACTAACTGAGGACACCCTAGTGGCTTACGTCCTCGTCCGAGTGCAGAGGCCGCCGCAACCTTTTGCATGCCAGCGTACAAACACATATAACAAACAAGACACAAAGGATAAAAGACACACAGGAGACATAGGGTACAAGTAAAACACTCTCATATAAAACAATTCGCAATACCCAAACGCAAGCGCAATATCTTACAACTAATACAAGTCTTAAAGTTAGAGTAGACTTCGCTAAACACTGAAGGCGCCATTCAATGTTTAGTGATGCCTATGGCGGTCCGTCCCGATCGTTCACGTTCAACGCGCGGGAGCGGACTGCGAGCCGGCTCTGGCCGGACCCCCTTATATCCCCACTGGGGCTGCCACGCCCAGGATATCAGGGGTGGGGGAGGGGGGGGGTCGCACTTTTTGTCGGGGGGGGGGCTCGCACTTTTTGTCGGGGGGGGGGCTCGCACTTTTTGTCGGGGGGGGGGGGCTCGCACTTTTTGTCGGGGGGGGGGGGCTCGCACTTTTTGTCGGGGGGGGGGGGCAGGTTAGTTAAGTGGGTCAAGGTCACCCACAACACTTGTACTCTAAGTGTTGGCTATACCCCCACCACAACTGGGTCCCTAGGCTGCACAACACCGCTTCGCCAGTATGTCTCCGGCTTCCATGCGGTGCGTCTCGCTGTTCTCTAGCTCTCTATATGTAAGTAATTTTACAAGTTCTGAATGTAGGTCACTACACTTTAACTCTGGGACGATATCGACTTGTAGTATTTCAGTGTTTTGACTCAAGGTCATCACACTTTAACTCTAGCACATCGGTTATCGTACCAGAGGTGCTTAATAACCTAACTTGTAATGTTTAGGGTGGCGTTTGCACGCCACGTGGTATCGCCATGAGTGTCCAGTCCAAGTTTTAAGTTAAATTAATTTTACTGTAATCTTTTCCATTTCCACTTCGTTTTGCCAAAGTATAAGGTGTCGCTTAATAAAGTGGTATTTCTCTAAAGTTATAGGGGATTGCAGGGATACAATTAGTTTATTTAGGAGACTCTTCATCTTGGAGTTTAACACAATTTCCACTTTGACTTTGCTTCCTCGGCTCTCACAGCCTAAGCTGTACAGAAATGTTTCTTCTAGTGCCAACTCGGGCCAAGAGAACAGTGTGTTGACTGTAGGACAGCTCATGGTGAAGTGATGCGATACTCCAGCGTACCACCTCACCTTCCCCCACCACTGTGACCTTCCCCCACTCCTGCTGTTTCCCCCACCTCTTTTCCCTTGACTCATGCGCTACAAGCAGTCTCTCAGTATTGTGCGGACTTTTGTGAGGAGAAGCCATGTCGCGGGACGCTTTAGGTAAGAAACTTAGCCGTGTTAAGGCTTTATTAGTTGCTCACTGTCCACCACTCAAAGTTAAGAGGGTTTCGACTTTAGCTAAGTGGCGCAAACTGTTGCGCGGACACCCTAAGTTTTATACAAAACAGACTAATATCAGTTTTACTGATGAGGATTTGTTTAAAATATTGGATGAAATGACTTTTCCTTGCAAAATTCAGTTAGTTACTCCCATTCCTGACAGTTTAGAGTCTTAGTCTCTCAAGCCGATATACCTAGAGTACACAGAGCCTGACAGTCAGTCACTCGGTGGCTGTCGTGGGGTGCGCATCGGTGTCGGCGCTCCGTTGTTAGGTTTTCAAGGTCACAGTAATATGAAATTGTTGGTGTTGTGCTGGTTCAAGGTCACCTGAGGGATAACCGATTGCCCATTTAGGCTGAGTCATGTCAGAAACTCGAGTTTAACTTGGCACTTTTGCCGTTTCTCGTCGAAAATTCGCTCCAAGTGGTCAAGGTCACGGGGACTCGGACTGAAACTCGGAGCGTAGTGCGAGAAACGGCAAAAGTGCCAAAAAATTTTAAGTTTCGGCATGACCTTGACCTTAGTGGTGTCGGTGACGTCACTTTCATGACGTAAGGGGTGATGACGTCATCAGCACGTCATTTCTGTGACGTCATGGGTGTGACGTCATCAAAATGACGTCATTGGTGATGACGTCATCGATGACGCAATCGATGACGTCATCGATGACGTCATCGGTGAGGTCATTGACCTCGATGACGTCATCCCTCAGGTGACCTTGAACTGAGCCAGCACCAACAATTTGACACTACTCATTTACATTTAAAGTTTGGATCGTTTTGGATTTAAATGCTTTGCAGTATGAATCCTCATCAACGTCAGGCTTTAACTTACCTGATATATTTCAATTAGGTAAATTATCATGATTTCTTTTCAAACTTTAGCAGTCTTTATTTCTCAATATGTTCAAGTAAGCGTTAGTAAATAGGTAGGTTATACGGTAATAGTAGTTTGCAATGATTGTATTCTGAACGTCTGAGAGATATTAAGAAACACGAATGAAGCGAGTGCTAAATACGCCAAGAATGGCTATAATACTGAGTACAATAAACTATAGTTGCATACACTACTTTATCTATACGACGAACTAGTTTGGTGAAGCATTGGACAAATCAAGTAATAGACACGTAGACCATTAATGGGTTAGGCTGTATCCCATCTAAAAGGTGACATCACCCGATGTTGCTTGATCTGATCGTCGTTCTCTCTCACACTAGATCGCACTTTAGAAATAAAACAGAACGTAAATCATAATGTAATACCCCCGTCACAGCAGGCCTGCGTACTCAGCGAATTTACTACAGGATTCGGTATTTTTTTAACTTCCCCCATAATCACTATGGAAACGAGATTGCAGGTTTGCTGGCATGAGAGTGTTGTAAGTAGATATAGGAAAATCTCTTCCCAGTGCAAGCACAAACATACTAAATTGCACCAAATTCTGGCATTTTTCATTTTAACCATCAACCCCATGGGGGTGAGTAAGTAGGTTTGCCACCGGTTACCTCCCATCTCATCCGTTCCCATTCTCCTCCAAACCCAAATCGGTGCCATCTCATCCGAATTCCTGAGCGACCCTTATAATCCCCTGCCTCTACCGCGGCGTCGAACCGCCTAATTAAATATTGTGATATTCAATAGTCGACCAATTCAATATTGTGATTATAAAAAAAAAAAAAAAAAAAAAAAAAAAAAAAAACTACACTTATTTACAGCTATCCTACATGTTTAAAATGCTCAATTCAATTCCACTGTTATTCTAATAGGCTACTGGAAAATTTCTCATTTTAAATTATGGACTAGCGGTGCAATGCGCTAATTGCGCAATTTGTTATATATGGTAAGTTAATTCTACTTCCATTTTGCCAAACCATTGAAATTCATAATTTTTAATCAGTATGTTACTATACAATTACATAAATTCGGGTAAATTGCTCTAGACCTATTTATTTACACACTATCGGATTGCTCTAAGTTTTAGGTTACATTGTACTCTGTGATTATACAATAAAGACAAATATGTCTATTGTTACGTTTCCATTCGTATCCACTAGATTACTGTTGCAGCGCTTAACAACCACATTTACCACTTAGAATTATTTTAATTTTGTTTGCTAAAAGCCGTTCTTAATTTTATAGTATTGACTGAAATTTCATGGGTGTGCGTATGTAATCCAAAGGAAGATTTGACGCATACTTTGACGAACAAACAGTCTAAGGAAATTAATAGCATTCGTGGCTGTGAGTGAGAGAGTGCGGTGGTTGGAAAGTGGTGGTTGGGGGGGGGGGGGGGTGAGAGAAGGGGGATATGAGCGGCGGGGTTGCTTCGCCGCGGTTCGCCGCCGCGGTAGATTATAAGGGTCACTCAGGAATTCGGATGAGATGGCACCGATTTGGGTTTGGAGGAGAATGGGAACGGATGAGATGGGAAGACACGTTGCCACCTTATGGGTGCTGTAAGTAAATATAGGAAACCCTACTTAGTGAATACCAAATTTGATCAAGTTATGTCAATAAATATGTGAGATACATGGTTTACATAATGAATACATACATATGTAACGTATTCACAAATATAAAAAAAGATGCTCAGGCATGCAGGAAGGGGCTTATCTCCCTCATTTTTTATAAGAAATGAGAAAAGTCAGTACGACATAAGTAAGGAAAATCGTATGTTAGTTGTGTAAGTGTCCTCTACACTTTAATTGAATTAATTTATCACATCCTTTAAACAAGCAATTGAACAAACTTTTTTGGAAAATCTATTTAACATGGTTGAGAACTGTATAAATATGAAGTGGAAACATATAAATATATAAATATTGATTGTGTCCCTAACCAGATATCCGACCCACATTTAGTTTATATGACATGCATTAGGTTTCCCCTAGTTGAGATAACTTCAAAGACTGTTTGTTTGGCAAATTGTAAAAATAATTAAAATTTACAAAATTTGTATTTTAAAGTTTAAAATGCATTACTCGAACATTAACCAACCATATAATACTAAATAAATGAAATTTAAACTTTATAAAACTAATACAAAATGATCATGAACTATTTCATGTTATCAGAAGAAACAACAAAATTAGTGGTGATGAAATACAAGGAGCTGTATTGGCATTTATGCTATTAAATTATCGTAACAAATGAAGCTTGAAAGTGCCTTGCCAATATCGTTGATACCCAACCCCCTCTGCTCCTCGCAACAATGTGACGTCATTTACATAACCCCCCCTCGTCATCATCAGCTTCTCTCAAATTGCACTTTATGTGTTACCGCACGGTTAAAACGAAAACTAAATTGCTCTTGTAATAGACAATTTACACTTTATACTATAATGATTAATTTGTGTTATCTTTAATTACTCTTGCTTAAAATGAATTGTAAACAAAAATCAAATTATTAATAAAACGAGCGAGAATGGCAAGAATGCACTGCAACAAGAAACAACCGGAATGTTAGGCAATTAAAGAGTAAAAAATAAACTTAAAAGTTTGAAATACCTCCGCCATCTTGGATTTTTAGTCCCATAAGAACAATGTTAAATTTAAAACATTACTACTAATTAGAGGTGTTTTCAAACACTTTATCTCGATCATCTTGCATCGATTTCGCATGAAACTGGAATATTTTCACCATAATGTTATGATAATTTAAATGACGTGGATAAATCTTTTAATATACTTCCTAAAATTGGTTTACCATGGTTTGAAAACTGTGTAATATATATTTTTATTTTGTCGTTATTCGAGTGGATAATGTTTTTAATTAACGTCAAATGAAAGGTACTAGGCTACGATAACATTTAAAGTGACATAAAATTTGAAATTTTCTGACGAAAAACAAACTCACTGTAGGCTAATATTTTGAATTTAATTGTTCTTAAGGGATAAAATATCAAAATGTCGGAGGTATTGCAGACTCTTAAATCACTAAACTAAGTTAGATATTTTTCATGAATAATTGATTTTTAAAATATTTTACTCATTTTATAGTACGATTATGCATAATGTGCATAAGGGGATGCAATAAGGGGAATGAATGATTAAAATGAGTAATTTAATAAGTAACACACAAATCATATGAAATATATAGGCCTACATATAGGCCTACCGGTATATGTTTCAATTTATACAGGCTTAGGATCATACAGATAAGTTACTCGAGTAATTAGCAACCCAAATAATTAGCATACTAAACACTGTAAAAAATGCAGTTAAGTATGTTACAATTTCCCTTCTCTTTGCCGACGAAGGAAAGCGGGTGCAATCGGAAGTTGCACAACGTTTTATGAGGGATCGGATTGACTGGAGCGAGCAGCTAATGAAATAATAACAGCCCGTGGAACCGGTCAGCAGAAACAACAAGGACCGCTGGAACACGGACCGAATAAACATCGGAACGTCGGTCTCGGACTGGGAATAGAGGAATGTCGACTGAGCAACTCAGCTACCTGTGAGCCGAAGAAACTATGTACACCTGCATTCAGCCTGTACATGTTACACTGCATTCTGTTGTACCATTTGCAGATACATGACCGAAAAGTAGAACGTTAATAATGATAAAGGTAGGGTAAATCTTGATGCGGCTGACGTAATAATATAAAATCAATACAACAACTACGAAATGAACATGGGGATAGATGGTATGTGGGCAATTCAAATTATAACTCACGCCACATAAGTTGAAGAACGGCCAAAAACAGGGAATGGTCGAAATGGGGAGAGGGGGTACTTTTGCAAAAACATCGAGCTTACGTTATACATGCTAATTTTCATGGAACAGCTGATTATCCAATAATATTAACTAAGTAGTATTGCAAATTCACTAGTCAAGTTGCATGGCTAGGATTGTAGAAGAATTTGTTAAAAAAAATAAACTGAAGAGCCTAAAAAGCGTGTTACCGGTACTAAATAAGTAAATATAACCAAGATTCCTTCGAGGATCTTATTTGTTCCCTCCCCTTTCATCTTAGTAAATGTACGGATTATAAATTTTGAAACAACGGAGCGAAGGACCAAGAACAGTGGAATGTGGATCAACGGCCGAGAGGCTACCTGCAGAGCTACTACAATACAACACGACACCTGCAGGTTATTGAGTCCGGACTTCTGGGAACACTCTGGGCAGCCACGGCCTGAAATGATTCCGCGACGGCTCGACACAACCAACGGCAAACCTGTTTTGGACCGATGGACAAATTTGAACGGGTTTTGGAAACAATATCTGAGGCAAAACTTCTAATAACAGTAGGCCTATATCAAATCTTAAAAGACAACTAACTCTATTATATAATTCTGTACCAAAATAAGTAATTACCATGAGCTATAAGGCTATAATAGGTATACACTTTGAATATCTTGGATATCTTGATAGCTATGTATTGATTGCAGTTTGTCTCACGTCTTAAATGTATAACTCCTTTCAAAATAACTAAATATTTTCCGTTCTGAAAACATTACGAAGACCTTTTCAATTTTACGAAATAATACTCCATGTACGAGTACGACAAACTTGTATTTACACAGTATTGCCATATTTTTTGCCTTACAGCTATAGTATACAAGCCAATTTTATGTCACCATCACCAAAACATATTTTACATCCAACCATTTTACAGTAAGTAAATGGATGATAAAATATGAATAATGTAATCAAAACCAAAATTGCCTATGATATGCTCACTTATATTATTACGCTCAACATGTTGAAATTGAAGGTTGGAAATAATTTTAGTATTAAATTGAAATTCAGGTCGGTATCCACCCTCGCTACTTGGTATGCGCCGGCCGTACAGACTGTAACGCGTGTGTTGTCTTTGTCCTCTAATGATCCAACATGTGTTCAACAGCATACAACCGGTTGATGACAGCGAGACAGGCGCCACCGTGACTGATAGGCCGTCGTGTGTGCGCGATATCAGAAACTTACCCCAGCTCGCGAGCCAGACGTTAAGTTCAGGAAATAAAATTCAAATCATTTTTCGTTAATTTTCTAAAAGAATTATGACTTTTCTAAATTTGAATGACGTGCTTGCTATGTACACGTGTATTTATAATTATACAAAATCGTTGAAAATGGTAAATGCTAAATGCGCCAAAACTATGGGTATTGTATCGTTAAATTATTTTGTACTTATAAAAAAATAAAGTTTCTTTATATTTTTTGGAAAATTTAAAAAGTAATAGTGTTGTAAATTTTTTATCGCTTTCATATAAGTCTGAGATGCTCAGCATATATCCCATCGCTTTAAATATAATCATACCCTTTAAATACCATTTAAATCTCGCCAAAGCGAATCCTCAACCATTCACTTCACATCTTTGTACATGAAGCATCAACATGACATTCTCTACAGTCGTCACAACTGCCTGCGGTGGTCTCTTGATCAAACGAAAAGGTAATGAAAAACATAACTTGCAATAGCAGCTGTGTAAACGGCGTGTAATGGGGAGACACGGTTAGTTAGATACTGAGAAGCTCCGGGGACAGAAATAGCCGGTAAACAAATGCAGCGTGGCACCTCCACCTCAACCTGACGCAGGAAATTGTCTCCTGCAGGACCAATAAAGTCAGCTCTGCAATCAAACGGACAAACTGTTTCGACAAGAATTTCCCGTAGTTGACAACATCCCTAAATGATTATTATTGCTGTCTGTGTTGAGGTACTTTGTTTAGAGCCGACTTCAGAACAGAAGACTTCTGAAGTCTTAGTTCTGCATTTCCTCCTACAGTTAGGCCTACTGTTTTCTAAACAATTTAACCCCATACGAGGAGTGTTTGTAGCAATGCATTTGATTTCAATCTCAAAATATAACGAGTAGATTTTGTTTAATATTTGGATTTAAATGTAGTACATATTTTTTTTTATATATAAGTTTAGAAACAACCTCAACCCCCAAAAAATTGTCTTTGGTCTAAAAAGAGTTTTAATATTGTAATTTTTAATACTGGCCTTATAGGTTATCATGTTGGTATCAAAATAACAAAAAAAGGTGAAAATATAAAAAATTAAATACCGCTACTTTTAAGCATTGGTTTTAAAACAGTTGTTAGGCCTAAGGAAAGGTAGTTGGTTGTTGGCGCAAACTTCATAGCCCGTTTACAATTATAGTTATAAACAAATTGAATCAAAACCAATGAGCAAGGCTCAGTAAAAACCATACTTAAACTTAAATTAAGTACTATAATGAACCTTCATTTTTTACCATTCTACATTTTCTTATCCGTTTGAAACACAGTGTATAATGTTTTATTACTATTATTACAGTATAAAGTTTAGCAAAACAAGTTTAAAAGAAATTTACTAATTTATTTCAGAAGCAATACGTAACAGTAGGCCTAGTCTAAAAGTCAAATCCCTGTAGTATTCATCTTTAGTAAAGCAACAATCCCACTTTCCATCCCATTAGCCTTAGCTTACTCCAATACGCTAAATAAAGCGTATTCGTAATTCGGTACGTAACACTTTGCATACAAACCGACATAGCAGTGGACACAATCAAATACAGCATGGCAATCCTACACAAGGAGATAAAAGTTTACACTGCAAGTGACAGGATGAAACACGTGTTGAACAATCAGCTGATCGTCAGCCAGCTGTGACTCACACAGTGCACAGACGCGATGACAGCGCGTGCGTACCAGCTGTCGCCGCAGTGGTGCCAACTCTTGAGATTGATTTATCCCGCCGTGGAAGCTTTATGTACTCGGAGGTACAGGTACTAACAATTGACGCAAAATATTTTGAACTATGCCAGCTACAAATATACATCAGCAAATATCACGCCTTCATTTGTTTAACCATTGTTCTAGTGAAAGATTATAGATAGATTGTGAAAGATTCATTAGAAGGCTACGAGTCCACCAGTGCTTACTCAAAATTCGTACTCGAGGATATTTTTTCAGCAAGCACCCAGTCTTTCAGTTACGTCAAGCTGAGTTCTTGACAACCTTAAATTAACAATATTGTCGATAAGAAAAGGAAAACGATGAAGTGTAGAAATATTAAGTAAATATCATGCATAAGTATGTGGTGGTAACTTATTGGTAGCGCGGAGGGAATGTGAGAAATGCAGAACCATTTAAAATACAAATAAGTGCTGAAATCCCTGATGATAACATTGCATTGTGGTTATCTATTCATCTGTGTTCTTAAAGTTTGACGAGCACAGAGTTAAATAAAACATACTATTTCGTTTAATAGCCAGTGAATAAGTATTAATTAATAATTGCGTCCAATACAAGAAAGAAAACTGAAACGTAGTCCTCTTCCAGTGTTCAATAGGCCTACACTTTAGGTTATTGAAGTACTGTAACCGCAGGTTGACTGCAGACCAGGAACACAAAAGATCAACTTATTGTATTTGGACATTGACTATAATGAAAATGAAACTTTATTCATGAAAGGCTGTTGAAATGAAGTTTAAAACTTTGACATCTGTATAAATGGACAAACAAAATTAGTAAAGAAGGTGGGGTGTACAAAAATTTTGATTTCACCGTAAACAGCACTCATGAACTACTGTAAAATATAAGTCTATAAGAATTTTACGCGACGGTGCAGCATGGTTCCACAGTTTTGTTTCCAGTTTCCTCAGGCTGCCTATAGCTGCTCGCCGCTCAGCTGACGCCGGTGTCCTCCGCGCCGCACACCGCGCCATCCTCGGCGAGCCTTGAACTGGTTTCCCTACTCTTTTTACTACTACTTTCTGTCGAACCGTTTCTTTTAATGAGTAGATTCCTTTTTCTACTTTAACGGTTTCGCCATATGTTCAGTGGTTATTGAAAATTATTGATTATTTCAATAAATGCAAGTAAGATGGTTATTATGTTGCTCTTAATTTTATGCTTCTTTCGGAATTGCTAAACATGCTTAATTGATTAGCTGTTATGTTCAAAGCGTACCAAATGATGTCAGTTGCTATCCATGAGAACGGTAAGGATTGCCTTGAAGGATATTTTGGTTGGATTACTTAAACGATATGAACAGCCTTATATTATGATATAGGAGAACCTATTATAAAACATTACTTTTTCATACTTTACGAGTTGCATTTTAGTTTTTTTAATGTGCAGTTTTGAGTAAAAAAGAAAACAATTGTAAACTATACAGTACTAATAATATTTTATTCAATTTATTAGACTTATTTGCATTTATTCTACAATATTTAATAACTCATCAGAAAAGAGAATGAATTATTATTTAATTATGGTCTGCACTATGGTAATGTTATGGGGAATGCTACAGCGATTATCCCTTTTACGATTTAATCACCAAATCGTAATTTCATTTCGAATGCGTTATGGCATTCTAAGCCGAGCCATTAACCCCGATATAGTGGCAATGTAAATAAGGAAGGGTGCAACCCGTGAAAGCAGAGTTTATTACGGTCTACCCCCCCCCCCCCCCCACAAGACCGTCTGCCCACCCCTTCTCAAAAGTGCACTGAACTGAAATACTAACATAAAATCGTTATGTATGTCTAAGATAGTGTAGTTTTGGCAAACGTTGAATAGAATTTGTTGGCATGTCGAAGAGCATTTCCACTTACTGAAAGGGATCCGTTAAAACAATATATTTCTATTTGATACATAACAACAACAGCGAGCAAAAATGAGTTTGAGTATTTTAAATTAAATTAATAAATTATTACTTGAGTCCTGAAGCTTGCCCTACGTAGAAGCAGAATTAATTCACTAACCACCAATTGTTTAAAAACGCTCGTAATGTTCATCTTTCTTGACAGCTGGCGTGTTCATAGAGAGACTAATGATCATAGAATGACATTCACGTTGCGGTCAAACCACTTAGATGAGCTGCTTTTGTCACAAAACACACGACGAAAGTATGTGACCCCTTATCGTTACTTTTTTTTAAGTTTTAATTTTGCCTCACAAATTGTTTTACGTAACATCTACTCATAGTTTGTTAGGTTTGTATATCAAATCATTTATTTTATTAATTGTCAGCCACTTGGCAATAAAATTCGCACCCTTCAAGTGTATAGGCCTCCACATGCCTGATACGGATCTTTAAGTTTCAATCATTACATCCATACGGCCAAGATCACCCTTTTATGAAATCTGCTCATTCTAGTCGGTGTAGTATCGTTTCGCCCAGTGTCGTTTCGTCCAACGCCCATTTTTCATAAAAAAGAGTGTTGTTTCGGCCAGCTCATTTTTACAGTTGATTAAACACATTAGTTAGTGTCGTTTCGTACAGCAGAAACTTGGGAATTCCTGACCGTCTAGCCCTGGTTTTGAATTATGGACAAATAGTTTTACTTATTTTAACCACCTAATTCTAGAAGTCTTTTGGAAGGCGAAAAGCTAAGTGTGCAAGGATTCCATTACATTCTGATTCGATAGCCCCTGTTTCAATCACGAAAAATAGTTTTACGTATGTGAACTAGCTAATAATTGCGTAAAATATAGGCTACCAACTATAATACTCGTAAGACTTTTTTAAATTAAAATAATGAACACGCTTTACTTGTAACTAATTAATTTGTAGATCTAACTATTTTGTAATTTCCTCAAGACAACCGTGAACTGAGAAAGCCTTCAATCCAGAGAGGCAAAGTTTCAATTAGTTCTTGTAGACCTGTCAAGTAAACACTAGTAAAGGGTTATTGGACGAAACGCCACTAGTTGTCAGGTAGAGAGTTACCCCTCGCCATATGTTCGTGGAATTTGTACGAAACGACACTTGTCCGAAACGACACTGGACGAAACGACACGACACGATTCTAGTCACACACTCAGCCCGGCAAATAGCTTGTCACGTTTTTAGCCTTGTCAAAAAATAAATAAATAAACGTTGATATTAACATGCATTTAAGCCTATTTAAAATTCATTATGCACTACAATACTTGTTTTGCCAAATACTGATTTTTATGTGGTGGGGATAAAATAATGGTGGTGTATATTTTCATTATTTAGATCCTTAAATGAGTTAACATGATAGAAAACCACTTATATTTAACCCACTTGGTCGAGGAACGCTTTGAATACAAAAGAAATCAAGCCTCAGCTAAGCAGTTATCACGCAAATGCCCAATTTGCAATCGATTCCTCAGGTCTGCAATCATCATTTACTTGGTTTAAATATTGTTTTGTTGCGCGGATGAATTGGAATAAATTGAGGAAATGAAGTTGTGCCAAGCAGACTATGCAAAAATGTTTAGCGATACCATACAAAGACAAAATCTATAAGTAAAGGCCATTCTGACCATATAATTTATTATAGGCTATAGTTTTATTCACTGCAGAAAACTAGCTTCTTCAACGAAGAGAGAATTTTTTAATTTAAACTAGCAAGAAAAAGGGGATTGCTATTTTTTTATCCACCCAGGTTATGTATACAGTTGACCACCCGGCAGCCCAGCCCCCCCCCCCCCCCCCCCCCCCGATATTACATGTGACAGCCACATCAGGTGAAGATCTCGTATCTTGCCCACGTGCCGCGAGTTTAGCAGGCGGAAGGGTCTGCATTACATGTGCAAATTGGATATCCGCCAACATTTTCGCCACCGTGCATCCGGTGGATATATCTAATGTATCAGGCGGTGTGTTTGACGTATCAGTTGGCGCAAACCAACTACATTACTATGAAATAAAAACCGGTGAGGATATAAATCACTGAGGGAATTTTTTGTAAAGCCCAAAAAAAATCACTTAATCATTTAAAAAGTCTACGAAAATAGTTTAGGCAATATTTTTTAAATTCCTAATTCTATATGAGGGGCAACAGAAATCCATAATACCACCGTAGTATTTTTTTTTATTTTTATTTTTTTACTTTAAATGAACTTTGTAAGGTCGAAGCAAATAAAAGATGGATATTATCCATGCCGAAGTCTGTTATGGCGCTGTAAAACTCTGAAGTAGAAACGCGGAATCGTTGGCGGGGACGATTGCAGAATGATCACTGGCGATAAATGGGGCTTGAAAACACGCGGCCAATATCGGGTATCCCCCCCCCCCCCCACGTTAGCTGCTCCCGCCCCTCCCCGCTCGCACGAAGACAATGTGACGTCATTGGCAATATCTCCTCTCCCCATCAACTTTGTGATGATAAATTATCGTTTCCATTATCGGAAGGATTCAGAGGGTTACTAAAACAATATGGCTAAAACAATATTGTTAAAGAACTCAGGTTGATAAATTAATTTTTAAATAAACCCAATGCAGTGCAACTATATGTAATATACAAGGTCTAGATATAGTGGTTTCAGAGTCTCGTTTTAAAAGGATTAGTTTTTTATATAAATTTAATTGGATCACACTTTATTTCGATGAAAGATAACTTGAAGCGAAGAGAATTGAACAAAAATGATATCTTTATCTGATTTTGTTCAATGATTCGAAGTTAAAATCAAAAGAAATTGAGAAATTTATTATTGTTTATTTATTTTTTATGTTTTATTTTGAGTTGTGGTACAAATATAAAGAATGCGTAAAGAATGCCATTTTTGAAAAAAGCGTTTCAGCGAAACTTTAGTCTTATGCGTGTTCTCTGAAAGATATTTTAAACCCATAGACGTTTTAAAGATTTTGACTATGTGAGGTTGGATGATTAAGAAGCAATCAAATTCGGGTTTCCATTAAATAATACTACAAATTTCATGATATATATATATATATATATATATATATATATATATATATTAGTATATTAAATTCATCCTTTCGTAAAATTATGATATAGTGACTGCTGGGTTTTCAGTGCTTTGAATAATCACAATTTGAATTAACTTTAGTCTGAAAATCCCAAATACATAGTAAGGTCATTATTGAAACAGTTAAAAAATAAAAACAGTTAAAAAATAATAATTACTATGAGCAAATTTAAAAAAAAATCTATTTTAAAAGTAAAAACTTGAGCTATTGGCCTAAGTAAAGTAGCAACTATATATTTTAGACAGAGATGAAGAACCAATAAGACACACAACGCATCCGTTGCTATTTGGCTGTGCTGTGGTGCGACTGTGACCACGCTGTGACTCACACATTGTCTGGTGGGCCAGGTCGGGGCGGCGCTGGAGGCTACGACTGATTACCATAGAATGACTCAAGTAAAGTAGGTAGCGCGCCACCCGCCACCGGCCGCCGCGCCGCGCCGCGCGACAGCAGCAGAGTGGAGAGACAGTGGTAAAGTAGGCTAGAGAGCATATAGTCCAGCTGGAGGTAAAGTAAGGTAGAAAATGTCTCTGGTAAAGTAAGTAACAAGGCACCAGCCACCGTGCTATAGCGGTTAGGGGAGAAGAGATACAGATATAGACATAGAAAGAGGTACGGATACATTTTCAGAGCAGAACAGATAGACAGTAGTGGTGCAAGACAACAGCAATACAGGACAGTTTAGAAAAATACAATTGGGGAATTAAGCCTCAAGAAAGTTACATAGGTAGCAGACCACCAGCCACCGCCGCGTCACTGTGCTAAGATCACGGTACAGTATGGAGAGACAAGCTGTCCTGCGCGGAACTTCCTGCTAGCTGTGTCCAGGTGTGGAGTAGGCCTACCCATTACGTTAGAAGAAAATTACTTCCAGTTGGTGTTAAATAAAGACAGATTAATGGAAAGAAATATTTTCTGACCGCTTGAAAGTAAACTGAAATTGTATGTGCAGAACAAAGAATTGAGATTTAAAGGCTAGTCTTTATTTTCGCCAATAAACAACATATCAGGATTAGAATGAAATAATAATTTGAAATATTTTATTCGAAATGGGCATAGGATATCTAATGCAAGGTGCTGCTATACATCGACGTCACGTCACGTCACGTCGCGTCACGTCCACGTTCGCATGGTATGCTCCCTGTGTATTCAAATGGAACCGGCTATACATCGACGTCACGTCTTCATTCGCATCCATTCGCACTCGAATGCTCTGAGGAGCATTCGTGTGCGAATCGGTGCGAATGGGTGCGAATGAAGACGTGACGTGACGTGACGCGACGTCGCTGTATAGCCGCTACCAACGTCCATTCGGCCGTTCGGCTTTCGCCTCGGGTATCTTCGTACGCAATCGGGAAACTTCGGAACCAATGAGAGCAAGGGTGGATTTTGTCCGAATGTTTGTTTTGTTTACTTCCGCGCGCGCGGAATCCGTGAGAATTGGCGGAATGGACGCGACGTCCAGTGCGAATGCGAATGCTTGACGTCGATGTATAGCACCCCCTCCGGAATCGCCGGATCCATCGATGCGAATGGATGCGAATGAAGACGTGACGTGACGTGACGTGACGTCGATGTATAGCAGCACCTGTACAAAGGGGGATTAGCCTACCTTGCTGTAACAGTTTTCGGCTACTACAGTACTTCCTCAATTGCTTCAATAAAATGTGCAAAGATTATCAATTCTTAGAGAAATTTGTCCGTCGTGAAAAACGGACTCGTTAAAATAATAAAATGTTAAATTATTACAACAAAAAACGATGACAGCATTTTCGATAGGATGCAACAATACTTTTTTAAGAAATTATTAGATTCCCGTTAACTGTGATAGTTTATAGGCTATGCGTTTGTTAATACATTATTATTTGGAAATTTCACTTTACAACCTTATTACTGTCGAAAGTGTGAAAGAGATGCAGAGTTATTCTTAAACATCTCGAGTACTTTATTACAACAAATGGAAGATACGTGTTCTCATAACCATAAACCACGCCCTCTTCTGCTGCTTCCAAACATTTCGAAAATAGAGCTGAACAACGTGCCCACTTTATTGTGTCAACGTATATAGACCTACACTGTTTTAATTACTGTAAATGTTGTATTGTGTGGTTTTATGTCACCCCTTGCAGCATAGTATAGTTCAATTGCATTTATAGAAAAAGCAAATATTTTTTCTTATTAAAACAATTTTTAACAAAATTAAGTTGGCAGTAGTTGAGTGATTGCACTTCAATCCGCTGCCTCTCTGGCGACGACATTCGCAGCTGTCATTCCACGAAATCTCGTCAGTTGTAGTTGACCTCCATCACATCACAAGTGTCACTGCGATGGAGGCCGAGCTCATTTTTGACACGCCCGACTAAACGGCCGAGTTTTGTCATGGAAATAAAGCGTTTGCTCTTTTCATGCAGTGGGACCGAGTTTGGGACAAAAACCCTACAAGAGTGAGATTGCTTTGATCCTGAATCCCACAGTATTGTACTTCGATATAATTAGTTCAAAATGTATTTGTATTGAAGGCGAGATTTACATTGTTTTATTAAATTGAAAATTTTCTTAATATTTATTCCAATTTTATCAAACTACGTAAAAGCATGTTACAAGCCTCAGAATAACGAAGAACGTATACCTCTAAAACCCTGATCAACGCACTTATCAATATATTGGCTTTAAAAATTACAAGTTCTGGAACACAAGATTTAAAATCTCCTGTCGTAAACAATACAGCGTCAAACGGCTTATAATTGTCTTGAATTTTAAAATTACACACATACAAGTGCCCCATTGCATCGAAAGAAAAATAAACTGAAGCGCTCCTTGAGACTAGAGTAGTACCCAAAATCTGTGTGCTAAGGGGTAAGGTGCAATAGGTGCGGCGGATTGGCGGATTTGAATAAAAAAATTAATTAATTATGATTTTTAATAGGCAATGATTATTTTAATTGATAACATGTTAAAAAATATTGTAAATAGGGTGTATGTAATATGTGTAATAATGTATTAAGTGTGGGTTATGTTAAAATTAAAAAATTAAATGTATAATATTTATTGTGATGAGTGTTTTAATTGACCTGGTAGAAACTGAATGTTAAATATATTGATGTTTATAATGTTGGGGTTTAGATACTAAATAGTATATTATTTTATTACATAAGTATTTAAAGCAAACTTTAGGAGTATTTGTAGATGATATTATAATTAATTGTGTAGCTGTGAAAACTAGTACAGCTTTAGAATAGTGAGAGAAAGTTGGTAGGGTAGGTCTGTTAGTTTGAAGACAGAAATATAACTGTGGAGGCCACTGGACCGTTATGGTGGTAGTTTTACCACTTAAGTTATAATCAACTCTTTTAAGCAGTATTGAGTGTATAGAAACAGGTGTACTTGGTAGTGAAAGCATAGTTGGCTATCACACCTTGCTGTATTGGTCTGCTATTTTGTTTTTACCACTGCTACTATCTTTGGTGTCTTTTGAAGATAGCAAAATAGTGTATTATTATATTAAGCTTTATAATGTATGTGTATTTTAACTAATATTATAGTTATTTGTAGTTTCTAATGTGAATATTGATGGAATTTTAGAATAGGGAGAGAAATTATTATATGAAAATGTTAACATATAATATTGACATATAATAGGTTAACATATATAGGTTAACATATAATATTGTAATGAGTGTTTTAACTGAAGGTAGTTTAAATTTAAAGTTAAACTCAAACAAAGTGATATTTGTAATGTTGTGTTTAGATAGTACTTTACTTTATTAAGCTTTATGAAATATGTGCATTTGAATGAGTATTTGTAACTAATATTATATTTTTTTAGTTGTTAATGTGAATATTGTTACAGCCTTAGAATAAGAAGAGAAAGTATTTTAGGTAATATTAGGTGTTAAGAGCATGTAGCAGTGAATAAATGTGTTTTTGTTCGTTCTGCTTTACATATAAATAGTAAGTATGATTTTACTTATATTTGGATGACTTGTGGAGGTTAGTAGAATGTTTTGGTTCTAGTTTTACTGTGTAGTAAGTTTTTTGTTGTTTTATGTTATTAAAAGTTAAATATTTTTATTTGTAATAATAATAAAAAATATTTAATTGCAAACTTTAGTTGTTATAATGTTAGATCTAAATTTTATTTGAAAAATTATTTGACATAATTTTGAATTAGGCCTACTATATTAAAACTGAGACTAAAAGTTAAGCAGACTGAGAATATGTAGGTTTTTGTCTCTGATTTTTAGGCTTAGTCCTTTATACTTTATACTTTAATTAATATTTAGCCATAAACTAATGGGTTTAGATGTAAGATTTTTTATATTTGGAATTTTTACTAAAATGTTGAGTCATTTTATTTTTTTGTGAACTTATTTAAAGATTTAAACTGGTTTTTAAACTAAGATGATGTTTGGGCTTAAACTTTTTAGATGTAAACATAATATTTTAAGTATTTTTGTTTAGAATTTTAGATTTTAACTGTAAACTTTATTGGGTTGTGGACTAATAGATCTTTATACCTATCTAAGATTTTTTATTTAGTTTTAAGATATACTTTAAAATTTAGACTTTGATTGTGAATTTGATATTTAAATTTTCTAATAAGACAAAGTTTTAGAAATAAACTATGACTTAATATTTTTTTATTTGGACTTAAAAACTTGGACTTTTAGATCTAGACTTGAAAATAGCTTATTTTTTATGGACTGTACATATAGAACTACTAAATATAAGAGTTGTATAAATAAATGAAATGAACTGAGATAAATATATTTAGTTTTAGATTTTGTTAGTGGTAAATTTTTACACCTAAACTTATTTTTTGGAATCTTAGATTTAGATATAAAGTTCTATATTATTTAGATGTAGATATTTTTAATTAAACCTAGTATTAGTATTTTGATTAGTAGATTTTTATGTTAAACTTAGTCTTAATTTTTGTTGTTTAGTATTTAAAGTTAGACACTTGAACTTATAGACTTCAGATGTGGATGTTTATGCTTGACTTTAGTATGAAAGTTAGAATTATACTTAGACCTAATTTTTGATATTATGTTATTGAAAGTTGATTTTTTACTTAGATTATAGACATAATATTTTTTACTTAGTTTTTTAACTTATAATTGTAGACTTATATATTTTTACTGTTATATTTATATTTAAAATGAAAGATTATTTGAATTAAGTTTAAATTTTGGGATTTTTATTTACAGTGAAAATAAGATATTTAGTTTTAGAATTTTAGATTTTAGGGCTAAGTCTGTTATACTTTTATATGTGTACTTAAATTGGTATGTTTATTTTTATAATTTGTATAAAGGTTTTTAAATTAATTATTTTATAGATCAGATTATTATACAAACTATATTATTTAAATATTTATATTAGACTTTTAGCTGAGACTTTTGGACTCAAACTTTTAGATCTAGACATTATTTATAAAACTAAGATTATTTTGATTTAAAGTTATATACTCAACTTTTAGATATTTAGTTAGAATTTTTAAGTTACAGTATTATGTAAAAATGTACATATTTTAAATATTAAATTTCTCTAATTAAATTATATTTTTTAAGGTTTAAGACATGTATAATAGAATTAGTAATTTAATACATAGATTTATTACTATAAACCTTATTTAACATTGAATTTTAAATTTAGAATTTTACACTTTTGTATTTATATTGTTAGATTAAGACTTGGACTGGAAGATAATTTGGACTTTTGGATAATATTGTTTTGATACTTGGACTGAAAATTGGATATTTAATTTTAGAATTTTAGGTTATTACACTTAGCCTCTTTTACATTTTATTATATTTATACCTGAACTGTTAGATTTACCCCAAAAAATTACTTTTGATTTATACCTTTAAACAGTTTATTTGTTGACTTATATTCATATGACAATATTTTATTTAAAGATTTAAACTAAATTTTAAACTGAAACCTTTGGAAGTTAAACCTTTAGATCTAGACTTGGTTTTTGTACTTAGATTTATTGTTAACTTTGATATAGTTAGACCTAAATTTTAAGAACTAAACATTAATGTTTAAAATGTTAGATTTGAATTTTTAGGTATAGAGTTTTACATTTTACAGTTCTTTATCAATCTATATTATCCCTGTTCTTATTTTAAAAGACATAGTTTAACATATAGATTTGAATGAAGAATTTTATACTTACAGTAGATTATTATAAAACTAAACATTCACGTGGATGTTTAGATTAAGACTTTAACATTTAGGTTGTTAGATTTAGACCTAAAATCATAGACCTGATTTTATATTTTTAATCTCAGTTAATTTTAAAAGTAGGCTTAGATTATTTAATTTAGCTGATTTTATAAATATATTTTTTATTGGACATTTACGACTAACTAGCTGGATAAGTAAGATATTAAGATTTAGTTTTAGTTTTGTAAGGTAAATTTTATATAAAAATTCACATTTTTAGAATCTTTGATTTGGGATTAAAGACATGCATTAAGTAGATGTAAATGTAAATGTAGATGTGAATTCTGAATTAAACCTAGAATTAGTCTTTGACTTTAAGACTTTAATTCCTATTATTTTTTTAATAGGACATTTGGAATTAAAATTCAACTTAGACTTATATTTTTATAGTTAAACTGTGGATTGATAGTTAAATATTTTTAATTTTAGGTTTATACCCAAACTGTTTAGCAGCTTCTTGTGTTTTGGATCAGATTTGGACTTAAAGTGTTAAATGTTGAATCTTTTGTATGACAAATTAGACTTACCGATTTGGAGTATTAGACTTAAAATTATATTTTTATGCATTTATAGCCTTCTTTTCTATAGACTTAGAATTATAGATTTGTACTTACTATTAATTATTTTTATGTTAAACTTTTAGACTTTTATACTTTTAATGTTATACATTTAGATATTTTGACTTAGAATTAATGAGGCTCAAATTTTAAGATTAATATTTTAAATCTTATTTCTAAGATTAATAATTTCAAGCATAAACTGTATCATAATATTTAGACTTAAAATATTTGTAAAGGTATTTTATACCTAAACTGATATTTTTAGATATAGACTTGTAGATCGATAATTAGATTATTAAACTGAAAATATTATTATATTCTCACATTTATATTAAATATATTTGTGTTATTAAAAGCAAATTTTGCATTAAGTCTTTTGTATTTGGATTGATATAGACACCTCATCCGAATTGTAAGACTAAAAAATTGGACTTTAGACTAAGAATATGGATTTTGGACTTATAATTTTAAACAATTGCACATGGACTTATTTGCAGACTTGTGTAACTTTTATCTATTAGAATTACTTAACACTTAAACTGCAGTGTTTCAACTTGTTTTAGATTGTTAAAATTGTGATTTTATTTAGTCTTAAGCTTTTTGACATAGTTGAAGACTTAAGATTCTGAATACTATAAAACATAATCTGTTTCTAGAAAATATAGGTAGCCCAAATATCACTCTTTTGTATGGGTGAGAAACCAATTTACTGTTAAAACTTTGGTGATTTTTTACAAGCTTTGAAATAAAAAAAAATATGTTTAAGTTCTAATTTTCAATATTTTAGGTTTATACAATTTTTAACACTTTTACCACCAAACCTGGGTAAATACTTTTGCCATTTAGTAATTTTGTTACACCTTATTACAACTTCATGCAAATCGTAGTAATTTCTTGCAACTTGTAACTTTATTTAATTTTTACAACTTCATGCAACTTTTTGTGTTATTTTTTAACTTATCACAATTTTTCCTAACTCTGATGTTTTGATTTACAATTTATTTAAAATTTTACAATGCACATTTTACAGTGAGCATTCATTTTGAAATCTTATTTAATTGTAAGTTGAGATTTAGAAAATCTTAGTTATGCTATTTTTGAAACTATGAGAAAAGAGAATGATTATTACAGAACTAATTTTAATTTATTTGTAACTAAAATAGTTAGTATAGAGAGTATAGAAATGTACTTGATGTTTGTCTATCCAGTGACATATAAGAGATTACAAACTGATAAATGAGTACTCTGAAATTTTGTAGAGAAGTATAGCATATGTTAATTTACTATATTGTTGGAAAAATGTATATTATAAGCAATTGAAAATTTTAACTGACCAATGTAACTTTTTGAATTGTAAAAATGTAAATGAAATTTGTAAATTGTGAATTTAGAAATTATAGGAGACAACCAGGATATCTCTTTGAAATGCTTACAATTGGATATAAAATAATCGTGCGTTAAACTTTCCATATAAACAATAACCAGTACACTTAACCGTTTACTTTTAACACAAAACCGTTATTGTTTAATTTTTTTGTTTTTAAAACATGGAAAGATGCTATATAGCTTAAATATTGATACACAAACAGAGATTTAAAATAAGCAAATGTTATAATATAATGAGTAGTCCTAGATTTTTAGTTCTATTATAAAGTTAGTCATGTACGATCTATGTTAAAAAACCATCAATATATAATTATAAAAACATATTGATCTAAAATATAATTTAACTGTGTGTTCATAAGATAATTGATACAAATTCAACTTGTTATGTCTTCTCTTCTTCTGTTAATAGATAATGTATTCAGGGTATCTTTAGAAATGTATTTCTTCGATTTTATTATTTAGTTCCAAATTGACTCTTGGATTACAATTGATACTCTTCGGATAGTAATTTACAAATATCTAATGTGAGATTTTAAAATATTTGGCAATTTTTCAGAATATAAAATCAGTTCATACCATTCAACAGGGCTGATAGATCCAATAAAAAACAGGGGCCTGTTTCATAAAAAGTGACAAATGTGACAGGATGACAGGTACATTTGAAATATCTACAATTCTACAAAATTTTGTTTCCTATAAGTTTTAAAATTTACAAAGTTATGTCAAATATTTCTTACAAATATGTCATGTCTTGACAATTTCTTAACATGTGTTTTTGTGAAAATTGTCAACTTGTTATAAAAATATATAAAACATGTGATTATTTACAATTTTAAAATTGTCACCTGTCGAATAGTATAATTTACAAATAATTTATTGTTTTTGACAAATTTGTCAAATTTTCTAAATTGTCAAACCTGTCACTTTTAATGAAACAGGCCCCTGATCCTGTGTTTTGAACATTTTGGATTTCTACTGAAAAGTTTTAATCACTTCTTTTGAAACCAACTATGATTTCTTTTAAAGGTCCTAATGTAAACGAATAAGATTCATTCGCTATTAATGCTTGCAGTTTTCTGTATGGTAGATTTTTTAAGAAGGCATTTGTATTAATTCGGTAGATTTTGGTTTCTTCAATTTCTTCCAAATTCTACAGCATATTTCCAAATCTGCTTGTAGTACATCGGATAGAGCAAGATGACATTACGGTAAGTACATGAAATCTTTCATCTTTTTTGTGATCGTTTTACTAAGTAAATCCTAAAATGAAAGACGCCTATAGTGGAGATATTTATGAAAATAAAATAAACTTTCCACTATAGGCGTCTTTCATTTAGATCTAACATTATAACAACTAAAGTTTGCAATTAAATATTTTTTTATTATTATTACAAATAAAAATATTTAACTTTTAATAACATAAAACAACAAAAAACTTACTACACAGTAAAACTAGAACCAAAACATTCTACTAACCTCCACAAGTCATCCAAATATAAGTAAAATCATACTTACTATTTATATGTAAAGCAGAACGAACAAAAACACATTTATTCACTGCTACATGCACTTAACACCTAATATTACCTAAAACACTTTCTCTTCTTATTCTAAGGCTGTAACAATATTCACATTAACAACTAAAAAAATATAATATTAGTTACAAATACTCATTCAAATGCACATATTTCATAAAGCTTAATAAAGTAAAGTACTATCTAAACACAACATTACAAATATCACTTTGTTTGAGTTTAACTTTAAATTTAAACTACCTTCAGTTAAAACACTCATTACAATATTATATGTTAACCTATATATGTTAACCTATTATATGTCAATATTATATGTTAACATTTTCATATAATAATTTCTCTCCCTATTCTAAAATTCCATCAATATTCACATTAGAAACTACAAATAACTATAATATTAGTTAAAATACACATACATTATAAAGCTTAATATAATAATACACTATTTTGCTATCTTCAAAAGACACCAAAGATAGTAGCAGTGGTAAAAACAAAATAGCAGACCAATACAGCAAGGTGTGATAGCCAACTATGCTTTCACTACCAAGTACACCTGTTTCTATACACTCAATACTGCTTAAAAGAGTTGATTATAACTTAAGTGGTAAAACTACCACCATAACGGTCCAGTGGCCTCCACAGTTATATTTCTGTCTTCAAACTAACAGACCTACCCTACCAACTTTCTCTCACTATTCTAAAGCTGTACTAGTTTTCACAGCTACACAATTAATTATAATATCATCTACAAATACTCCTAAAGTTTGCTTTAAATACTTATGTAATAAAATAATATACTATTTAGTATCTAAACCCCAACATTATAAACATCAATATATTTAACATTCAGTTTCTACCAGGTCAATTAAAACACTCATCACAATAAATATTATACATTTAATTTTTTAATTTTAACATAACCCACACTTAATACATTATTACACATATTACATACACCCTATTTACAATATTTTTTAACATGTTATCAATTAAAATAATCATTGCCTATTAAAAATCATAATTAATTAATTTTTTTATTCAAATCCGCCAATCCGCCGCACCTATTGCACCTTACACCCTTAGCACACAGATTTTGGGTACTACTGACTAGTGATCCCTGACATATTTGAACATATTGTGTTTTATTTAAATCAAATTCCGTTTTGGTGTCATTAAGAAAATAAAGTTTTGGTGTCGAAAATAAAATAACAATATTTAATATTTATATGAAATACCGATATCATTTAGAATGTCCCAATATTGATGCAAAGAAGACCGAAATAAAAATTTCGTTGTTTACTAATTAGTTATAGTACTAAGGCACCGAAAAATCAATCTGATTCGACCGAGAGTGAATCGATGAAAGGCCAAGCACAAGATCTGATGTTCACGGGCCTAAAACTTTCACGATATGACTCCGCGAGGGGTTGGCGCTTCCGATGGGGGGGGGGGGTGGAAAAGAGCTAAAATAAGCGAGCTGCTGATAAACCGCCCGCACGGGGTGCAGAGCCGGTCGGCTTATATTCGCTGCTACTTTACAAAGGTTAATGGCACAAGCGCGCCCCTGACCTGCTATAAGGTTATGATAACCTGCGCCGAGCGGGACATTGTGTTGGTTAAATTGCTTCTCACGCAATATTTTATCATTCTAGAAAACTTTTATACTTCTCGCCTATGAATAAACTTTACACAAAACGCAGCCTACTTTAATAGAGGAAACAATCACACTTAAAAATAAATAAAGTGACTAGCAATTAATTGTGTTGAGTATTTCTATGTCGTTTAAAAAAGACCAATTTACAACCAACCACTCCTCCTTTTCTCGATTGACGAAGGCTGCTTGCTTTTAGGGCGTATGACTCTAAACAGTCAGTGGATCAGAAATAAGAACCACTTTGATACGTAAGAAATCAAGACAGAAAATAACAAGGTTGTATTACTTTTGAAGTCTCAGAATGCAGTAAGTAGGCTATGTTTAGACTCATCAAGCGCGCCAAAGTATACGCCTCTATAACATGTCAACGTGAGCTTGACAACTTGCTAATGGTCTCCCCACGTGTCGTGATATCCTACGCACACTCTTCATTGGCTCTTCATTGGCTCACTGGCACGTTACAAACACCTATTAGTGAACCCGTTCAAAAGGTACCTGAATATATATAAAAATATGCTTTTGCATAATAACTTCTTCAAGTGGGAGGAAGCTATAACAGTCCTTTTTGAGGACATGAAATCTTATGTATGCGAGTTGGTATGCATGTACTTCGTGTTGTGTGGATAAATATTGCTTTAATGATATTATCTCCAACTTTATAAAACGATGTTGTATATTTTGACATCCATACGTTTACAATGAGAACAAAACGTTCAGGAAGACGATGATTTTAGTACCAAATTTTCAATTTTGTATCGAGCTTCATATGGACAGTGTATCCGAGTGTAGTATGTTTCTTTCCTTTAGTGCGCGGTAAGCTACAAATTGTATCAACTTCTCCAAATTTCTTCCGAAATTAAACCCTGCAAATATAATGTGAGGAAAAAATATCAATTTACTTATTTGATGACCTACGCAAAACAGCAACATTTATACGTAAGAACTAAGAACTGTGAACTAAAGCTCCCTATACAATGTTCAAGAAAGTAAAGTTTAACACATTTTCCGAAACTTTGATTGAGGACGATTAAAATAATTGGTTCATTTGAAACGGTATCTAAATAAATATGCTATCAATCTGGTATCAATATGCTTGTGTGATGGACGCCGGCCGGCAAATGTAAGGTAAAGGTAGGTAATGCCAGACAGACAGACCCCGGGTCTTGTACGGTTTCAAGCTATGATACCGCTTCCCTATCTTCCGGTCCAACAGCTACAGCTCCTGGCTCGGTTTACAAATAACACATCTGTTGGACTTACAAAAGAAAACTATCAAAGGGTTAGGGGAAGGAATAGTACAATTTGTTCAAAGAAACATTTATGTAGGCGAGGTCACAAAAACGTTGTACTGTAATGAAATTGATTCTTTCATGGAAGTAGTGTTGTGTTGCGATTAAAAAAATTGCGTATGCTGAAGGGATGAAACCATTTTAAACCCAGTCATGACTTCAACAATGACGTTACCAGAGAGAAATGCGACGTTGTTTCAACAAGCTCGTACATTCTTTAAACTTGGAGTTCCTTATTATGTTCCTTAGTCTATCAGACATAAGTCCCTAGACTCGAGTCTATTGTTTAATCCTTTACAAATTGTGATTAAATAAGAGGGCGGGATGGAAGGGCACTAGCCGGGTGGTCCGCTCGGAGCTCGGCTGGGCTTTTTGTTGGAGAACGAGACTTTTACCGAGACCCCGTGTTGGTGTTTCGAAAGGGTACCCATGATGGAAGTGCTTACAAAAATCACCATCATTAGAAAAACTATGATAGTAAAATAATATAAATTTCATTGGTTTTGTTATTATTCTGCAACTCATACCGATACGTTAATTAAAAAACAGGTAAATAAAGCCGTAATTACAGAGGACATTTTTGGGAAGAAATTTATCAATTTTTAAGTTGCATAAATTTATCAATTTATGCAACTTTATGTTGCCGACTGTTTTCTGCAGAGAGTGGAAAACAAAAATTTTGTAGCGGACACCCCAAATCTGCCTGCAACTTGTTTTGTTGCAGACAAAATGTTGGCTGTTTCCATTTACGCAACAAAAATCGGCAGTATTTTGTTGACAACACGTGTTGCAGCTCCAGTGTAAAAGCGGCTTTAATATATTCCCCCCTCAGATTTGTGAAAAATGGTACAGCTTGCATAGGTTAACATACAACATCTCTCCACAAAAGCTTTTCTACAGATCTCGCTAGCCTTAGAATTAAACGTTTACTCTTTCCTAGATGCCAAACTATAGAAAGGGAATTCAGTACAGACCACAGAATCAATTATACCTCAGGGGTTGGAACAACTTTCTCTTAAAATCGCGTTTGTCCACTAGCAATAACTAAATGTAAAATTTTAAAATGCAAACAAATCTAATGACGGGAAACCTAGTTGTTGCCTCAGAAGCGGAATATCTTTGTCTCCCTCCGTCCTTTCTATATACCGGCGGAATTTCCGGGCCACCGGCACCAGAACTCACGGCAGGAATGTCCCCGGACACCGCGCCGGCGGAGAGGCGCTACTGTGCCGCTCGCCCCGGGCCCCATTATATGGTAATTCTCAGCCAGACCGTGTCCCACAGCATACCACCACCGCTACCAGCCTCTGCAGCCTACTGTTGGTTGGTCTAGTTACAGTGTGCATGATGATTGTGCACAAGGTCTGTAGAGGAAAAAGCATAACAGTCATCTTGGATTGTGCAAGCTTATCGTTGACATCTCGTAAGTCGTACGGAGAATCTGTAGTAGCGGAGAAAAAAGAAATTATGTCAAAGAAGATGTTCTTTAACAATATGTGATCACTTTTGAAGATAAATGCAATTCAAAAAATCTGTTGTTTGTAAATATGTAAGCTATTATGTGAATTAAACAACTAAAACTTAAATGTCAAATTATGAATTTGTCATTATTAAGTTTATGTGTAGCATTACATCAATATGCTACACTGTTACTACATTCGGATATTGAAAAGTGTCATTAGCGTAATAAGGAATCCTGTAATGCCGGCAGGAGTTTGTGATGAAACAGTAATCATTAAAACTTGCCCTGGTCGACTTTATTGTCGTCACCTCTGACATTTCCTCCCACAATACAATAAGACCACAACTGCACAACGCCACCTCCGTACAGTGGTCTCAGTCATCCTCCCAAACGCTCTTACTTAATTTTGCTGTAATATTTTTATTTGAATACAAGAATTATGTGCAATAGTGTATTTGTATTAGTATGTCTTTTCGTGTAATTACACATTATAAAACAAAATTGTATCAATATAATTGTTTATTGGCCAATTTGATATTATTTTCATTCACCTAAATTAGAAAAGTTCAACCATTCTAACCATTACTAATGATCGTAATCACTTGTCACACCGGGCAGGCCGTGGCAACGTAGCTGAGGGTTTCATAAGTTTTTCAGGTCAACAAGTCACGCATTTGATAACACTTAACCGCTGTGCGAATTAATCTACGCCGACCAAAAATACACGGAAGCCCTTTACGTTCTTGACATTCCGCGCCCCCGAGAGGGGGTGGGTAAGTGACACGGGTCACGCCAGTTCGTGCCCGGCGTTCATCAGCGACAAGTTGCTATCGGCCACTGCCAATGGCGAACTCCCAGGCTCCAGATAGAGTATAGACTGGTCAGGGGAAGTGACTACAATCCATTGAACAATAGCAATAATAGGAAATCGTACCAGGATAAGTCACCGCACGTTGAAGTCACCCTACAAACTTACCTATTTACTTTTCCCAAATATATCGACTGTAATTTTTATATTACCACAAAGAAAGCCAGCATATTTAAATTTTCTTCTACAACAGTGGCTTGTTAGTTCCAAAAATTGAATATTCCTAGCAAAATGAATGCAGTCTGTCGAATTTTTTTAGTAGGCATATTTTTTCAACTTTTCCCAGACACGAGAAACGTTACATCTTATTCATTAGACTGTTATGTTTTGTAAAAATCTTCATGACTGTTTCTGATGAATTTGATTTTTGCATAAGTCAAGTATGCCTCAAGACTAAAATAAGCAATAGTATTTTTGTGTCTGTACACTATATATTATTACATGTAAATTCTATGTATTCTTCAGCTTTGTATTTAATCACATCTCACCGGCGCGTGGCAGATCGGTAAAGTTTAATTCATTGATGTCTATAAAAACCAAACATTTTCACTGATGATTCACAAATATGTCTAATATTTTTTAGGGAAAACAACACTACTTAATCTAACTTCCTTTTTGCAGAAAACACGTCTATGAAACTTCCGACCGGATTGACTAAATCAATAGCCGTACAGTCAGTTACGCGATTACGAGGCACATGTTTCATATAGGAATACTTATATACTTACATATGGCTAAACGCGGCACCCCCGTCGCGTCGCGGTCGCGTCGGCGGCGCGTTGTCCGTCTATACCCTACACGAGTACTTCTCATGACAAGCAGTTACAAAACACGCCGTGACATGCGTCGTTATAATCTTACTTTGGATTCTGCTCAAGTACATCCACTCTTAGGCACACTGGGCTTTGGACTCGACATCCCCGGCCCTGTTATAAGCTGATCAAATCTCTCTCTCTCACTCTCTGAAGGCAGGCCGCATTAACATAAGACGCTGACTCGGCTTATTTCAATGATAAAGGCCAAAGTCTTTTTATCACAAAGTTTTCTCAGCATACTTCCAGAGGCCTTTTAGCAACTGAGAACATAATCAGTAGACTATTTACATTGTTATTTTTCCTAAACCAATATCCAAATACTGTATACTGTTTTATATGATTGACAATTATTTTTCTTAAGCGATAATGGTTCTAAACTATATTTCACCTTGGCACATTTAACTCCATATTGTATTGCAGCGAGGGAATGATCGCGGCTGTAGTCCCTGTATAAAAGCATGTTTTAACTAGATGCACTCTCAACCGGTCGGAAGTGAAGGCTAAATAAATAATGGTTTCAACAGGAACCGCCGCAACGGAAGTGCCACTCGATTATTTCCCGACAAAACATTTAATTTGAAACGTTTTTATTTGGTTTGGTCGTCGCTGCCGGCTGGCGCTAGCGGGCCGGTGAGAGTGAAGAATGTAGAACCTAGTCCTAGACTCATCAAACAGCCCCTCCTTCCACCGCTCCGTGCTCTCTCTCTCTCTTTCTCTCTGTGCTCTCTCTCCCTCCCTCTATCACTCCCCCTCTCTGCCCATCACCGAAATTCCCCCAAGATCGCATCTGCTCGTTCACTACCTGTGGGCTGAGAACTACGGTAGAGCTTTGAGCATCACCGACGCCGTGGTTTCTCAATGTGCAAAACGTTTTGTTTTCAAAAATCGCAAAATGAGCTACCAAGTAGCTCTGAAGTATACGCGTTCCTCTACGTCAACGACCAGCCAATAATTAATCAATGTACTCTTCATAATGTTACTACTACGGTACACCGGTAAGTTTCCGGGCATCCAATAGCATTAGTTCGATTGACTGGCAACATTATCGTATGTAGAATGGTGATGCATTAAAACGAACTTTTTCGTTGTCGGTACAGTAGTTAAACCTTAGCATGTTTAGCGCTCTATATTAAAATTTGCTGTCATAGAAAAGACACATTGAAAAGAAACAAAGCCTATCGGCCGCTTAGCTAAAATTCATTGTAAGCGTATGATGAAAGATTTTTTTTAGTTTTTATTTTCAAAAGTTTACTCTTTTTTGGACTTTTGAGATTCATGGCATATTTCTGCCAATTGTACGTCAACTGTTTTTAAAACCTTTCTATCATTTCATTAGTCTTGTAATTGTATATAATTTATTGGTTTCAGAATAATAGGCCAAAATGTAATGTAATTTGTAAAATGGAGCACTCCCAAACTAACCTTTTTGTTACTGATACTTTCATTATAATCGTAGAAAAGTTGTTGACTTATTTGTTTTTGTTGAACTGTTGTTGATGCATAAATAAACAATGTAGACTACATTTTACTGCGAATTGTTGTAATTTTTTGTAGACTAATTTTTAACGATTATTATTGAGCTAAATTAAAAATAATCTTTTCTGATCAATAGTATTTACAAAACTGTAGCAGGGAACGCAGAAATATTAATTTACTGACAAATATGAAGGCTGAGAGACAAGTTTATGAAAGTTTCGTTGTCATAATTTGTAATTTTTAAGTCGTGTGGCAGATATTTTTCGTAAGTTCACTATCATAATAGGAATAACGACATCACATAATTATAAGTTCTATAAATTTTCATTTAAGATCTAGAATATACTAGCACCTCTTAAAATATTTACTCGTACATTGTATGTTGTTAAAAGTTAGAGGATATGAGAAGAAACTATATACATGTTTAAAAACAGTACGATAATTGAATCTTATAAATTGAATTCGTCCGCTTTTTACAAAATAGTACCAGGTTAACCGAGCCTTGCTCGTTGGTTTTGATTCAATTTTAATATTTTCACCAACAACCAACTATACTTCTTCACAGTTAACAGCTGTTTCAAAAGGTCTGCTTAACATTAATGTTCCTTTATTTTTGTTTACATTTAGTTGTTATTTCGTTACCAAAAATAGCAACCCATAGGACCAATGTTAAAAATTATAATTTTTAAACTTAAATTTAGATCAAATTTGATTTTTCCTGGGATTGAGACTGTTTCTAAACTTATTTTTGGGCCGAAACACTCTTTAATGCAAAGTTTAAGCAAAACCTAACAGCTAGGTTTCGAGATCGCGGAACACACATCCCTTCAGAGATTCCTCGTATTAGGATAATATACTAATAAACACAGTTTTTAAAGCATCAGTTTTTAATTACCACCGTCATTACCGGTACCAAGTTTACATTATCGTATTTGTGGTATAATAATAATTAATTATAATTTGATAATTAAAATAAATCTATCACAGAGCTAAATTTTCATCATCATAAAGTCACCAGTTATTGTAAAAATTGAATTAGAATGACTGGGCATTCAAATAAATAAAATTCAATTTCCTCGTACGCCTGAATAATTTTAGACTAATTCAACTTTTACAATATTAGCCTATTTTTTAAAACGTCCAATATTCTTTTTTAACTACTCAGTGGTTTAATCAGAATAGTAATTAGATTTTTCATTATCAAAAGTTTTTTTTTAATTAATCGAAATCTATATTAATAATGTATTAATTATTAGGCGAAACTTACTTATCACATTCTTTTAAGTAGCTAGCTCTATTCCTAAATAGCCTACTAGGCTAGTTATTATGTTCATCTCATTTTATTTAAAAATTGTGTTTATTGCATTGCTATAAATAATTAATTTTTTCCGCATAATATACAGTATGAATTATGTAAAACACATTTAAAACTAAAAGTAACTTATAATGTTTTAAATATAAGTTCAACGTCTATGACATTTGAGTGAAAATGGTCCATAATGTTATGAATTTGATGTCGATGTACATTTATTTACCCTCAGTTTACCCAGTGGTATGGTAATTTTAAAAATAAGCAGAGCGAGAGGATGGTACTGGACAGCGCCAGGGGTAGAGGGATATGCAAAACTCATACAGATGTTATATTGCCTGTGCTGCAATCACGGCGCAAGGCATGCGAATCTCATGATAATATACTAATATTTGCTCAATATTTGCTAATATTTGCTAATATTTGCTACTTTTATCGACGTAGTTGTCTACGTCGATAAAAGCAGGGTTCTAACGGGATACTTCAAAATTTTAACATTTATGTGGCGATGACAATAATTAGCCTTTAAATTATTATATGTGTATAACTTACAACATCCAAATTAGCCTAGTACGATTAGATCTGCACTTGTTACTCTTATTTTTTAAATAAAATTATTTTAATAAATGGATTGGCTTACCATTTGTTGAGCTTTAAATTTTTATTTTAATGTAATATTAATGATGAAATACGCCTAATATGTACCCATGTATTCGCTGGTCTGTGCTGCACTAAATATAAATCACTAAGTATACTTAGGCCTATTTGGAATTTTATAGACTAGCAGTGAACTGTATTCTACAGTAAAAATAATTTAGAAAATGTATTTTTTTTATAGCCTAAACCTTGTTTCAATAATAACATTATAAATTTTAATTTATAATACACGGCTTTTATACAAAATGTTGTTGATTAAAAAATATTCCCCTCCCTTCTACTTAATACGTTTTATTACAGAAGCCAAAGTTCAAGTACCAATTTTCTTCGTTCAATAACGTTCAATGATAATGAAAAAAAAAAAATTTCGTATTATAAGATGTAATTTTTAGTTCAAACTGTATACTGCTGCGAATGGACATCTTGCATCTTTAGCACTGTATGACATCTTAAAGAGTTTACAATAACTTAAGAACTGCAAAAAACACAATTTTTTGTTTTAAGTTTTTTTAAATCATAGCAAAGCCATTTTATATGTAGTTTAGGCCTATAGTATACAAAATCGTCTCATAGTCTACACTATTCGTTATTGTATGAAATGTTAACGTTGTCATGCTCTATAAAATCAACTTTTTATCATTTAGGTTCATATAAAAGTAAATTTAGGCCTATAAAAGTATTTATTTTAATCACTGAATGTACTAATAGGCTATAATGTTACTGAATGTTTAATAATGTACTGAATGTACTAATGTTTTTAGTTTGATTTCATTATGTAGGATATTATATATATATATATATATATATATATATATATATATATATATATATATATATATATATATATAAATGCGAAATTCCGATCAACGCACAGCCCAAACCTTAGCACCTAGAAGCATGAGATTTTGCATACATATTCCTCTTATTGCGTAGGCAGACAATAAGAAGCGATTTTACGAAATTCCCAATGGGCTCCGCCCCACAGAAGGTCAAAGTTAGCATGGAGTTCGTATAGGAAGAATAATTTGTTTTGGATTTTTGTTTACATTATCGCAGATGAGAACTATTTGAAATTTCAGTAGTTGTCTGCAATTTTATTTATTTAATCATCAGCTGTTAGAACAAAAGTTTACTAAGGTTATTTCGGACCATATAAACATCATAGTTGTGTGTCATTGAAATTAACCTAATTTATTGTGGCATTTAAGTTTTATAAACTTCTAACATGTGTGATTAGTATTGAAGAAAGTAGAATTGAACTTAGTATTTTTTTTATTTTAAAGAATTTACTAAATCTTAGGAACTACCAAATGAATTTACTTGAAACTTTGACCACAGGTTTGTCTTGCCTCTTAGGTGCTCACTAATAGGCCTAAATGGTTTTGCAAAATTCCTACTGGGCTCCGCCCCAGAGGCCTTCGAATTTACAATATAATGCTATCCACATGACCAAACTTAAATACTAATTAAGAAACCTGTGGGGTTGAAATCTCTTTGCTAATAGGTGCTCAATGAAAAAAAGTATGTTTTGTACATATCTTTTAGGGCTACATAAGTTCACAATTTATATACATAGCCTACGAGTTGAAATTTTACATTGAAGTTCTCTTTCCTCATAAATGCTTACTAAGAAACTGTTTTGCAAAAATATAGTTTTTGAAGAACTTTAGGGCTCCACCTCACTGAACTTCAAAATTACTTTAGGGCCTCCGGTGTTGAAATTTGACATGGACTTTCCTCTTTGCTCATAGGTTCTCACTAAGAAACGGTTTTCCACAAACATTGTTTTTTTTATATATAATTTAGGGCTCCGCCCCACAGGTCTTGAAAATTACCCTATGGCCCATGCGGTTGACATTTGACATGGACGTTCCTCTTCTTCTCATAGGTGCACAGTAAGAAATCATTTTGCAAATTTTCTGTAGGGCTCCGCCCCACAGAACCTACAATTTGCTATACATCCTAAGGGGTTTAGTGGATGTTTTGTTTTGGTAATAGGTGCTCACTAATAAATGGTTTTGTAAATTTAGTTTTTGAAGTACTTTAGGGCTCCACCCCACATGACTTCAAAATTAATTCGCCCTCTATTACTGGGTTGAAACTTGACATGGAAGTTCCTTTTTGCTCATAGGTGTTCAAAAAGAAACGATTTCGCAAATTTCCTTTAGGGCTCCTTTCCACACATTAAATACACATTGTGTTTACACAGAGTTACATTTTTCCATAGATCCTACCATAGATCCTACGGGGTTGAAATTTAACTTTATGTTCCTGTTTACTAATAGGTGTTTACTAAGAAACAGCTTTGCAAATACAGTTTTTTATGTTCTTTAGGACTCCGCTCCAGATATGACTTCAAAATGACTGTAGGGTTTACGGGGTCGAAATTTGACATGGCCGTTTCTATTTGCTCATTGGTTATTATTAAGAAAAGGTTTTGCAAAATTCCTTCAGAGCTCCTCTCACAATAATTCATTGTTTGAATGTAATTCTTAAGGAAGAAGTTTTCGTTACTCTACTTTATTAAATATAAAATTAATTAAATCACACGGGCGAAGCCGTGACGGGCAACAGCTAGTATATATATATATATATATATATATATATATATATATATATATATATATATGTTGTATTTATTAACTGTATTTTAATAATCCCCTAACAATAGGCCTACCTGAATTTATTTAGCATTTATTCAATGAAGTAATCACTCCCAAATCGATAATTATAACCGTGTGGAATATATATTTTTATTAGAGACGATTTTTATTACAAATTTTAGCTAACGTTTTTAATGTTATAAAATCTTCAAGAATAGAAAAGATTTAACTTTATTTAATATTGAGTGTATGGTTAAACAAAAATAAAGACAACTTGCTGAAAAATATAAAAAATATTGATGAAAACAACGTTAACATAATAAAATTTTATCAATTGTATTGATTAAAGATAAAGTAAGTTAGCCTATCCTTGATTAAGAAAAATTCTAAATATTGTTTTCCCCATTTAAGTTACAGTAGCAAATTAATTTATATTTTAAAAGGCAAAATTAAAATCATTAAAGGGATAGTGATGTTTAGGAACTATAAATCAGAACTTTAAATATAAATATGTTTTTAAAATATTAATATATAAATCATTTAATATTATTTTCACATAATAAATAAATATAGCAAATTAATGTTTGCGCATAAAAAAAATATTCTATGGCTAAACATTTATCTTGATAAAATTAAACGCTAGAATACAAATCGTGTATTAGGTTAAACCAGATGGTAGTGGTAGTATACGCTAAGCCGTATAACCTAGAATCTACTATAACCTCAAGAATGAACATACCAGCAATTGAGGTGACAGCCAGCAAAATCCAGACATCCATAGCCGTCTAGAGTCGTGGAAAATCCATCCCCGCAGTCGAAAACACCATAACACACACGAAATGCATCAATAACACATTAGGTCAAATCGCACCTGACACAATTCACTGATGTTCACATCGCCCTGCTGCAACCACGCTACCTAGCGCTTGGCGCCGGCACTACTGAAGTATTGACCCGCGCGACCGCTGCCAACCTCGCAACAGAAATATACCCTGGCCCGCCGCCGCCGCCCCGCCGCCTCGCCTCGCTCTAACCGCCTTTATTTTCATTTCTCACTTAGTTTATTGCACTATCTCTCTTTAGTCGGGTGACAACTAGACGTGAACGTCTTCCAAACAAGAGGCGACGCGAGGAGAAAATGAATCTGAGAATGTAAAGAAGCAGAATCACACTTCCGCATTTATTTTCCCACAAACCTCTTCCACCAATGACCCTATTACGTGTTCTTCCATAAAATTTTCATTGAGCGGTAGCTCATGCCTGCCAATGTCTCTCAGGAGGCAAGTTTCTCGAGATGGTATATTCTTCACTACCCCGCTTTTCTCCGCTCTTCGAATCGAAATTGAGTGCTTCTGATTCATAAAGATTTTGACAAACCGACGTTTTGATTTCAAGGATGGGCGGGGCTATCGTCTAAGTTAATCGCTCCACGCTCGATGCGGGCACGCACGCAAATAAATTCAAATGTAAACCCCATAATTTTTTATGGAGGATAGCTTATTAAAATTTAATAACAAACAATCGCAAATAAAATAAAATTAAAACCCTGATTTCAAATAGTACAGTATTAACTTGAATATAAATGTTTTAAATCTTAAACAATTCACAATATCAATAACTTTTACTACAATTAATTGTTTGACTTAATTTTTTATTTATTTATTTATTTATTTTTGTAGATCGTAAACAATTATATACATACATTGTTGTCTCCTTTATAAATAAATGAAAGTCATTAGATGAGATTGTTCGATTTGTATTGTACAGAAAAAAATCTCTACAGCAACGACGATCACAAATTTCGCGGACGGTTTTATTTTAAGTAACATTCTTCTGGATATTAGTTTATTGTACAAATGTAAACCAATCAAGTAACATACATTTATTTATAATTTAAAAATTAAATATTTTAATAATTAAACATACCTTACATGTAACATTTTTATTGCATTTATTTCATCTAAGTATGTGTCTAAAAACGTGTTTTTGTATGTGGTCATTTTACATTGTAACTGAATATAGCATGAATTTAATTCGATATCTTCACATAGTACACTTAAATCTCAACCACATCAGATTTAACAAAAAAATAGCTGATTAAATGTAAACGTAACACGTAACATAATAGAACAATCTGTCAGCAATATTATGCTATCCTATTCTAACATGATATAGTTTCATCACGTATGGTTTGGCAAATTAATACAAGAGTGCGGCACTATTAGGTGTATTGTAAGTATATTTGTAAGTATATTGTAAAATTCTCTCTAAGGCGAGTGAGCGGAGCGAATAAGCTCGTGACTTGTAAATAAACAAGCCTTTTTGCACTCTAGATTTTAGGTTACTGTTATTTAACTTAAATTATCAATGCAAAATATACCGATCTTAAGTTTACCGATCAAATGCTCGGCGCTCGGCCCCAGACACTTTTCATTATTTAATTACTCGCATCAGTCGGTTTTTCGTAATTGGGCTGTTTTCATCAGCTATTTGTCTTAAAATGTGGTACGGTAAACAATGATTTACACCAATATAATATGACGATATATAAAAGTGCAGTATGTTTTAAGTCCTGAATATAAATAAAATAAAATTATCAAATCAATGAAGTATATTACATAAAATTTGTGATAGATATCAAGTCATAAAATATTTTCCTGTTGAATTATTCTTAAATGTATGAAAGAAGTCTTGTCAAAGATCTTTGCGACAGACATATCATAAGTATTTGGGTACTAGCAAAGTAAATTAGATTTACTTACGTCATACAATCTTCAGTTGTGAGTGGCGTACATGTGTTTCGATTCTAAGCCATATTCAGTGCTAAAATTCTAAAATTCACACAGGTTGCCATCAAATTGATAAAATATTTTGGCGATGAAGCCGCATCAAAAGTTAAAATTTACACAAAAACGACACATAACACTTATACAAACAGTTAAAAATGTCACTTTGCCCACGTGGGTCTCACTTCTCTTCCGTGGCGTCACCGGACACGGTCGAAGGCAGACTGATATTGTGGATAAATGATTTTTTCGAACATATTTCAAATAGAATTACATTTTAGTTACGTCTTTTCACATCAGTTTGCTTGTGTTACTCTTCATTTCTACAAAACAAATTATGCAAAAAATCGTTATGAGCGAAAAACGGGGTTTCGAGAATAGCGGCCGAAACTAGTGTAATTAAGTTAATATATAAAAGTTAAATAAACTAGTTAAACAGGATCGTAAGCTGAACAAAATAGTATTAATATATATACCGGGTGTCCCAGACCACCCGTACACCCCTTTTAAAATCTACAAAATTAATTATTCACAAAAACAAATTGTGCCATTATAGGTAAACCGGTTGCGCTCTATCCATTGATAAAAATTTCAATGTACAGGGTGTACCAGAAGTAACTTACCCAGACCATAAGTCATTAATTTTAAATACGAACCCCCACTTTTTATGGTATTTTTGGATTCTAGACATAATTTTAAGACCACTTTACAATTTAATGTGTATTCCTAATCCTAACGGTTTGGGAGCTAATGGAGATCGAAGTTTGATTTTTTCCCATAAGAA
Source organism: Neoaliturus tenellus (assembly GCA_030545055.2). NCBI lineage: Eukaryota > Metazoa > Arthropoda > Insecta > Hemiptera > Cicadellidae > Neoaliturus > Neoaliturus tenellus. The sequence continues at coordinate 90,360,496 of CM061534.1, forward strand.
TAACATGGGGCTAAATTTCATATCCATTATCTCTGTAAATTACCCGTTAAATTAAAAGGGCCTAGCATAAAAATGCCTTAGCTTCTTCTTTTAATTACTTTAGCATCACAAATTATTAGTTTTGTCACAAATTATTTTATTTTCCCATGAATTTGTCAGTATGGTGGAAATTATTTAAAATGTGTAGAAAACTAAAATTAATTTCATGAAAATTGATATCTTTTAATAAAATATTATCTAAAATGAGGTTATAAGATGTTTTTGAGCTTAGACAGTTATGTAAAAGGTAAAAGTTTCAGTGTTAATGGATATGAAAATTTGATCCATGTTATTCTTATGGGAGAAAATAAAATTTATACCTCCAATATCTTCCAAACCGTTATGATTAGGGATATACATTAAATTGTAAAGTAGTCTTAAAATTATGTCTAGAATCCAAAAATACGGGTTCCAATCCAAAAAGTAGGGGTTCGTATTTAAAATTAAAGACTTCCGATCTGGGTAGGTTATTTCTGGTACACCATGTACATTGAAATTATTATCAATGGATAGAGCGCAATCGGTTTACCTATAATGGCACAATGTTTTTTGTGAATAATTAATTTTGTAGATTTTAAAAGGGGTGTACGGGTGGTCTGGGACACCCGGTATATTTCACTTTTTTATTTAACTTTTTGTAACTCTTTTGGATTATAAGAAAAAAAATCAAAATTTTGTTCAATATTTGTTTAACCTGTCACATGAGATTTTGTAGATTTCTTTGTTTAATTTTGGCCTTTCGTAAGTTAGTTGTAATTTTTATACACACTTGAAATCGTCTGAAAATAGTTTGTCCTAGGGAGAGGGATTAAACCGCCATTTTACACATGCGGTTTTCATGTGGCGATTAAAAATTATAAACGTAAACCATAATGATTAAATAATAAACACGTAAATTCTCTGATAATTTCTAGGTTCTAAACATTTTACCTCTAAACTTTCGTTTTACACGGAAAAAAACAATTTGGTATCCACATCGACGCCAAAGCACAACACAAACAAGAGCGTGTGTGGGAGGGAATCGATTGATCAGCAAATTATATTATTGTGTGGTGAACTGTCACTGTCAACTGAAATATCAAAACAAAACAATCAAAAGCCGCAAAACAAACATCCAAATTAAGAGGGCGTTGGAGTCAATCCAAATTCCGCCTTTCCCCCATAAGAGCAATGTTAAACGGGATGTCAAATAACTCTTTTATTTATAATCAGAAAATAATGGTTTATAGCTCTAAATAAAGGGTTCATCAAGGCGGATTTTGTTTGCGAGGCGAATGTTTTATAAAAATTAGTGTTTTTTTACTAACTTGAAATAACAAAGCAAGTTTTTTACTACTTTAAAAACATTTTTTAAAGAATTTTGTAACTTATTTACAAAGAATCGATCTCGCAAAAGGAATGGGGAATTCAATTGTGAGTCAAACGCTATTTATTCTGAACCAATCGGACAAAAAATGAAGAAATTATATGACAAATGCCGGGGACAAATTTAACATTGCTCTTATGGGAAATAAATCCAACATGGCGGCACTCCAACGCCCTCTTAAGTATAGTTGCCTCCGATAACAGTGCCGTAGTAGTTCCGGGTTTCGCCGCTAGTTCGTATCAGCGCCACTGAACAGCCAGTTACCACCAGCGTTGGGAATTTGAGGGTAATTACCCTTTTTGAGGGTATTTTTACTGCCCGAGGGTAATTTCGAGGGTAATCAATTTTTAGGGTATTAAAGGGTAATTCATATTTTGTATGTAAACTTTAAACACACCGTTTCAAACTAAAAACATGTTTTTTTTTAATAAATTAGTACGTAGCAGGTTATTATAAACAACAGTTTACGTGGTATAAAGGTATAATAAAAATGAATAGAGTGAATAAATAAATGAGTAATGCAAGTTACAGTAGGTAAGTTAGGCCTACAATTTCAAAGTAACACATAATCTATTTTACCAGATTCTTCTGCCATTTTTATGAAATGTAAAATCATCAACATAATTAATTTATTTGAATCTACATTGTGTCTGCTGTATGACTAATTAGTATACGGCGAAATACGTGCCTTATTGCAATTCAAAACCGACAATTTAACGGATTTACAGTGCGTTATATTATTCGAGGGTAATTTCATGGTAAAAGGGCAATTTCAAGTCGAAGTTGAGGGTAATTTTCGTATAGTGCTCGAACAACACTGGTTACCACATTATAATGTTGTCTATGGACACAGCCACATGTAGGCTGCAATCACAGGTAAAGGAACCCTAGCCTACGTACCCTGATGAGAGGTAACTTTTATTAAAGATAATTTTGTGACACCCTAAGCGTGTAAACATTTTTATCATTCTGCACGAAATCAGTCTGTTTTTTCTTCTCAATAGTACAAAAACGTTTCTTTTCATCTCTCCGTATACGAAAGTGACAACTTGCCGTACAGCTGAGACCTTGGAAAGTAGTCATTTCCCAAACTGTCACCGTCAGGTGATTTTACTGACCTGTACGGAAAGTAATGTTTGTAAACATTACTTTCCGTCCAAGGTAAACAAACTTTTCCGTACAGCAACAATCAGCTGAGTTTAAAACAATAGTATATTTCGTCACTAGTCCGGAAAGTGGTCGTTATCGGTGCAAGATCGAGTTTCAAGTACGAGGCGAAGCCGAGTACTTGAATTCGATCGAGCACCGATATACCACTTTCGGACGAGTTACGAACAGTATCATACCACCTTTAATAAATTTACAGTTTGCATAGAAATTAATAAATTTTAACCTGTATACCCCCTCTTACGTTGTTATTTGTTTATCTTGTATTTTAACTATTTACAACGAAACAATCAGCTGTTTGACATTTATATATTGGAGTCAACGAGGTTTAAGTTACTGTAAGCACAATAGCAGTGCTGGTGGTGTCAAACATTGGAAGTTTTTTTCCGGCCTAGTCCCGAAAACCACTGTTTCCAGGACTAGTCCCGAAAACTTTGTTTACAAACACGTTTATCCAACCCACCGGGAATCAACTAGTTTCGATCACAGCTGACCGTTCCGAAAACAACGTTTATCGCAATGGTATGATGAAAATTAAATTTTGAATTCCAGCTTCGTTTACTTTGTCCAATGGCGAAGAATTTACAAAAATAATCCTCCTTTAAAACTTCCACATTTATTAATAATTGCGTCGTGATGAAAAGTATCGTTCACAACTCGTCCGGAAAGCCTATTTCCAGGCTCGATAGTGTTTTACGCGCTAGGCGAAGCCGAGAAATGGGTCACTTTCCGGACTAGTGGTGAAATATACTATTTTTGTTCTAGGACTGAAAAATCAAAACCAGCTGGAATTTTTTTATGTCCTAGGACTGAAAAGTCAGCTGTTTGCTATGTATATTATTATTCATTTACGATATTAATTTTGAGATGTAGATTTTTGAGATTCAAACGTTATAAAGAGCATTGTTTGTAAATATCAAAAATGTAAACACTGCATCTATACTTATTTAATACGCTAAGGGTTTTTTTATGGAACTCCTCTTACAATTTTCATCCGATTTCCAAGTTTTTGGTGTCGTTGGATAGGGCTTGGTCTGCAAGGTGTATAAATAAAAAGAAGAGGTGTGTGCATAGTCAGCTGGTGTGACGTAGTTGGGCTCACCGCTAGCGCTCCGAGCGGCCGTGAAACACATTAAACTCACGTTGTTTACTTTTGTGTTTACAAATAAACTTTTGTCAAGTAAATGTTTTGTTTTCTTAACCGCAATGCCAAATAATTCCGTGTTTGGTTGCAAAATAAATACCGAGACAGTGATACACGGATTAAATTAGTTTTACAGATTTCCTGTCAGAATATTGCCAAAATAGGTCGAAGTTTTCCAACAGAACAAAACAGTTTTATGAGACGTTGGTATAGAAATGGAGGAATGTTTCAACTTCAACGAAAGCCACGGCTCTGTTCATTGAAACAGTAAGAGGGATCGTTGGCGAAGTTCTCAAAAGCATGCTGGAAGCTGGAAAATGCGTAATTGATTAATGCTGTTCCCAAAAGAAGTTTTAAAGCCACTTCATGTGCAGAACTCATATAAGAATATGTTATATATAATATGGCTTTTAGTGTAGGATGATAAGCAATTAACTGACAGTTATCCTCCTCTAAAAGGGCTGCACTTTTTATGCAAGTAGACCAACGGCTTATTGATACTTCAGAACCAAGGAGAATAAAGAACTGAATAAAAAAAATGAGATGGGGACTGCGGCGTTAGAAAAATCCTCGTAAAAATTGAAAAAAATAAGCTTATTACATAATTTTATTTTAGAAAATGTTTGAGTGTTTATTTATCAGATTGACCTTAATCATTAAAAGTGTATAGTTGAGTGGGACTGTACTTTAATTATTAAATCTTCTTTTTATTTATCAAATACATGTGTCTTGATTTATCCTTAAAACTCTTTAACAATTTTCGATGAAACTTCATTTTTCGAGGTTATATAGGAAATTTAAAAAATTTATTAACCTCCAATGTCGGTATATTGAAGAGTTAGATACAAAATGCTTACAGTATTTGATTTTGGCAAGTTTTCCTTTGGTATGAATCCATTGCAGAGTAGTCACAGAGAGAACAATCCAAAGCGTAGTGATATTTTGTTTTGAGATAATTATATAAAACATCATTCGTTAAAGTCCGTATATACTTAATAAATAAGTACTCTATTTAATTTTAAGTCAGCGATGGACCCTGGTGCATATCATAAGGCAAATTTCATTTATTGGTAATGAAGAAACTGACGATTATTAGGCTATACATGCATGGGTCTTTTTCAATATGCCCGTTTATAAATATAGGATACATTATATAGGCTATAGAAAAGCCTACAGCTTGAATTAAAAAACAGGTTAGATTAAAAAAGCAAGGTTGAGTTCTAAAATCGATAACATCATCATATTTACGTGACATTTACTGGGTTTGAATGAGTTTTTAAAAGGTGATAAGTTTGAGATCGGCATACAACGGCGAGAGGATATGGGTAGGGCCTATGATTAGAGTGCGTATGAGTGATTAAAGAGTCAACTTTGCTTTTTCATAGTAATCAATCAGAATATGCTAGGTCTTCTGAGTTCTTGTAGGCCGTTTCAAGCATTAGAGTGCAGGGTCAGCTCGAAAAAATGACAAAAATAACGTTAAATAAATATGACTAAAGTAACATCGGCTATGTATTAGTTTATGTCATAAGTTTCATTCTTGTTACATTTCATGTAGTCAAAAAATGGTTCATTCTACAATCGTGCTAAATAATTTGTTAACCTAATATTTGAGGATACATACTTAATTCAAATTAAATTATCCTACTAGCTAATTTGGGTCATTTGTGAAAAACATAAAATTTAAATTGCATAGATTGACTAAAATAGTTTATATATAATATATTTATTAAATAGTTCAAGAGTTAACAAATCAAGAAAATAGTTAGGGCCTACTGAATGTATGTTCCAAGTACGTGCATAGTTCATTCTGCATAACTGTATATCGTAAGCACAAAAATAATTTGTACATCATATGATAGTACAACATGAAAATAAAATTAGGCAAACGTTTAATACGTTGGCTTGCCGCTCGCGGCGCTAGCGGTGAGCCCAACTACGTCACACCAGCTGGCTATGCACACACCTCTTCTTTTTATTTATACACCTTGCTTGGTCTGTAGTTGTTTCCGCCAAAAACTTAAAAGAATCGGATTGAAAAATAAGGACGCTATCCACAAAATTAAATTTGTAAATTTAGCATTAGAATAACATTGAGATTGGGTTGAGCATTTTAAACATCTGTTACAGCTGCAAATATTGCAAATAAATGAAATTTTTGTATTGTATCAAAATAATTAAATTGCACGATTTTTAGCAACAAGTACATACTATAGTCGTGGTCAGGCTTATTGGCGGGTGAGTGACCAGCTGTTGCAACCTATTACCTTAGTAAACTGTTTCCAGAAGGTAACAGTAACTCTTTTTATCGTAATCATAACGTAACTGTTTGTAACTGTACACTTTTACCGTTATTCTGTTTGTAACTGTACACTTTTACCGTTATTTTCTTGCACATATTTTTGCTTAGTGATCGATTAATTTGATAAATTATTTTTTGTTTATCGAGTGAAACGGATAGAATGATTATATAAGGGCAGATTAATTATCTTACCACAAACAATTGGTTAAGGAAAACATTAATATAGCCTATAGGAAACGTAAAATCGTTAGGAAACATATCATAAATTGCATAAATGAAGTTAACGTATAAAACCTTTAAAAAAATATCCTAACCTATAAACTAACCTATAAAAAATGTTGTAATTTTATTTTTTCACTAAAACTGACAACATTAGACCACAACAAAAACACGAATATCCTACATAGTTTAAGGGTGTAGCGTGAAGAAGATCTAAACACTGAGGTTTTACATTGTATCGCTGTAAAAACGTTTTCCCATATCACTATCCAAACTCAACTCTGGTTTTCAAAAACAGTATATTTCTCGTCAGTGTAACTTTTAGTAACTATTCCATAAATCATAATAGATATTATTCGTAGGCAAGGTGTAAATAGAACAGAAAATTTTGAAACTTGTTCACACTTCTCGTCGAGCCTACATGCGGTGCCTTCCTCTTTCATCTATGCATGATGTGTACTTGAAGTGCAACATTAAAGATGAACTAACCAAAATACGTTAGTTAAGTTAAATGTTTTTTATAAACTATATAACTTTAAAAGATAGAAGATTAGATTAGAACGATTAGAACTTTATCGCTTGTAAAAATGTATGAAACATGTTTAATGGTTTAACAACATGTTGGAAAGAGGGTTGTATTTTCATAAGTAACAGCTGACATTAAAATTCAACGATATAGATAATATCTGTATAACATATATAAATATATGTATATATATAATGTATATATATATATATAAACATATTATGTTTGTAACTGTTACTTTTTGATTCTGGTTGAAGCAGCTACTGTTACCTTCTAGAAACAGTTTACAAAGGGAATAGGTTGTAACACCTGATCGGCCACCCGCCAATAAGCCTGTCCAGGACTATAGTATTACTTGATTTGTAAATATAACATAGAAAATACAACTTTATAGTTAGTATCTTTAAGGATTAAAAGTCTAATTCCGTATTATGATAAAAAACGTTGTTCATTACTCTGAGCAAAGTTGTCTTTTTGATGTTTAATCTTTTTTTTTCCTCGATTGAACACCAAAAAGACCCACTTTTGCTCATATAGTGATAAAAACTACTATTGTAAGACATTTTTCCTCCAAGGTCAAAACTGGTCCAACATATGAAAAATGCTAAATAACACAAACAATGTTCACCAAGGAACGTTGGTACGTCATTGCAAGGTAAAATCTGAATGAGGTTACTGGGCTATCATAGTTTTTGAAAATTATAGATATAACATGTTCGCTACTGATAAACAATTGTTTTCATTAAGTAGCCTTCATTTTCTGTATAACAATAATTACAAAGTAAGGACGGTACTATTAAGTTTAGTAAGAAAAAAAAACCTTTAAAAAATACTATGGTTATCACCTTTAAGCGATGTTATGAGAAAAGTTTTTGATTTACGAGTTGGTGTCAGTTGGTCGACTTTCTTGCTTCTTGTAGGTGGTTCTAAAGTTATAAGTTATCAATCAATAAATTACGCAAGTATCAATGTATGGAATTCAATTTGCTGCAACATTCTAATACTGTACAATGACTTTTGCATACTCTATACTACACTATCCTATAAGCGTGCAAAAACTTTGAATATTTCCCAATTGTCAAAGACGGCTATATTTTCATAAACGCTTGTAAGAAAGGACCCAGTTGCGGCAGGCCTACGCACTCATCAAATTTTCAACAAGCTGAGTATGTTGGTTTGCTGCCATGGGGATGTTATCAACAAACTTTAGTAACTTCCAGGTAAAAAGTAGCCTGTACATGGAAAATATTAATAATTAAAATAAATAATTGTTGATTTCCCATAAGAATAATAAGAGATATTTTTTACCGCCCCTTGACAGTTAAAACAAGTACCAGAATTATGAATTTTTTTGTAGATTTTTTCTTTAAGGGTATTCATAATAAAACCCACGCCCCGGATCATGATACTTTTTTCAGATCCTCACATGTTTATTGCAGAAGTTAAGGAAACCTGAATCGCCATTGGAAATTCGCTTAACATAGTTAAGCTGAGAATTTGTTATATTTATAAATCTATATATGTAAATGGAAGTTGGATTTTTAATGTAGGATGTAGCACGAATTGTTTAAGCATTCCCAGAAGTCAAAATCCATACAACCATATACTTGATTGAAAGCTCTTGGCATGAAAACTCACGACAAATTTACTATATGCCTCCTACCTCCATAGGCTACGTGACTACTGAACTAAAAAATTCCTGGACAATTCCCTTGCATTTAAGGACATTTACAAAAAGTTTAAAGGAATTTAAATCGGTTTTTGACGATGTTTACCAAAACAATTTTAAGTATTATTTTATTTTATGGGTTATACTTAGAGTAATAGTTATTTATGCAACAAGTGCGGAAAGTGCCGATTTGCTGCACTCGAGAGAAATGTTTATGCACGAGCCGCAGGCGAATGCGGAATAATTTCTCTCGAGTGCAGTGAAGGCACTTTTCGCACGAGTTGCATATTAAATTTTTCCTACGACTGGCAAATATTTCTTAAATAAGTATAAAAGTTTAATATTCATGTTAAATACCTACTATGTGAGGTCCCTATCTCAAGATAGTGATATATATATTTCTGTGTTATGCACTTCCTACATTTAGTTAAAAATTCATTGGATTTTTCATGCAGAAGATTTAACGCCCCTGTTTTAGCAGTCTTAGCAAGATCGTCAGTGAATAAGTCACTTAAATCACTAAAGTCACTGCCATAGTTGATCAGTGCGCACCTAACTTACGTACCGGTAGCTCACCTGTAGCTGGTTTGTAGGTTATGTTTAGCCTATGTTGATTCAATAGAAAACGACCACATGGACAACAATAGATCAGATGTTTATATCCAGTGTTGCCAACTTAATTCCTGACTAATCAACGTTTCCTTGCTGGCTAATGCAAATTGTTTTGTGTTCTAATGTTTAAACACTGGAGTGCGCAAAGTAAATCCAACGTGCGCAAAGTAAATCTAGCGTGCGCAAAGTAAAATGGATAAGGCAATCACCTGTTTTGCGACGAGTATTGAGTGCGTAAACAACTGTTTTCACGGACAGTCGTAGGAAAAAATAGTTAACAGAACACGCAAAAAATACATTCTGAATTTTTTTTGTATTCTTACAGTGAATCAAACCAAAGAACACAAAGGTATGCACACATTGGTAATAGAACATAAGTTAATGACACACACTAAATAAAACAGCTGACATTACAACCTTTATAAACAACAGTTAATAAAGAAAAATCTTACTCTTTAACAATGTAGAACAATTCTCTTAGTAATACTGAATCTAAAGGAAGGTTGGGAGATGACTTGTTGGCCAGCTAGGGAAAAAGGGATTGAGGGGAGGTTACCCCCACCTCAGTGATTTATAGATCTCCTATTGGTTGATTTTGAATGTCTTATTTTTTTCAATGCTATTTAACAGCTGATAGTGGTGGGGGTATCTTCCCCTTCATTATCCATCAAGTCATCTCCCAACAGGCAGAATTGAATGTTTAACCATACAAATTAAAGTGATTATCAAACGCATAAAAACTGTATAAACTTGTTAATAATAAAAATACATAGTTTTATGGAAAATTTTAAACTTTACTTTAAGTAATGATAAGTAAGAAAAGAAAATTAATTAGTTTATTCTCTATTCACGTTACAGTGCACCCAAATGCAGCTTCCCATGTTTACCACAAAAAATAAAGTTTATGGCATTTCCCGAACATTTCATGGCAACAATGTATTTAAGTACAATTCCCGGTTTTTCGGTTTTCCAGGATTTCATGTACAATGGACACCCTGAGAGCTCCGCCCCAGACGACTTCAAAGTTTGGTCCAATTCACACGAGGTTGCGTGCACGCTGCGTTGACGCGGTGTAACCGGTACACCATGAGAGTTTACATGTGTGTAACGCTCCATTTGAGTACATGCACTACTCAAACACCAATGCATAATAAAATTGCGTAAACGCTGATGCAAGACGCTCGTGTGCATCAGGCCTTACATTATTCTCACAGTATATTCTTATGGATGCAAAATTTTAGTGATGATGTACACATGATTACATTTAGAGGTATTAATTTACAAACAGCCGTCCTCATTAAAAGTAATGAGGGAAGGTTGGTAATTAAAAACTAAAGAATATTAAAGACCTGAGGAGAATGAGCGCAGCGAAAGAACTGAACCTGACGGCGTGTGAGTGAAGCGAACAAGCTCACCTGAACCGTTCTCATTTTAAGTGTTGAGGGAAGATTGGTAATAAAAAGCTAAAATATATTACAAACTTGAGGCGAGTGAGGGCAGAGAGCAAATTAGCTAAACCTGACAGTGAGTGAGTGAGCTTAGCGAACAAGCTAGACCTGATGGGGATTGAGCGTAGTGAATGAGCTCACCCAATACCTCCTAGAATAATAAGAGAAGGCCAAATGACTGAAATTCGTTACGTCATATAAGTAAGCTGATGTGTTATGTTATGATGTAAGAAAACAGATGTGCTACTGCCAGTTGATGGAGTTTCATCTGTCATGACTAAATTATTTGTTTACAAACAACGAAAAATCAAAACAAGATTAGATGTTTTACAGTTTTTTTGGGACAACCAGCACCCTCTAAAGCATGAGTTGGAACTAATGATTTAACACATCAGCCTACTTATATGACGTAATGATCTTCAGTTGTCTGGCCTTCTCTCATTACTCTAGGAGGTGTTGGCTCACTTGAAGGGCATAAAATTCCTCAGGTTGGCGTTGCAATTTGAGTACCATAGCAAAGCACGGGTAAGTCAGCTAGTTTACTAATGATGAGTCAGCTGTATTTCAAGGTTGGTTTCTTTTGATTCAATGCTTCATGAATGTAGGAAGTTGTTTGATTGGCATTATAAATGTTATTTACAAACAAAAACCTAATAATATTGACTCATAATATTATTATTGGTATAACAGGTTATATTAATTCAAAATTATTGTTATAATATTGCTTATTTTATTTTAATTCAGTAACAATATTATTGCCTTGTATTGCGTGGTTTTTTCTCTAGTCATGTAAACAGAAAACAGTTTACTTTGGTAGGTTTTAATTAATTGCTGAAATCAACGGAACTTGATTATGCTCACATACAGTAGAGTGCATGCTGTAGAAAAATAAGTTGATAATGGATCACGTTGCAATCAAATCCCGTTGCCTCAAGCAATTGGTAAGTACAAGTTCTTTAAAGAAAATTTCAGAATGTCCATCATCCAGCTAGCTACTTAATTTTAATAATTATTATATCATTGATATTTATATTAGAACTAACTATATATTTCTAAACTACTGTTATTTAATTTCTCCTCTTCTCGGGTAGGTAATAATAACATGAAAAATAAGGTTTGTTCATTAATAATACCGAATTGTTTTTAAAAGTTAGTAAAAACGCCATTAGTTAGGTTACTCAGTAAATTAACTCTAACCTAATCCCATTGACTTAGGTGATGTATTTTGTGACCCTATTACAAATTTAGGATAGTGTATTCTATCTTATTAATAGAGTTTCAATTGCGCCAGACACTGACTGATGCAAAAATTGGCAAAATCCCGCTGCATGCTTTGCGCAAGCATACTTTCAAGTGGTGTAACAAAGCTAAATTTTTACCACTAGTTGTTCTTGCAGCCAATTAAAAATTATGATGTTAATATCAGGTTTCTATGGAATTAGAATATAAAAAAAATATTAATTGGGTTATAGTTTTGAATCTACAATATATATTAATAGACAAGCATGATTTTTTCCTCCTTTTTTCTCAGCTTGTATGCATCATAGGAGAAATCCTCGCGATACCGTTATGCTTAATCTATGGTATAGTCCTCTAGATGAGCAAAGTCAGAGTCCCATATAATTCACATCAAAACCCAGGGCTATGCCCTACAGGCTTTCAAAGTTTTCATGTTAATCTTAAGGAAGAAGGATAATAGCATTGACTACGTACACTAGGCCTAACGTGAATAGACCTCTCATCCAATGCATTTAGTTTGAGGCAAAAATTTGGAAGTTTCGTGTACGCGGTGCCAGAGGCGCTGCCATCGATGTTGTTATTATTCAGCTGGATTTACAGTGCTGCAAAAACACTTTACCAAAACATAAACATAACTCTCAGTTATAAAATGTTTCATCCTTGGTTGAGAAGAGTGGTAATACTGATTTATCTATAATATATCACTTGTACTTCATATACGCCACAGAAGATCGCACCACCATCAATAGGTTTCAAACACGCCTATGCTATGAGAAGTCTATTCACGTTAGTGTATATAGTCAAAGGTAATAGAATGCATATTAGACAGCTGTTGTAATAACAAAAGCTAGAAAAGAGAAAGAATAGATGTTACAGTTATAAAATATCCATACATATTTAATATTCAACACGGTTCACTTTTTTTGTACAAGGAACTCGTTCTACATTTTCAACCAATTTTATAAGTGTCTCTGGATAAGCTTGGTGAGAAGTTGTTTCTAAAGTAAATTGGTAAATATCCATCCAAATGGAAGGGACCTACATGCCCTTCAAGTTCTAAATTTCCCCTTTGATTAACATTGATCAAGAAATTTAAGATATTTCAAGTTAACATTAGCTGTAATGAGTAAACACAGTATTTACATCATGCAGTGAGAACATCTACCTATTCATACCAATGAGGTTATGATCTAAAATTTGGAGGATGCACTGGTTGACGAACTGATTAAAAAGCATAAATAGTAAAAAATTACCCAAGCAAAATTGCTCGATATCGAGCAACAAGTACACTATGGTCCGTTTTTTTTAAACCTGATCCTCTTCGAGAAAATTGGGATGGGGGAGAGGTTTAAACTGTAAACAAAAAATTTAAACTGTAAACAACACATTTAAACTCGTGACAATCGTGTGTCGAGTATCAGATTTCCTCAAATAACGTTTAAATAAGTTGTAATATCTTTCAGTAACTCCCAGTCAGCTGTTATATTTTTAAGCCAAACCTATTCCTTGTTAAAAAGTAATAGTTCTAAAGTAAACTGATTAAAAAACAACTGCTACCAATAATATTGTGAAACTGATACACATTATGTTGTGATGTAAAATTACCAGCTGGTATGCAACAGTGAAATAAAACAAAAACAACAAAAAAACCAAAAGGCTTCAGCCAATGGGATAGTAGCAAGTATAAACAAACCCCCTCCACCATCTCTCCCTCGAAGGATCAGGTTTTAAAAAACGGACTATAGTTTGTAAACTAATTGGGTCCAGATCAACTGAATTTTTCGTCGAATGTGACCAGTGGCGATCTCTATAGTGTCTTATTAATTGCCATTTGAATCCATTTTTTTTTGTCTTTTGGTGATTTAGATAAATAAAAGTCAAATTTGTGAAAGATAAATACTTAAGGGCCGACTTCCGGGAACTGGACGAATTTGAAACTGTTGTATCGTTATTGTACTAGTTAGGCAGATTTGGGTTGTGTCATTGTCTTGAGTATGTCTTGCCATTTTAGTCTAAATGTATACGTAGTTAATATAGAATCTTGCCTTTTTTATATAACACTTTTGTTAAAAATTGTAAATTCATTTTCAAAACGATACAGCGAAGTAGATCTATATTCAAGATAGATCATTTAGGCCCCTATCTATGCTAAATTCTGCTCATTGGAAATGTTTTCTTCTAAGCCGAAACACATTGTTAGTTAACAAAGCGTTATCAGGCATGAAAAACAACACTAACAATAAAAAATTAAAAATAATGTGGTCATGTAAGCTTGAATAGTGAAAATACTCAAGAAATTGTCATAGTGAAACGTGCTGCAATAATCAGAAGCAGGTCGATCTGCATGCAAACATGAGAGCTTAAGCTTGTGTTCCCTTTTTTTACATTACCATTTGGCATTTTATTTTTTACTGCTTTTGTTGTTTAGAATGTGTGAAAACTCATCTTAACAGTATGTCTCGAATTTTAAGAGTGTCATTTCTACTGATCTTTAAATATTGAATAATGTGTCGTTTTTTATAATAAATTTACAATTTTTAACAAAAGTGTTGTATGAAAAAGACAAGATGCTATATTTACTACTTATACATTTAGACTAAAATGGCAAGACATACTAAAAAAAACGACATAACCAAAAAATCTCCCTAACTTGTCCAACAACGATACAACAACTATTTCAAATTCATCCGGTTCCCGGAAGTCACCCTGTACTTTATTCAACTCAACTCTACATATTTATGACTATAAAATAAAAATAAAACCTTAATTGTATTTTACTACTATGAAACACTTCCACTTTTACAGCAGTTTAACACGTTCGCTGCGGCATGTAACCGATCGGTTACAAAGGCGTTCCTTCGCGGGTGCGGATGTATCCGATCGGTTACATATGACAATGTCAAGATAATGTGACTGCTTTTCCTCTAGCGTTTGAGAAAGAAACACATATTGTGCATTAGCGTGTAGGTAAGGGTATTGAGCTTTTAGATTACTTGTGATTAGAATATATTCTACAGGTTTTTAATTTCGCGCTATCGTTGGACGAATGTAAATATAGTGCAGCGTGAGGGTTGAGTTTCGACATTTTATATGCCGCAGCGAACGTGTTAACTTTTCTGACATAGTGAGAATGCTTGGTTGTATTACAATATTACAAATACTAGTTATAGAAATGAGGTTATCAAGATGAGTTATATGTCACGTAGCCTAGGAAAATTGGTGTCTTGTTTTAAAAGGACACAGAAAACTGTATGGGAAATTTTTACATTTGATTTTGGGTTTTCCATCAACAATGTGGACTATATAAAACTGTGGGTTGTTTTCCAGTCTCATGCTAAATCTGCAGTACCGGCTGCCTTGAATGTTTATTCCCTTAAGGCTAATGTTAATACCTAACATCCGCTACGCCTTTAATATTGGATGAAGAAGATTCATTTGTGCATTTTAAAGGGAATTTTAATATCTAGGACACTTTGCAATAAAAATCACGATTATAGAGTGATATTTGATTAAACTACTGAAAAAACATGCCCATTTTCGAACAAGAAATGTTGAGAATACTTGTTTATTAACCAAACAGGCAATAATATAAAACTTTTGATTTCAAAGTTCCCTAGGTATTAAAATCTCCTTTAAAATTACATAGGGATGAATCTTTTTTTACCATTATTAAAGGCATAGTGGATGTTTGAAATTTAACATTAGTCTTATGGGAATAAAAAGCCAAGACCAATACTGCAGTGCAGACTCTTGAAATCACTGTCTTTGTGATTTTGAAATGACATTAATTTTTTTACATGGGGCTCCTATTCTTAAGGTATGCATCATCCAATAACCCAAATTTGTCAGAATTAATTAATTGTGTAAAGGTTTAAACCCTGAGGACAATGGTCTGTTTATAATATTGCAGAGACTTGTAACAGATTCAGAAAAACTAGCTGCCAAAAGTGTTTGGGATCAGGTGGAACAAAATTATGATTTTTATGGAAGAGCATCTTTTTTAAGGTAAGTTAAGATAAGGAAAGTTAAGTAAGTTAAGGTAAGGAAAGATATATTATAAATTCATTTGAGTTTGTCATCTATTTCTTATCTTTTTCTTCTGTATATTGTGGATTGTCTGTTTTTCATCTGAATAACAGTTCCAGCAAGTCAAATTTGTAAAGTTAGTTATAAATGTCACTTGGAACAGAAACCTGATATTTATGAAATGCCTGAATCTAAAACTATTATTGGTATTATTGGTTTCTTCTCATACTGATTCATGTACATAATGCCTGGACTCAAATCCAGCATGACTGTATTTTATGTATATCTCATCTAGATTGTAAAAACTCATCTATACACTTTTGGGGAATATACTAGAGCTTGCAAGTCCGTGATTGCACTCATTAAGAGAAGACTGAGGCCAAATCCTTCACTATATAATTCGTCATTTGGTAAAAAACTAATCTTAAGAGGGTGTGAAAGGGCTCCTCTCAGAACTTCATGCAGTTCAATGCCTGCTCCCATTTAGTGCCTTTATTTTAAGTCCGATAAAAATTGGAGAGTTTTAAAATAAAATATAAAGACTTGGGCTATTTGATTCTCTTTTGAATTTTTAAATATTTTGAATCCATGTCAATCTATAATGGTTCAAAGTTAATCTTTTATTTAAAACCCTTCTCACTTTTATCTACTTTAAATAAAGGCAAAAAAAAAAAAAAAATGGGAGCAGGCAAAGCACTGCAGTATGAATTTTTGACCCAAGAGACCCCTGATACCGTCAGCCTCTAGCGGTAGTTGTTGAAACTGCTGGCCGCGCAGGCGATGAATGTAGTCAATGAATAGAATCTATTAATTCAAAGGCCTACATTCCGCGGCAAATCTCCTCTCTCACCACCATCTACCCGAGTCTTGGGTCACACACGTTCTGGATTGCAGAAGCATTTTTTAGCCACAGTGTTTTACACTGAATTATGGATATTGTTTTTCACCTTCAGTATGGTTGTATAACAAATGCAAAACTTATTCAGATAGTTGCCGCAACGGCCACTTGACTGTGCAGGCAAAATAATCGCTCTATTGTATCTCTTTAACCACCTCTTAAATGATAATTCAAAATTGAATATTAGTGATTTAGTCAAAATTTACTGGTGAAGCCGGAGAGGTAGATTCTCAACAAAGAAACTTAGTCTAAAAATTACAGATTTTTCAAGCTAAGTCTGGCAAGATGAAAAGAGCAGAGTGAAAGAGCAACCATGTTTTTCAATAACAATGAAAACCTAAAAAATTAAAATGTATATTTTTAACCTCTTATCAATAACTAGTTAGGACACTGCTTAAATAATCATAAGATTAATGAATTTATTTCAGGTTGTTCGACCAATTCCCAACGTACAAAGCATTTTTTATGGAAATGACAGGAATGGCCGACCCCTTTGAGAGCCCCAAATTCAAAAAACACATGCTGCATGTTTTGTTACCAACTTGGGGAGGTACATAGAACAAGTTACATTTCTTAGCTAAATCATTGCTGGAAATATGAACAAAGTTATCTTGTTTATTTTTTAAGTTGTTTTTGTGCTTGACATTAAGAAGAATATCATTACAAGTACTTTTTTTTAAGAGATGCGAATCTTCTTTCCAGACATGTGGAACTCACAACCCCGCTTGGCCACAAAACCCACATATTTTCCAGGCTTTGTCCCCTCTAGCATCGTTCATTACATTACTTCATGGGGAGCCCCTTGTTTGAGATCATCAGAATTGCGCCCTTACGGTTCTAAGAAGACAAGACTATTCATCTTTTTAGTCTTCGTTTTATCGGTGGTTGCCACTCGGCTTGTTTATAGCCTTAAAAAATGGCATGCTTGGAACCAACAACATATGGTCTTCACCTCTGACCAGTTCACTGCAAAAGAAGCAGTGACCTGTTTTGGCAAAAGTTTTATGATCGTGTCCGGCCTCTCCCCAGATTTGTAGCAAAGAGCGGACCTATCCTTTCCCGTGCACTCGCTGCAAACGGTGCCTAGTGTCCCTAACGATGCGTACTTGTAGCTCTTAAGAACCATGGTCCTCAAACCCGTTGCGCAACTGAGAAATCCCACCCGGAAATGGCCAAGTTTAAGAGGCCTTGGGGGCCTATTCCTTAGAAAGGTAAATTACTTCAATTGGCTTCTTTAGTCTGCTAATGGAGACAGAGTGTCTAATAGAGCCACAGAAAACCTTGTCCCAGGCCTCGACGACCTCAGGTTTAGTGAGGGAATCAAGATACCTCAACTCAACAGAGAACTTATCTGGGCGACAACATTTTCCGCCTCGCAAACTGCCGCCTCAAGAACTACGGTGAAAGCCCCCCTGTCGGAGAATTTCCCCGGCCAGAAAACACTATCCCCCTCGTGGTTGGTTTTGTGCAAACCACCTTAGCAACTTCGACGTCCAGGTTGATATCCTTCGGATCTTCCCTAGGATGTCAACAAAGGTTTGGCCCCTCACCAC
The DNA here is from genome assembly GCA_030545055.2 of Neoaliturus tenellus. Classification (NCBI taxonomy): domain Eukaryota; kingdom Metazoa; phylum Arthropoda; class Insecta; order Hemiptera; family Cicadellidae; genus Neoaliturus; species Neoaliturus tenellus. The sequence goes on from CM061534.1 coordinate 90,378,704, forward strand.
TCGCAAGAGAACAGATGACGGTGCAGATCTTGGTTTCGGCTTTCCGGCCATGACCCCCTGGTTGAAGGGTGTGACCGTAATCACTACAGGGGCGTCCACCACAGCTTTACACATTTTCTTTTTCTTGCATTTTTGGCCGGCTTGGGCTGGTCGCCAGAGCCATAACTCTCGCTTACACTCCTCTCCTGCTTGCCTGAAGTGCAGGCCACAAAGATGGCGTCCCAGAGGAGACTTCCTTGTATTCTTAACCTTTTAAGGCACATTCTGGCCTCATTATCGGTGCATTATTACAATTAGTAACACTTGGTAGAAAACACTCAATAATTTATTTATTAATATCTCAATCACACAATCATTTTTTGGAGAGCTCATCAATCACTCTTCAACTGCTATAGAGAGTGCTCATTACCTCGCATTAGGGGCGCTCATCACCGCCCAATGGAAGCACTCTTTACAAGCAATAGGGGACTGTTCTTTAACCACTGATCAAGGGCCCTTATGGCTGCAGAATTTTCCAAAGATCAGGCAGTGCTCGTCTGTTCCGCAATGGCACTCCTCGTGCCTCGGCGCTCTTTATGGTAGAGCAGGGCCGGCACTAGCAGTTTTGCCGCCCTAGGCAAAGTTAAAATTTGCTGCATCTGCCCCCCCCCCCCCCCCCCCCTCCGCTTACTCCCATCCCAAATCTACCCATACCCTCATTAAAACATCTATACAAAAATTTAAATTCCACAGCAGATTGTTTTGCGAGAGAAAGAATGATTTCTCTATTCTATTTTTTTTTTTCACATTCACAGTAACTTCAGTGAGTCAAAAAGGAAATTGAAAAAAAAGACTAAGCGACGAGAAAGGGACTTGATAGACTGGAAGCGTGTTTGCCGCTGCATGTAGATGCAGTGCCGTGCAGGAACTGACCCGCGGTGTTGGTCGGTTCTCGTGGGGCAAAGCCACTTGCAGTTACAGCTACAAGCGGGGAGCGAAACTCTGGTGTGTCAAGGGCATTGGAGTTAATCCCAATTCCGTCTACTCCCCATAAGAACAATGTTAAACGGGAAACTCCTTTATGTGATCAAAAAGGTTATGGTTTATAGCTCTAAATAAAGGGTTCTTCAAGCCGGATACAGTTTGTGAGGTATATTTTTATGTCAAGGATAGCTTTTAACAAAATTGAAAGAACAAATCAAACTTTTTATGACTTTAAATGTTGTTCAAAGAAAATGTATACTATGTGTCCCAAAAGACCCAACCTCCCTATTAAATTTTTAACAAGTGCAAATAATTGAATTAACTTCTGGGAAAGTTTCAATCACCAAAGGACGAGTCTTTAAGAATTTAAAAACATTCAACCCCACACCTTCAAAATGGAGTTTTGGGGGGCAACTCAAAATTTTAAATACGAACTCTTAATTTTTATGTTATTTTTGGATTGAACACATTTTTTGAGACTCTTTTATTCATTGACATTTTTTTAAAACTTAACGGTTAGGTAGCTACAGCCAATTTAAGGTCATATTTAGTCCCATAAGAATAACATGGGGCAAACTTTAATTGCCTGTATCTCCTAAACCATTCATTCAAATAAAAAATACTCACAAATAAAAATATATTTAACTTATGTTTTAAGAAGTTTAAAAACGAGGTAAAGGACAGGAGGTGCATGATATCAACAACAGGCTCGTGGGCATGCTCTCGCCCTCACGCTGCATCACTCTTTCTACTTACCTTGGTCTGATGAACGCTATCTGATAAACTAAAATCATTGACCAATCAAATCTGCATTTACCTTCAGAAATTAAGCAAAAATGACTTGGAAAAATAAACTATAAAACAAGACCTAAAAATAGTCTAATATTATTTTCAGATGACGTAATTGATGGACAGCCCCTATCGATTGTAAAAACAACTTATAGAAAAACAGTAAGACAAATGTTTCAGTTAAAAAATGTTTTAAAACTTTTTGGGTCCATATCAAATAAAATTTTGGTCAAATTTAATACTTTAATAACTTTTTCCAGTCTATTCATTTATTTTTTCATTGTTTTTCTTCAACATAGTGTTTATAGATGTAACGTTTTTTCAGAAACAAAGCTTCATCTTATCTGTTACATCACACTCACCATTCAGTCATATTTACCTTAAACTAGGCACCATAAAGTGTGTCCGTGTCTTAAGAAAGGCATTAAAAGTAATACCATCGTACATCAGCGATCCTCTTCACAATCTTCAAGATCGGAGGGTTGTCAACTTGGGTTGGGTGGCTAGGTTGGGAATGTGAGCTTATTTTCACCCTATAGAATATTTGTTGTACAGTTTTTTTTATTTTTTTATTATTATTTTTTTTTTTATTGGTGTAAGTGATGTTTTTTAAGTGATTTGGGAGAAGATTGAAAAGTTTTATTCCTACGTTTGAGGAGGTTTTGTTAGTAGTTTTAATTTTTTTCCATTTCTATAGTTTGTATTGATTTATATTACCAGAGCAACATTTTAAAAGTATTTATATGTTGTTAAATAAATATTATTATTACTAAATCTGTAATCACTACCTAATAGTAGGTTGAACATTAAGTTTCCTTTTTTTATTGCAGGCATAATAAACCATTTAGACACTCCAGAGGCTGTCTTTGAGGCTTTAAAAAGACTTGGGATTCTACACAGGAAAATGGAAATTGGACTAATGCGAGAAAATGTTGAGGTTTGTTTAGCTCCAGGGGTGCTGAAAAGTCTATACACAGCTCTATAAATTCAATTGGAAGTTTAACATGTTTGTTGCTGAAAAATTATCAATAGACTTTCCCCAGTGCGGACCAAGCCCAGTTTTTCCCCACTTGGATAAAAAAAATTCTACCCAAAAACTAAGTTTAATATAGTAAATGTGGTAAAAGTAAGTAACCACAATCTGTAAAGAGAAAACATAACCCTCTAAAGTGCTAGCTTTTCAATATCAACGTCAAATGAAAATAGATCGGTGGCAGCTCTTGGAGAAAAGGGTTTAGCGGCGTTCCAGAAGGGTGGCAGCAGCAAATGTGTTAAAAGCTCTTTTTAAACATTATTAGGTACTGACCATCTCTCTCTCTGATGGGGTCGTCACCAGGGTTAATTGAAAAATCTGAAGTGTAAGCAAAGATTGTGATGTTAACGTTGTGCATTCAAAAGATGTTTTGAGTTTTTTTGCCTTAAACTACTTTTTACATTGTAAATATGACGAGCAACTTTAATTTTTTATTTTTGACAACTAATTTAAGGGCTATTAAGGTCAGGAGTACCGAAATCTGTGAATTTTGGTACAATTAACACAAGAAACCTATTTCATTTTCAGAGCATGGTAGTGCATGAGATTAACCATCTTAAAAACCTAACACAAATTTATAAAGAAAAAAATAGAAGTAAAGAAATTCACTCAAAAAATACTTTTTATCGGCTTGGATTTAAGTGGAATTGATTTTGAAATTATGTAATTTTTAAAACCGACAGACTTCAAATAAAATCCCCAAAAATGACACATTTATTCTACATACTTTTCTCAGAAGAATTATACCACGAAAAAGTGTAAAATGCCTGCACAACAGGCCACCCGCGCTTCAACCAATACAGAGTGCATGAAAAACACTATACCAGTTGCAGCGTACAAGGACGAAATCTCCTGTGGCTAGAGTAAGCTCGTGGCTGCACAACCTTAAAGGCCTCACTTATGCAGCAAACCTGACCCCAAAATTATTTCACCAAACAGTTTTCATTAGAAATCCAAGGGATCCCCCCAAATAAAATATCTATGTAATATGTCATGTTACATTGTATATAACGTCATACAATGTAATAAAATTGAAAAATACTTTTTTATCTCCCAAATTTATTTTGCTGGATTTTGATCTTATAGGAAACATTTTTGCTAGCATAATGATAAAAAATATTTAGCCGCCTCCAGACTATTAAGCACGTGCGTATTTTGTAATTTACAGTATTTATTTTCTTAAAATAAATAAGTTAGTGGCCAGTTGTAAGAGAAAGCGCTAAAACATACCTGTGACATGCAGGTCGATAAATCACTTTATGAGTGATAATAAATATAACCCACTGTTATATTATTTGTATCAGCATGAGCCTATTCAGACTGCCAGGTTGGTATAGGTGATAGTAGTTAACCACAACTCAGTGAACCATCTTACAATGAACATCTTTGAAAAAGAATGTTCACTATAAACATACTGACTGACACTGCAAATACACTTGCTATCAAACGGATTTATTTATTGTTATTATTTGAAATGAATGAAATGAAAAATTGTGAAATGAAAAATTGTTTATTCCAACCAAACATTTTACATGAAATACAATGTACATTTCAGGAATATGATAGCCATCTTATCCAGTAATGAATCCAGTAATGATGGCTCAGAGTCCTTAAACTATAAGGTAATCAGTCGCAGGTTCCTTATCTTGCAAGATAACGCGGCTCACTGTGGTGTTATTCCCGTAATGTCCGTTGTACACTCGTCCTTAAACACTACACTAATTACAACTGTATGTACAAATACAAATTTCACATCTCTCTGGTGTGAAGCGAATTAAGGTAGCATATAAAAGAAATAAAAATGACAATTACCTTTCACCTACCACATTAAGACAATATTGAGGTTAAGTTATTTAAATCTTCAAAGTTAAGTAACCAAGTTTCTAGATTCTTAGAAAAACTTTTTACGTTTTTACATGACTTTATCTGAGGAGGGAGTATATTAAAACATTTAGGACCCAAAAATAAAAAGGATCTTTGGAAACAAAACTTGTACACTTTTGGCCTTTTAAAAAATCCTTCACTTACCGATCTAGTAATATAACTTGAGTCAAAAACTTGGTCTAGCCCCATATTTCCACTACGATTATAAAAGTTACGTAATACCTTGTATATGAAAAGATGTTGGATCGGTAATATTTTAAGGGATTTATATAGTGGAAATGATGATTCTCGCTTTTGTTTAAAAAGAATTAATCTTATAAATTGATTCTGAGTTTTCCTTAACTTGTTCATTAAAAACTTGAATGAACCTCCCCAACAATGTATGCCATACACAAGACGTGAATGAATTAGGGCAAAGTAGAGTGATTTCATTAACTGTGGATTACATTTATTTCTGAGGAAATAGAATTTCCGTACATTGTATCTAATTGACCTTTGTAAACAATCAATATGCGGCCTCCAATTAAGTTTATTATCTATAATTATTCCTAGATATTTAAACTGATCCACACACTCTATTTCTTCACATTTACAAATGGCATTCACCCCACAACGAGGCTCATGGTAAACAATAGTGTATGGAAAGTCTAGTCCCCTTAAATCAAAATTAATGTATTTGGTTTTTGAAACATTAATCACCATTTCATTGTTCTTACACCATATTGCAAGTAAAGATAAGTCATGTGCAATATTGTCATGTATCTCACTATAACTATGATTTGAATACAAAAAAGCAACATCATCGGCAAATGCGCATATTTTCCCTTTAAATGGAAGTTCAAGTAAACTGTTAATGAAAACTAAAAACAAATTAGCAGACAAAATTGCACCCTGTGGGACACTTTTTTTTATTTTCATTGGTTTGCTTAGAGTGGAATTAATTTTTACAAGCTGTTCCCTATCTGACAGATAACTATGAAACCAATCTGCAGCAATTCCCCGTATTCCGATACTAAAAAGTTTGTCGAGTAATATTCTGTGATTAACCATATCGAAAGCTTTTCTGAAATCGATGAAAATAGCAGTGGTTTTGTGACTTGTGTTAATACTATTATAAATACGCCCAACAAAAACTGAAAGATCATCCTCAGTGGATCTACCCTTTGTGAACCCGAATTTATGTTGTAATACATAAAATACTTTGATAAATAAAAAACCTTATAAAAACAGACTGAGGTTGTGAAAATAATAGTAGAAAGTTACCAGTGGATTTAAAATTTTTACCAAGAAATATTTCATTAAAGGGTGAATTCCACCTGAAGATTAAGCGAGACAACAAAGAGGATGTAATAAATGTTAAGTGGAATAAAAGATCCACTCGGAGTATTTATTTTTTTAATTGGCTTATTATTATACCGGGACTAAATCATTCAAATTTATTCACTTCAGATTATTTGGAATCATCCCCTAGTTATTCCTGTGAAACAGAGTTTTAACGTACACAAAAAATTTTCAAGTCTTTCATATCACGTAATCTCTTATTGACAAAGAATTGCATCATGGTCCTACTGTAACTTAATTCATCTATAAATCCTTCATTTTTTATTGGCGTTTTGTGTAACTTGCATGGTCCATATTCACTTAACTCATACCTTTACTAGGCTTCGTTCTTCTGGAACAGTTAGTTCAATTACTTCGGTAAAACCATGTTATAGTATCTGCTGTAGCTTACAAGCCAGGGGTATTTCCTAGTACTTGGCTAGGGGTCCCCTTTTTGGCTTTAAGAGGGGGCTAAAGTGATAGAGCAGTTATTTTGCCTGCGTAGTCAAGTGGGCGTTGCAGAACTACCTAAATACATTTTGCATTGGTCACAACCATACTGAGGGCGGGAAACAACATCCAGTATTCTGAGTTAAACGATGTGGATAAAGAAACACTTCTGTACTACAGCACATGTAAAACTCAGGTAGATGATGTTGAGGGGATTACATGCTATTCATTGACTATGTTTATAGCCTGCGCCCCCAGCAGTTTCAGCGGTTGCCGATAGAGGCTATCAGTATCAGGGGTCTCGAGCATCAAAAATTCATCGGGCAGATGAGCTTCACCTGCTCCAATTTTGCGCCTTAAAACCGATAAAGGAGGGAGGGGTTGTTTAATGAACGATAATGACTTGGTTATTTGATTGGCTTTTTTATATTTTCAATCCATATTAGGCTATGATAGTCTAAAGTTGATATAAAGTTATTCGATCACTTAAACCATTATACTTTAATAAGGATTCAAAATATGAAAAAAATCAATAAGGGAATCAAACAGCCAAAGTCTTTATCTTCAAAAACTCTCAAACCTTTATCGGACTTAAAATAAAGGCTCAAGATGGGAGCAGGTAAATCACTGCATGACGTTCTGAGAGGGGTCCTTTAGCCCCCGCATAATTTTTTGGAAGTTGCCATTCAGCTTGCTTTGTGTTTTCACATGCTAGCAAAAAAAAACCATACAGCTCCAACTTAAGCTCACAGCAGAGAAAGCAGTTAGCCTGCCTTCCAACATTATGGTCGTGTCGCAACCCTTATTTTAACAGAGGGCTGACCAATTCTACCTGTACACTTGCTGCATCGGTGTGCACAGCTCAAGCACTAGAAGTACCTAGGAACCTATAAGCCTCAAACGCACCTTCAAAGCTAAGGACACACAGTGGTGGGTGAGTTTGAAGTCTGGCCTCTTCCTCAGAAAGGTCAAGAACCGCTGTCTTTAAATGCCAAGTGTTCGGTTGGTCTAATTTAATTTATATTTAGCAAAAAGGTAAAGTTATTTACATATTAAGTAATTTTTAACACCATTAAGAAATGTAACCTTAATGATTTAAATGAATTTTAATTCTAATTCCCACCAGCACCTAGGAGAATGTGTGTTATGGGTTCTGAAGCAAAATATCAAGAATTATTCTGCAGAGGAAGAAAGAGCTATGACAAAGATAGTACTTGTTATAGCAGACATATTTTCAAATTCTTTGGAGGGAAAATTAATTTAACTGTACAAAGTGAGAAATTCTATGTATTTCTTTACATTAAACATTAACATGGAAAGAGTTACTGTTTTGTTGTTTTAGACTATTTCACGAGTGAAAAGCTAAAAATAAAATATATACAATTTGTAGTCAAAGTATATATTAACAGCGTCAGATTTAGGATTAAGTACGCTGCGGCGCCATGTGTTTGAGTTAATCTTTCTTGCGATGTTTAATCCTAAATGTTATACTTACATATATTAACAGGTTTAGAAATACTTGCTCTACAACTTTTATATTTTACGTTTTCCAGTATTTTTATACAAAAATAAACTACAAAGACTTAAATTAAAAACATGTAACTTTTCAAAAATAAGTGTTTAGTTTCTGCCACATGGACTAATCCTCTGTTGTAGGCAAATTAATAAGGAATCTTATGATATATCATTTGTAGCAATTTAGTGGACATCTCTTTACAATTGGTATTGCAGCGTTGCCGGTTTGAAAGCCGAGGGATTAATTTAAGGTGGAAATGTTGTATCCAAGCCTATGCTGCCTTGAAAGCATGCAAAAATCTCATATTAATAAATGATATTTTTCAAGACATAATCATAGGAGGTCTTTTCCATCATATATGTTCTAATTAAAAGATATTAAATCCCTTGGCTTCAACCAAAAGCATTATTCAGAAGCAACAATAAACTGAACAAATTTGAAAGGTACCTAAGATTAGAGTGAATTTTCATCTGTAGCCTGTGTTAGCCAGTGCGATTTCAACCAGGGGAAGAGAGAATTCCCCTTACTTACTCAAAATATGATATCCACAGAAAATCTTGCTAAGAAAATATGCGTATGACAAATTATTATGATGTATTCTAGGTTTGGCATTGCAATTGTAAAACGGTGAACCTAAGATCAAATAAAGCAAACAACAACAACAACAAAGTAAACAAGCCATGAAAACTAAGCACTGAGGCTAGCGTCTTTCTTTTAATAAATTGTGGATTTATTATAGGGTAGGGCTATATGTTTTGATGCGATATTATAGATATGACACCATCACTGTTCTTTTAGCCCCTTCCCCTTCTGCCACTCTCTTTGCTTTGTAGTCCTATCCACCAAGGGGCGATTGGAGTGGAGATGAGAAGGGTATCTCGAAACACGGTCAAAGCCGTTCCTCATAATTTTTTTTCCTCTCTAGGACACTAAGCGATTTCTCATTCTAATGGCTAATCTTATAACTACTGGTAGTCCCTCAGTAACAATGTGACCTCTGATCCTTTCTTCTCTGCCTAGGATGTACTTACTGGAATACTGGACCCTTCCCAAACCATGGTTGGATGTATATGAGGACTATTTTTGAAGTAGGCCTATCAAACAAAGATTGTGTATGCAATGTACATCCTAATCACTACAGCATGACTATAAGTTTCATAGTTACTACATCCCTAGCCTCAGTAAGAGCTGAATTTAGTAGTTGTGCAAATAGTCTCTATGATGTGGGAAACAAAATCACAGACAACAAATCGTGAAAATTGTTTACTGTGCTCTTTGAAGACTGTAGATCTTGAAAATCAACATTAAGTTTATAAAAGTTGAGAAGCAATTCAACTATCTTTTATAAAACACAGTCACTGACAACAAGGTGCGTTAGATATGTTTACCAGACATTTCAAAATAGCTCTTCCAGCTCTTGTTTAGATGAACGGTACAGAATGTTAACACTTATGTAAACTTAATGGTTTGACTTTAATTTTGTATTGCACTTTTTAAAACCTTTATGGAGCAATAGAAATGAATGTTTTCAAATTGGTTTTGAACTAATACGGTATATTATTCATTCTTCAATAGGCACAATCCATATTATTGACAACTTTTTTGAATGCTCACAGAACAAAGACTCATAGTTCCAATGACGAAAACAACAGAATTATGGTAGTGGTTAGTGAATAAACACGGTACAGAATCAATTTTTACTTTAAAAAATAAATCAGTCTGAGGTTTTCTCTTTTCTTTGTAAAAAGAGAGAAATATATCCATGAAAGATTTTTTTCTGAACCTTTCATGAGTATATCTGGCACTATGTAATTTAATCTTTTAAAAATACCACTTAAGATTTTGTGACAGTACTGTATTTAAATGTACTTTTTATTAGGTTTACTTGAATTTTTTGGAAAAGAAATAATAAATAAATAACACTATCAGCATGTTAATTATACACAAATATCAAGTACACTTACTGAACAGAATATGGCACATACATAAAATATTATAAACCAGTCCTCGCACTCCTTACTTCTTCTTCCTCGGTCAAATCTTTTTCCTCCTCCAATGAGCTTTTACTTCCATCAACACTGTTATTTTGTAAATATTGTCTTTTGATTTCAAACAATACCACACTCAAAGCACAACCACTATTTAAACTCTCCATACAGTTGGATAAGGGTATATGCAATCTTGAGCCGCTATATTTTGTGGCCAACTTGAAAGCATCAATACTCAATCCTTCAGTCTCCCCTCCAACAACAATGGCAACAGATTTTGGTGACTTGTAGTTGACGTCAAAATACAAGTGTTGTGGAATTCTGGTAGCTAATGGTTCCGCTCTTTCAGTTTTACTGTCTGCTAAAAAGACTCTGTCAGTGGGATCGAGAAATTCTTTGTGTTGACTCCATGTCATATCAATTTTTATTGGGATGTGGAAGTGACCTCCAGACGCTGACCGGAGGACTTTGGAGTCCCATGGGTCGGTGCAACCTGTAAAATAATACTGTTAGAATAACTGTAGTTTTGAATGCAAAAATATGATAGTAAAACATGTCTTTCGTAAATTTTAGGGACCTATCAAACATACAAATTGCATGGAAAAAATGCTTTTTATAATATTTTAGTTACTCGTGCTGTTTGACACTTTCAATAAACAATGCTAGGTGGCACAAATTAGGCCTAATAGTGTCATGGCCCCGAGTGCTCTCATACCCTAATATAGGCGATACGCGAGCGCCTAACGGCGTAAGACGGAAAAGTTCCTTACTTTCTGAATAGCCCTCGTACTAAAAAATATTTGGTCTCCTTAAGGGGATATTTAAGACAAAAATTTCCAATTATAACTGAGGTTTGAGAGTTTTGACATAGGAAGTATAATTACTAAACACACTGAATACCTGAGCAGAAAAGCAAAAATATTGAATGAATTTCATGAATTTTTCAATAGTTTGTTAGTGGGATTTCACTGTAAAAAGGTTTTATGCACATTAATATTCATGCAAGCTCTGTGAGCTCTTGGGATATAAAATTAATCTTATGATCTTTCAAGATTAAATGGATTGTCTTATTGTCAATTTTCATAAATGCTATCTTATTTTGTAAAAAAGTGAAGCTTTTTTAAATTTATCTCATTACCAAAAAACCACCATTTTGAAAAATGATATTATATGTGTAAAACAATTTTATTTTGGGAGGCTCATCAAATTTCTTTTTCTAGAACTTAAAGGTAGGTCTCTGAAAATCTCAATGATATACATCAGTTGCCGATCAAAAGATTGTTTTGGCCTCATTTTACTGTACTAGTACTAGGGAGATCGAGCTTATGTTCTGTAGAATTATTACTTTTGTTTCTCACACAAAGCTCGTCACTTCGCTCACTCGCCAGACCGAAGGGTGCTGCATTTGGTAATATTCCTAAACCACAGGTTAAAGATGTAACACATTGGTTTATTTTATCTACAGTTATCAGCTGATTTATATAAAAATCTCCATAAGAACTTATCATTTTTTGTAAATTTGGCAGCATTTTTGTTTCTAAGGGTCTGTGGTTAAGTTTAATTCAATCACTTAGTACCAAGAGAACGTCAGGTTAGCAAGGTCGGACTATTAAAGACAATCTCGCATCATTTATAGTTGACGATCGGTAGCGAACCTGTTAAAGAAGGACAAAAAGATGTTATATTCAAATCTTGAAGTTAAATTTGTCATTTTTATGTAATTTTTATAAATTTACCTTATCAAGTAACCAATAAAACATGATATATTACTTTTAATATTTGTATTACTTATTTTTCTAAACTGTCAAATCCTTTTGCCGCACCTGGTATACGGATATTAACAATTAACAATTTTAACAATAAGAAATAATTTTACTGATAAAGGTAAACCATCCTCATTCAGAAAAGCAGTGTCAGTTGTAACTCTCACCTTTCAACAAGATGATCTCAGTGCAGCCAACGCTGGCCGCCACCCTGATGATGGACCCCATGTTGCCTGGGTCACGCACATTGTCACAGATCACTCTCACCGGTATCGTGTCTGACGTCTTGATGTCCCCTTCTCTCACTAGGCTGTAGAAACCTGTGGCACACAGAACATCATCTTTACAAACTACAGATACATTTCTACACTACATCAGCACAACTAGAGCATATGAAAAGCAAGACTATTAGGGGCGGATCTAGGTCGAAATTTAAGAGGGGTTTTTAGGGGTCGAGGAGTGGGGTGGGGGGAATAGAATACCCCTCAAAAAAGCAGAAGTTCAAAAATTTGGGTGAGTTACGAGACTCAAAAACAATTCACAGCTACCTGACACCTAAATGTAAAAAGTCCTGTTGTTATGCAGGGAAGCAACATGTTGTAAAGTTATTTCGTTTTAGTAAAGAATCTAGGAATTTAATAAATAAAACAAAATATCATTATGGATGGCATCTGAATCATTCATCCATATCAACATTAAGGTTTATTTTAACTGTTCTGTCTTTGATCCAATGTGATACATGTAAATATTACAACTTACAGTTTTAGTATTGTTTATTGTTTTAGTAGTCTAGTTTATGAATTGCATATATTAAACGGAACAATTTCTACCTCTTAGTTTACAAAATATTTTACTGACTCTTTTGTAGGCCTACTGTCATTCACTTTTTGAATTGTTCAAACACCATTCATTTCTGTCATAAAATAATAATTGTGCTTTGAAATGTGTCCTATGAACATCTGCTAATGCCAGCTCTACTTTATTGTTTGGCTCGTAAACAGTGCAGTGTCAACTGGAAAGGACTGATTTTGATAAAAATGCAGACAAAGTTATAAAAAAGTACCAGGGGGACCGAGCTTAAGCTCGGTAAAATTATTACTTTCGTTCCCACACAAAGCTCGTTCGCTCCGCTCACTCTCCCTCTTAATTTTTAAGACAAGCTCGTTCGCTTCGCTCACTCGCCAGGCCGAAAGGTTCTGCACTTTGGTATAATTTTCCTTTAAAGATATAATACATATTGGTTTTATCTACAGTTAGCAGCTGATTTTTGTTCAATTTAAAAACCTCCATAAGGATAACATGGGAACTTTGAAGTGCTCTAGCGCGAAAACCGGAATTTTTCCAGCTATGGGACCAACGCCAATCAATTCCTGGTGGCCAAAACCCCCATATTCTATAAAAAAATAAAAAATCCTTGGAGCGAAAAAAAACTTTGCTTGTACAAACGGAGCTTGTTTTAGAGTATAAAGTACCAGGGGGACCGAGCTTATGCTCGGTAAAATGATTGCTTTCGTTTCTCACACAAAGCTCGTTCGCTCTGCTCACTCGCCCTATTCCTTTTTACGACGAGCTCGTTCGCTTCACTCACTCGCCAGGCCGAAGGGTGCTGCACTTGGGTATAATTTTCCTAAACTACAGGTTAAAAATGTAACACATTGGTTTATATCTACAGTTATCAGCTGATTTTTGTTCAATTTAAAAATCTCCAAAAGGATAACATCGAAACGTTGAAGGCCTCTAGCGCGAAAACCGGATTTTTCCCAGCTGACTCGAGGAGTGGGGTGGGGGATCCAATCGATCTCTGGTGGCCAAAACCCCCATATTCAATAAAAAAATTAAAAATCCTTGGAGGGAAAAAAAACGTTGCCCGTACAAACGGAGCTTGTTTTAGAGTATAAGATAAATAAAATATAATAATAGCCTATAAGATATGGGACCAACGCCAATCGATTCCTGGTGGCCAAAACTTCCATAATCAATCAAAAATTAAAAATCCTTGGAGCAAAAAAAAAGTTTGCCCGTACAAACTGAGCTTGTTTTAGAGTATAAGATAAGATAATAAATAATAATATAACCCCCCAACCCACCCACCCTAATCATCTCTCTTAGTTTCACATTTAAACTAAACAAAAATATATTTCTTGTTCACATTTAAAAACACAATATAAATACAATTGTACAATGATAACAATAATAATTATTTATGAACTATTTGTCACAAAAAATGACCACATTTTTAAACAACAAAGCCTAGAGTTAAAAAAAAAAACCTGTGTGGGAGTACACATATTGACATTTCCCTTCAAATCAGTTGAGTACTTGACCTCCTAAATGTCTTGCAATGAAGGAAAAGTATGCCAGGCCAGTCACCAGTACCACCTAATGAACTTGATCTTACAGCAAACATAAATCAACAAAAAAAAATTAAATAATCATTCCAAGTATGAGTCAGTGGGTCATCCCCTTTGGTTTAAGAGGAAACATTTACATTCCAAATTGGATAAGTTCCAATTTTGTTATTGGAATTTTATATTAGTTACTTTCTCTTTGGTTTTTAAATTAACGTTAACCGACATATTTAACTACAGTACATTAAATGTAAACCTCTATCACAGTTGGATGTAGACTGATTAGACCTGCACTCTGAGACACGACTTTTGGATCTGAACGCTCGACATACTCTGCTATTAGCACATGGAGATTATTTCCAAAAGCGAGTCTTAATTAACCAACACGAAAAACACTGTAAAAGTGATATAGCCTATTAAACATCAAAATGAAGTATGAGCAATATGTTTAAATTAATGTATCACATTAAAGGAAAGGTACCGGTATACAATTTTTAAAGCTAAAAAATTCTTCTTGTAACTTATCTTTTTTCACTTATAATTCTTATAATAATGAAAAACTTGAAAGCATACATTTCTTTTGATACAAGCACTCCATTTCAATTTTTATGAAATTATAATTAAATGTGTACTGTAAAAACAAAAGATCATTTTTATGACATGGTTAATTTGACATAGGCCTACATGCATTACTTTTATAAATTTTAAAAGTAAAATTGACATAAGTTCTGACATCTGATAACATATGATTTAAGCCTATAAAAATTATACATTCTTAAAAAAGTTTAGAAAATTTAATACTTTAATCTTTTTAACAAAATCAATAAAATTTGAATAGCCATAAGTTACATACCAATGATTCCGGGAGGAGATTCAAGCTTGGACCACAAGGCAACCGTTTTATAAGGTATTTTGTATAATGGAATCTTTGAATTTGGAGGTAGGTTTAGTTCTTCGAGAAAAGACTTTTGAGTAAAGAATAATTTTCTTGGCTTCAATCCTGCTTGTATTGCATCATTATTCAGTCTTTTTCCTTCCAGCATCATGAGGTCATTTTTCCTCCGTAGTTTTTTATTTCCAACTTCTGTCATAAGCTTACTGTAAAATAGTAAAGTCATTATTTTTTACCCTGAAAAGCTTATTTCATAAAATTTAATTCATCTGGACCCAGTTGCAGCTTGTCACTGAGCTGTAAATGAAAGCTATACAACAACATGCCGATGTCAGAAGATAGGTCATAGTTCTAACCACTGCCTAACAAAACACAAAAAAATCCCATTGGTACTCAGTTAATCAGTTAATTAGACACCGACACTGCCAAGTTGTATTTCAAGGTTAATATGAATGAAGTAGTGCTTACAAAACGAACAACTACTGTATCATAAACTGCCTATTATGTTCTTTGGGTATATCGGGTGTCCCTTAGTGAGATTAAAAAATTTTATTGAATATTACTCTCCCATTTATGCTTTGAACATTTTAAATTCTACAGAATTTGTAGAGTTAGTTTGAAAAGTATTCTATGAAAATTCCAGCTGTCTATCTTTTGTAAAAACAAAATGGTGGCATTTTGAAAGTTTTCCCAATTTACTTACTATAAAAACTACTTTCTTGAGTTATTATCTGGTTTGTTTACTGTTTTAGAGCTTTGACAATCTTAAATAATACCCCCGTCGCAGCAGACCTGCGTACTCAGCGAATTTCCAATGGAATTTCAGATTATTTACTTTCCCCAAAAAAACACCATAGGATTAAGTACGTAGGTTTGCTGACATGGGGTGTTGTTAGAAAATCGAAGTTAATCAATAATTATTGAATGTAAACACAAAATTGTATCAAGCAATGGCAATTTTTTATTTTCCCCATAAACCCCCTGGGGGTGATTATGTAGGTTTGCTGCCATATGGGTTTTGTAAGCAAGTATTGGTTAAACCCTATCTAGATAATGTACATACCAATTTGATTAAGTTATGTCAATAAATAAGCAAGATATAGGGTTTTCTTGATTTCCCATAAGAATAACATGGAAAACATATTTTTGGATTTTCCCCGTAACCAGTTATGCTAAGATAAAAATTCAAAATACCAAATTGTTTGTTTTTTTGAGCTCTTTTAAATGGTTTTAGTTAAAATTGACAAATTTTGAAAATTGAGGTCCAAAAATGCCAAAAACCCATTTTTGACCCCTTTGAACCCCCATAAAACCACATTCCCATAACCCGATCACGCTGGTTCGCGAACTCATGAAAATAGACCTGGTCTTACACCTCCATACCAAATTTTATCAAAATCGGAGGTGCCCTTCAAAAGTTATCAGAATAACGGACACATAGATAGATATATATATATATATATATATTTTGAAATATGTAAAAAATAATAACCATAAGTACCCTTTTAGAAACATTAATTTTTAATCATTAATTTTAACATTAATTAAAAAAAAAAAATTAAAAAAAAAAAAAAAAAAATTAATGTTTCTAAAAGGGTACTTATGGTTATTATTTTTTACATATTTCAAAATAATTACAGTAGCCCTTATCTGCGAAATCTGTGCAATATATATATATATATATACAAATATATGAAAATGAACGAATGGTGTTTTTGGCTTCTGGGGACCTCAAAATGAAAAAGTATCATGGTCCCGGGCTTAGGTCTTACCATGGCTACTACCGTAATAGCGTATTCCCTATAGGGAAATTCGCTAAAAATGAATCGGAAGAAGAATATTTAGGCCTAATCAACAATGTATGAAAATTACATGGTCCTAAGTTAAGAGTTTTGGAGTTCTGATTCCCAAAAGACAGCTGGGGGGATTTTGATGAATGAGACTCACACCGATCCACGTAAGCCAGTACCCAGCCAATTCACACTGCGCTGTGGCAGTTAGGTTGGTTATTTATTGCTCTATAAGACAAAAATAATTTCCAACATCATTCACAGTAAAGACGTCACAAATTCTACCTTTAATCACTTGGCAAATCAAATCACGACAAGGGTCAGCAGAAGGGTGCAACCATCTACGACCTAATCTTGTATTAGTTAAATATTTCCAAACAGCCAAACATAATTCATAGCAGGGGACTTGCTTTGAATTAGAGGAAGTATTTATGATGAATTAAGTAGTGAAATACCTAACATAACCATCACATCACCTACTAGACTAATGGCATCCATATAACAATCAAGTACAGAAAAACAATCAGTTCTACTCATTTTTAATACATGTTATAAATACTAAAAATAACATTCAAAGCTGTAAACATGATAGATAAAAGCTTTTCTTTTCCTCAATTGCACTTTGTACTTATTGTGATCATGCTAATAAATTAGCTTACATGGATTAAAAACAATTTTCATGTTATTTTAGTTAAAAATAATATTGTTACCTATTAAAAGTTCAAAAAAAATTCACATGATATACGCTTAGCTTGAATAAAGATGGGTTATTTTTAATGTTGCGCACTAAATAGGGCATGGCAAATATATGCGTATTGGGTGATGATAGAGGGGATATTTTGATTCTGATTACAGTACTTATAGAATTTTTTGGGGAAATTGGCATCATAACTTATCATAATTGGCACTCCTGCTTTAGACAATGCTACATGGTAATGCAGCATTACCATGAAATTTTTAAAGAGACATGGTGCCTATTTCACACGGAATTATAAAACTCGCCGAACCAGCAAAATTGCACAAGAGAAGCTTAATAGGACAAGCTGAACAGAAGTAGAAAAAAATATACTATAACAACACTATTGCACAATAACAATACCCCCCGTCGCAGCAGACCTGCGTACTCAGCGAATTTCCAAATTAGTAATATTAATTTTGACCACATAAAACTGTAAACCAAATAAAATCATATGCTCATGAATAGGGAAATAAATGTCTATTCTCCTTATGTTAAATATAGGGAGAGTATGCAGGTATGCTGCCATGGGGAACACTAAAAGTAGGTTTTTATCATAAAAAAATATTATTTCGACCATATGAAGCCATTTACTAAGTTTCATCAATATCTGTCCATTGCTAAAGAAGTTTGCCTATTCTCCATATGATTAACATGGGAAAAGAGTATACAGGTTTGCTGCCATGATAAGCACAAATACCCCCCGTCGCAGCAGACCTGCGTACTCAGCGAATTTCCAAATTAGTAATATTAATTTTGACCAGCTAAACTTGTAAACAAAATTTCATCACGTGCTCATAAATAGGGAAATAAATGTCTATTCTCCTTAAGATAAATATAGGGAAAGAGTATGCAGGTATGCTGCCATGGGGAACACTAAAAGTAGGTATGTTTAGCGTAAAAAATTTATATCTACGATATGAAGCCATGTACTAAGTTTCATCAATATCTGTCCATAAATAAAGGAGTTTGCCTATTCTCCATATGATTAACATTGGAAAAGAGTATGCAGGTTTGCTGCCATGATAAGAACAAACCAAGAGTTTTTTTTACATAAATGGTTGAATCTCATCCAAATGAAGCTAAATACCAAGTTTCATCCAAAAATATTGGTAAATAAGTGAAATATTAACACATCCTTATTCTCCATAAGATTAACATTGGAGCCCCAAAAGACAATGTACTGTCTTTAGACTTTGTAATATCTCGGTAACCAATGGAGATAGAGCAAAGCTTCAAAATACTAAATTGTGTGTTTTTTTTTTGAGCTAAATCTAATGGTCAAAATAAAAATTTAAAATTTTTAAAATTTACATATGAAAAATGCAAAAACCCCATTTTTGGGATACAAAACCCCCCAAAACTACCCCTTCCGGTAGGTCGATATGTCTGGTTTACGAACTCATCCGAATAAACGTAGGATTACACATCTCTACCAAATTTGGTGTCGATCGGACCATTTTTACGAGAGTTATCTTGTCTAGGGACACATACATATATATACATATATATATATATATATATGTATATATATATATATAAAATTTTGAATGACTATTATTTTTGGTCTCTGGGCACCTAAAAACGAAAAAGTAACATGGTCCCGGGCTTAGGTCTTACCATGAGACCTACGGTAATAGCTTATTCCCTATGGGAAATTCGCTAAAAACTATAAAAGGCTTTTTTATTTGAAGTTTCAAAGTTGTATATTTAATTTTTTTAAACAAATTACTTACCTAAAAGTTAGATCATTTTCTTTAAGGGTAGTATAATCCAGGACTGAAGATTTATCTGAGTGTTCATTTGTTTCTATTTCCTTCTGAATAAATTTGTCCTTCACTACCTTTTTGCTCTCAGAACTTTCATCATACTCAGATTTAAAAAATTCTTCGGTGTCAAAGCCTCCAGATGAAATTTTATCTGGAGTATAAACTTTAGAAGGCTTCCTTGATGACCATCTAGCAAAACCTCTATACTTCACATCCTTACTTAATACGGGCGTAGCTCGTAAAATATTTTCATTGACCAGAATGACAACAGAAAGTCGAAAAATCGGCTTAGAAAATAGTTTTGTGAGCATTGTTCTAGTTCATCACACAATTAATTCACCTGAAACAACAAACAATGTTTAATTTAACAAATTACAACACAGTAAACATCCTTTAGGCCGGCATGTCTGGGACTTGACACATGCCAGATTAAAAAAATTTTGGATTACAGGATGAATGTCAGAAAAAATCTGAATTCAAGATAAAAATTCATTAAAATTTGTGTTTCATTCTTTAAACAGCTTTACTACCAGCAATATTTAACTGGCTGAGTAGCTGAGTGGTTATAGTTCTCGCCTTTGAATCCAAAGGTTGCCGGTTCGATCCTGAGAAATGTTTGTAGCTTTTTAAAGGTTCGATTTCGGACCCAGTTGCCATTTGTCATTGGGCTAACAATACTGGGGTTTGGACCGGTCCCCGTCAAAACAATAAAAAATGCAACTGGCTTAGATGCAAAAAAAAATTATATATATAAAACATTGCATAATATACTGTAATTAACCATAATATACTGTGCATGATTATGAAAGAAAAAAGAGTTTCATACAATATCACCCGATGTAAGATGAACATAACTCGTCTACCTTCACGCATTCTAAAGTGCTTTGTATGGCACAGTGTTGTCCCCTCGCGACTTTCGATCCCAAACAAACTTGAACATTTATTATTATTTTTATACCTATCAATAAAAATGTTTCTGAAAGTTGTGCCGGATTGTAGGATGCCAGATTAGAGGAAGTCTACAGTAGCCATATGGATTTACACATTT
This sequence comes from Neoaliturus tenellus, assembly GCA_030545055.2. Taxonomy (NCBI): domain Eukaryota; kingdom Metazoa; phylum Arthropoda; class Insecta; order Hemiptera; family Cicadellidae; genus Neoaliturus; species Neoaliturus tenellus. The sequence goes on from CM061534.1 coordinate 90,398,993, forward strand.
ATTAAGGCCTATTATATGCCAACCTACATTAAAAACATCAGGGTGAAGTCAACACTCAATGATCAGACTACACTTCTGCCCTACATAAAATACTGATCGTTTGAACTGTCCATATACGTTAGGTACTATTCAAAAGCAGGTGCTTAAGTTAGTTTTGCAAGAACTATTTAGAAATACAATGCAAAACTTTGTGCTAGAGTAAGGTTCAGTACCGATAGCTATAGTCCGATGAGAGTGATGAGAGTTAATGCTTTGATGCCTAATCCATCCAGAAACACAATTTTATTCTACTAGTCTACTTGTTGCTCGAAATCGAGCAATTTATTTTGACACAATACAAAAGTAACATTTAGTTCAATCAACGACATCCTACCAATCCAATATTGTGAAAATCAGTAGTCACAAAAAACAACATGTATTTACATTGGTACATTAACAGATGTTTAAAATGTTCAACCCAAACCCAATGCTATTCTAATGGGACAGTTTTAACATTAATTTGTGTATAGCACCCTCATTTTATATCCGATTTTCATCAATTTTTGGCTGAAACAACTACAGACCAAGCCCTATCCAACAACACAAAAAACTTGGATATTGGTTAAAAGTTGTTGGAGGAGTTCTCAACACAAAAAAAAACCCTTAGCTTAAATAAGTACCGTATAGATATTGAACATGGTAAACATTACCAAAAATGACAATATTGCACGATGCGAGGGGGTGAGATGGGTCACAGCTGTTAAAACTTCCATCGGATTATTTTTGTGAACCTTACTATAATACAATCGTTATATATTTTGTGATTTAAAACTAAATTTACAAGTATGTAAATAAAGAGTTTCTGGCATACAGTGGCGGTATTCCTTTAACCTACCCACTATGAACGAAAATCCATGTAAACCCTTTCCTACTTAATGTAGGAAAAATTTCATTTTCAGTTAGTCGGTCAACGCTTAAGATACTGTATTTCTTCAATATAGCAAACACTGTACGGGTAGTTTTATTTAAAGGATGACTGTCCATTAAAAGTACAGTGCTAACCTCGTTGGCCAATGACTTAGATTTAGAGACTTTAGAGACTTCATTTGAAACACCGACGCACTTTGGCGTATTTTAAGGTGAGTATGACTGAAGGGGTGAGTGTGATGATTGTGATGGATCAGATGAGGTGTAGCTTTGTTACTGACAAATATCAGCTGTTTTTATTTGTCAGGATCATTAATTAATAGCCCAATGACCAAAGGCAGCTGGGTCCAGTATCGAACCATCAAAAAGCACTAACTTTTCTCAGGATCGAACCGGCTACCTTCAGATTCAAAGGCGAGCTCTTTAACCACTCAGCTACCCAGCCAGTTTTAATAGCATTATGACTGGTACACAAAAATGTAGATTTTGAAACTATCTAATTTTCTAATAGGATATCTTAGTTTGATTTCTATATTAAACTATGATTTATTTATTTCACCAACAGTTATGTACATTGTTTGGCCTAAGTCAATAATGACTTGTATTTGAGGTCCACTACATTAAAACAAGTATACTAGAGCGTGCAACTAAGAGGATTAAGAGCCTACGGTATATGTAAATAAATTTGGTTGACAGTTTTTTTTTTTTTTTTTTTTTTTTTTTTGTAATAGGTACGCCAGAGGCATTTTGTTAAGAAATTGTACTATGTAAGTTACATTAAACGCTTTTTTTAAAAGGAAAGCAGTCCAAACCCATCAAAGTCTGTGGACACCCCGGGAATCGAACCCGTGACCTCTTGAACCAAAGTCCAAGACGCTAACCGTTAGGCCAGCGAGATGCCTTAAAATTATTAGTTTTAGTTATTATTAAGATTTCAGACTAATCCTAGATAGACATATTCAATGGTATAATTTTAACAAAATCATTGAAAATATCACTGATACTGGAAATCAGTGGTTCAAAAGTAATTTTCTTGAAATTAATACAGACAAAACGGAGAAAATTTGCTTCACTCTATGAAACACACAATTTGAACTTTCTTGTTCCGTAAAAAACTGCTTGATATTTCCCTTGAACCTAAATTAGGCCTAACTTGGGAAAAGCATACTAACAATGTGATCTCCAAATTATCCAGAGTTTGTTTTTTTTACAAAGAAAATTAAAATATTGTGTTTCAAAGCACACACTCCTTGCAGTTTACCATAGTTTATTTCATTCTCATTTATTATATGGTCTAATTTGTTAAGGGGAAATAGTGCTGGAGCTGGTAGAGTTTTCATATGGCAAAAGAAAAAAAGCATTAAGTATTTTATTCGATATTCGAAATAAGCTTCGGACCTTTCTTCATAGAAAATGAAATTATGACACTTTCAAGTATTTTTATTTAGGCCCTATCATAATTTAATTTCTGTAAAAACAAAATGCATCCAATTGAATTCATAGCTTCTTGAACAGACAGTCAAATGATTTGTACATCCCACCCGCCAGATTATCAAAATTTATGAAAAGCCATAAATATCTACAAATTAAACTGTTTAATAAACTTCCTTTCTCATTTATAATTACAGAAAACATAAATACATTTAAAGCAAAATTGTCAAATTGGTTAATTAGTCATGCCTTTGTGGATGAATTTGTTTTAAATTCAGCCTTTTCGTTGCTTTTAAACTCCAACAAACAGTCTGCACAGTAATTTATCTGAGGATAAAACTATTGGATAAAAACGTTAAGTCAATGGTTAGAAAATTTCTGTCTCAAAATAGATAAAAAGCCATTACTACTGTATAAACTTAATACTTATTACACATGTACAATGTTAGGAAAATACTCATTAAAATTATTGAATTTTTCAGTTTAGTATGTAGTATCTTACACATTTTATACAAGCTCCCACCAAAAATCATTATTAAAATGACACCATAAAAATTATGGATTAAATATACATGGTTGCTCACGCAAGGTATCTCTTGATTGATTACAGACAACAAATTTGCCCTGTAATCGCTTCTAACAAACATTTTCTTACTAAATCGGCCCCAAGTAATGGTTTTAAATATTTTAAACGTTGTAATAAATAGGGATTAAAAATTCTAGGCGTTCCACTCTTTTGAATTTCAAATACTGTACAAGCATAATATGAGATGTATATTAAAAAACCTTTAACACACTAAAAAGGCTGTTAAATTACTAATGGCCGTATTATGTCATGATTGTTCTGTTATGGAAAAATAATCTTCTTTTTAAAAAGGTTTATTTAACAGAATCATTTTGAAAAAAAATGCTATTTCTAACATTACTTGCATGTTAAATTGCTGGGGACATTACCGTATAGCATAAAGAAATTCTTTCATTAAGCCATGTGGAAATACGTACAGCAGACATTTTACGTGTAAGCCATGTGGAAAATGACAGTTTTTCTATATCACTTCAAAAAAAATATATATTAGGCAACTGAAAATATTACGGAGCTACACAGAACAACGAGAGCATTAATTTATTGCCATGAGCTACATGTCAGTATTTTTACTTTTAAACATATTCAAAATTGTAGAATTTTTTTTTAATTTTGGCTTAAAAAGTCTTGTGATATAGGCCTATAGCCATAAAGCTTAGGCCTAACTGATTTGAACTAAAACTAAGTATTTTTATCTGAACTCAGTTATGAAATAATGAAAAAATTACAGGGTAAACTAGTATTTTTACAAAAAAAAATCCTTCATTTTGAAGAGATGGACTTTGTGAATTCTGTTTATATCATAATGTTTGTGTTAAATAGGCCTTTTAATTATTATTAATATTACACATGTTTGTTAGTTGTTTGAAATGCGATTAGTTGGTTGATGCGATATATCGATCGTATCAATCGATTTTTTCATTCGGTAGAAATGTAGGCGCTATATGAAACTCTGCCCTTTTTGAGAGATTTAGGTTTAGATTTTGATAAACATTTTAACTATTGTACTTTTTAGCAACAATATACCAAATCATGTGAATTTTGATGTGCAAACAGTTACCTATATGATTAGATATACATACATAGAAATTTTGACCCGAAGCGATGTATCAATCGTATCGATCGATCCGATGCGATATATCAATCGCATTGATTGATCCAATACGATGTATCGATCGTATCGATCGATATTTTCATTCGATAGAAATGTAGGCGCTATATGAAACTCTACCCCTCCAAAAACTTATTAGTCAATGTAAGTTATAACTTACAATGGTTGATTTTTCTTTTTTAACATGAAAACTGAACACTAACACTACTATATCTATTTTCATTTTCATCCCCTCACTAGCGCACCACACTGCTCACACATTTTCTTTGGTAGGTATCAGTTCATTATCTTGTAAAAATCTATCACATTGCTCATATCTATGACCCAACTATTTAGTATAAACTTAGGTATATTATAAATAGGTTAATAGAAAGTTTTCTGAAACTCATGAGACTAATCAAAATAACTAAACTATCCATACTGAATATGAAATCACCTAGTAAAATCTTGGTTTAATGTTAGATAAACAAACAATAATATTTAGTAAATAAATATACAAAAATTCTCAAAAAACATGTTTAAAATATTTCATCCGATGCGATAGGCTATATCAATATTTCATCCGATGTGGCGTATCAATATTTTATCCAATGCGATATATCGATCGTATCGATAGATTTTTTCATTCGGTAGAAATGTAGACGCTATATGAAACTCTACCCGTTTGAAATTTCCAAGATTCAAACCTGTGACCATCAGGCTTTGAACACTCATGTAGACCTAATGAACTCATCATCTATAAAGAAAATATGCCTATATGTGTATACTGTTTTGTGTACGGTATAATTAAAACTTAGGTAAGTTAAATGTACCTCAATAACAGATAATAATTTTATGCATTATAGCATTAGGCCTATATTTATAATTTTGGGGGTAGGCCTATAATTTCAGTAGACCTACATGCTAGGCTCAGGAACAGGGAGGATTAACAGTATGTTGCATGCTTGAGTACTGGTAGTTTGTAAGTTTTGCGGTATTTCTAGTGATAGTAAAAACAGATTTTACAAACAGCCTTGGGTATATTAAGATAATCAATTTTTTGTGATCATTTTGGCGAAGAACAAGGGTGTAAAACTAAGTATTATGCAACATCATGCAATTTTATTTCCTGATGATCCTATTTTTCTAGGCTTAAGGTAGGCCTAGGCCTGAGTGTTAAAAAACTTATCTTTATATTGAAACAAATTTTTCAACATCCCGTGTACTATAATGCATACTATATCTTTGTATACCCTATTAATATACTATAAAACAACCAAACTCTGCAACGTTTAGTACTTCCTGGGTAAAGAAACGTTTTGTTTTAAAACTAAAAATCCAGAAAGGATCTTAACCTACAAACTTATGAACAAAAATGAAAATCATTTAAATTACTCAATCCTTGTCAGTTCGACAGATATAAAACCTTCGATTAGGAATATTTTACAATGATATAACAAATATTCAAAGGTACGGGAATAAAGAAATTAATTTAAAAGTTACTGCAATAGTTACCTTTGTTTCCAAAACACTACTTTTGAGGTAAGGTTAGGATCTAGGTTGGTTAAGGCCTGCCACACACTGCAACAGACGAGGCGAGGCGAGGCGAGGCATTTTGACTAATACCTTATACCTTTCTTGAAATGGCGACCTAACTCAATAGGTAGTTTAAAGCCAAGTATGAATGAGGGATGAGTGTAGGATGATTGTGGCGCGATCACGACTAAAGGCGTCTTGAGTGATTGAGGAAGCATTGGCGCTTATGGAGCCCCACACACTGCGAAAGGCGAGGCGAGGCGAGGCGCGAAGACGCGGACAGGCGTCTTTAGTCAAAAAGTGCAACAGGCAAAAATTTCGTTTCGTCGACAGTCACCAACAGTCAAAGCGTCCTGCGCATGCGCAAAGTCACGTGACACCCCACACTCACCAGCTATCGTCTGTCTGTTTACAAGCAGTTTTGGCTTGATTGTTTTGGATCAACAGTAGTAATTACCTAGGCCTATACAACTGTAATTAATTATATTTAACTATAGTTTTTTTTAACTAACTATAATTATGTATCAGACGACTATTTATTCTTTTAAAGTAAATTTAAGTAATATCTTACAATTTCTCTATCCTCTAAGTTTTTTAATACATCCATTTTTCCACGTAGACTTTACATGAAAAATATTCTATTATTCTCCTTTTTTTCTCATTTCACATTTTTTCTCATAATTTCCACTTAAAAATAATAATTTATAATCAGTTTTTTATATTTACGTTTTCAACGTAATTTTCACATAAATATATTCTTTTTACCTTTCTTTCACATTTAAAATTGTCACATTATTTTTGACGTGAAAAAATATTTTTTTATAGATAATTGTACATAATTTTTTTTATTTTTCTCGTAAAAAACGCGATTTTTACATTTCGTGCTGATTGGGCATGATAACAGTCTCTTCCTCCTCATCCATCATACAACGATATACAGCAGAGACACTAGTCACCTGTTTGCAAGAAACAACTCCCTTTGAATGGACTTTGAAATCGCGCCAATTGACTTGCCTCTTTGCCCTCTGCTGTGTGTGTCCGCTTCAAGACAAGGCAAGTCAAGTGACTTGCCTCAAGTTGCCTTGCTTCGCCTCGTCTGTTGCAGTGTGTGGCCGGCCTAATGGTTGGTTAGTTCATTCGTTTCCAGCAGACGACAACATACAACTATAGTATGTGCGATACGTATCGTATCGTATCGGAATATCGCGATACGAGGAAGGGCGATACGATATTTCGATACGATATTTTGGAAACGATACGTATCGTATCGCCAAAAACGATATTTGATTTTGTATCGGCACATAGAAAAACGATACTTTTTTCCCGCGATATTGTTTTTTTCACCATGCAACCACGATCTTCAGAAGAAAATGGATTTAGCTTCATCAAGTTACTTATTTTACCATTAAATAAACATAACTCCATTATCCTATCTTCTGTAACTTAAATTGCACAATTTAATGGAGGAGATAAAACAAGATTATCAAGTAAGATTTGACAGATACGATACCATTTACCATTTACCATTTACCATCCTCTTCGTCGGTGACCCCCTTGTCGAGGGAATAGACAGCGTCAATAATAAATAAATAAATAACATGCTTTTACAAAACTAATTTAAAACACACTTTCAAACTCAGGCAAAACGTGCAGCATGCAGTCACGCGGTTACCCTCCACTCCAATGAGTCCTCAAAAAACTCTTCCACCTTGTAATATGGACGATCAAGCAACATTTCCCTGACCGCTCGATGGAACCTCCTATCATCAAGTTCCCGCACCACCTCCGGAAGCCTGTTGTAAAATCTTATTGCCGATGCAGGATAGGATTTTAGAGTTCCTGAGAGCCTAGTCCATGGTATATCGAGTTGTCGCCGATTCCTTGTGTTGTGCTGGTGTATGTCACTCCTTGTGGCCAACAGATGCACACTGCTCCTAATCTGAGTCAGGCAGGCGAAGATGTACTGACTGCAGACTGTAAAAACTCTTAATCTGACAAAGATAGGCTTGCAGTGCGCCCTGAAACCACTGCCAGTCACAATGCGTAGAGCCGCTTTCTGCAGCTTTAGGACTTCAGCCACTTCCGCTGCATGGCCCCAAAGGTGAACTCCATAGCCAATATGGGCATGGAACATGGCATGATACACCATGAGCAGGTACTGCTCAGTAACATTCTTGCGCAGCCAACGGAGGAGAAAGTTTACCCTGGCAAGGCGGCCACAGACCAGGCTCACGTGGTCATTCCAGCTAAGCCTAGGATCCAACTTGAATCCCAGGAGCTTCACCGATGCATTGTCATTAACAGGCCTTCCGGAAAGCGTACAGAGAAGCTGCTGAGTCTTCGCCTCGTTCAGCTGCAGCCGGTTTGCGCAGAACCAGTCCCGCGCATCCCTCAGATGACCTGTCGCTGCTATCCCGGCCTCAACGTTGTTAGCACCCCGGGAGAGGAGGGTGGTGTCATCAGCAAACAGCACCGTAGCCCTGTCCTCATCCAGGTCGTTTATGAGGACCAGGAATAAGAAGGGACCCAGCACTGATCCCTGAGGAACGCCATGAGGCACCGCCATCTCCCCTGAGTCGGCACCAGCCAGAGATACTGACTGGGTTCTGTTTCTCAGGTAGTCTCTAAACAGTTCAAATACCCTTCCACCAATACCGTAGCACTCCAGCTTTTGCAGGAGAACGTCATGGGCCACACAGTCGAAGGCTCGACTCAGGTCGCAGAGCGTCAACGCCACCGACTCACCATCCTCAAACGCAGACCGCACTTCCTTAGAGAGGATCTCCATGGCTGAAGCAGTAGACCGTCCAGTACGGAAACCATGCTGGGAGTCGCTCAGTAGGTTGTTGTTCTCAAAGTATCCATATATTTGTTCTCTCATCACAGTCTCCAATACCTTGCTAAGAACCGGGAGAACGGAGATTGGTCTGTAGCTTTTCATATCTGTGCGATCACCCTTCTTGAAAATGGGCACAGTCCTGGCTCTTTTCAGCTGATCAGGGAATTTACCGGTCTCGAGGCAACTATTGATAACTCTGGTCAGTATGGGAGCAATGATGTCCGCCACTTCCTTTAAAATGCGAGCCGACCATCCGTAGCAGTCTCTACTCACTGAGCCTTTAAAATTGTTTATCACTTTCAAGATATGCGCAACAGAAACCCTTTTCCAATTTCTGAGCGAGCACTGCAAATCAGATGTTTTATTCCGGGCAATAGCAACAGGGTCAGTGTCACTCGCAGGAACATTCTTAATTATTCCCTCTACAGAGGAGAGAAAGAAATCATTAAACTGATCCGAGCTGGCTTGACAAACCATCTTTTCATTCTTAGTTATCACACCATTTACCACACTCCAGGCAGCTTTGCACTTGTTGTGGGCAGACTCGATGAACCTTACATTGGCGGTTTTTTTGGCCAGTTCAAGTTCCCTATTGTACCTCTTCTTAAGTGCCTGGTATCCAGGAATATCATTCCACTCTCTACAGGCCAACATCTGGTTTCTCATCTGTGCCAGTTCCGGGGTGTACCATTCGTTGACCCTCTTTGGCTGGCTAGGGCGACTCACTGTGCGCTTACCTCTTCTGATCTTGAGTGGGAAGCATTCTTCAAAAATGGTCTGTAAATGGGAAAAGAACACACCAAACCATGCACAAGTCTCATTGGTATCAAGCAAAATATCCCACCTGACAGCCTGAAGTCTCTCCTTGAACAGCAAAAACGCCTCTGGTTGGTGTAGGCTAGGCCTAGAGAGAAAGTTGTAATCCGCAAACCAAGGATAAACAAGGCTGGTACTCCAGCATACGGCCAGCATATGAATGCGCATGACAATAAACAATAATTTTATTTATTTTGAGTACTTATTAAACAGTAATAATGTTTACCTAAAACCTTTGATTGTCTGTTTCATTACAATAATAGCAAATTTCTATTTAAAATCAATGGCTAAACTTATTTTTTAACTGCTTTGTTCAAAATGATACGATACGTATCGTTCATGCGATATTTTGGCCGATACGATACGCGTATCGCGATACACAGGACCGATACGATACGGCCGATACGATATATGGCTCCGATACGTATCGTATCGCCGTATCGCGATACACGGCCATATCGCACATCACTAAAGTAGGATTCATGAAAATAGTCCGATGAGGATGAGCACGGCCAAAGCACGGCCATCTCTATATAGTACAAGGCCATGGCGAGCGAGAAGTGGCAACGTTGCACAGGGAGTATTCGGCAATTCGGCGCTCTGCCAGTAGCATTGCAGTATATGGAGGGAGTCGTGCACCGTTAACTTTAATCGCCTATATTGTATTTTTTTTATTGAAAAGTATAGCTTTAGCCTCTATGGTAATTTAGAGGAAGAGCCAAACTTACTATAATTAGCAGACATAACTCGCTAAAAGCGGTATTTTCATTTCTAGATGAAATTATATCAGACTTGATGGTGCGCGCACGGAGCGGATAAAGCCACGATGTATGATTACTTGGTGTTATGTGTGTTAAATAAAACTCTTTTTATACGAAATTCCAAATTAATACATAAGGAATAAATTTTGTAATTCATATTACTTTACTAACCAGAAAATAAACGTGAAAAGGAAGCATTAAACAATTTAGCGTGTGTGATTGATAGCAATCCATAGCCGAAATGGTCATAATCTTTTACATATTTAAATAACCTAAACATTATTATTTTTATAATCTTCATGAAAATTAATTCTCAGTACATGAGTGAATAAAAATTAAAAACATCCAATTTAACTAGATTAACTATAGAATGTAATATTTTAAACTAAAACTTTTATAAGATTTTTTTTAAATTTAAAACATACAATAAATTTAAATCCGAATTTATTTACATTTTATCATTAACTTACAGAATAAATTTTGCTTGTTTTCCATTCAAAATATAGTATAATGAACGAACGATTTACATCAATTAACAAGCATACTTTAGATCAAAGAATAAATGACAGACGTTTCGTAACAACATATAGCCACCTTTAACAACCGTAATAGTTTCTGAAATTGTGTCCATAATGGCGAAAATTTTGTTAAACAACTAAATAATTTGTAAATAAGTATATGTGTGTAGTATTACAACTAAATTTATTCTAAACAAATAATGGTTCAATAAGCTTTTTTCAAAAATGGAAAGTCATCGAATATACACAGTTAGTTGAATAAATATTGTATTTCTATTGAAAACTGTCATTCAATTAAAACATGCTACATTGTTTACGTCATAATTGACCCACCAACTAAGGATATTTACAAATCTTTCATACTAAAGTGCAGTAACAGGAAATAAATACGTGTAAGTTCCATTGACAACAATAGCGCGAGTGAAAAGAAGTTACTACGGGTAGACACCGTTGCGGCGTTGCCAGTTCGAAGGACATGGCCTTGTACTAGAGATGGCCGTGGGATGAGAGTCGGTACATTGTTGCTAAATTTATTCTGTTCTGTAACACATTTTTATTCAGCATTACACTTGGTAATAGTGATGGCAAAATTTCTTGAAAAATCGATTTTTCGATATATCGATGTATCGAAAGAGTAAAATCGATTTCGATAAAAAATCGTGAACAAAAAATCGATGTCAAAAAATCGATGTATCGAATGGTAAAAATCGATTTTTCCGAAAAATCGATATTATTTTACCATTACTATGATGGCAAAATTTCTTGAAAAATCGATTTTTCGATATATTGATGTATCGAAAGAGTAAAATCGATTTCGATAAAAAATCGTTAACGAAAAATCGATGTCAAAAAATCGATGTATCGAATGGTAAAAATCGATTTTTCCGAAAAATCGATTTTATTTTGCCATCACTACTTGGTAAACGTAACCACAAATGACAACATTGCAGATCGGGAGGGGGTGAGGGGGGACACAGCTGTTAAAACATTGACTATTAGGATCCAAAGTCAATGGTTAAAATTTCCATCGGACTATTTTCGTGCATCTTACTATAATTCTGGTTTTTTTCCCACTTTTATACACAAAGTTAGTTATGCTTTTTCCTCTACAGACTTTGGCTTAGATTAACTGACTTGAATTCTGGTTTAATCACTAGTGCTACCAATGCCAAACGTACTGACATCTAATAAGTGCACTATTGATTGTATGGTTGACCAGTGTTTGAAACAGGCATGTCGTTTGCTGCAGCTGCAATACAGAGGGCCTAGAAAAATCGTAGGCCGCGGATGGAGGCGTTGCAAATCAAGGTGACTGTAGGCCAGGGCCAGGTCACAGAGGTTTTGTTGGTTTAAAAAGTGTTAAAAGACCAACATTTTACTCTTTGTTACCCGCTAGTGTTGCCAACGAAACAACAATCGTTCTCGTTTGCGCTGGGGATTTTTTGCTTACTTACTTACTTACGAAGCGTCGCGTCGCGTCGTCCCGTAGACCACTCACTTGCGGCATGGGATCAGTCAAGAGGCAGTGATACAGACACTGCCATGTCAATTTAAATTAGATTCAGCTAGGTTTGGCTCATTTTTCTTGTGTAGCACGGAATGTTTAAGGATACGTTTAGGTTAGGTTTTGAGTTTATTCTGTCAGAAATTCTTCTAGGTTGTAGAAAGACTTATCAATGAGATACTTTTTCAATTCACTTTTGAGTTTTGAAAAGTTACAAATTGAAGTGATGTGAGGGGGGATTTTATTAAAAAACTTAGGTCCGAGAAAACCAGGCTAGTAATCTAAGGTTGTGATTTACAGAGGTTGTATTGTTTCTGAATCTGGTGTTATAGCTATGATGAACAGGAACGTTAGTGAAACTGTTATTAATTGCAAAAATGACTATTTCATAAATAAAAAGAGAAGGCACAGTTAGTATTTGAAGATTTCGAAAAACAGGTTTACAATGGTCCCTAGGACGCAGGCCATAAATGTACCTGATCCCTCTTTTCTGTAGCTTAAAAATTATTTCAAGATTTTTTTTATGAGTTACCCCACAAAACTATGGAGTAACTGATGTGAGATTCTATTATACTTAAATAGACCAGTCTAGCTAACTCTACACTGCCCAACCTAGCAATGTTCCGGAGGACGTACAGTCCGGCCGAGAGCCTGTTCCTGAGATGGAGGATTTGTTCATCCCAGGTCTGAATTACCTGAATTACCTCCTCCTTCGCTTGTAACCAGAATATTCTGGAATAGCTGCGTCAATGTATATATTATTTTGTCTTGATGTAAAAAAACTTATACATACGTTACAAAAAAATACTTAAAAATTTACACTAACTATATACACACTTCCATGATGGTTGATAAATAATAACGGAAATGGCGGTGGATAACGAGTTATAGCCCTGCACAGTCATCCTGAAAAACTCGCTGAGAGCATAAAATGGTTTAGTTTTTAACCACTTTTTCACAACAGCAGAGAATTTTTGGGTCTCAAGAGCTTTGACTCTGGCAGGAAGTTTGTTGTATAGCCTCAGGGCCAAAACAGGAAAAGAATCCTTGGTCTTAGTCAGGCGACAGTAGGGTACATCTATTTGTGACTTTCTCCTGGTGTTGTGAGAGTGAACCTGGTTTCTTGTGACAAATTGATCCGAGTTGGCATGGACATAGGACACACAGACAAGGATATAACAACTGTAAACAGTGAGCACACCGGTTCTCTCAAAGAGTGGCCTTCCGTGGTCGAGCCTTCCACTGCCTGTCAGGATTCTAACTTATCAATTTGTTTTTTATTGGCTACACATCACTAAATAATAAAACAATTTTAGTTAAAACTGTGTGTAGTTTTGGGTCTCAAGAGCTTTGACTCTGGCAGGAAGTTTGTTGTATAGCCTCAGGGCCAAAACAGGAAAAGAATCCTTGGTCTTAGTCAGGCGACAGTAGGGTACATCTATTTGTGACTTTCTCCTGGTGTTGTGAGAGTGAACCTGGTTTCTTGTGACAAATTGATCCGAGTTGGCATGGACATAGGACACACAGACAAGGTTTAGTTATTTTTTTAGTTATACAATTTTAGTTATTTAGTGATGTGTAGCCAATAAAAAACAAATTGATATGTTTAATACCATCACAAATAAAAGATCATACCGTAAGGAATTAAAGGATTCTAACTGCCTTTTTCTGTTGCTTTAAGACTCTGTCGCAATCTGAAGCGTGTCCCCAGAGTTGGACCATACGTAACATGGCTATGGAATAAGGCGTAATATACTACTAATAAGTATGTCTTATCAACTAATGTGGTTAACTTCCTTAGGAGGTACGTAACTCGAGCCAGTCTTTTGCAAACTTGACTTATAGTCTATGATCTCCCCAGCTGAGCTTTGGATCGAGGATAAATCCAAGCAGGGATACATTTGTCACATCTTGGGTCAAACTAGGATTTAGGGAACAGATCATCCGCTGCGTTTTGTCATCGTTTAACTTGAGTTTGTTTGTCCCAAACCAATCTTTCGCAGTCTCAAAAATACGTGCAGAGCCCTCCTCAGCGTCAATCGGGTCCTTCCCAGTGTTTATGAGAGTGGTGTCGTCTGCAAATTTTAAGGCACAGCCATCCAGGTCCAGATCATTAATGGCCACCAAAAACAGTACTGGCCCCAAAACCGAGCCTTGGGGAACACCATGCCTGACCAAGCGTGCCTGCGACTGTGCACCGCTAATGGAGATTACTTGGTGGCGATTCTCAAAGTAGGACGTAAAAGTTTTATGGACAGTATCGTGAACTCCATATCTATCCAGCTTGTTGAGCAGGATTTGATGCGAAACGCAATCAAATGCCTTGCTCAAGTCGCAGAGTGTTAAGGCAACAGAATTAGAGGTCTCATAAGCATCGTAGACTCTATGGATCAATTCAGTGACTGCAGTTACCATTGACTTGTCTTTCCTAAAACCATGCTGTAAGTCTGAAAACAAGTTATGTTGGTCAAAATATTTAACTAACTGTGACTTCATGGCACTTTCCATGATTTTAGCCAAGACAGGAATAATCAAAATTGGTCTGTAGCTAGTCATGTTTGCAGGGTCCCCTTTTTTAAAGATAGGGGCGGTTCTAGAGACCTTCAAAAAATCAGGATGAGGGGAAAAAAATCAGAGACCTTAAAAAAATCCTGGATCAGGGTCAGCCCATCGTCCAATCTCACTCCCAGAAAACTGACTGATTTGACATTGGAAAGCTGACTGCCACCTATCTCTAGGTGTGGAAAATGTGAAAGTTTTGAGTTTTGCCGTTGTCTTGATTGAATGAAAAAATAATTGGTCTTGGAAGGATTGAGAGAAAGCTTTAATTCGGAAAAGTATTGAGCCAGTTGGTTGACTTTAATAAATGAATCCATTTTCAAGCTTTGTTTGATCGAGGTTTTTGGTGAAAAGGGTGGTGTCATCGGCATACACGACCAAGTCTTCCTCAGGAAGGGAAAGGCAAATATCATTTATATATATATTAAAAACAGTAGGGGGCCCAGGATTGGACCCTGGGGCACCCCGCTCTCGACCTTACTTGAATCAGAAATGACTGAGGACCTGTGTCCTTTGGAAGACAAATGTTGGATTTCAGTGACCTGAGACCTGTCATTAACATAATTTGAAAGCCAAGAGAGGGGAATTCCAGTGATGCCCAAGGAAGCCAATTTCTCAACTAGGATGTCAGGTACAACACAGTCGAATGCCTTGGACAGGTCTGCAAAGCATCCGACTATGCTGCCCCCGCCATCCATGCAGTCGAGACAATCGGAGAAGAACTGAATGAGAGCTGATTTTGTTGACCTTCCCTTCCTGAATCCGAACTGTCTGGTGAAAAACAGAGAGTGTGACTCCAGGTACAGCGTAAGCTGATCACACACAACCTTCTCAAGAACTTTGGAGAAAGAAGACAGGAGCGAGATTGGACGATAGTTGCCGACCTCTTCCTTGTCCCCCTTTTTGTGAATCGGTTTGATTTTTGCGGTTTTGAAGATTTGAGGGAAAATCCCAGAATCGAGAGAGCAGTTAATGATGTGACAAAGAGGATGAGCCAATTCCCCCGCACAGAACTTGATGGTTTTCATGGAAATCCCATCAAGCCCGCTGGAGGTCTTGGGCTTCATATTTGAGATGATTTTCAAAATTTCATCGGAGCTGCACTTTTTAAAAGCTGTGAAGTTTTGTTCGCTGTTTCTGGGAAAGCCAGGAAAGCTTAAAGTTTGCATGTCGGAGTGAATATGTGAAGAGATGTTTGAGAAAAAGTTGTTCATTATGTTGCTGACAGTTCTGGGATTTTTTATTTTCATGTCGTCTGTTCTTATTGTGATGTTGCCAGGGGGTTCCTTAAGGGCACCTCTGGTTTTGTTGATGATGTTCCAGGCCTCGACCGATCTGTTCTCGGAACTTACAAATCTATTGACTAATGATTCTGACTTGGTTTTTTTTACTAATCTACGGTATTCTCTCTTGAAAGTCTTATAAGCTAATTCAGAGTCGGGGGTTTTGAGTTGTTTCCAACTATCATAAAACTCTTTTAGTCTCAATTTTTTTTTCAAGATTTCTTGTCTCAACTATTACTAAAATAAGGAATTTCAAAGCAAACTAGGGTAGAATTTATGGTTTTATATTTACCTTGATTGATTATTTGTAGTTTGGTCATTACCTAATGGTTTGTTATCAACTAATAATCCAAATTTAAAATAGAGTAATATGGTGTAGTTACGATAAATATCGTACCCATGGCAGGACTGCTTCATTCTCTTTTTCAATCAGCTGTGTAATGGTAAATATTATAACGTAACTTGACTTCCGTTTTAGTTTAGACGCTTCATATCCGGAACACAAAAAAAGCTATTCAGCTGACCTGGGAAGAAGTTATGTTTCTCCCTTTACAGACCTTGGTTGCAAACGTGAGAAAGCGAGAGAGACGGTTGTGGGGGCAAAAGAGCGAAGCTAATTAGCTTGCATTGAAGACCCCAAGCCTTTTTTTTTTTTTTTTTTTGTTCTACTCAGAATATAAGCATAATTTGTGACTACATTAACTTATTATTGTCCCACAGTGCTATACCATATTGTACCCTGTCCAAAATTAATAATTGTTCAAAAGAAAGGATTTTACATAAAAATTCCTTCCTGCAATATAGAGTTCAAAGTTATAGAGACTGAGTCCTTCCTAACCCTTTGTTGACTAAATAAACCCTATTGTAGCGCGGCCGACCGGTTAGGCCAACGATCACTGTGATCGTTGAGTTAGGCACCGGAGGCCATCCGTGCCCTTCGGGGATTCCTGGGAAATCCAACTGGCCAGTTTTGAATCCTCTTTGTCTTATCTCCTACTTTTTTTGTTATTAAACATCATAGAACTATGAGTAAAATTTAGTTTAAATTGTCTAATCGTCGCAAAAAAATAAGCCGCAAATAACTTATATATTTGTACCTGTTCTAGTTTTGTAATTGAAGCTTAGAGTATAATGGCACTGATAATAGTGTTAATTTTTCTTATTGCTGTTGCAAACGCTTCAGTTTACATCATTAACCAGATTTCAAAATTGTTAAGGTTTTGGTCAAAACAAGTATACTAAAAAAAAAAATCAAAACAATAAAAAAATAACGTGGAAATTTCAGCATTTCAGGCCCTTTCTGTATGGACAGTATTAAACCGGCGTTCACATTATTTTTAATGCGCTCGTATATTCCCATTAATAATTATCAATTAATCATAGCATTTAAAGTAAACTATATCACATGTTGCTCGACATCGAGCAATTTATTTTGATACAATTAATACAAAAGTCACATTTAGTTCTAAATCAATGAAATCCACCAATCCAATGATGTGAATATCAATGACCACCAAAAACTACAACTGTATGTTAACAGAAGTTTAAAATGCTCAAAACAAACTCAATGTTATTCTAATGGGAAAATTTCAAATTTAATTTGTAAATAGCGCCCTTAATTTATATCCGATTTTCATCAATTTTTGGCAGAAACAACTACAGACCAAGCCCTATCCAACGACACCAAAAACCTAAATATTGATAGGTAGATAGATTATTGGATAAACCATCAGCTGATTGACAGGAAAAATAACACCAGACACAGTGGTATCAATGTATACAGAACCAAATAAGTAGGGACAAATCCTTGTGGGAGGGTGAGAACGGAGCCCAACACAGAACGTGAAATTCAAAAGATTGTAATTATTTTGTTATTTAAGGGGTAGAAAGAGCACTTCAAATGTCAATTACAAGTAATCCCAGCATCAGCCCTTTTGTTTCCCCCTGGTTTTCAAGGTCAAAACAAATATTTTTTACATGGGATGTTCTTACTCTTTTGTCTCTGTATACATTGGTGGTATTACCATTAACTATACATACTGCACATAGTCAAATGGTATTACCGTCCTTATATAGAATTGCTGAATTGGACCTAGAACTGCTACTGACAGAGAGAGAGAAAACAAATTTATGGAATAAAACTGACAACAGACTGTCACTACAGTTCACCACAAGGATCCTTCACACAGTGTAAAGATTGTTATGCTTTGGAAAATAAATGATTGTTCAAAATATACAGTACACAGAGTCTTTGATAACTAAAAAACATTAATAACAATTTTTTCAATTACTTTTAAATGCATTATATATATTTAAAAAATGAAACTATCAATTTTGAAACTGTTTCTTAACTGCCAATAAAAATTCCGGTTACTTCCCAATTTTCTGTCACACTCATTTTGCAAATAGGCCTACTATATTGGATACATTGTACATTGATTGTAGTTTTTTTTTTCTCCAAATTGACTTGTTCTGCCTGTGTTATTGTCAGAATGAACAGTCTCTGTTGAAACTAACTGTTGGGTCTAAAACAATTCCTTTTTTAGTTCATTAATTGTGATTATATCACCTCTTCTATGAGACCTATCACTTGATATGAGAGGCACTTCCTTTTAAGTTTCCCAATTCAGTTCTCTGAAAGCATTCGCTAGCAGTGAGCCTATCTTATGGTGTGTCACAGATCTTATGATAGTCTAGCAGATACGGAGCAATTATTGGCATTCGATGATAGAGATCTAAAATTTGGAATACAAACATGTATAAAGGCTTAAATTTTAGATAGGAGGCCACCTTACATTTTCCATGCACAATTAACATTCTGAATATTAGTTTTGAGGTTACTAACTACACAGCCAAAATGGACAGCAATTGTGTATTTATTAATACTAGGGGAGGAATTTTTTCGTGTGGGAAACATTTTGTGTGTATTACTGTCCATCGACTCCCTTGGGTAAATTGTTGTCATTGCCTACTCAAGCACCAATAATCACCCACCAGGGGACAAAGTTTGGACACCCTAAATACATAACTAACTATTATCGATTCTTCATCACTGGATGACCATGTTGAGACAGAATTCAAGGGCAATGGGGAAAAGTCAAGGGACTCAACAAAAGGGGATGAATAAAATGAATACATCGGAATTACATACAACTTTATTAAAACATGAAATATACATTTAAGTAAATGTAACATATAATATAACAAAACATATAATATAAGGAACTATAAACCTTAGTCTTGAGCTCTCTTAAAAAATCTGTTAAATATAGAGAGTAAAATATTACACGTTAAAAACAGTGAGGGTTGTGAAACATTCTATCCTCAAAAAGTAAATAAACCGAAGGATCATAAACATAATATAAAATGCCAGCAACACAAAATGCTACTTGAAAGAAAAAATACTAAAAATAAAGGAAGTATATCAATGAATATTAGTTTCAAGCCAGCCAATTCTGGCTGTATAGCAAGATTCAATTTTTCAAAACATTAAAAAATCAAATTTACCTTTATAATGCACATTAAAATTTCAAATATATTTATTTGGTTAAAACATCAACATTCAAGTTCAAATAAATTTTTAAACAGTATATAAATCCACCCTATTAACAAATGGACTAAACAACATTCTTCTTGCAATTCCTTTTGCTTTAGGCCACATGCAAATTAAAATCAGATTAAACAATGGAGAAAATACAAATTCTTAAAACGTATCTAAATTTAAAACTAACCAATTTAAACTTAAACTTAATAACATTAAAAAAATTAATAAAACATCAGTTGGTTCACCTATTGACATCCAAAACAAATTTAAAGCATTGCCTTGTTTGTTAATTGCATTAAAACTCCAACTTTGTTTAAAAACATCAGCATTCAATAAAACTGAAATTGAAATTATTATATAATAAAATTGATAAATCTTTCCAATCATGCAGAATAATTGACAGCATAACATTCTACATGCATTATTTTCAATAGCATAAAGGTATATCTTCAATGCTGGCAAAACATAACAGTTTAAATAATCTAAGAAGAAACAGGTTTCACTACAAATATTTATATCTTTTCTTTTCCAGTAAAAATTAAGAATAATGATCACTAAGTACTTTATAGCAGTAAAAGGCTACAAGTGCAAAAATTGCTAGCTCCTTTCATTAGAGGTTTCCAAAGTAATATAATTGGTATAAATGTTCTGATTTAAATCGTCCATGATATATTTCATAATTTAAGTTGATCTATGAAAGAAATAATATGGTTAACCTTAATGATTGAATTGTCTTTTGTTTAGATTTAGGTAAATTAGAGCCCGCTAATGTGAATTAATGGGGATTGGATCCTATTCAATTTAAGAGATATTTGTTATAGGCAGATTAATACCACATATTAACTCCTTAAAACATCATTTATGCACCCCTAGGGTTACTTATGACAGTCTCAGCTCATAATTCAGTTGTATTCAAGACAGTGTTCTCGATTCTCGACAACTCGGAGGGCCGAGGATCAAAGTCCAATCTATATAATTGTTTACCATACTTCTTCAAAGATTCAAAAACTGTATGAGCTTTTTTATTGCAAGTTGCTTTTGTCTTTGTATTATTTATATCTGAAGTCATTAATGACAGCCTGGAGCAAGTTAAACGTAGGGAGTGAAGTCATTTTTAATAAAAAAAATAGGCTCTGTTGGTTCTTTTATTAAACGGGGTTATTATTTTACAAGACAGACCTCGTATTTTCAAAAGAATTGTTTATTAAATTAATGTATTGTATTTTTTATGAAATATATTTTAAATAAAAGTTATATTTGAATATGTTTTATATTGTATGTAACTGGCGGTTTTCGGAGTAGCAGGCCACTTACTACTATACTATTGGCAATCCGTAATTCTGAAGACCATTAGATTTTATCGGCACACTTAATTTTTATATCTTCAATAGTACTGAACCCAATATTCGGGGCATAATACCATAAAAATTGTTATGTTTTACCAAACAATAAAGATGTATAAAGTAATTATTTATGTGATACATAAATTGCAAATTTTTACTTGAGTGAAAGCAAAAACAATTTTTTTTAACGTAATATGTATAAATACAAAATGAAATAGAAAAAAATTATGATTCCAGCGATTGGGAGACTAACAACAGTAGAACTTGTATGAGACTCAGCACATATAAGTTGGGTAAAATATCCAAGAGGTCAATAACAGAATATAACTTGAAGAAGAAGCTGTGCACAATATACATGTGTTAAATATAAAACAGTTATAAAAATGTTCCAAAATGTATATAAAAAAGTAAAGTGAAAATATTTTGTTATATAAAAGAAAAAATACTTTGTTTTGAGAAAATTTCCTAAAAAACATTCTTTCAAATATGATTACAAAATGAGGAATAAAAAAGGACAGTCAACTAAGCGACAGAAACAGAAAGAATTGCATGAAGATCAACGTCACTTTCCGTCAAATCTGTAAAAGAAAAAGATAGAAATATGTAAGAAACAAATTACACAACAATACACTCTCGTTTATCTGGAGGATGTTTTTACTAAAGTTAATGAGCTAATAGAAGAGAGATTCATCAAAAAAGTTATCACTTCATAATAATCTACATGAGAGGCAAATATAAAAATGATTGAGGTTCTCTACTTCTTATTTGTTCACGCCTATTTATCTGATCCGACAACACGGGCCTACTACAGCTCCACACTCAACAACAAATATTTTTACTACTGGAAATGTTTTTGGCAACCTCCGAGCATCAGAAGGTTTTGTTTGATTGTGGTTTAACTTAATCACAAGGCAAATATGTATGTAAATTCTGTGCAGCCGGTTGATGAAACGTCCAAATTTTGTCAAATTTGACATTGAGGTCTTGGACTAGGTCTACTTTCATCATTTATATGTTAATCAGCCCAAAATCAGATTTTACGCCCATTTTAGACTAATTTCAACCAATAAAACTTTTTTCACAAGCACTGGTTCAAAAGCATGGCTTGGCTTTGGTTTTTTATCCAATAATTGATGGCTTAACAATCTTACCATTAGCTAACTTACATAGCTAACTTAAATCATAAATATGATTTTGTATAGGCCTACATTCAATTTTATTAAAACAAAAAACTTTTATGACCACAGCCAAAACATACAGGGTGTTTGTAAACCTGGAAATATTTTGTGTATTTGTTCAATAGGTCAATACAATAAAATAAAAAATCATACATACAGGGGTCTAAAATGCTTTGTTAAATGCCTCTTTGTTTTTTACGTACAATAATTTTATTTCCGTAACCGATGGGGGTTTTAAGTTCATACTTGGTATGAACCTTTTATCACACCAATGTCCATTTTCAAGAAAAATTATTTTTTCCCTATGTGTATTTTCAAAATGGCGGCCATTTTAAATATTTAAACTCAACTACCGTATCTCAAAACTGGTCAATTTTATCAAAATTTTTAAAGAGACAAAACAGTTGACAAATAATATCTATTTATAATAATATGGAAAAACATCAATTTTCCATTATAATTATTGCAAAATTTAGAATATCTTAGTAGAAAAATTACAATAGCTCCATTATTTGTTGTCCAATCCTTACAAACTAAGTAATATTTTAGTTAGGTCATTTTATTTGTCAAATTGTTTTGTTACTTGTAAAATTTTATTAAAATTTACCGGTTTTAAGATAGGCCTATTTGAGTTTAAATATTTAAATGGCCGCTATTTTGAAAACACACATAGGGGAAAAATTTTTTTTTTTAAAACGGATATTGGTGCGAGAAAGGTTCATACCAAATATGAACTTAAAACCATCCATCCGTTACAGAAATAAAATTCTTATATGTAAAAAACAAAAAGGCGGCTGGCGGTTTACCAAAGCATTTTAAACACCTGTTTGTATGATGTTTTTAATCGTCTTAACCTAAGGAACAAATACACAAAATATTTCCAGGTTGTTTAGGAACTTCCTGTATAATAAATCCTAAACCTTCTATAATTAAAGAATACAATATTTAATTTTATTCAATACAGCGCGATGTGCGGCGCTCGCAGACCGTGCTCCCCCCAGGCCATGGCACCCCTAGGCACTTATTTAGAAATACATCCCAGTTTTTAAATTTATTACAATCCTTAAGGGGGATGATGAGGTTGAATTTTGAAAAAAAATCATTTTTTAGTTTATTTTATATTTTTGTTCCCTGATTAATTACGAATTATTTCCTGCAAATTTCATAAAAATAGGTCAAAGCAAACAGTATTCATGTAATATTACATAGTCGTATGTTCAGGGGATTTTCAGCACTTTGAGTGAGGTTCCGCGCGCAGTGTATGGAAATAATCGCGATTTTCCGAAAGTTTGTTTTTTTAACACGTATGTACCTTTTTCTCAAAAACGGTTAAAGGTAGGATCCTGAAATTTTTACCACACTTTCAGATCACCTATTTACACATTTTTATAACATTTCATAAAGATAGAAACCAAAACAATATAATTAACCTCATTACTACATTATATTTTTTGAAATTTTTAATATATTAACATAATTTTTTACTGTGTTTCTAATTTTTTACAGAAATTAACCAAATGTTATAAATATTTCCATAATAGTATGATCAATACAGGGTGAAAATTTCATTCTGATATCTTCTATGGATCCTGAGAAAAAGGTACACAAAGTTAGTGAAATTAACATGGCGGAGATACAACCTCACGGACCCCCAAAGCATAGGTTTAAAGCTCATAAGTATAGTGGTAGCAGTATATGAACGACTATTGTTAAAGGTTGTGGGGGGGGGGGAATCATGATTCTTTGCTCCAGGCGCCTCCATAGCAAATTTGATATAAACAGAGGTTTCCTTAAAAGGTTTACTGGCTGCATGGAATTGACTTATTTATAAGAATTGAGTTTAGGAAACTGGAGACCCTGCCCTGATGAAAAAAGTTAACATGGTTAATTCATTACTGCCTTAATAGATTTTTTCCATTATAAGAAATTCACTAAAAATCACTCAGTTCAAAATAGCTTTTAAAGATCATAATTAACCTTGTTACAAGCACCTACCCAACACATATTGCAATTAAATGTGCCAAATTTGATTTTGTGAATTTCATTAATATACTTAATTTTATTTGCGGTTTATTTGCCATCAGAAAGATGTCAAAATTATGTAACCCAGATATTTTGCGCACTGTTTACTTTGCTCTCATTCATAGTTACATTGCATATGGAATAAGTATTTATGGTTCCACAACAAAGGAAAATTTGAATGAAATATTAAAAATTCAAAAAAAAGCAATTAGAATTATCTTACAACTAAAATATCAAGATTCGGTAAGGGAATATTTCAAACAATTAAAAATTATGACGGTTCATGGACTTTATATTTTTGACACAATCATGTATGTAAAGAATAATCATAACAAAGAATTCATACCAATGTACCAATATAACACAAGAAGGAAAATTGAACCTCTTCCCAAACACAGATTAGAAATTTTCAAAAATAAAACGTCTTATGTAGGTAAACAATTTTTAGAAAGAATCCCAGATCATATTAAAAACGAAAGTTGTCAAACAAAGTTTAAACAAAAGTTAAAAGCACATTTAATAGATTAAGCAATATATGATTTGAGTGAATTTTAAAGAAGTAAATACAGTAGCTTAATTGTTTCATTTCATTATTTATTATTATTATTATTATTATTATTATTATTATTATTTTGCAATGGGGAACTGTTAGTGTTATTTGACACTGGTTAGATGTTTTATTGTTTGGTTTTATCTTCTGAATAGTATGTTTTATCTATTTTATAATGCTTTGTTTCTTGTAGTATTGGATAAATACTGACACTATTCTATGTATACTCCTGTATAATAATAATAATGAATAAAGAACTTTGAATCTGAATTAAACTGTATCTTTAACAACAGATATTCAGCAAAAAAGTAAAAACTACAGCCTATATTTTGATAAAATGCCAAGAGCCATATCAAGTGAACGCAGCGTCAAAGAGTGGTAGACTTTTCACCAAAGTTTTCGCCAGGTAATTTTACATAGAAATCAATTAAGATAAGTTAGTTTGCAATTTCTTCTGTGTTGACAAATTATTTGACTAGAATAATCCCCGCCTACTACTTTCATTGCCTCGTCAATCACATAGTAATTTATGGAAAACTGTCTTGCAGTGCAAAATACACAACTTCCATGTCCTACGGCCATAATGAATATCAAATTGTAGGTGCTGAAGTACAGAGATTAATTAATTTTGTTACAAAAAAAATTAACAAATTCCAGATACAGTGGACTCTTTTAACCGGCTTTCTAAGAACCGGCATGCTCTATTAACCAGCACTAGTTGAGCCACCCGAGTTTGGCTTTATCCCGGTTATGTTCGAGCGCACAGCAACCTTGACCACTATGCGCCGCCACTGTGCTGAGCCGTTCGTACCATTTTCTTTTTCATTCGCAGTTCGTACACCACTCACGCAGTGCTGCTTTGATGACGACTACAACTTTGCCAGTAAAAATTTACTGATTTAGTTAGTATATTCATTAAAAGCTATAGGCTCCCAATTATCCAGCAAAATCTATTATCTGGGAATGGCTCTGGTCCCAGGAATGCTCAATATAAGAGAGTCCACTGTAATCAGCCTGAATCAACCTGATGAGTCTGGTGAATCCAGATGCACGAGTGTGTACTATATTAAGAACATGTTAATTGTTAGAAAAGATAGAAATGACTAAGAACAGTAAAAAAGTATAAAAAACACAATGAAAATGCCGTTTTAACAATACTAATAAAAATGCCATGCAACAGTGGCTGGATGCATTAAATAAAAAAAGACATGTTAAAACATGAGAGAAGTAGGTTAATGGAAAAAAAATCAAATACGGTATGTCCATATCGCAGACCGAATCCAGATTCAGATTTAATTCCATTTAAATTTAATTTACATTTAATTCCATATCCAATTCTAGAATGTTTTTATGAACACATGTAAAGTATGAAATAACAAGGGCCAGTTCTACCACAAAGGTAAACTAGGCCACCTACTAAGGGTCCCATTGTGAATCCACTGACAAGCGCCACTGATAAGCAGTAAATAACACCCCAATCAGGTGGAGACGAGCACATTCGATTCGTTGTAAGTAGTTCCCAGTATCAGTGGCAAAGATGGTCTCTGATCAGTGAGGTGAGCGCCCCCAGTTGGCAGAGAAGAGTGCCCTAATTGAGTGCATCCAATCTTTGTAAGCAAGCATTCCATATCAGTGATCTATGAGAGTTCCTAACCTATGAAAAAAAGGACCCTTGATTGGCGTGCACCTCCCATTGGCGGTGAGGAGCGCTCTCGATTGTTGGAGACTGGCACCCAAAATCGGCAGAGACGACTGCCCAGATTGACAGGCACGAGCGCTGCCAATAGAGTGAATACCGATCCTATCAGCGGCAGACACGAGTGCCTACCCATTTTGATAAAATGGTTAAGAGCAGCTCTGTTTCGCGCAGAAGAGCATTTTCGATTGTTAGTTGAGGACTAGTGTCCCCAATAGGCAATACAGAGCACTCCTGATCAGCAGCATTGGAGCTGGGGGGGGGGGGGGGGGGGGCACCTAAAGACACTGTTATTCACCTAGAGCACTAAAAAACGTTGAGCTAACCCTGTTTAAATTTATTTGAACAAAGAAAAACGTTGTAGACCATCTTTCAGTATCAAAACCTTTGAAACAGCAGTAAACATGTTAATAGCTATATTGTTTTTGGTTCACAATCAGTCCAATAACTAAGACTGGGTTTCTAAAGCTCGGCTGGTAAACCTCAAATTGGGTGGGCTTGTGTGTAAAAGTTAAGGCTCACACCCCTCTAAAAGAATATCCAAAGAACACATGTATCCTTGGCAATATCATTCCTTCCCCACTTGCTTTAATACCGAGCCTTGTTTGTCCACAACTCCCATACCAAGGGAAACAGTGGCTAGACCCCCTTAGTAGCTCCATAAAATTATAAAAAAACACATGATCACATTCTGATAAAGAAATCAAAGTACGTATCGGTTAGTAAAATGCTTATAAAACCATGTTAATTTCATGACGATTTTTAATGAAGGAATATTTTTAGGTTAAAGTGGCAAGAAGAATTTATGAGGATATGGCTTATGTAGAAACATATATTGTGAATTGGAAAAAAACCTCTGGAGGTTAGGGACAGAAGATATGGTGAAAAATAAAATGACCAAATTAATCAGTTTCTTGATAAAATTACTAATTTTGCCAATAGACTTATCTGGTGAAGACGCATAGTGTCATAGTGACAATATTTTAGTCCTTTTCAAGGATTATTTAACTGATTTTCTCTAACATTTTGATAAGATAGGATTAACCAGTAGGTATATAGAGCTCAAAATAAAATATAATTTTGAGAAAACACAATTAATTGTACAGTTTTGTTGTAGGGGTTGTAGGGGATTCCAATTTAATTTTCTCCATATTTTGTGATTGTTCCTCCACATTGACTGAGCTACTGTTTTATTCAATGCTTTGAAAGTGTAGATTTGAAATGTTCTAGGGTGTAATACGTTAGGTCAGTTTAAAAATTACTTTGCTAGAAACAAAATAGAAGATGGCCCAAAACCAGGCAAATTTGGGGGTGATACGGAAAAATATTACAAGAATAAAATCAACTGTTGTTTTTACATATAATCTCATAACATTAGCTAATTTTTTCAGGATTAAGAGCTCAAAATCAGAAAATACACAATTTATTCATGTTTGCCCCCTAGATTGATGATGACAATAAATAATAATAGGTTACAATACCTTTACGTCTTCAATCCAAAATATACACAAAATACAAAAGTATGTACAAAATACACAACTCGACCTCACGTGTTTTTGAACAGACTTTATGTAATTTTTTTTTTAATCCGTCTTTGATATTTTTAAGGAGGTCAAAAATAATTTTTTTGTTTGTTTACTTGTACTTACCCAAACACACCATGTGCATGTAGAATTTTGAAGCATCTAAGTGTACAAATTAGGGTATGCTATCATAAAAATATTATTTTGTAGGCCTGCAAACTTTTAAAGCTAAATGCATTTGGTAACATTAAGCGTAATCACCTTTGCAAAAACACTGAACATATGCCGCCACATTCCCCTGTTTAGGGTGTTTTATAATATATATTAGTATATTTTATGTTTTTGTGGATTAAGGCTAGATCTAGGTTCCTAAAATCTCATATATCAGTAAAAAAAAATGGTATCAGTGAAAACAAAACATGGTGTCTTAAAAATAAGAAACTTTGAAATACCTTGCGACGCCACTGAGAGTAATATTAATACAATTTCAAACTTCAAACAAGGTACGATTGAGATGATATAACTATTTAACTAAACGATTACCAAGTTTAAAGAAAATTGGTTGAAAAAAGGCGTCCGAAACAGGAGAAAAAATACCATGTTTTGCCTAAAGGCCATCTGGTTACCATAGCCGACTGCGCTACGAGCCCTAAGAAGATGACTCTTAACGTCAGCATACAACAGGGGCCCCCATCACACATTTTGCCCCAGGAACCCAACTAACTAGTGGCGGCCCTGGTTTTTCAGTTGGAAAAACTGCAACCTGAGCCTTTGAAAAGTAGCCCTTTCAAGTCAAATCTTTGTCTACAAGTAATACTTTATTTAACATGCATATGCAAAAGGGTTAACTTGCAATAGTCAAATTAAATCAAACTGATAGTACTCACATTCTTTGGTTGACGTTTCTTTGGCTTATCTCCAGGTATCTCCTTCATCCTGGTAGAAAAACATGAATGACGATTAGTTTTAAATAACAGGTTTATTAATGAAGTAATTGCACAAATTATATGGCTGAATGAGAAGAAACTAAATTAAATTGCAAACGCTTTAACACCCCATTCTCCACATTCCATTAACGAACCCATTCTCCGATATTTGAAATATTATTAAATGTAGACCTAAAGTACACAAAGTCTATGATTGTTTTTAAGCTTAACTTTTTTGATTTTATTTTACTTTTGCCTATTAGTTGGTTTGCATTTTTTTAAGCAAACAATTTTTTACTTTTCCAGGGAGAAATATTTTTGTAAGATTCCTAAAAGGTAGAAATAGAATTATTATAAATCTCTAGGAGAAGCAAAATAGCAGAAATCTAACTTTGGCTTATATGTACGATTATAATTCACTTGAAACTTACCTAAAAGATTACCCATCCTTGAACTTGCCCTTTGCTTGCCATGGTTGAGATAGAACATGCCACCTGTTTCTGCAACAATCAAATTCAAACACCATCCGTACAATCAAGGTTCAAATAAAATATTTCAAGTTACTTTGCGATGCAAATCCTCTTAGGGGCGCTTTTCCAAAGTCAGTTTAAGCTTAACTGAGTTTAAACCAAATTTGACCTTATGTTTAGTATTGAATTAAACTATGTTTAAGTTAAACGTAGTTTAACGTGTTTGGGAAAAGCGGCTTTAAGAGTTTGAAAAAATGCATATGGTTAAAAGTCCTGCTTATTTATGTTTGTATTATAACTTTCATATTTTTTCCTTGTTACTGAAGCCATTCTCTCAAAAAAGGGCACGTAAAAAAATTACAGAGGAAGCTCCAGCAAAAACAAATGAGTCTTAATAAATCCAGAAATACCAATAATTTAAATATTATTCTATAAGCTAAAATGTTGTATGTACTTTACTTCTAGAAATATCTCAATACTAATATGTGCTTTATTCATTTAGTAAAATTTGTGCAGACATTGCTGGAACTCAGTGGAAATGTTACTAACTGGAAACAATTTCATTGACTAGGTTTAAATATATGTACTGCCCGCAGAAAGAGAGGTTATCTTGTCAAACTAGACTTACCGGGAACAGTCTATATTCTTTTGTAAATCTGTAATATCTATGCTACTATTTTGTTTTTGTATGTTGGCTTCTTGAGCAAAAATAATATGCATACATAAAATGTGCATTATTTTCCAAAGTTTCATGACTATCTGTGAATAATTAATTGACCTATAGCAGATTTTCTAAAATCTAAGATATTGTGGCCAAAAAAGATTTCCCAGGTGTCACTATAACTTCTGAAAAACTGGCAAACAATGGCTTATAACCAAGTCATTTAAAATTCTTTACGATTATAATTTTTTGGTAAATACGAATGGCATATAATTATATAGAAAAAAATTGATTTTAATTTACAAAACGGCATTAAGTAAAAGATGTGTATGAAAAAGATGATTTTAATTCATGAAAGAAATATGTCAATTATTATTCATATTTTAACGTAAAATTAATTTTAATAAAATTTTGTTAATTAGGCCTAATTAAATTGCCATTCATCCACATTTTAAAGCGGCCACTTCACATGCTTTTATCATCACTAAGAGTCAATATTTAAAAAAAAAGATTACTCTCTCGATTAACTTTCTCGGTATAATTGAATAGTGGGAGTACTATCAGCCGGGGGAAACCCGAGAGAGCCCACAAACACAAGTGAAGCTCTACTCTCATGTTGATGCATGAATGTAAAAATGTACTATCGGCCCGTGTCGATTATTCCAACTTTTTCCAATTTTTTTTAAAAATCTGTACATATACAATTCATTGCATATTTAGAATCAGCTAACTTATTAGACAAATGCCAACATGGATTTAGACCCGGTAAATCGGTTGTAAGTGTAGCAACCGAATTCATTGAATCAATAATTGAATCAGTTGACAAAGGAAATCACACAATTGGCGTATTTATGGACATCTCTAAAGCCTTTGACAGTGTAAAACACTCTAAACTACTAGAAAAATTAAATATTTTAGGTGTAGAGAAAAATGCCCTTAGTTGGTTTAAATCCTATCTGACTGAAAGATCTCAATATATAGAAATTACTCACTTGACAAAGAGCAATAAAATAATAAAAACCTTATCCCAAAGTAAAACTCTTCAATTTGGCGTTCCCCAAGGATCTATCTTAGGGCCTTTACTTTTTCTGTGTTACCTGGGTGGATTAGATAAAGCTTTGTTACATAGGATTAATAGTAACCTCTGTTTATATGCTGACGATGCAAATCTTGTAGTATCAACAAAAACACCAGAGGATACAGAGAATGTTACAAATATGGAGCTAAAAAATATTGGGGATTCTTTAAAAAGTCTCAACCTACTTTTAAACACACAAAAAACCAATTTATTAAACTTTAAAACACCTCAAAATAGAATATCAAAAGAACTTGTAGTGACTTACAATCTACATAAGATAGAAAATAAACAGAGCACAAATTTTTTGGGATTAAAAATAGATCAAAATTTAAACTGGGATGAACACATTCACAAAATTTTAATCAAAATAAATTCTGGAATTTATGCATTATCCAGAATCTATACTTATTTAATACGCTAAGGGTTTTTTTGTCTTGAGAACTCCTCTTACAATTTTCAACCGATTTTTGAGTTTTTGGTGTCGTTGGATAGGGCTTGGTCTGTAGTTGTTTCCGCCAAAAATTGATGACAATCGGACTGAAAATAAAGGCGCTATCCACCATTGAAATCAAAAAATTCCCCATTTAAATAACATTGGTACAGTATTGAATAAAGCATTTTAAACATCTGTTGATAATCAGCTGTCAATACTTGTAGTTTTGATGATTAAAGATATCCACAATATTGGATTGGTCGGATGTCATTGATTTAAATTTAAAAGTAACATTTTTGTATTGTATTAAAAAAAATTGCTCGATTTCGAGCAACACGTATACTAGTGAGTTATTATTGTGACATAAAAACACTAAAAAATATATATTTTGCCCATGTACATTCACATATCTCTTTTAGCATTGCACTTTACAATTCGACCAAAAAACATAATATGGAAAAAATCTTAAAGCAACAAAAAAAGGCAATTCGTATCATGCTTAAGTTAAAACATGATGATTCAGCCAAGAATCACTTTAAAGAATTAAAAATATTGACAGTTTATGGACAATACATTTATGAGGCCATTCTCCTTGCTAAAAAAGTAAGATTAGATACCAATTTTGAGGAACAGGTGAGACATCCTTACAATTCCAGACGAAAATATGAATACACCCAGGAGCATAGACTAAAGTTTGTTGAAAAAGCCTTCATACATGGGAATTAAGTTTTTTAAATATGTTCCAAACAATATAAAGATGGAAGAAGGACAGAAATTTGACAAATTGTTAAAGGAATATTTAATAAATAAAGCTCTGTACTCTATAGAAGAATTTTCCACTTCTCTCTAAAATCTCCATATGTAAAAAATATTTTTATTTGAGGAGTATCTTTTGTATATTAACTAGTTTCTTTTCTTTTGTTTCAAATTTTGTGTTAAAATGTAAGGAAATGTTTATTTATGTAAGTGATTGATAGACCTCAAAAAACATTTTTAGTTTGTTTAAGCTACAGTTAAAACTGTTTTGACGCTATTTATTGTACCACATGTACAGAATCACAAATAAAGAGATTTGACTATGACTATGACTACTCTGATATGAGTAGTAACATACAAGAAACATTTAACCGCTTTATTTGAGTTGGGCAGAGAATGCCGGACTGCAACATTGTTGTTTCTTACCAAGGAAATTGTATGTACAGTAAAATCTAAAACTTCTTGGCTGCCGATAAGTAAACCCTCTGATAAGTCAACACCTGGGAAGACTGTAGACGCCAACAATGTTCATCTTATCACATAACTCGATAATCACTATTGCCGGAGTTTTTCCGCATCACAATTTTCTACATTATGGCATATAGGATTTAAGGATCTGATTTTGCGGTGGTTGCGGACACTTTTCTGCATTATAAATGTCATTGATAGCTGTTTTTTAATCCTTTCTGGCTAATATTTTTGGCTTTAAACATTGCTAATGACTAATTTAGCATGGTCCAATCATACGGTAATTGAGATTATTACAAGATCTGAACAATTAAAGGATGAAAGTAAAATCTACTCTGGAAAATTCAACTTTCACTAAAGTCTATAGAGCCTTAGGCCTAATGTGTTGAGTTTGTTGGGTTTTACTGAATTTACAAAATTTTTTATTCAAGTATAAATAAGTTACTCTCAGAAAACTTTATAGGCCACAATAGCTGTTAACACACATCTCCTAGAAAACCTTTGAACTTACCTTCAGAATTTTGAGAGTACTGGTATGCAGTGTTAAGTCTAGATTTTTGAAAATCATGGACTTGATTGTCTGCTGGAAAATAATTCTGGGCCCACTCAGTGATAGAATACTCAGTTATGGAGTTGATGTTGGCTGAAAATAACAAAATTAAATTAATTACTTTTAACTTAACCATCAAATAACAGTATTTTAATAAAACTAAAAATTGTCCAAACAAAAAAAAAAAATACCCCCATCGCAGCAGACCTGCGTACTTAGCGAATTTCCAAACGATCTTGAGATATCGTATTTTCCCCATAAACACCATAGGAATGGGTATGTAGGTTTGCTGCTATGGGATGTTGTTTGAAAATGTTAGTTTTGTTAGGAAATGTAATAGTTACGTAAGGTAAATATCAAACTGTATAAGTATTCAGCACTTTTTAATTTTCCTCATAAACCCCATGGGGGTGAGTATGTAGGTTTGCCGCCATATGGGTGTTGTAAGCAAATATCAGTTAAGCCTTACCAAGTGAATGTACATACCAAATTGTATCAAGTTATTCCAATAAATAAGCGAGATATAGGGTTTTGTTGATTTCCCATAAGATTAAAACATGGAAATTTTTAACATGGAAAACCTATTTTTGGCTTTTCTCCGTAACCTGTTAAGCCAAGTAAAAAATTCAAAATACTTAATTGTTTGTTTTTTTTAAGGTCTTTTTAATGATTTTAGTTAAAATTGTAAATTTTTTAAAATTATGCTTTAAAAATGCCAAAAACCCATTTTTGACCCCTTTGAAACCCCATAAAGCCCCGTTCCCATAACCCGATCATGCTGGTTCGCGAACTCATGAAAATAGACCTGGTCTTATACCTTCATACCAAATTTTATCAAAATCGGAGGTCCCCTTCAAAAGTTATCGGTACCACGGACACACATATATATATATATAGATATATATATATAGATATATATATATACATATATATGAAAATGAACGAACGGTGTTTTTGGCTTCTGGGGACCTCAAAATGAAAAAGTAACATGGTCCCGGGCTTAGGTCTTACCATGGCTACTGCCGTAATAGCGTATTCCCTATAGGGAAATTCGCTAAAATTGTTTACTATTAAGGAGCTTTTTTATACTTTAAAATATTGTCAATGGAGAAGGATATTTATTAAATTTTAACATCAAACTGGCACTTAACATTTTCTTACAAATTTTATGTACGATTTGTAGATAGTCAAATTAAATGAGGAGAAGAATTTTCATGTTGCTCGTCCAATTAAAGGAAGTTACAATGAAGTCTACAGTAAAAATACATCACTAGACAGTGGTAAAAATGGAATTATATCGTAATTTCTAGGTTTGCAAGCCAAGTAAAATTTAAAATGATAAAAATTTGCTGTAGTTGGGTCATCCCTGACCCACCACTCGCAGCACCAGGCCTGACTTCTCGTAGTTAATAAATTCGTAGCAAAGCACCAGCATCAGCACCGATACGTCAGTCAAAGGTGGACCTATATTGCGTTAGGTTCTACTGTATAATCTGCACTATTTATCACTTAACTCCCGCTCCAGGCTGGGTCAATAAGGACCCTCGTAATTAACTGTGGGTCCAGTACCTTGAAGGGATTATGGAGTGGCAACGTAGGGCAAGAAGCGAAGCCATCGCGCGCCGAGTGGTGGGAGCTACCGAGTTGCTGAACTATGGAAGTGTAAAAGGGTGTGCACAGAAAATTTGTCATTCTGACTTTTACAGACCAATTACCATCCATTTCCCGGACTCACGGACTTTACAGAAAATTATATTACTAGGCCTGCATACAAAAAAAAATTATTGTCTAGAAAATTAAAAAACTGTTAACTCTTGTAGCAAAACAATAATTAATTTTTCAAAAGTGTGGCATTAAAAACAAGCTTCTTGCATCAAATTTCTTACATTTGGTGTACTTATATGGTACAGGATATACATTTTCTGTACCACATCATCATTAATTATGACTAAAGACATTCCTTTATGTGGAAATAACTTCAATCCACCCCATATTCTCTTCTTGTATTGATATAGGGAATGCGCTATTTCGATGGTAGTCACAATAAGTACTGAGCCCGGGACCATTTTACTTCTTTGTTTTGAGGTGCCCAGAAGCAAAAAACACTGTTCGTTCAAGTTAATATAAATTTTATATATGTATGATTATATATAATTTCAAAAGTTATAGCCTATATTGAGAAAATAAACACTGCCAAAACAATTTTAACTTACCATTCCTTCCAGGCTTCGGGCGATGTAGAACACAAGTGTTGATTGCTTCAAATTCTGCAATAAAAAATTGTCATTTAATGATACATACGTGATATTGCTAAAATACTGTGTAAATATGAATAATTTTGGAAGAAAATATGTAAAGAGGGGGTTTGAGTATAAGTTATGTAGTATATTTAGATAGTGCTGTAATTAAATATCTCTAACAGAATCTTAAATTTGACATTCATGTGATTTCAACAAAATATAATAAATTTCAAAAACACATTTTGGGGTTGAAAAAAATTTGATGTGCTCTAGTTATAGCAGCATGCTTGGTTTTCTAACATTGTGTGACTTAAACAAAAGCCTGAAATGTTGGTTTTCTGCAGCAGGTATGTTTTATTTGTTATAATATTGTAAAAATCACCACAACATGGACTGCTAAGTTTCTGAGTGAATGTCAAGTTTTTAAGGGAAGATGTTATTCCTTCACATGAGCAATTTACTCCTTTGTGTTCAATCCAACCATGTGACACCAGCACACAATAACAATCAGATCATAGCAGTCATTAGAAATGAAACTGTGTTAAATAGCCCAAAATGCCAAACAAAAATTGTAATAATAACTGGCAATGTTGGTCATATCGCAAGAAAGTGGCTGCATAGCATTGAAATTCCTAAACTTTTAGTGGCTATTTTTATTTTGAATTGTAGGACACAGCACAGCTTTAAACATCCTCCACGACTTATAAATTAGATTCTTAGTCTATCTACGCGAGGGTGATGCTTATACTGCTCTACAGTCGCCCTTCACCATGTAAAAATAAACTTCCTGAACAGCTATCACACTGTACAATGAACATATAACTAGCTTATAAAATTTAATTCTGTAGAATTTTATAGAACAATAATTTGTCAACTAACCTGGTGAGAAACTGCCAGCAGCCTCCTCAGTGGGGGACAAAGTGCATTCACTTCCTGAAATCAAATACATAATTCAATGATTTAAAAGTTGTTATTGAGACACTGCAGTTAAAACTAAGATAGCTAATATGAGTTAAAATGCATGCTGAAATAGAGCCAGGGGTGTCCCCTCCCCCAAAGGCCATTGCGTGAATCCCCCCTTCCCCAAAAAAAGTTACCCCCCTCTTGCAACAACGCACAAGTTGGCATTTAGCGAGTTATACCTTAACTATAAACTCTATTGTAATTCTTTTGGAATACCGATACTACTGTACTCATTTTTATATAATTCCATTTACAAATTTAGAGCATTAATTTAAAAAGTTATTAAATTCAACTTTCTAAAATTTTAAAATAAATAATGTGACTTAATGATTTATTTCCTGGAGTAATTATTGTGTCAATCCGGTAAACCTCCCTCAGTTCAAATTTTAACAGTTACATTTTTTACTTAATTTAAAATTTAATAATTTGATAATAATTAAACCTTTTATGGTCGAGTGAATAGCAAATTGACCACAACCCAATAGGGTAGGGACACAAGGACTGAAATTATATATGTTACTGACACTTTTATGAAGAAATTTTTCAAATAAAAAAATTGGAAGTGTATATGCCTTATAGCACAAAGTTCAAAATTTTAAAATTTTTCATTCTCCTTTATAGAAATTGTCCTTAACAGTGAACTCGAAATATTAAGGCAGTTTGGCCGCGAGGCAAGTCTCGCGGTGAGAATCAGTAGTTCCAGAGTTCGCCGCTAGACTCCGCTAGGGCCACAATGGTGCAGCGGTCACGCACACTGGCACACAGATGCAAAGATAGAGCCCCTCCCCCTGTTCCTCTCTCCCACCCCTCCTCTCGGCAGTCCACGTTACTCAGCCAATCGCGGCTCGGGCTACGGCTACGGCCACGGCACTGTAGCAGCATGGTAGGCGGCATCGGGGATCGCGCGATTGTGTAATATTTTACACGACCCTATGCTGTGACAGGATTGTACAACTTATTTTTTATGTAGGCCTACATGCATTGAATGCAGAATTTAACAGTAGAAATATATTCTAATTGATTAATGTTGGGTGATTTTAAAAATTCAAAATGTTTAAAGTAGTTTTTGCGTAATTAGATTATAACTAAAATAAATAAAAAAAATAAGTTAATGATGTCGTTGCATGTTGAAAATTAAAATGTCATAAATTTAGGCCTAAACCTCAATGCATTTTGGGAACACGTAAGAGTTGAAAAATAATAGACACACTTGTTATATTTCTTGTGTTTGCCCAGTGACAAGAACGTCAATTATTACCTTGGTTGTAGGCCTTTTACAATTCTCTACAAGAACAAAAGGCCTAAAACCAAGGTACCAAATATATTATATTTCGATGTGAAACATATTTTAATCTTTAAAACATTAATATAACATAGGAAATGTTAATGAAAACGTTTGCAAAATTTTATAGATTATAATATTTTACATTTTATTCGGCCTTATTTCCACTTTTTTTTTCTTTATTCTCTGTTGCATCGATGATGTAGGGAGCATCTCTGTTCAGGCCTCTTGTGATCCTGCTGTCAACAATTTCAGGCAGAAGACACTCCAAGTAACTTAGAACTTCGATACAGTAGAAGCCCTCAAATCCGGCCACGTTGGAACCGAACCAGCGGCCGGATTTCAAAATGGCCATATTAAGAAAAGGCTTTAATTTGATGTACATAAACCCATTGGTCGACGAAAGATTTATTTCTGACTCCACGTGTTCCATTCCATCATTTTTTCTGAAAATGATCTTTCGGCATGTTGGAAATTCCAAGCGGCATGTTGGAGTGCCGCCATGTTGGATTTATTTCCCATAAGAGCAATTCTAAACTTGTCCCCGGCATTTGTCATATAATTTCTTAATTTTTTGTCCGATTGGTTCAGAATAAATAGCGTTTGAATTATAATTAAATTCCCCGTTCCTTTTGCGAGATCGATTCTTTGTAAATAATTTATAAAATTCTGTAGAAAATGTTTTAAAAGTAGTAAAAAACTTGCTTTGTTATTTCAAGTTAGTAAAAAACACTATTTTTTATAAAAAAATTCCTCTCACAAACCAAATCCGCCTTGATGAACCCTTTATTTAGTGCTATAAACCATTATTTTCTGATAATAAATAAAAGAGTTAATGACATCCCGTTTAACATTGCTCTTATGGGGAAAGGCGAAATTTGGATTGACTCCAACGCCCTCTTAACAGGCGGTTTATTAAATGGGTTAAACAGAGACCTATGTGTTCCAACAATGAACTATTAGGATGTATATAACCGTAACAGGTATCATAGTCGCCCAATCAATGCTATGTATCAACTTTTTAACAATCATGATTTGTTCCCTCTCAGACATTGTAGCGCTGAAATTACGATCAGAAACACGACCGGTCGCTAGCGATGAACCTGCTTTTAACAGACAATAATACTGGTCTTCTAACAAAGGCTCTAACGTGTAAATGGGACTGTAAAAGCGACGGATTCTGTCTAGTGACCTAACTTTCGTTTACATCGACGATCGGGCCGCGAAACACCGAACAAAAAGATAACGAAATACTAACACAAATATTTATAAGACATCCAAAATCGAATTGTCTGGAAATCGTCAATTGAACTGATATATTTTAGTGATGTAACATGGGACAAGTTAACTCTTGTCTATTTTTTCCGTGGGAAAAGCCCGGTTCTGAACATTTCATTTCCGGAACACCGCGGCCAGATTATCCGGCGGCCGAACCATCCGAGGCCGGACTAGAGGACTTCTACTTTGTAATATATTCATAGACATATTACTCTAAAAAAATTTTAATTTCAAAGTAACAACGGATTTAAAAGTAACAAACCGTAAATTTGTTCACTATTATTTATACATTTATCATCAGGGAATTTTATATTAAGTATGGTCCTGGAAACCCATTTAAAGTTGTTAAAAAATGAGTTCAATTAAGTAGGCCTAAGTATTTTAGAGCATCGGAGTACTTATTTAATAAAACAAAATTACAATATTTATACACTAGTTGTTGCCCGTCGATACTCGACGGATATAGCTCCAGGTAAATGAAACGCTATAATAGTGCAAACATGTAAGGTAGTCTATAAAATGTACTTCTTTGAACTGCCATACCAAGAACAATAATATATTTTACAGAAAATACTACGATTTTAGTTTGAGGGTCGGAAAAGTAGGCCTATTCCCTAAAACCAATAATGTTGCATCCTTGTACTTATAGGCCCTACTCTTTAGTATTTTATAAACATGTCAATTTGATTGTTTAGGTAGGCGCAAACCTAATTAGCCTAAGGAAACCGTTCTATTAGGTTCAACAACATCAGAAATAAGTAGACCAATATCCACTTGTAGGCCTATTGGATAAATTGTTCTTAACAGTTTTTTTTTTTCAAGAATTAGGAAAGGCCTACAGTGTTGTAACTTATGATGGTTGGCTTTAACAAATAAATATTGGTATTAGGGTAGGGTAGAACGTAGAGAAACCATTTCTAACCACTTTCATATCGCAATATTTATGCTGTAGTGTGCAAGTTTCAATAACTATCCAAATTTAAGGAATACAATTTTATTTCACAGAAAATTACATAATTTTAGTTGGAGTGTCTGTCAAAGTAGGCCTATAGGCATATTCCTTAAAAAAAATAATGCTGCACCCTTACATGTAACACAGACACTCTTTAGTATTTTATAAACAAAACAAATCGATTGTTTACTTAGGCCTAAACCTTAGTAGCCTAATCAAAGCGTTATATTAGTTAAAAACATCAAAACATAAGCAAGCCTAAACTATTAATTTGTAAACTTGTTAGTTTAATAAATAAGTTTTTTGAGAGTTTGAACAGGCCTATAAATGTTTTAATGTATCTATTTTGCTTAAAATAAATATCGGTACCATCAGTAAAACATTTATTAGTGACGCCGTTATTGGACACATTACAAAAATGTATATCAGTGAAGATCGGTTTGGAACCCGGACCGTCTGATTTGAAGTAAGTCACGCTACCGACTGCGCCACAAATACTGTTGTTTAGTGACGTAAATGTAAAGCATTACAACGTTGCAAACGACAAATTGATTGCACAAAGAATTTACAATTTACAATTTAGTCTTAATTTTAAAGCAATCAGCTATTTTACATAAAGCAACTTTCTTTCCATTTAAAGGATAATACATTATAATAATTGTGAACGTTTTTAGGTACGGTATTGGCTATAGTAAAAAAAATCCTTCTTGAGCTTTTGCTCATCCACTCTGTATTTAGACTAAATACCTCGTGTGTTTACAATCAGCAGATTGAAAGAGTGTAAAATAAATTTACTGTAAAGGTTTGAAAATGTTGATATTTTTATTTAAGGAAGTAAGATAACGTAAATTACATAATTAAGCAACTTTCTTTTCATAAATGACAATACATCATAATAATAGTAAACGTTTTTAGGTACTGGCCATAATAAACCAAATCCTTCATGAGCTTTTGCTCATCCACTGTATTTAGACTAAATACCTCGTGTGTTTACAATCAGCTGATTGAAAGCGTGTAAAATAAATAAATTGTAAAGGTTTGAAAATGTCGATATTTTTAATTTAAGGAAGTAAGATAACGTTAAAGTAAATAAAATCTGCTAATATACAAAGCCATTTAAACCAGAGTTCATAAATAAAATTTAGTGATTTACTTTGGTGTGGGAAAACAGTTTTTCTCAATAGTACTCCCAAAAACCCAGATTGGCTTCAAAACTACATTGCTTCACTTAAAAAAAGAAAAAGAAAAGAAAAAAACCGTCCACAGGGTTCAACAGCTTCCAGTCACATGGACAAAAAATAAAATCAGTTTGGATGGAGCAATGTCAGTGTGCTGTAGTAATGTATAGGAACCTCTAATTTTTCAAGTTCACATATGTTTTTCGAATTGTTATCAGTGAATTTTAGGAAAGGAAAATTTATTTTGGTTTTTATCCATGTCATTTTCTTTATATGCACTGATTATTTAACTATTTTACCATAGTTCATATAAAAATAATAATAATAAAAATAAAAAATAAATACTTCATCGACTGTAACTTCCCGAAAATATCTCAAGTGGCATTGTATTAAGCTCTGAGTTCTCAAAAAAATTAAAGATGAAGTCACGCCATTCCTCATAAAAAATGGTTTCTATGATATGAAAAGTTTAAAAAAAATAATAATTCATTGAATTTTAGGCAACGGTTGTAATGACAAATGCTAGCAAATGAGGAAGAACAGATGTTTCAGTTGTGAACCATTCTAAAACTATTGTTTCAAAATCAACAGAATGTTCGGTCGAATTTCGACCAGTGCATGGGCGATCTCTATAGGAAACATATAACATGCATAAAGAATAATTAATTTTTACTTTGTTATTCAAATATAATTAGGCCTAAACATTTACTTAATTTTTGTACTTTCGTCTGACATTCTTTTAAATGCGTAATTAATTAATTCCCAAATACTTTTAAATACTTTTTAAATATGTTTTTAATATGTTCACTAATATTTAATTGTTAAACTGAGAGAAACAAAAACCATAAAGTTAATAAGAATTAACAATACTGCAATCCTTAAAAATTTAATATTCCAAGAAAAAGAAGTCAGCAGAATTAGAAGAAACGGCTCGAATGCCGGTCGAATCCGGCCCACGGCCCCCGGCTGGCGTGGCGGGGCGCGGCGAGCATCGGGCGAGAGAACGAGGCAGTGAGAACGAGTGAGAGAGAGCGCAGATAACCTGCGCGGCCACGCGCCCGGGCGCGTGCGGCTGCTGTAGATGATCACCACTACACTCGCAGAATCGCGCTCCGCGCTGACATGGTGTTACTTGTACCAACAAATAAGCAAAACTATTATACATAGACATTATCTAAAAATTTAATCGTAATAATAGATAAAACCCACACATATTAAAACAAAACTAGTAATGAAATTGACAAAACATTTATAGAAAATAAATTATTAAAAAGAGAAAAAAAATTAAAGTTGTAAAATTTAATTATTTTTACATTTTAATGTTTTAAGCATGCAAATTCAAATAATAAAATGTTTTTTTCACCTAAATATACTTTGCGGTTTTCTTTATTTGTTGGTACAAAAATACCCTAATTTTGACGTTTCAACCTCCTGTAGTTCAGCCAAAAATTTTTTTTAAATTTTTTAATTGCCATTTTTGTGTTCATTACATTGTAGCAAATCGATCCCATGGTAAAAATTAAAAATTTAATTTTTGACCAAACACCCTTAATTGGGCTATGCACTATTTTATCAACATTTAAATTTTGTAAAATTTAAATTGTAAATGTATTGATTACATTTACAATTGGTTAAAAAAAACTAGTCTACGTGTTGCTAAAAATCGAGCAATTTATTTTGATACAGTACAAAAGTTACATTTAGTTCTAAATCAACGAAATCCGACCAATGTAATATTGTGAATATCAGTCAGTAATCACAAAAACTACACGTATTTACAGCTGTACATTAACAGATGTTTTAAATGCTCAACCCAATCCTAATGTGTATTCTAATGGGAAAATTTCAAATTTAATTGTGTATAGCACTTTTATTTTAAATCCAATTTTAATTATTTTTTGGCAGAAACATCTACAGCCCAAACCCTATCTAGCGACACCAAAAACTTGAAAATCGGTTAAAAATTGTAGGAGTTCTCTACAAGAAAAAAAAAAAAAAAAAACCTTTAGAGTATTAAATAAGTATAGATATCAATCTGTCTACATATTTTCACACTGTAGTGTGTAGATAGATAATAACAAGGGATGTGTCGGTACCTAAAGTGGGTTCTCGGTACCACTGGTTCTTGGCAAAAGTACCGGTACCGAGAACTGATG
The DNA here is from genome assembly GCA_030545055.2 of Neoaliturus tenellus. Taxonomy (NCBI): domain Eukaryota; kingdom Metazoa; phylum Arthropoda; class Insecta; order Hemiptera; family Cicadellidae; genus Neoaliturus; species Neoaliturus tenellus. The sequence goes on from CM061534.1 coordinate 90,442,066, forward strand.
GAACTCGAGGAAAACGCAACACAAAAACATGGCACAATCCTTGAACGCCCGCGAGACCTGTAGAGAGACGATCTATTGTTCGGCAGTAATTTATTCAAGAGGGGTGTTTTTGGCTCCTAGTACAAATTGCTACTTTTTGAAACAATCGCCGTAGAAAGCTAAGAGATGGCTCAATTGATTTGTCTGATTCTCACAAATTAAATAAAACGTCAACTAAAGTTGTGTGACTTTTCATTCAAGTTTAAATTAGATAAGCATTGTTAAGTAAATCATTCTTTAGTACAGTTGCTGTTTTATAATATTATCAGCATCTTATTATAAGTCAATATAATTTATTTAAAACTTCAAACCCCATTAAATATATTTTTAAAATGAAACATAACAAATACATTTATTAGTCAACTAATTTAATCAACAAAGTTTATTAAAACAGATAGTAGTTGAAGAATTAACAATTCAGAATAAAAATACTTTTCAGCCCAACTTGTTTTTGGTCTGAGACCTAAGAGTAATGATTTTTCACCAGGCCCGACCCGAAGTGTGTGTGTTAAAAGTTGGCCTGTGGACTCCTAGATCTGTTATTGTACATAAAAAAAAATATTCTAAAACAAACATTTTACTATTTTTATTATTTTTAGTTATACTCTTAGGGAACGTTTTCCCATAGACACCCCAACACTGTGCCTTCCTTAATTGTCACTCAATCTTAATTCTTTTACTTTCATGTGTTGGTTTATTTAATTCCTTAATTCTCACGACTTTTGAAATATCACTTCAATGTACAAATAATTTTTATATCTCATTATATTAACCTCGTTAAAAAATGAGTACTTGGTACCGGTACCTAGAACCAATCCTTTAAAATAACCGGTACCAGTACCGACTTTGAAATTTTGGTAACGACACATCACTAATAATAATAAACTAAATTCATGCTACATAAAGGCCTGTATTTGGCTTGGTTTTTTGTCTATCTGTGATGTTTAAAAAATGTCATCATACTGCATGCAAAACAGAGGTTTTCCATCCCGTTATCAGTCCACAACGTCGGCGTTTGCAATTTATTGTCATCTGAAAAGGGCTTGGCCAAATTGTCACAGGAAAATAAACTTCTTATAAGTTACTTGTTTAACTTATTTGTTTGGATAAAATTATCTATCTTACTAATTCCGTAAGGAATTTCTTGTGAGCAGCAAAATTCTTTTATTTATGAACCGATTTTGATGATTGAGGTGTCAAATTAAAGAGAATTCTCTGCAGACGTCATGGAATCATTTTTGTCGCCCTCAGTTCAATGTGCTTCGCGACATTGGACTTTAAAGTTTCTATGTATTTTAAATATAAGACAAAATTTAGTAAGTTTACCTATAACATATGATTCATTTCTAGTGAGGTTAATTGGAGTGACAATTAGTTTATTTAATAATGTGATTGTATTTTTTTCATTTTATACAAGCTTCACAATATCTGCCTAGCGCTTAGGCTGGAGCTGTATTTGTCGAGTATCGACTGGCAACGACTCGTTTATTAAAGTTTGTCAGTTATTAGAATTCTCTTGAATGTAGCACTGTGACTTACTGTAGATTAAAATAGAAGTAGTAAACTACCTCACCTAGTTTATTCTTAGTGTAGTGTAGTAAGCCAAATTAGTATACAGAAATTAGTTAAACCCCTCCCCCTCAATAACAAAATATTTCTCTGTTAAAATTTTACAAAACAAGATCCCGAATGAAAGTTTGAAACTGTCACCGAGGTTGCTTGTTTACTTACGAGTGAGCAAATGGTATTGGCAATTGCAGACTGTTTCCAGTGTTGCTACCCCATACACCACGTAAGATTGGACCGTAAAAATGGTTGTAGGGTGAAATAACTATAAAAAAATTTAACCAAGGGCTCTTTTAATGTATTTAATATTTTATTATATAGTTTTAAATTCAAATTTTGAGTCATCATACTCTTATTCTGCTTTGGGAATGGAATACTACTTCTCTTTATACCCCCCCCCCCCCCCCCCCATAAAAAAAATCTCCGTTAAGTCTCAAAAATCCCCTTCCCCAAATTTTGGCCCGATAGCATAAACTGCGCTATCAATCCCCCCTGTGGATATCCCTAAAAAGAGAAATTGAGATAAGGTAGGCAGTGTTGGACTTGAGTTTTTCATTGAGGCGAGTAAAGGATAATGAAGTGTCATTAGAAAAAAAAAAAAAAAAATTTCTATCATAGTCTAATAATTCAACCTGCAAGTCAAACACCTCTAAGATGTAGACCTAACTGATATCTAAATATGGCTTTCAACCAATTCGTAGTTAAGTATCCGAAAACTGCATATGGGGGACATGTTCTAAAATGTCTAAAGAGGGAGTGTCATCACCGACACTGTAACCTTGTTAGCAAGAGTGCTGGACAGTAATTTGCAATCATTCATTAATGAACAGTGGCGTTGCAGCTTCTTGTCAAGCACTCAATCTACACTTTGGCTAAAGGTCTCAATTAGATTACACAGTCACGTCTAAAATAAGCTTAATATGTTCCGGATCAGTAGTTAAATTGCTATGGTTATCTAATCAGACAACCTTAATATAGTAGAACCTCCCACATCCGACCATGGTCGGATCGACCAAAAAGTTGGATATAGGGAGGAGCAAATGAAACGCATTTCTTAGATAGAAGAAAGCTATACAGTATTGTAATACAACTTTATTGTACATATAACACATTAACTGAAACATCAGAATTTGTATAATAACTGAAAAATGACAATATACCTTACGTAATTGTTTCTACAAACAAAGAATAGCTCATCATTTTGACAGGCTCAGCAACGACACAGTCTGAGTGCGGAAATCACAGATAAAGAGTGAATCTCTAGGACGCAAATCAGGAGGAGGTCGGAATTAAGGACGGTTCAACTGTAATTGTAATTACACTCGTGTGATTGATGTGCACATAGAGAAATTTTGAACAATATATTTTTTATGAAATGATAAATGTACGTTTACACTCACCTCGACAACTACCAAGCCCTGAGTCAGGACTCTGGTTGAACGTAAGCCGATTCTCGAGCGTCCACACATTGTGCTTAGATGACTCTTGACCGAGAGACCGCAAATTCCATAATCGGATGGCTAACTCTTCAACTGCTTCATTTTCTGCAAGTCCAATTGGTTTACATTCCAGTCTCTTGTTGGCTTGAACCTGTTTCTGAAACAGAATATTTTTACTTATTTAACAGTTTAGTTACTTATTTAACAGTTACTTATTTAACAGTTATTTACAGTATTTACAGTTTAGATAGTTACCAAGTTACAGGGCCGGTCCTAGGAGATTTTCTGGTACATGCTAGATAGAAATTTGGCGCACCCTAAAAGGTCCTCTACAACCGTATCATAAAGTTTAACTACAAAGTTAAAACAATGATCACATAATTCAGCTAAACATGTATACTATCTCCAATTGTTTTCCATCTGTCTTGTCTGTATGTAATATATTTTTATTAAATTTATGACATTTTAAAAACTAATATATATGGAATTTAAATTTGGCTTGCAAGAAATACGACTTTAACTTTTTGATATTTTGACATTTTTAACTTTTAGGTTTAAAAAATACGGCAACTTTTAAATTTTTCAAGCTAATTGTATCTAGAAAAAACTATACATTTGATCAAATTAAACCAACTATAGTACTAAAACTTTTAAAATATAAATATCTGACTAAAACCACCAAGAGTAAAATGATCTAAGGACAATAACAGAGATCATATTGTATGCTTTATTAGTGAAATTCGGGAGCAATTTCAAAATGCCAATTTGCAAGTGAACGTGCAAAAAGCGTTTTTTATAGGCCTAAAGAAAATACTTAATTTCACTGTTGTCCGTTTGTTTGATCTTTTCCAACTTTATATTTTTAGTTCAAATTTTAACTAACTTTTAAGACTGCTAATTTAGATCTCTTCAATGAAGAAATAAAATCATAACCTATGTAACTTGGCAGTAGGGCAATTCAAGTTTCAATTCCATAACTAGAAAATTTAGTGTGTAGATATAACTTGACTGTAGATATAACTCTGTAGATAAAGTGACATGTCCAAAACAAATGGATGTAAAACTATGTTTCACATTGAATTTTCTCGTTTTTACATTACAGTCTATTGAATTGTTATCATATTCTGGTCAAGGTGTATTATGAATTAAATGTCCTAAACAAGATTTCCGGAGGGTTCCTAAACAACGGTCTACTATTCTAGTTGCCAGGACATAAAATTCTGTTAAAGAAATAGCAGAATATGTTTCCATGTCCAAACTGATTATGTTTATGTTCACGACATGTTACTACTTTGTTTTAAAAACTTCTACTGGGAGCTACTGTAATTTCCCTCATTTCCCCACTGCATTCAGTGGACAACATTACCTACAGTAAGTTATCCCACTTTTACCCCAAAGGCGAAGCTAAGGTCTAAACTATAACCAAAATTAAAATTTAAAATGAATGATGGAGAAGTGCCTTAACTTAGCTACAAAAACACGTCATTCAATAAGTTTTATTTGTTTATTGGTTTATTAATTTTTTTATATTTTACAAAATATGTTGTTACATTTCATAGATAAGATTTTCTTTTTGGTATTGGACGAGGATATATTTTTGTAAAACGAAAGTTATGTAAAATATATGTCCTATTTTTTTTAATGACACTTTTTATGCACCCCCGTTTATAAGTAATTTCTTAAACATTAAAATGAGGGAAAGTACTATGAATAATATAACTGAGAGATATGTTTTTGCCATGTTACCGTACCTATTTTTACAAATCCGCTCCAAAAATTATGGTGGAGAGTAAGAATTCCCCCTTAACTACACGTTTACTACGATTGTTCCCCGTATCAATGGGGGGTGGAGATATTTCCCCCTAAAATCTATTCCCAAAAATATCAATGTTGAGGGGGAAAGTTGGGAAAATTTGGTAATGTATTTTATGGAAAGTATTGTTTTAACATTTTTAAATGTTTTAATAGTCATTTCAACATTTTTTTACAATTTGACGTATCAAGATCCCCCGATTTGAGGAATTACAATACCCCATCACAGCAGACTTGTATACTCAGCGAATTTCCAATTTGAGATTTTGTATTTTCCCCATAGACACCATAGGAATGAGTATGTAGGTTTATTGACATGGGATGTTGTTAAAAAATGTTTGTTGTTAGGAAAAGTAATGGTTGGGTAGGGTAAAATCAAATTCTATCAATATTCGGCACTTTTTAATATTCCCCCTAAACCCCATGGGTGTGAGTATGTAGGTTTGCCGCCAAACGGGAGTTGTAAGCAAATATCAGTTGAACCCTACCTAGTGAATGTACATGCCAAATTTTACCAAGTCATCTATATATTAATAGGCAAGCATGTTTCGTTTCTTCCTTTTTTCTCAGCTCGTGTGCATCGTAGGAGAAATCTGCGGATACCGTTAGAAAGGTATAGTTCTGTAGATGAGCAGAATCCCATTCTAATTCACATCGGACTCCAGGGCTGCGCCCCACAGGCTTTCAAAGTTCCAATGTTAATCTTATGGAGGAAGGATAATTGATTGAATCATTAGACAGCTGTTGTAAAAACAACTGCTAGAAAAACAGGAAAAACAGATGTTTCGTTTTAAAATGTTTTTAAACGTCTTGAGTCAAAATCAACTGAAATTTTAGTCGAATTTCGACCAGGAGGCGATCTCTAGTTTCAATAAATAAGCTACATTTTTATTGATTTCCCATAAGATTAACATGGGAAACCTGTTTTTAGCTTTTCTCCGGAATCTGTTAAGCTAAGTTTAAAATTCAAAATAATAAATTGTTAGATATTTAGGCTCTTTTAAATTATTTTAGTTCAAATTCTTGAATTTTTAAATTGAGGTTAAAAAATGCCAAAACCCCATTTTTTACCCCCTTGAAACCCCATAAAACCTCGTTCCCATAACCTGACAATGTTGGTTCGCAAACTCATGAAAATAGACCTGGTATTACACCTTCACTCCAAATTTAACCAAAATCGGAGGTCCCCTTCAAAAGTTATCAGTACCATGGACAAACACACACACACACATATATATATATATATGTATGCATCAAGTTATTCCTATTGTAAATTACCAGTTTTTCTTGATAGTTTTCCCACTGAAGTCTTGCTGACTCTCCCCAGACTTTCTTCGATTTGAATATTTTCAGTGCACGGAAGGCTAAATGGTGATGTGGGAACTCAATCCGAAAGCAGCCAGCTTCTATTTCTTCCACTTCTATCTTTGCTATCTTCTTAAATACCTGAAAAAAGAATAAAGTAGTACTAGAATACGTGTTGCTCAAAATCGAGCAATTTATTTAAATACAGTACAAATGTTACTTTAGCTCTAAATCAATGACATCCGACCAATCCAATATTGTGAATATCAGTTATCGCCAAAAACTACACGTATTTACAGCTGATTATTAACAGATGTTTCAAATGCTTTATTCAGTCCCAATGTTATTTAAATGGCAAATTTTGGGATTTCAATGGTGGATAGCGCCTTTATTTTCAGTCCGATTCTCATCAATTTTTGGCGGAAACAACTACAGACCAAGCCCTATCCAACGACACCAAAAACTTGAAAATCGGTTGAAAATTGTAGGAGGAGTTCTCAAGACAAAAAAACCCTTAGCGTATTAAATAAGTATAGATTTCTTTCTCATCCCACAAGTTCATTTGAAATCAAGACCTCCATAGCCATCATACAAGAAATGCCAGTAACTCTTGCAAGGAACTTTTCCGCTCTTAATACATCTAAAATTATTTGAAAAGAAGTCTTCCTATGGCAGAGCCAAGTTCTTCAAAGCCTCGCCACATAAATTAAAGAAAACAAATACGGTATTAAAATCTGAAGCATCAACTGTCAAGATGGCTCATTGAGAGACTGTTCTACACTATTGAAGAATTTTGTAGGCCTATTGCTAAACAGACTTTCAATTCTAAAAACAACTTTTGAGATTTGAATGGACCTTGAAGCTGTATTTGTATTATGGTAAAACACAAAGCATGAACTGGTAATTATTTATTTGACAATCTTTCAAGTCTTGATGACTATGAAATATGTCTCTTTCTCATCTCTCTCTCACTATTGCAAGCACGTCTTAAGGCCTACTTTTAAAGCCTGATATGTTCAGGGCCGCATTTAGCCAAACGGTGCCCCTAGACACATAAAACAATTCCTGCCGCAATACCGGCCATGAAATATAAATAGTCACCATTATTTTTTCCAATGCATGTAGTCTCAAAATGACAGCCACTTTAAATTTAAGTATCTCAAAACCGGTAAATTGTATCAAAATTTTACAAGAGACAAAAAAGTTGACAGATTTATTAAATTAACTAAACAATACCAAGATTCTACAGATCTAACAACAAATAACGGAGTTATGCACTACGGCGACACGGCTCGGACGGGCGCATGGCACGGCCCGCAGTTTTTTGAGCGGTTGCGCTTACTCGAATATATATTTTGTGATACTAGTGGACACCCGGCGTTCCGGCCATCCGCACTTTTTGTCAAAAGAGATCAGTCGCTTTAATTAACAACTGAATTTGCTAATGCGAACTGGGTAGAATGACGAAAATAAAACGCGCCGCCCGTCTCAGAGGGTAGGTACCAGCCGTCACAGTCGGTATAAGGTAGCTCGCAAATTCTTTCTCCCGAATCTTTTGCAAAACTGCGGTAGGTGCGAATCGTCCGGGAGTGCTCGTTGCGTGCCGTATCATCGCCCTAGTTCGCGCACTCTAATGAGTTTCAATGTTAAAAACTTAAAAAATTACCAATCCGCCCATCCGTCTGTGCCGTGCCGCCGTAGCTTATTGTAGTTTTTTTTTATAAAATAACCTTAATTTGCATGTATTAAAATAAAAATCGAGATATTATACAGAAAAATATGAATAGCTCCGTTACTTTTATCTTCCGTTTCTTTTATGCGTTACTTTTATCTGAATATACCATACTCCTTATCTTGGTATCATTAACTGTATTACAGTATTTATTTTGTTAAATTTTTTTGTCTCCTACAAAATATTGTTCAACCTAACCGGGTTTTTAAATATCTGCAGTATTTTAATGGTGAACATTTTTTTAAAAATATTTTGAAAATATTTTCCCCTGAAAATGAACATTAAGTTTATTGATTTAATATAATGATCCGTTACAGATGTAAAAATTTTGTGTAAAAAACAAATTGACGGATAGAGGCTAAACAGAGCCGAAATCAAAAAATATACTACACATTTTAGATTTTTATTTTGATTTCTAGAATACTAATATGCATAGTCAATGACGGGGTTTAATGACATACTGTAAACACAATGTATATTTTGATATTTTAAATAAATCAAATCCTCTAAAATGTATAGTATCATATTATACTTCGCAGTAATTGTCATATAACCTGTCGTCACTGTTATTTCACTTCTTCAATCTTCATTTCTTCAAAAATTCAAGAATAATGCAATTCGATATTCATAATGAAGTGGAATATCGAAAATACCATATTGTATTGAAAGAAAAATGTATTTAACCGCGGTTTTAAATAAGTAACTTTAGTACCGTCAAAACTTTATTTGGTGATGTTACATCACCAAATAAAGTGATGTAAAACGCCCTGGCGTTTAAATCTCAGGGCAAATGCCCAGGGCATTTGCCCAAATAACCGCCCAAAATCCATAAGCGCCGGGCGTTTATCCAGTTAAAGGCTAATAAACCTGATTAATGGAAATTAAATTGAACACTACTCTTCTAGTCAACTTTTTAAACATCTACATTAGATATTTACATAATAGCCTATATTAAAAAAAAAATTACTTGTATAATTTTAATTATATTGGTAGGAAGTCAGTACTAGAGAGTCAACACTTTTCTTTTGACAACAAGAGGAAATAATTTAGACTGAAAATAACTTCATAGGTTTATTTTTATTTAAAAAATCTGGCTAATGTAATAGAATTAATTTACATTTGTTTATTACACACAATGAATCAGTCTTAACTTAAAGGTTGTAAGGTTGTAATTTGGTTCCGGTTGGGTTTGTGTCAAATTGCTTAGAATGCAAAGCCCTTTAAAATGATGTATCATATGATGTAGGCCAATGCAGTTTCCCACAAGACTTTCTTTAGAGACGTCCCTAGTGGAGGTCGTCAGGAAAACTGCAATAGGCTACGTCATATGATACTGTACATCATTTTAAAGTACATTGCATTCTGAGCAATTTGCCACAAAACCGACCTCAAAAGGTAGAGTGGATTGGGAGTTATTGCATTTTTTTGTTTTCAGCAATATGATTTTAATACAAAGTTTGATCACCTGCTATTTTTTACTCGGTCATTCTTTTGAGATCGGGTTTGCGGCTTGTTCTCCAGTCCCAAAGACCTTTAATTTGATGTACATTTTGACATATGCTTACATTTAAGATTTTCTTCTTACTCCTTGTGGACCGTCCCCCCTTCGATATCCAAGGACACTAAGTACTTTAGGAAGTAGTCTTAGTCACTCAAAATCAATATGCAACGTTTTAGTTTTGTTACTTAAATACTTTTAAAAATATTAAATCGTCTCCAGACTTTTTTTCCACCCTGTATATGAATAAAAATAATTTTATAGGTGCCTTTTTATGTTAGGAAATTTACATAGTGGTTAAAAAGCACTTGTTTTACTAACAAAACCTTAATACTTAACTTTAAATTTAATTAATTAGTCATTATAAATTTATCTTATGCACATATTTATGAATTACAGAGTAGAAACCTGCTTAATCAGTAAATAAGATTTTATATAACAATTTAGAAAAATATTTATTTAAAATACCACACTGAAAATATTACAGGTTTTATTGTATTGCGCCTTAAACTGAACTTTTTATAAACGCCCAGTTTTTGGGCGCTTAAAATCGCTTTGGACAAATGCCCGGGCAAATGCCCATTTATAAACGACCTGCCCACTGGGCATTTGCCCGGCCCACATCACTAGATGTATAAAATAACAAGCATTTAGTAGGCCTACTGTCCGTGGAGTAGGCCTACGATTTGTTTAGTTTGGCCGCCGCAAAACAACGCAGAAAGGTCTGCACGAGCCTTTTGCGTTGCGTCGCCCTTTGCAGGCATTTACACGGAAATAATTACGCGTATGAATAACGAATTTTCCCTTTTTAACCAATCGAAATTTGGCGCCCCCTAAAATTTTGCACCCTAAGCCTGGGCCTAGTGGGAAATGCGGTACTGGATATGTTATATCAAATAAGTAGATTACTAACAGTTTATGTGAAATTGCTTCTTGCCTTATGTGTCACAGAGATTCTGAGTGCTGTGCCACATGTAAGGTATGGATGACAACATTTTGACAGACCTCACTGAAGAGCAACAAGGAGAATGCATAGAATGCAACAAGTGAAAATTTAGACACAGGTGTGTTATAGAGGATATTGCACTCATAAGCACAGACTGAATGTCCAATGCTGTCTATGTCAGTGAAAATGTCAATTCTAATCAATAACAACCAAATAATGTAGTGGTTAGACAATGTAGCCTACTATTATCAACACTTTACGATCTAGAATTTTTATCAGTCAAACAAATTGAGTTAAGTTAAAACTTTCACTAAAACCACGGTCTCACAGGCACCAGGGAATTTTTGACTAAAACACACTATCATTAGGCTATTACATTTATTAATTTCTAGTACCATACCTTTCACCCACTTTTCACCCCCAATACGACTATACCGTACCATATTATTCATTGATACATTGATATTCACTCGCACTTACCTTACCTATATTTAAAAATAAATAAAAAATAATTTTGAGCAGTTGGTGTGAGACAAAGGTGTTGAAACTTAGTGCTTAAGTACTGTATCACACAAATTTTATTACATACAGGACCTCAAATCTATACTCTAAAATGTTCTACCAATCGTCCTACATGTGAATTAAATTTATTTTTATTAAGAATATTTATTGCTTTAGTGTTTTTGGACACATTGCAATGTTAATACAAACACCCTACAATAAATTTTGAAATGGCATATAACTTGTTATCTCATTTTTAAGTTTAAAAAAGTAATTTATAAATTATGAATTCAATTTTCAGTTAAAATTATTGACATAAGTCTTCTTGTTTTTGACTTCTGAATTTGAATTTGACTATTGTAGGAATAAACAACCAAATTATTATTACTATTTTTTGCTATAGTAACAACCTTAATATGTTCGTATCAATTTTGTACAGGACACGTAGAACATTTGTAGAATGTTCATATGTCATGTATATGTTCATATATCAAATTAGATGGTAATTAGACTTTTTCAAGTAGGCCTATCTGATGTTTTTATTTGCCTATCAGGTAAAACTTCCTTATCCTCCTCCACCCTTATTATCGATCGTTGACATTTTGATTAAAATTGTGCGATGAAAACAATCGAATCAACAATGATATTGATGTATGAAATGTATTATAATAATGTAACCTAACAATCTAAATGTAAACCTTGTCACTTTTATGGACAGTGATGTTTATAAATCAGTTGTTTTTGGATCCATTTAAAACGCATATTCCCTCAATACAATTGGAAAAAATACTTTTGTAAGTAGTATTTGGCAGCATTTGTGTGACACCATTTTAGTTCTAATGAAGTCTACACCTTCCTCACGATTAAGATAAGTACACTTACGAAATAAACTTAGATAAGCCTACTTTAGTTTTTGTTGTTCTTTGATAATGTTATAGATTACATTAAGTTAAAATTTGTACTTGTTTTTGCTATTTTTAGTAACTTGTTTGTTTCTATTGGTTTTGATATATTTTGTTTGCCTACATTTCTAGAGAATGAATATATTGATCAACAGATTGAAATATCGCATCAGATCAATGAATACGATTGATATATCGCATTGGATCAAAATATCAATATTTGTATATCCAATCATATACCCTTGTTTCGCGCATCAAAAATTTACAATTTGTTATATTGTTGCTAAAAAAGTACATTAGGCCTACAGTTAAAATCTTGATCAATTCAAAATTAGATACCTCAAATATCTTATTGGTCAAAGCATTCTTGGATGTAGGCCTATACCTAATGATTGACTGATTTTTGAGCCAAACAAAACATTATCTTTACTATCTATTTGCATTTTCATCTCCTCACAACACTGTTCACACATCATTTTCTTTTTGGTATCAGTTTCTCATCTTGTGGAAATCCAATAGGCCTACATTGCTTATTATTTGATAGTACGTTAATAGAAAGTTCTCTGAAATTCATTAATCAAAATAACTAAATTATAAATACTGACTATGAAATCTTGGTTTAAATGGTAAATAAACAAGCAGTAATATTTAAGTTAGTAAATAAATATAATAAACTAGCTTTTTCCCATTGCTTTACCCGCGATACTCACTGTGAGGTTTAGCTCGTTCACTAGGCCTACGCTCACTCACCGTCAAGCTCGCCCGCCATCAGGTTTAGCTCACTCAAGTCACGGACCCGCCATCAAGTTTAGCTCGTTCGCTACACTCTCTCGGCGTCACGTTCGCCCGCCATCAGGTTTAGTTCGTTCCCAAAGTTCACTCGCCGTGATTTTATAAATCCTCTAGTTCTCAATAATTTATATGAGAACAGGTGTTTACAAAATTAATATTCCTTAATTAAATAATATGTTCCAATACAAAAATGTTGCTTCCATAAGAATAATATGGTAACTTTGAAGACGTGGGGGGCGGAGCCCTATGGAGGAATATGGATAAAAAGTATCCTAAATTAGCCTACTTCTAATACCTCCCAGAAGATGTGTAAAAAGTTTCATGATGATCCGTTAAGTAGTTTTTGCGTTAAAGCTTAACAAACATCCACGCTTTCACTTTTATAATATTAGTAAGGATTCTAAAAAAACATATGTTTAAAAGTAGTATGATATATTGTTCGATATTTCATCCGATGCGGTATATAGATATTTCATCGATGCAATATATATTGATCATAATTCTCATTCGGCATATATGTAGGCGCTATATGAAACTGTACCCTGATAAAATAGCAAAATTATCGCAAAATCAAAATGTCAACTATCGATAATAACCGTGAAGTCGGGTAACTATGTTTCGCTATCAAAATTGTTTTGCTATTTTCGGCTATACAAACACAAACAATAACTTACATTGATATGACATTGTTACAGGACATGTAAAACGTTTGTAATTAGACTTTTTTTTAAATGATTCGTTCACATGTTTTTGTGACGTCCTGATAATGATGTGTGAAACTTTTAAAGGACTTGTAGAAAATTTACTGGTACAGTAGCATCCCGCTAATCCGAACTAAAAGGGACCTATTACTAAACCCTGTTTAAACTGGTGAATTTTCGGATTAATCAGATACTACAAATATTATACTGTAATTCAAAGATTTAAATGATTCATAAATTACTTATTTTAAAACTGACTAATAGAATAATTTAGATTAGAAGATATTTTGCTAACTTTTGTTGTTAGGCCCTATTTAATAAAGTTTTTGAAATGTACAAACAGCGTATATTGGCAATAAAACATTCATTATAGGCTATATAAAATTAATCTTGGAGACATCTCCTAATGCTAACTCTCAGGCTTTCGGTATTGTTTCACAAACAGGTGCACAGGAAGGAAGTTCATTGTCGACCAATGACTCGAAGACAGAGTTATAAAAATAGACCCCCCCGCACCCCATAACTGTCATCTCTCTTTTCCTTGTCCCAAATATGAGTCATTGGGCATTGGAATTCGCGCTGTGTTAACAATAATTTTTTTTATCAGGCCATGACTGCGAAGTTCAATTTTTTTTAGCTTTATGAACTTTTTTAAAAAAAAAACGTTTTCCTGATTTTTCCTCTTCAACTTAAAAGTTAATGTAAGGAAAAATCGGCATTTCTCCGAAGGGACATGTTCAGATTACAAAGCTGATTTTTGGATTAGGCCTAGCAGGGTTCGGATCAGCAAGACTCTACTGTAGTAGAATGTTTATAGGTTAAATGTGCCAGTAATGGCCATGGTTAAGGTTTTTTCGTTTGAACAAATTTATATTAATTCACAGACCGTTTTGATCGCAAACTAACTTTTACCTTATTGTTTTCTGAAAATTCCTCTTTTCAGTGAGATAATTTAAATCAAGAAAAGTATGCTTACAATTTGAAAAAACCATAAAATGTATACCTAAATTTATGCAAATATTTATTAATGGTCAAGGCGAAATGAGTAATGGTCACTCTAATAATGGGCAGCCAGAAAAACGAAGCATTATTGTGTAAAATATGTTTATTAGAGGAATAAATGGTCCACTAATTTTTTTAATATTAAAGGCTATAGGCCTGTAGAAACTTAAATAAGTATAATTAACTTACTGTCAATTGTTTTAATATAAAAAAGTAAAAACACCTCAGTTGCAGCAGACCTGTGTACTTACTTGACGAATTTCTTAAGAAATTTTTTACTTTATTTTCCCATACAGTTTAATCTCCATGGGGGTGGTTTGCCATATGGGTTTTATAAGCAATAAGCTAAGTTAAACTTACTTCATAAATGTACATAGGCCTACCAAACTTTATTATATTCTGTTATTTTTTTCCACTACACCATAGGGGTGATTGTGCGTAGGTTTGTCACCACATGGGTTTTCTAAACAAATATGAGTTACACCGTTATAGAGAAAGTACACAAACTTAAAGTAGGCTACCAAAATTTATCAAGTTAACTTATGTCAATAAATATGCAAGATATTGCCTACGGTAAAGGGTTTTGTTGATTTCCCATAAGAATATCATGGAAAACATATTTTTTTATTATTCTTCATAACCATTTAACCCGAGTCAAATATACAAAGTAGGGTCCCCTACCTGATTGTTAGTTTTTTAAGTTCTATTAAATGGTTTGAGTTTATAATGTTGAATTTTAAAAATGATGGTAAAAAAGGTAAAAAAAAACATTTTATACCCTTCTTTTAAGACCCCACCAAACCCCAGTTAACAAAGTCCGATCAGTCTAGGCTGATTAAAATGTGAGGCTTCTTTGGATCATACTTTCCAAAAAAGGAGCTTGTCAATGGTGTGCTGTGGATTACGCCTGAGACTGGAGTTTTAAATAGAAAAAGGCTTCTTTGTACGTCAAGCTTTTTACTTTATATTTTTTCTTCGACAGATTTTTCTAAACTCATCTTAAATTAACGCTTTTTTTAAGTAGTCTTGTGGCAATATTTATAATAAAACCTGAAAACCTATATGTTATAGCCTATTTGTTTAAGATAAATAACGGTTGTTAGAGGTCTATATATATTTGTGTTTTTGTTTGTTTCTCATTATTGAAATATGGTAGACATTTTATCCAATGAGCACCCCTGCCCATTATTGAATTTATAATTTCAATAATGAACAGGGGGGGGTCGCTCATATCCATTTAGGCCTACAACATTTAGAAATGAGCATGCCTTAAAAAAGCATAATTTATGGCAAAATAGTCAAAATTTAAAGTTACAAAACAAAATTTAAGATGTACTGATACCATATAAATCCCACAATGCAATGATTTGTAAATACTTATGTAGATGGAAACAGATTTAACAATAAAGCTCTGCTTAGCTATAGTAAGATGCACGAAAATAGTCCGATAGCAATTTTAACAGCTGTGTCCCCCCTCACCACCTCCCACCTCCAATGTATACAGAACCGAATAAGTAGGGCCATCCTTATGGGGAAGTGAGAACGCCCCCCTGAAACACAAATAGCACCACCAAGACGTAATTTTTATTCTCATGCTGATTGGTTGAATGGAAACAGATGGCTAGAATAATTTTACAGAGGTTTGTAATTGTTTTGATTTTTTGTAAACAAATACACTCATTTTGACATTTAAAAGGTAGAAAGAGCGCTTCCTGTGACAATAAAGAGAAGTAATCCTAGCATCACCGCTTTATTTTACTCTGATTTTCGGGGGCAAAACTAAAATTTTTTTACATGTGATGTCCCTACTTATTCGGTCCTGTACATTGCCACCTCTCGCCCTGCAATGTTTGTCATTTTTTGTTATGTTTACCATGTGTAATACAGTATAAAAATGTGTTTCAGAATAGATTTGGCAACAGTGTTGTGACTCTCATCGGACTATTTTCATGAATCCTATTATAGGCAGACAGTAGTTCACACATTTTGCTGACAGCTGATGCCACTAAACCCACCTGAGCTCTTATTGGCCAATTCAGGGCAACCAATAATATTCCAACTTAACTACAATGTGCAGAATCATATGGGAACATTCCAGAAGCTTGTATTTCATTTTTTGGTAAAAAATATTAAAAATAGGGTAACAAGAAACTGCTCATTACTAACTGGCTGTCCATTACTGGCAAATTTACTACAGAATTTAGTGATAATCCGACTAGGGTCAAGTGGGGTAAGTGGACCCCCCAAATCACATACTGTAGTACCACTTTGACTGCAGATTAAAAAACACATGTCAGTGATAAAAATAAAATTTTGTATGATTATTATTTGGAATGTTTTGTATATGTATTATTTTTATTTTGTTAAAAATGTTAATTTTGTATTTTTTAGAATTTTTTTTGTAAAGTGATGTTTGGGGCGTACACTTGCCTTTCAATCTGGGGTAAGTGTACATTCCCCCCCCCCTTAATATAGCTTTGCATTGCATATATGTTGATGTTGGGGAAAGTTGATTATAGAGGAGAAAATAAGCTTTCTTTTGATTTTTTATTTATCAAAATATCTCAAACGGTCCAGGAGTTATGAACTTTTTCGTGAACCTCCGCACGGTAAAACGGAAAACTCAGTTTTTTAAGAAATTGTAAAGTAAATGAAAACTTAGAGATAACACTATTTCAGTGAATTGACAATTAATAGGTCTTAAAGAGCAGAAAATGAGCTTTATTTTGTTTTTTTGTCCATCAAAATATCTTGAAAAATACAATAGTTTGGAAGTTTCTTGGACTTGGTGAAGTAACTTTAAACCTAAGTGCCGCTTAAAAAATAAAAAAATTACTAAAAATTCAAATAGGGCCTATATTAAGATAATTATTTTAAAATTAATTGGTAATCTGACTCATTTTTTAAAGGGAAATTAAAAAATAATGTTTTTATTGCCCTAAAAAGTCAATTTTGGGGGTGTACACTTGCCCCATTGGTAAAAGTATACTTGCCCCAACAGCGATGTAACAATGGGTAAGTGTACGCCCCCCCCTCCAAGTCCTCCAAAATGACTTTGTAGGGCAATAAAAATATTATTTTTGAATTCCTCTTTAAAAAATTAGTCAGATCACCAATTTTAAAATAATTATCTTAATATTTGAATTTTTGGTAATTTTTTTAATTTTCCGAGCGGCACTTGCGTTTAGAGTAGAAACGTAAGATGTTTTTAAATTCATCAAAACACACAGTAATAATAACCAGACATTTTTTTAGTGATTATAATTTGAAAGAGCATAGTTTGAAATACCTTTGTCTAAGTTTTGAATTTTTTTTTAATAATAAAAAAATTTTTTATTAGCTGGGAGTCCACTTGCCCCGGGCGTCCACTTACCCCACTTGACCCTAACTTATTTTAACCCTTTCTGTGCTTTTGGACGATCCATTCATCATCTTTTTCCCGAGAAATGCTAAGCAACAATATATGGTGCCTCGCCTATCGTCCGAAAATTGTGAAGGAACAATACTGTATAGGTATCGTCTCACCGCCGATAGGTATCGATACAGCGGACTAAAGCGTGAATAGGGTATGGGTTGTCTCAAATTTTATTTTGAAACACCGATGATTTCATTTGATCTCCATACGACCGAGATACAAAGTATCGTTCTCTAATAGCATTTTATAGCACTTTTGGGTTGACAATTTATTGTTTATTATTTTTATCTCATGAGCTCGACTCCGCCCACTTGGAAATCCTTGCACTTTTCGGAAGTTAGGCCTAGGCCTAAATGAATAATTTCCCAGCACGTTTATAAAGTTAGGCTATGTAGGTTATAATGCCTATTATTTATAGCACCGCAAGGGTTACAGTATCTGGTTTACAGGCTTAATGCTTAAGATACCGTAATTTAAGTTATCTATTCTATACCATAGATATGACATATATAATCAGGTAACTTAAAAACGTACTTAGAAATATAACTTTTATGTAGGTCTAGGCCTAAAAGTATTATTAAGGAAGTTTGACAAAACTTACTTAGGGCCTAGGTACAGTTACACCATTCTGCACTTCTGCAGTAAAAAATATAACACTAGGCTTAAATTGTTACATTCCATATGACTTAAGATGGAATGACTTAAGTTAGAATTAGAAAGATTTCACTTCATATTATTTTGGAGACACTGAAAATATTAAAACTTATTGATGCCGAACAAACTTAACCACAAAACTCAAAACACAATTCAAACTCAAACCAAACCATTCTACCAACTCATATTTTCGCCAATTTCTAATACCAATACCAACCACAAACGAAAATAGTACCGTTCTTGAACCTAACTTATTTAAAAAATACAAGATATTTTTTTTAATGGATAATATATTGCCTTTTGCATCAATTTACAAAGAAAATTATTAGTTTATTTATTCACCGTAACGTCAATAATTTATCTCAGACAAAAGAATAGGAAAAATTCGTGCTCGATCCCGCCAACGTACACGTTAAGAGTCGCGGCATTTTCTGCACTTTTCCCGCCAACACTCGACCGCATGACTCACCTACCATTGACGTTAAAAGTCAATGCTACTACGAACCTTACTCCCCTCCCCACCATCAACTGTACATTGTTGAAATAAGAAATTTACATTTTTTACTGTACAAAAATAATCTTAGTATTTTTTATAATATTGTACAAAATATGTCTTATAGGCCTACCTAGATATAACTTAAAAATCAGTCGAAACAGGATAAAGTTCGACATTGCCTATAATAAGTTTTGGTTAAGTAAAATTTAAAATTAGTTTCTCGATGATAATACCCATAAAATAGCATAAATACTTAAAATAATAAACTTAAAATAATAGCCTAACTTATGCCTAGGACGCTACCTCTTTGATTTGATGAGTCGAGGCTTTTTCTCCTTCCGCGCCCATCAGACGGAGGAATCGGTTGTCCCAGCTGATTTCAACGTGTAAAGAATGGTTCGGCCGTAGGTCTTTTTCGTCAAGCTTAGCTACGGCTAGTTTCGCTAATTTGGCGTTGGCGAAAGTAACGAAGCAAAATCCCTTAGTAAAACCCGATAGCTTAAAAATCAATTTAATCTGTACAATCGGTCCAATTCGAGCAAAGAAAATATAAATCTCATCTTCGTAGGCGTCCGCAGGTACGCGCCCGACAAACACTTGGCTACCCCTCTCTGGCTTAAAGTCCAAAAACTCCCGTTTAGTGAAAATGCGAACACCTTTATCCGTATGTACGGAGAAATTCATTTGATTGGCAAATTTCTCGATACGATTTGACATTGTGGAGGATAACGAACAATCGCGAAGTAAAATACCGAACTTATCCTACCATTGAAACTATGGGCAGAACTTGAGGTCGCGTCGCGTCCGCGTCTGAAGACGAAATGGCCGAGAAGAAAAGTTGTTGCGCCCTCCTCCGCGCGCCAATGCGACAGACCATGCTGCTGGAGTGGGGGGAAATGAGACAGAAGACGATTCTAAATCTTAAATATAACTTATTATAAGTTTTTACACCCCCCATTTTTCATTAAAAACTGAAACAAGAGTTTCAATGTTCTGACACATTTAATATTTTGTTTATTTACAGATTAACATAATTAATCAAAGCCACGATACCCGCGAAAGGAGTGTCAGGAGTGACATCCGGGCGGGAAATTTCTGGCAACTTATTGAAGTATGCCTATAAGAGAATAAAATTGAAACAAGTTAATAAACTACTAAGTGCATTTATTTTAGCAATTTAAAAATATACATTTGATGCAAATTGTGTCTTTAATTAACATGATTAAATTAAACATAATATATTTTAAAGAGCGCGAAACGGAAATAGTGACTTCGGCGGCAAAATGTATAGCGATATAAATGGACTGTAAAAGCGATAAAGTAAAGAATAGTTCATTAGTTCAACTAAAACTTAGGCCTACCTGAGAAATATGCCTAGGTATCCAAAATAACAGATTTTAACGAGCAAATAAGAAAACACGCCGACGACTTTTTACCATTTAGTCTATCCTAGGCCTACATTACTAAATACGAAAATGCAAATTAGAGTGATACAAAAATTTACACAAAAAATAATAAAATGAATTTAAAAACCTCATCATATTATTTAAAATAAGGAAAATATAACACCACAAAACACTACCGAGAGGTACATTCGACGAAGGATTGCGGGAGACTGGCTTGAGTTTCAGTTAAAATGTCGTTAAATTTGAAATAGTGTACATGAACCAATGAGAATACAGCTGGTGTTATATTACACCTGATCGTAACATGACACCGAAACCCAACCCATCCCTCCCCACCCCGCCCACCATGGTGTGTAACTTGATCTCGACACTAAATCTAGCCTGGATCTAGCACACAGATCATATTACTTGCCGCAGACTTGCAGTATTCGTTCGCGCCGGGAAACTCATAGTTAGTTATCCCGCATTTACTTTTTCTTTTTAAAACTTTAAATCTAAGTGATCCTTCAATTAATATAATCATACAGAATGTTTTTTTTCATTTTAAAATACTTATATGTTTTCCTGATACAGACCTACCTTTAAAATATGTTTGCCACTTCGTTGTTTTTGGGATAAAATCAGGGCCCATTTTCTAAATAGGCCGAGTAGGCCGCGGCCTAGGGCGGCAAATTTTTGGGGGGCGGCAAATTTCGTAATTAATTTTTTTTTCTTTATCAACTAAAATTAAATAAATTAAAAATAACATAACGGCGTTTGCAAAATAATTTGCAATTTTTATTTACATTGTAAATAATCCTTGTAACAGAACTTGTAGTTATGTTGAATGAATTAATTAGATCCGTAGGCTATTTGTTTACTTCTCTCAGCCAACCATGAAGGGAAGCGGCAAGCAAGCCACCTCTATATCGCCCGCCACCGGAACCGAAAGGTGCGCGGTGCTCGGCAGAGGGGGGTTTCTTTCTGTTGTAACAGGATTGATATTTTTGACTTTTAGAGTCGCTTCATTTTTCACTTGTGATTTCCGTCTGGAGTATTTAGTTTGGTTTGGTAGTGTCAGTTGTCGTTTGTTAGTGTTTCTCATTGAGACAATTTGATGATTTATGATTCTTGAGGAAATAAAAGCTATGATTAAGAAGACATTTTTATGCATTTCATTGCGTAAGGTAAAACGACTAAACGTTGGCCGCCGCCAAACTCTGTTCACAGCAATGTTACTTGCAACGTTTTAAACAGCCTATAAGTCTTGTGTCAGTAGGAATCCTTCTTTTATTTAAATGATTCTTTGTTTAAGGAACTATTGGAAAAAATGTTTAAACATAAAATTTGAAAGTAATGCATACTATATTTTAACGGCTGTTTAAATATTGGAAAATCGGCGTTTGATATAAAGTGTAGTATAGACTAACTGAGATAGACTGTTAGACTGAGATAAACTATAGATTGACTGTT
>CM061534.1:90463823-90520802 GCA_030545055.2 Neoaliturus tenellus
ACAAGAGAAGCAAAATAAATGATTTGATATACAAACCTAACAAACTATGAGTAGATGTTTTTACGTAAAGACAATTTGTGAGGCAAAATTAAAATTAAAAAAAAGTAACGATAAGGGATCACATACTTTCGTCGTGTGTTTTGTGACAAAAGCAGCACATCTAAGTGGTTTGACCGCAACGTGAATGTCATTCTATGATCATTAGTCTCTCTATGAACACGCCAGCTGTCAAGAAAGATGAACATTACGAGCGTTTTTAAACAATTGGTGGTTAATGAATTAATTCTGCTTCTACGTAGGGCAAGCTTCAGGACTCAAATAATAATTTATTAATTTAATTTAAAATACTCAAACTCAGTTTTGCTCGCTGTTGTTGTTATGTATTAAATAGAAATATATTGTTTTAACGGATCCCTTTCAGTAAGTAAAAATGCTCTTCGACATGCCAACAAATTCTATTCAACGTTTGCCAAAACTACACTAGGTATCTTAGACATACATAACGATTTTATGTTAGTATTTCAGTTCAGTGCACTTTTGAGAAGGGGTGGGCAGACGGTCTTGTGGAGGGGGGGGGGGTTAGACCGTAATAAACTCTGCTTTCACGGGTTGCACCCTTCCTTATTTACATTGCCACTATATCGGGGTTAATGGCTCGGCTTAGAATGCCATAACGCATTCGAAATAAAATTACGATTTGGTGATTAAATCGTAAAAGGGATAATCGCTGTAGCATTCCCCATAACATTACCATAGTGCAGACCATAATTAAATAATAATTCATTCTCTTTTCTGATGAGTTATTAGATTGTATTAATAACTTGTAAAATAAATGCAAATAAGTCAAATAAATTGAATAAAATATTATTAGTACTGTATAGTTTATAATTGTTTTCTTTTTTACTCAAAACTGCACATTAAAAAAACTAAAATGCAACTCGTAAAGTGTGAAAAAGTAATGTTTTATTATAGGTTCTCCTATATCATAATATAAGGCTGTTCATATCGTTTAAGTAGTCCAACCAAAATATCCTTCAAGGCAATCCTTACCGTTCTCATGGATAGCAACTGACATCATTTGGTACGCTTTGAACATAACAGCTAATCAATTAAGCATGTTTAGCAATTCCGAAGAAGCATAAAATTAAGAGCAACATAATAACTATCTTACTTGCATTTATTGAAATAATCAATAATTTTCAATAACCACTGAACATATGGCGAAACCGTTAAAGTAGAAAAAGGAATCTACTCATTAAAAGAAACGGTTCGACAGAAAGTAGTAGTAAAAAGAGTAGGGAAACCAGTTCAAGGCTCGCCGAGGATGGCGCGGTGTGCGGCGCGGAGGACACCGGCGTCAGCTGAGCGGCTGAGCAGCTATAGGCAGCCGCTGAAGTGGCTGGTGAGGAAACTGGAAACAAAACTGTGGAACCATGCTGCACCGTCGCGTAAAATTCTTATAGACTTATATTTTACAGTAGTTCATGAGTGCTGTTTACGGTGAAATCAAAATGTTTGTACACCCCACCTTCTTTACTAATTTTGTTTGTCCATTTATACAGATGTCAAAGTTTTAAACTTCATTTCAACAGCCTTTCATGAATAAAGTTTCATTTTCATTATAGTCAATGTCCAAATACAATAAGTTGATCTTTTGTGTTCCTGGTTTGCAGTCAACCTGCGGTTACAGTACTTCAATAACCTAAAGTGTAGGCCTATTGAACACTGGAAGAGGACTACGTTTCAGTTTTCTTTCTTGTATTGGACGCAATTATTAATTAATACTTATTCACTGGCTATTAAACGAAATAGTATGTTTTATTTAACTCTGTGCTCGTCAAACTTTAAGATTACAGATGAATAGATAACCACAATGAAATAATATCATCAGGGATTTCAGCACTTATTTGTATTTTAAATGGTTCTGCATTTCTCACATTCCCTCCGCGCTACCAATAAGTTACCACCACATACTTATGCATGATATTTACTTAATATTTCTACACTTCATCGTTTTCCTTTTCTTATCGACAATATTGTTAATTTAAGGTTGTCAAGAACTCAGCTTGACGTAACTGAAAGACTGGGTGCTTGCTGAAAAAATATCCTCGAGTACGAATTTTGAGTAAGCACTGGTGGACTCGTAGCCTTCCAATGAATCTTTCACAATCTATCTATAATCTTTCACTAGAACAATGGTTAAACAAATGAAGGCGTGATATTTGCTGATGTATATTTGTAGCTGGCATAGTTCAAAATATTTTGCGTCAATTGTTAGTACCTGTACCTCCGAGTACATAAAGCTTCCACGGCGGGATAAATCAATCTCAAGAGTTGGCACCACTGCGGCGACAGTTGGTACGCACGCGCTGTCATCGCGTCTGTGCACTGTGTGAGTCACAGCTGGCTGACGATCAGCTGATTGTTCAACACGTGTTTCATCCTGTCACTTGCAGTGTAAACTTTTATCTCCTTGTGTAGGATTGCCATGCTGTATTTGATTGTGTCCACTGCTATGTCGGTTTGTATGCAAAGTGTTACGTACCGAATTACGAATACGCTTTATTTAGCGTATTGGAGTAAGCTAAGGCTAATGGGATGGAAAGTGGGATTGTTGCTTTACTAAAGATGAATACTACAGGGATTTTTCTTTTAGACTACTGTTACGTATTGTTTCTGAAATAAATTAGTAAATTTCTTTTAAACTTGTTTTGCTAAACTTTATACTGTAATAATAGTAATAAAACATTATACATTGTGTTTCAAACGGATAAGAAAATGTAGAATGGTAAAAAATGAAGGGTCATTATAGTACTTAATTTAAGTTTAAGTATGGTTTTTACTGAGCCTTGCTCATTGGTTTTGATTCAATTTGTTTATAACTATAATTGTAAACGGACTATGAAGTTTGCGCCAACAACCAACTACCTTTCCTTAGGCCTAACAACTGTTTTAAAACCAATGCTTAAAAGTAGCGGTATTTAATTTTTTATATTTTCACTTTTTTTTTGTTATTTTGATACCAACATGATAACCTATAAGGCCAGTATTAAAAATTACAATATTAAAACTCTTTTTAGACCAAAGACAATTTTTTGGGGGTTGAGGTTGTTTCTAAACTTATATATATATATATATAAATATGTACTACATTTAAATCCAAATATTAAACAAAATCTACTCGTTATATTTTGAGATTGAAATCAAATGCATTGCTACAAACACTCCTCGTATGGGGTTAAATTGTTTAGAAAACAGTAGGCCTAACTGTTGGAGGAAATGCAGAACTAAGACTTCAGAAGTCTTCTGTTCTGAAGTCGGCTCTAAACAAAGTACCTCAATACAGACAGCAATAATAATCATTTAGGGATGTTGTCAACTACGGGAAATTCTTGTCGAAACAGTTTGTCCGTTTGATTGCAGAGCTGACTTTATTGGTCCTGCAGGAGACAATTTCCTGCGTCAGGTTGAGGTGGAGGTGCCACGCTGCATTTGTTTACCGGCTATTTCTGTCCCCGGAGCTTCTCAGTATCTAACTAACCGTGTCTCCCCATTACACGCCGTTTACACAGCTGCTATTGCAAGTTATGTTTTTCATTACCTTTTCGTTTGATCAAGAGACCACCGCAGGCAGTTGTGACGACTGTAGAGAATGTCATGTTGATGCTTCATGTACAAAGATGTGAAGTGAATGGTTGAGGATTCGCTTTGGCGAGATTTAAATGGTATTTAAAGGGTATGATTATATTTAAAGCGATGGGATATATGCTGAGCATCTCAGACTTATATGAAAGCGATAAAAAATTTACAACACTATTACTTTTTAAATTTTCCAAAAAATATAAAGAAACTTTATTTTTTTATAAGTACAAAATAATTTAACGATACAATACCCATAGTTTTGGCGCATTTAGCATTTACCATTTTCAACGATTTTGTATAATTATAAATACACGTGTACATAGCAAGCACGTCATTCAAATTTAGAAAAGTCATAATTCTTTTTAGAAAATTAACGAAAAATGATTTGAATTTTATTTCCTGAACTTAACGTCTGGCTCGCGAGCTGGGGTAAGTTTCTGATATCGCGCACACACGACGGCCTATCAGTCACGGTGGCGCCTGTCTCGCTGTCATCAACCGGTTGTATGCTGTTGAACACATGTTGGATCATTAGAGGACAAAGACAACACACGCGTTACAGTCTGTACGGCCGGCGCATACCAAGTAGCGAGGGTGGATACCGACCTGAATTTCAATTTAATACTAAAATTATTTCCAACCTTCAATTTCAACATGTTGAGCGTAATAATATAAGTGAGCGCCTAAATAGGTAATTTTGGTTTTGATTACATTATTCATATTTTATCATCCATTTACTTACTGTAAAATGGTTGGATGTAAAATATGTTTTGGTGATGGTGACATAAAATTGGCTTGTATACTATAGCTGTAAGGCAAAAAATATGGCAATACTGTGTAAATACAAATTTGTCGTACTCGTACATGGAATATTATTTCGTAAAATTGAAAAGGTCTTCGTAATGTTTTCAGAACGGAAAATATTTAGTTATTTTGAAAGGAGTTATACATTTAAGACGTGAGACAAACTGCAATCAATACATAGCTATCAAGATATCCAAGATATTCAAAGTGTATACCTATTATAGCCTTATAGCTCATGGTAATTACTTATTTTCGTACAGAATTATATAATAGAGTTAGTTGTCTTTTAAGATTTGATATAGGCCTACTGTTATTAGAAGTTTTGCCTCAGATATTGTTTCCAAAACCCGTTCAAATTTGTCCATCGGTCCAAAACAGGTTTGCCGTTGTGTCGAGCCGTCGCGGAATCATTTTCAGGCCGTGGCTGCCCAGAGTGTTCCCAGAAGTCCGGACTCAATAACCTGCAGGTGTCGTGTTGTATTGTAGTAGCTCTGCAGGTAGCCTCTCGGCCGTTGATCAACATTCCACTGTTCTTGGTCCTTCGCTCCGTTGTTTCAAAATTTATAATTCGTACATTTACTAAGATGAAAGGGGAGGGAACAAATAAGATCCTCGAAGGAATCTTGGTTATATTTACTTATTTAGTACCGGTACTGTAACACGCTTTTTAGGCTCTTCAGTTTATTTTTTTTTTAACAAATTCTTCTACAATCCTAGCCATGCAACTTGACTAGTGAATTTGCAATACTACTTAGTTAATATTATTGGATAATCAGCTGTTCCATGAAAATTAGCATGTAACGTAAGCTCGGTGTTTTTGCAAAAGTACCCCCTCTCCCCATTTCGACCGTTCCCTGTTTTTGGCCGTTCTTCAACTTATGTGGCGTGAGTTATAATTTGAATTGCCCACATACCATCTATCCCCATGTTCATTTCGTAGTTGTTGTATTGATTTTATATTATTACGTCAGCCGATTCGAGATTTGCCTTACTTTTTTCATTGTTATTGTTCTATTTTTCGGTTAGACTATGTATCTGCAAATGGTGCAACAGAATGCAGTGTAACATGTACAGGCTGAATGCAGGTGTACATAGTTTCTTCGGCTCACAGGTAGCTGAGTTGCTCAGTCGACATTCCTCCATTCCCAGTCCGAGACCGACGTTCCGATGTTTATTCGGTCCGTGTTCCAGCGGTCCTTGTTGTTTCTGCTGACCGGTTCCACGGGCTGTTATTATTTCATTAGCTGCTCGCTCCAGTCAATCCGATCCCTCATAGAACGTTGTGCAACTTCCGATTGCACCCGCTTTCCTTCGTCGACAAAGAGAAGGGAAACTGTAACTTACCTAACTGCATTTTTTACACTGTTTAGTATGCTAATTATTTGGGTAGCTTATCTGTGTGATCCTAAGCCTGTAACAATTGAAACATATACCGGTATATGTATATATGTCATATGATTTGTGTGTTACTCTTATTAAATCACTCATTTTAATAAATCATTCCCCTTATTGCATCCACTTATGCACATTGCATAATCGCACTATAAAATAAGTAAAATGCGTTTTAAATAAATGAATTATATAAAAAAGGGTACTGGCTTTAATATGATTTTTTATAATAATAGTGGCCTTATCAAGATCAAAACTGAAATAAGAAAAATATTTTAAAAATCAAATAATCATGAAAACCATCTAACTTAGTTTTTATGAATGATTTAAGAGTCAGGAATACCTCCGCCATTTCGATATTTTATCACCTAAGAACAATTGAATCCAAAATATTACAGTGAGTTTGTTTTTCGTTAGATTTTCTGTCATTTTAATTTTTATCTTAGTGGGGTTGACCGGGGTAATTGTGAATTGGGGCAATTGTGAACGCCGCTTATAACTTAGAAACTAACATTAATATTATCACAAACCAACTTAAAACATGTTTTTTGGTCTTTTCTTGATCCACGATTAAAAGTTGTTATTAATTTTCAAAGAATTAGTCTTTTTTCCATTAGCATGAAAAAACCCTTAGATTTATTTTGGTGTATCACCTTGGCCACCCAACAAAAATAATTAATTAAAAAATAAATTTATTATTTATTGTTTTTAGAAATTTTTTAAAGCACTTCTAGAGAAGTGCTCTAAGGCCTGAGAGGTTTCTTCATCAACTGCAATAAAAATTATAGGATTTATTGCCAATTCACAATTACCCCATAATTTTCAAATTGTGGGGTAATTGTGAATTACAAAAAGGGGTAATTGTGAATGCTGTTCACAATTGCCCCAATTCAATACAAAATACAAGGAATGCACTTTTTTTGCAGGAACTGAGTTAAATTTTGTTAATTGTAAAGAGTTAACTGACTCTGATGATGGTGACATAACAGTGCAAGGTTTCCGTTGTGCCAATAACGCAAAAACTGAATTTGTGTGCAAGGAAAACAATTTGTTTACTGTTACTATTTTTGACATTGTTGCTGTACTCCCCTATCCCATAACAACTTACAAAAACCGCAAAATTACTTATGTATTCAATGGAGACAGTGAGCAGTAATACTATTTCACTTTGCTAGGTTAGGCTATTTTTCATTTCGTTAATTTACAAAGTTCTCTCTTGAATTTTTTTAGTGAAAATAAACTAAATTTTGACAATTTTTATATTTTTCATAAGTTGTTATGGCAATATATCGTTTATATGTTATTAAAACAGTTTTGGTTAATGTTTTTTTACCTTGCATTTTTTTGCAATTTTAAGAAATCTCGAACCTGCATTAAACTAGGGGGAATTGTGAATGCTTTTGTGTGACTATAATTTTGAAAGTGGGGTAAATGTGAAGAAAATTAGTTGGGCTTTATTTTGATTTGCCCCATTTCACTTTTGGTATGTTCTAAATAATTTTTCTGATGGCATTCACATTTACCCCAGAATTGATAAGATTTGCAATACCGTGCCGGGGAATTGTGAATGGCTTGTAACAATTTTGTTTATCAGAGGAATTTCCTGAAAATTTGTATAATGTATCCTGAATAGTGTAGAATTAAAAATATATATACTATAATATGATATTTGTAATGAAAAGTACTTAAAAAAGGGTTTTTTGTCAAAACACGAAAACCAGTTCACAATTACCCCGGTCAACCCTACCTTTCATTTGACACGATAGAAAATTAATTTAAAACATTATCCACTCAATTAACGACAGAATAAAAATATATATTACACCATTTTTAACCATGCTAAACCTATTTTTAGGAAGTTTATTAAAAAATTATCCACGTCATTTTAACCGTCATAACATTATGGTGAACATATTCAAGTTTTATGCGAATCCGATGCGAGATGATCGAGATGAAGGGTTTGAAAAAGCCTATAATTAGTAGTAGGCCTAATGTTTTAAATTTAACATTGTTCTTATGGGACTAAAAATCCAAGATGGCGGAGGTACTGCAAACTCCTAAGTTTATTTTCTACTCTTTAATTGTCTAACATTCCAGTTGTTTCTTAATGCAGTGTATTCTTGCCATGGCCGCCTGTTTTATTATAATAACTTTATTTTTGTTTTTCATTTATTGGAAGCAGCAGTAGTTAAAGATAGCACAAATTAATCATCTATATCTATAAAAGAGGAAGTATATATATATATATATATATATATATATATATATATATATATATATATATATATATGTATGTTGCCTATAGACTCCGAAACCGCTCAACAGATTGCAACGAAACTTTCAGGCATTATTAAGCATTATTCAAGGATGGTTTGTGTGAAGTTTAGTGCAAATCTGTCCAAAGGGCTCTGACCCAGAGGGCATACAATGGTGCAGTGTCAGGTTTTAGAAATTAAATGTTTACAAAATGAACTGCTGTAATTAAAAAAATTGAAAGTTTCATTCAAGCAGATGCTTATAATCATATAAGTAACCAGGTGTGAGGTATAATGTTGATGTTTGTGTTATCTTTATGGCTCCGCCCTACGGAAGCTCACAATTACACTAAAAGCCTACAGGTGGTGAAATTTGACATGGGCGATTCTCTTTGCTCATAGGTACTCACTAGGAAACGGTTTTGCAAATATAGTTTTTTAAGCTCTTTAGGGCTCCACCCAATGGACTTCAAAATTACTTTAGGGCCACCGGGGTTGAAATTTGATGGACGATGCTCTTTACCCATAGGTACTCACTAAGAAACGATTTTGCAAATATAGTTTTTTAAGCACTTTAGGGCTCCGCCTCACTGGACATTGAAATTAATTTAGGACCTCCGGAGCTGATATTTGACATGGACGATTCTCTTTGCTCATAGGTACTCACTAGGAAACGGTTTTGCAAATATAGTTTTTTAAGCTCTTTAGGGCTCCACCCCACTGGACTTCAAAATTACTTTAGGGCCACAGGGGTTGAAATTTGATGGACGATGCTCTTTACTCATAGGTAATCACTAAGAAACGATTTTGCAAATATAGATTTTTAAGCACTTTAGGGCACCGCCTCACTGGACATTGAAATTACTTTAGGGCCACCGGGGTTGAAATTTGACAGACGATTCTCTTTACTCTTAGGTGCTTACTAAGAAACAGTTTTGCAAATATATTTTTTTAAGATCTTTAGAGCTCCCCCCCCCCACTGGACTTTAAAATCACTTTAGGGCCACCGGGGTGGAAATTATATGGATGATTCTTTTTGTTCATAAGAAACGGTTTTGCACATATTGTTTTTAAGCACTTTAGGGCTCCATCTCACTGGACATTGAAATTACTTTAGGACCTCCGGAGCTGAAATTTGACATGGACGATTCTCTTTGCTCATAGATACTCACTAGGAAACGGTTTTGCAAATATAGTTTTTTAAGCTCTTTAGGGCTCCACCCCACTGGACTTCAAAATTACTTTAGGGCCACAGGGGTTGAAATTTGATGGACGATGCTCTTTACTCATAGGTACTCACTA
This sequence comes from Neoaliturus tenellus, assembly GCA_030545055.2. Classification (NCBI taxonomy): domain Eukaryota; kingdom Metazoa; phylum Arthropoda; class Insecta; order Hemiptera; family Cicadellidae; genus Neoaliturus; species Neoaliturus tenellus. The sequence continues at coordinate 90,473,216 of CM061534.1, forward strand.
AGAAACGATTTTGCAAATATAGATTTTTAAGCACTTTAGGGCTCCGCCTCACTGGACATTGAAATTACTTTAGAGCCACCGGGGTTGAAATTTGACAGACGATTCTCTTTACTCTTAGGTGCTTACTAAGAAACAGTTTTGCAAATATAGTTTTTTAAGGATTGTACGACTTTATGTCTGAATTTTACCTGCTCCCGTTGGGGCGCAGTAAAAATATTTTCGGGGGTACGACAATGTGTCGTCGCCCGCCTCAAGCGGCAGCGACGACACAAAGTCGTACCCTGGCTAATCTCCTCTCTCACTCTCTCTCGGCTTGCCTACCTGCATAGCCTGAGGTGTAGGCTTTGCTTTGGCGCACAGGTCTGCTCTCTCGGCGTCGGCGGACACCCCACATTGATAATGCTATTTATCTTTCCTTACTGAAATCTTACAATAAAGTAGTTTTTCGATATAGAAATAGTATAATTCGTTTCAACTACTGGACGCTAAAAGCATAACACTAAAATATAATCAGGGGTTTTCACATAGAGGCAATGTTATTAAATAACATTGACAAAAACTGACTTAATCTGAACTTTTTGTTCTATATCTGAACAACATCAACTGACTGAAAAAAACACTCTTAGGCCAACATATACAGCAAATTCAATTAAGTGTACTAGAAATTTATTAAATGTTACCGTTACCTTTATTGATCCCTTTAATACTTCCTCCGTGTGGGTTGTGTTTTTCTGTGTTGGGAAAGCGTCAATCCATTGTATTGCCCTTTTCAGTGTACTCAATTTTTTAAAACTTTACATTTAGTTTTAAAACGTCTAAATTTTACATATTTCTTTTTTGAAGAATACTATGCATTAGTCAACCTCATTCTAATATTCGTAATGATAGATTACGTCATGTATAAATGTTATCAAAGTGTTAAGTAAATTGAAATGGAATCAAAACAATCTTTTGATATAATAAAATAGTGCATCTAAGGGTCTAGAGAAAAACGATGAACGGATCAAGGATATTTTGATATCAATGGATTTCTTATGGTCCCTGAGAGGAAAAGTATGGCACCCCTGAGAATATGCCTTAAAACTCTGTAAAATGAATTTTAAACTTTATTTAGGCCAATCGAAGACGTTATTTTGTCGATTGGTTTACTGCTCCTGGTGATCCATGCTCTACACTAGTATTTCATACCACTGCTGATTTAAAAAATAAATTTAGTAGGCCTAAACAAAGCAGACAACTCCAATTCTCCACCATTATTGTCAGACGATAAAAATTTCAACAAAAGATTGTTCAACATTGTAGTTACTTTGAGAGTGGTAAAATAAATACCGTAGTTAACGTTAGCTATGATCAAGTGAAATTTCGGTTACTATATAAATAGAGTTTACTTATTGTATTTATACTATAGGCCTTTTTAAACTTATGGTTTACAGATTAATTTGTTTACACTACTTATATGTTTTTTTATCTTAACTATAAATTAATGAAATGTTATTTTTGAAAATAAAAATAAATAAATTTTAGTACATATTGAGTGTTTATTTTTGTTATAATTAAATTATGTAACTTCTTAAAATTGTCATGTAGGATAATGTGATTCTTACCGTTTAGTTTACTGGTCTCACTAATGTACAAAAGGGTGTACAAAAATTTGAAGGTACAGGAGATGAACTATGAATAAATAATAATTAAAAGACTCAAGAAGAAATACTAAGACTTAGGAAGGAGATGTAAATAAAGTGCAATTGCAATCAAGAGACCAAGAAAACCCCTTTTGAATAGTGAGTGACGTTTAAAAGAATCATAATACCAATTGACAATACAAACGAAATTCACACTGTACCTAACTGTACCGGAATTTATACTACCGGACGGTTCACATTACTAATTAAATGGCAAATTTGTAAGTTTAAATATTATGTTGTCAGGGATTTATTTTCAGGGAAATTTTAAATGACGCTTGTCAACCAACTGGACCTGCCAGGGAGAAGTATGAGTCATACAATTTTTGGAATACCAGAACCACCCCCGAGGACAGGTATTGGTTGCGTCCATCGCCACGTTTTAAAGAATGCTTTGTCTTCTGGTAGCGACGAATGGTGGGGATTTTGCTGAACCGTTATTTTGATTTTCGTTTAAAATAATAAAAAAATATCTGCAACTATAATTCATATTTTAAAATATATAGACTGTAAGAATGAAATATATTCTTTTATTGTAAGACACGATATATTACTGCAACAATTAAAAATCGACAAGTTGATTGTTTATCGGCTATTGAGAGGATATTAGTTAATATTAACTAATGTAAAATTAGTTAATAACCTACCCCACGAGTATTGGAATAAAAGAGATGTGCCAAACACGTATTCCAGTTTAGGATGCAATTCTTTGTACTGATAGATTAACACAATTTAATAGTGTTAAAACAGATTTCATTCTAGGTTTAAATAATATTCTAGTATGACCGTTTAAGGGTGGTTCATTACGAACTTTAAGTACCACTTCGTGCTTTCTCTTTTCGAACGCTATTATAAACAGACTAGACTACTAAACGTAAACAAATAAATGTTAATTGATATATAAAATTATTTATTGCATTATTGTAAGTCCTACTGTTCTTCACTCATCTCACCCAACGTTATTATTATGAGATAACATATTATTTCATAGATAAAACAAATTGTTTAAACAAGCATGTGGGGATACCGGAACTGGTGCAGTGACCGGCCAAAAAGAATGCTCTTGATCCGATTGACAAAACTCATATGAAGTAAAAATGAACAAAATTAAAGTCTAAAGTCCAAAATTAGTCTAGTTTTACCTAAAAATATCATGTTTACATGTATTCATTGACTAATACTAATACACACTTTCTCAACCGATGAGTTTTTTTGTTTGATACCGAAATTTGGAAAGTTCGTGTACGCCGGGCCCTGGTGTAACCTGGATTTGCAATGCTGCAAAAACACTTTATAACAATATTAAGACCGTTTCATCCTTGATTGAGAAGATTGGTAATACTGATTTACCAATCATTTTACCTAGTACTTCATGTACGCCACAGAAAATCGCCCCACCGTGAAAAGGTTTCAAACGTGCATGTGCATGAGGAGTCTATTCACGTCAGGGTATATAGTCAAATATGTAACTAATTTCTTAGACGGTAATGAATTTAGCATATAATTTAAATATGCTTCACTTTAAATCATTATATTGTCCTTGGATGTCTTTGTACCCAAATAAGGGTATGAACACGGCGCGGCGGGTCTCCTATACTCTCCTACTCCGCCAGTGTCCAAGATTATTGGATAATTATTATCCTATTTTATGTAACATTGCACTACAAAATACAAATACACTTTAAACATGACGTTTCGGGAACTGAAATTTGTACCTTCAGGACAGATGACGTGTACAGAAATAGTTTATGAGTATAATTTACTTGTGTTCCTTAGCGACGACATATTCGCTACGACATAGTAATAATATATTATTCAAATAAACTTTATCACCAAAGATAAATTTTCTTAATCAGAAGTGCAGTGCAAAACCTGACTTTAGTGGTTTTGGTCATCAAACATAAATCAAAATGGCATGTTTGGAAATTGATATTTTAACCTTCCAAGTGTTGTGGCAATTATTAAATTAATGTCGCTTTTTAAAGTTCTACTTTATAACTAGGAACAATTTTACTGGGGTTGAGGATTTTTCTAAACTTATTATTCGGCTAATATATTGTTTAATTCAAATTTTTTATCTAAATACCCTCTATCTTTACGCTCTATAGATACCCTTTATCTATAGATTTTTAGATAATTGGATCAAAATAATATGGAAACACATGTCCTAAAATGCTTTGTTAGGTGCCAGCTGACATTTTCTTTTTATAAATATCTGTTTCCTTAACGGATGGGTGTATCTATATATTAATACGCAAGCATGTTTCATTTCCTCCTTTTTTCTCAGCTCTTGTGCATCGTAGGATAAATCCAAGCATACCGTTAGAAAGGTATAGTCATGTAGATGAGCAGAATCACATTCTAATTCACATCGGACTCCAGGGCTACGCCCCACAGGCTTTCAAAGTTCCAATGTTAATCTTATGGAGAAAGAAGAATTGAATAAATCATTGGACAGCTGTTGTAAAAGCAATAACTAGAAAATTAGAAAGAACAGATGTTTAAGGTTCTTGGGGCCAGATCAACTCAAATTTTGATCGAATTTCGATCAGGAGGCGATCTCTAGTTATGTTTATTAGGCATGAACCTTATCACACCAATGATCAGGCCGGTATTACACTATCATCAGTTCTATGAAATATATCTAACTAGCTGTTGCCCGTCACGGCTTCGCCCGTGTGATTTAATTAATTTTATAGGTAATAAAGTAGAGTAAAATTTCAACTCGTAGGCTATATATAAATTGTGAACTTATGTAGGGCGGAGCCCTAAAAGATATGTACAAAACATACTTTTTTTCATTGAGCACCTATTCGCAAAGAGATTTCAACCCCACAGGTTTCTTAATTAGTATTTAAGTTTGGTCATGTGGATGGAATTATATTGTAATTTTGAAAGCCTGTGGGGCGGAGCCCAGAGGGAATTTTGCAAAATCATTTATTAGTGAGCACCTAAAAGGCAAGACAAACCTGTGGTCAAAGTTTCAAGTAATTTAATGTTAATTTGGTAGTTCCTAAGATTTCGTAAATTCTTAAAAATTAAAATGCAATAAATACTAAGTTCAATTCTAATTTCTTCAATACTAATCACACATATGTTAGAAGTTTATAAAACTTAAATGCCACAATAAATTAGGTTAATTTCACTGACACACAACTATGATGTTTATATGGTCCGAAATAACCTTAGTAAACTTTTGTTCTAACAGCTGATGATTAAATAAATTGCAGACAACTACTGAAATTTCAAATAGTTCTCATCTGTAATAATGTAAACAAAAATCAAAAACAAATTATTATTCCTATACGAACTCCATGCTAACTTTGACCTTCTGTGGGGCGGAGCCCATTTGGAATTTTGTAAAATCGCTTCTTATTGTCTGCCTACGCTATGAGAGGAGTATGTATGCAAAATCTCATGCTTCTAGGTGCTAAGGTTTGGTCTGTGCGTTGATCGGAATTTCGCATTTATATATAGAGATATCGTTGATAAAAAAAATATTACAATAATAAGAAAATAATAAGATATCTTAATATAATAAGATGACATCTTAAAATAATAAGAATAAAGCAAACAATTAGTTTAATTTTGTTATTGTGATTTGTCTACTAATATAACCTTAATTTGCTTGAATTAGTCTATATTCACATCTAACAACTACAATTGGGATAATTTCACTCCTTTCCTACGCGAAGTGTCATTGATCTCTAGCTGTCAGTCCCTCGTTAAACCTCCCCTCTTGGGGTACGACAACATGTCGTCGCCCGCCTCAAGCGGCAGCGACGACATGTTGTCGTACCCCCGCAGAGCAGGTATGGTGCGGCCGCAGGTAAAATTGGCCACGACGACATGTTGTCGTTTACCCTTTTTTAAGATCTTTAGAGCTCCCCCCCCACTGGACTTTAAAATCACTTTAGGGCCACCGGGGTGGAAATTATATGGATGATTCTTTTTGTTCATAAGAAACGGTTTTGCACATATTGTTTTTAAGCACTTTTGGGCTCCTTCCCCACTGGACTTTAAATTACTTTAGGGCCACCATGGTTGAAAATTTACTTGGACATGCCTCTTTGCGCATAGGTACTCACCAAGAATGGTTTTGCAAATATATATTTTTAGTAGGGCTGTGCTCCACTGGACTTTAAAATTATTTTAGGGCCTCTGGTGTTGAAATTTGACATGGACGTGCCTCTTTGCTCATAGGTGCTCTTGCATTTGCAATTACGATCAATAAGATACAAGGCAAACTTTGATTATTCTGGGTTTAAATTTGCAAAATGCCTGTTTACCCTTTGGCCTTACAGTAATATTAATATACTTACTTTCTATGCCATTGACTTTTTTTGTTATATTAAAATAGCTTTATTTATGTAAACAACTTAGTTTGAGCGCAGCAACGCGCGCCGGGTAACTGCTAGTTATCGTATAAAGCGTAAATTGTCTATTACAAGAGCAATTTAGTTTTAGTTTTAACCGTGCGGTAACACATAAAGTGCAATTTGAGAGAGAAGCTGATGATGACTAGGGGGAGGGGTATGTAAATGACGTCACATTGTTGCGAGGAGGAGAGGGGTTGGGGTATCAACGATATTGGCAAGGCACTTTCAAGCTTCATTTGTTACGATAATTTAATAGCATAAATGCCAATATAGCTCCTTGTATTTCATCACGAATAATTTTGTTGTTTCTTCTCATTACATGAAATACTTCATGATCAGGTTGTGTTAGTTTTATATAACTTAAACTATAAATTTAGGTTATTTAGTTTTGTACGTCTATTGTGTGGTTGAAGTTTTTATTAATGCATTGTAAAATTTCAAGTACAAAGTTTGTACATTTTATTTACTTAGATAATTTGTCGAATAGTCATTGACTTTATCTCAACTACAAGGGGCCCTTGCATGTCCCATAAATTGAATGTGGGTCGGATATCTGGTTTAGGAACACTATCAATACGCCCACTTCATATTTATACAGTTCTCAACCAAGTTAAATAGATTTTACAAAAAAGTTTGTTTAATTGCTTCATGTTAAGGATGTGATAAATTAATTCCATTAAAGTGTAGAGGACACTTACATCACGGCTAGTACGATTTTCCTCACTAATGTCATACTGACATTTCTCATTTCTTATAAAAAATGAGGAGGATTAGGCTCTACCTGCATATCTGAACACTGTGTTCATTATCTAAACCCTTGTATTTCAAATATTTATTGACATAGCTTGATCAACTTCGGTATTCACTAGGTATTTAACTTACATTTACTTACAGCACCCAAATGGCGGCAAACCTACCTACTCACCCCCCTTGGGGATTATGTGGAAAATGAAAAATGCCAGTATGAATGAATTTGGTGCAATTTAGTATGTTTGTTCTTGCACTGGGAAGGGATTTTCCTTTATTACTTACAATACCCTCATGGAAGCAAACCTACATTCTCGTCCCCATAGTGATTATGGGGGAAGTTAAAAAATACGAATTCTGTTGGAAATTCGCTGAGTACGCAGGCCTGCTGTGACGGAGGTATTACATTATGATTTACGTTCTGGTTTATTTCCAGAAATAAACCAGAACGTAAACCTAAAGTGCGATCTAGTGTGAGAGAGAACGACGATCAGATCAAGCGACATCGGGTGATGTCACCTTTTAGATGGGATACAGCCTAACCCATAAATGGTCGACTTGTCTATTACTTGATTTGTCCAATGCTTCACCAAACTAGTTCGTCGTAGATAAAGTAGTGTATGCAACTATAGTTTACTTTACTCAGTATTATAACCACTCTTGGCGTATTTAGCACTCGCTTCATTCGTGTTTCTTAATATCTCTCAGACGTTCAGAATACAATCATTGCAAACTACTATTACCGTATAACCTACCTATTTAGCCTACTAACGCTTACTTGAACATATTGAGAATTAAAAACTGCTAAAGTTTGAAAAGAAATCGTGATAATTTACCTAATTGAAATATATCAGCTAAGTTAAAGCCTGACGTTGATGAGGATTCATACTGCAAAGCATTTAAATCCAAAACGATCCAAACCTTAAATGTGAATGTATGTCTTCAATGGGTTTGGGTTGAGGGGAGGTATGGCCGCTACAACCCTTGTTGCGGTTTTCAACCCCACATTTTCCAATGATCTATCGTTCTAACCTTAATATCGGATTAAATGTCTTGTTGGTTTTCATCTGGGATACAATGTCTGGGTTTCAAACAGCAATTAAATTTTCAACATTTGCTTATAGGCCCTACCTCGTGGCTCTGCTTGACATTTTATTGTAAAATAAAGTTACAATAATGGTTTTAGTTTTTAGATCACACAAATACCAATGTGGAAACCTCCAGACTGAACCGGGTAGTTAATTGTTATTTAGGAGTCGCTAAAGCGATGTTACACAGTTAAAATTAGAATACTACAGATTTATAACTAGTAGATAACACCGATGTGACGAGGAACTTAAACACGTAACAGACGAAAGACACTGTACTGGAGAAAAAATACTAAGTTAAATTTTATTAAAACTATATTCTTAAAGTAATATTTCCTAAGTGAAATAGTTTCAATATTTAATACAGCAATTCAAACCCAAAAATAGTAAACCTTCCTTTCACTTAACTTTATACACCAAACAAGCTCTACAAACGTGGGAAAATTACTTCACAATAATTGTTTCACACTCGCATATTCTTTATGATATTCATGGTCTAAGCGAATGTATGTCCGTTATAAAAATAAAGCGAAGAAAACCAAAACACAAAAGGCAATTGAGGACAACGCCTTGGGGAAATGAGAACCGTTCTGGATGCGGTAATCAAGCTGAGCTCTGATGACTCATCATCAAGATAAATACAGTAGCTTATGCAATAATGGTTTGCAAAAATATTTACAATTGTTAAGGGGTAATTTGTTTTAACTGTCAAAAATATTAATTTTTAAATAACTCTCTTCCCCCACTTAAAGTTTACTCTCTCAAGATAAGCTATAGGTCCTTTCTTAGTTGTTGAATTTAGTCACCTGACGCGAAATATACGTCTATAAAAGTATACAGTTATTTACATGAGAGCAGAGTTTATGGAAAAATCTCTAGAACTGTGTCTGAAAAATATATATTAACATTAATTAACAATTTGGTTCTATAACCAAATTTAGGGTATGCAGTTCAGTTTTAGAAGACTGTTATAATACTTTAATTATAAAATTGCTCTGCAATTACTGTGTATGTTTGCAATTAAAGCAAACCTCATTCGCAACTGTAGCTAAAATAACATCATCGTCTGCGTTAGATAAATGTTAATAATTCATTATTTTACATTATATTCGTTTGTTCTATCTTCTCCAATACTGTGCAACAGAAAGGCTATAAGTGAAAAAAAACACGTAATAAAAAATAAATAATAACATCTAATAAAAATCTATTGTTCTATTTTTATCAAACAAACTTTTAACTAAACGGACATGCGCGTAAATAACTTTACAGTATGATTCGAGCTTTATTTTTAAGTTATCGTAAATTCTAATAATATTTTTGTATGTTACAGGTAAGGAGTATTACCGTATGCTCATAGCACCCTTAAGGGAGGTCCAGCTGAAAGTGAGCCAACTTTGATGTTTCCTTTGCACTAAATATTGATTTAAGTAAATTAAATTCATTACCATCATTGCTAGTACAATAATTGATTGTTATGTATTCTCGATCTAGATTATCTACTCTACTCAATACTGTCTTGTATACAAATTTGAAATTGATTCCAATTGATTTCAAAAGTATGGATAGATTAAAGGCATATATGTTAAATTTAAAGGATTTGTGTTTTACTTCAGGCTACTGATGATTTTTAAAGATCATAACCAAATATTTTGTTGTCCTTCAGGCTGCTCGTAGAAAAATAAGCCACTGCCAAAGGCGATCCTTTCAAAGGTGATGTTCTAGAAAACCGCTAGGTAGTTTCTTGATGAACTGCAGGCCATGGCCATCATTGTGCATCTTATTGTTCTTAGCGACCCTGATGTAATCTTTTATCTTGACACGTGTACGGTATGTAAAACACGTTAGTATATTTGCCAATTTCCAAACAGATATTCCAACTCGTTGGTTGGACATGAGCTATTTGAAATATGAATTTCATGTTTTTAAAGAAATCGATTTGTTTAAAGATTTCAAAAAGTGATTACTTTTACAAAAACGTACTTCTGTTTTCTTGTACAAAAAAAAAGAAAGAAATATCTTATAAACTCAGACCTTAAATATCATCTGATGCCTGTTTGTCAATTAATAATTCGTATGTTTTGTAGGACGGATTATGTAAATTACATGCCTTGTATTTTATAATTTTCATTCACATATTAAAAATATTGTTAAGGCATTTTTAAAGTTTCCAAAGAATAATATGAAGAACATGTTTTAGGCATAACGTTAAAAATATTATTTTCACGATGGGATTGATTTTTTATCAATACTCTGTAGAGTAGTGTCCTGTAATTTGAAAGTAATGAAGAAGTTTTTCTTTGCATATAAAAAAACCATTATCGCATGCAATAAAATATGATTTTAAAGATTTCACACTAAAACAGTAAAAATGTAATCGTAATGTTTTCATATTCGTTAATTGGTGTTTTTCTAACAAAGACGTGTAATGAGATATGTTGATTTACGACCGGGATGAAGGTTGAAGTCGACTCACGCGTGTTACACGTGTAGGTGTGAGACACGCATTCCCGCACGCACGGCTACACACACGCGTGTCACCTGGTGTCGACACTACGCGCTCCACCGGCACCGTCCACCGTCGCGTCGCAGTCCCAGCCGGCCGTGTAATGCACACAACACTCCGTTGTGGCCCCACGTGACCTTTTGAAAAATACAGTTTACGAGCAACGCAATCTGTGCGTTCATCAATATGCTCTTCAAACAAAACAGTAAAAATAAAAGCGCGAGAAGAGAGAGCGCTTAAAGATACTTTAGAAAACTTATTTGAAATTTTGAAAGATACCCAAGTTAAAAGCAAAACCAATTCATAAATAATACACATAAATGATAATGTTATTGGAAATATTTAGTGCCTATATAAAGGGAAATGAGGTAGTACAGGAATGCAAAGAAGGCAAATCATGCAAATGACGTCACATTGATGGTTGAGGGGGAGAAAATGGTGAGGACGGATTTTAGCAAGGGGAGCTAAATTCGTATGAATGGTAACAATAAATTTTACAAAGTTTGACAAACATTGATTGAGTTCTGTGCTTGATAAGTATTTGAATGTTATTAAAGGTGGAGTAAAAAGCTGATTTTATAATACTTTGTGGGTATTAATTAGCTAGAACACCATGAGATTTTTACTTAATGGACATTTTATTTCTGAATTATGTGTTTTAAGGTGAGGCATATTCAATTTTTACTTTATTTTTGGGCATCACTGTCTGCTCGGGACTCATCAGACCATTTTGTAGGAAAAACACACAATTGTTGTTGTTGTTTTTTTTCTATAACTTTTTGATTAACATTATATGTGTTTGTGTTGTTACTCAGGTTGAAAAAATTAAACGTCTTCCAACACTATTCGATATATTTACACTTGCACTGTAATATACAAGCTGGTAAATATGTATTAAAGATGTTATAATGGCGACCGATTTCGACCAGCCACGCACCACACCGGTCATCATCAGGCCCAATCCGAATCAAGAATTAAGAATCAATACTTTATTATCTATGACATATAGGTACATAATGCATTGGACATAGTCACTTTGGGTTTATGTTTAGCAAAACGTTTGTCAACTAAGTTATAAATTCCGAGACTGAGTGAATCAAGATTGCGTCCACGCTTGAATACTATTGTTGCTGGAATTCCTGCATTCCTGTACTGGTCGAAATCGATCTCCATTATAACATCTTTCACATATACTTACAGGCTTGTATTATAGTTACAGTGTAAGTTTAAATATATCAAGTAGTGTTGAAAGACTTTTTTTATTTCAACCTGAGTAAAAATTTTGTAAACCGTGTGTTTTATAATTTTGGTACAATAATTAACTTATGTCCCACCGTGTGTTCATTGTGTGTCGTGTGTGTTTTTTGTGTGTTAGTAAAGACATCTACCAGTCCTTCGCAGACATCCAAAAGTGAGTGGTACCCAAAAATATAGTGAAAATTAGATTTTTTTATCTATTTTCACTGACATTTAGTAATGTTCCTTGTTTATTAAGAAGAAAGCAATATCATACGTTACAACTAACTGCAACTGTGTTGAATGTATAAACAACATTCACAAATAGCCTAAACAATAATATAAACTGGCTAGTTTTACATTCACCGTTCATCGCCTTTATAACCAGACAAATTATGCACGAAACGCACATTTTAATATAACCGAAACGTCGACTAACCACCTTGCTCTACAATAAAACCTCCTGCCGACAAACAAGTTTGTTGCAATTTTACTGCAAGAGCCCGATATATTACAGTAGGCGACACATTACCGGCTGACATATGGAAGACCTGGTGTAGTGTTTCAGATTTATTAGATCAGATTTATTTGGTCCACGCGTGTTATTAACTAAAGTGCCGCAGTCTAGCATGACATACTACACTTTACATCTTGATTTACAGTTAATATCGCTGGCTGCAGTTTATTATGAGTGAACTCCATGTTTTCCTCTGCACTGTTTATTGCAACCGTGTTGAATCTCTATGGAGCGAATGGAACTAGTGGTGTTTTTATAGGACTTGTTTACTTCTTCATCCCTGTTTGATACTTGGTTTCTTCAAATTAAAATCAAATATCTTTTTCAACCTTCCCCTTCTTTCAACCCTCCTAATTGCGTTTGATAAAATGTTTTTTTTTTATTCCAATGTTGTTATAATGTTCAATTCTGTCAAACATTCATATTCATTCCAATAATTATCACTTATGTTTATTAGAAAATAAGTTAAAATTGTATGGGAATGGAAAATAACCTAAAGATTAAAAATATTTTAAACGCGACTGCGATTGTTTTATTAATATTATGGACTAACCAACATTAAATAATAGTAATATTTTATAGCCCTATTCGTGAAAGTACAAGAAAATTAAATACGGTACGGAAATCGAGGTTGTTCGGTAAAATATCTTTTCTGATAAAATTCTACGAAAACTCTATTGAAAAACAACAACTACGGCTCAAAATATTTTTGATTTACAGCAATAATCCAAGGTTTATAGGGATCAGCATGAGAGTGCCGCGTGGTTTCGTAACACGCGTCGTCGTCGTACCCGAGCCATCAATGTTAATATATTCCGCGCCTCCAACCCACCAACTATCAGACGAATAATTAACATAATAATTCCAACTCACGCTCCCCCAGCTTTCAGGGCTGTGTGATTAATAATCACTTTGAAACTACAATAAGGCGGTTGGAGCAGTTTTTACTACGCTTTGTATCAGAGTTCGAAGAAACATTAATTAATTGATTGTGGCATTTTGCACATAACAGTGATTGTTTTTGCATCTGTAAAAAATACATAATGATGTTAAAAGGCCTCATGTTATTCTTCAGTGTGACGATAAGTTGCTTAAGTTAAGACAGTTAATTTAAAAATTTTCAATATGCAATAAAATTTATAATTTAGTAATATGCTGATCGTTATATTGCTAAGATAGACTAAAATATATTCTATTTCTTGTTCTTAATTTATTTCCTGATCTTTTTCTTAGTGATTTTTACTATTAGCGAATTGCAGAATTATAAAAAGTAGTAGGGGAAAAAAGGATTAACTGTAAAAAACAAAATAGTGACTAGAGAATAAATAAAGCATTTTAGGACATGTGTTCCCTATATACCTTTTTGTTCATTTTGAACCAATGAATCAACATTTGGAGTTTCGGAAGAGAGTTTCCAAATCTTGTATTTTGCTGGGATTGGGATAGTTTTAGATCGCAGGAATGGCAGATATGAAATCGCCCCTGGTACACAAGCGTCATTGGGTATTTTCTCTACCAATCATCCAAAATCATAATTTGTGCTGAGGATATTACGTCACGTGATCTGATGTGTTGGTGTATTGTGTGTGCGGGTGCCCGTGACGGGGTGGGCGTCAGTAGACCACACGTGTATGTGAACTGCTACTCCCACACTCGACTCGTCCCCTTGGGCATGTAATCAGCCGGATCTATACTTATTAAATACGCTAAGGGTTTTTTGTCTTGAGAACTCCTCCTACAATTTTCAACCGATTTTCAAGTTTTTGGTGTCGTTGGATAGGGCTTGGTCTGTAGTTGTTTCCGTCAAAAACTGATGAGAATCGGACTGAAAATAAAGGGGCTATCCACCATTGAAATCTCTGAATTTCCCATTTAAGTAACATTGGGATTAAATCAAGCATTTTAAACATCTGTTAATAATCAGCTGTAAATACGTGTAGTTTTGGTAATTAAAGAGATTCACAATATTGGATTGGTCGGACGTCATTGATTTAGAGATAAAAGAAACATTTGCATTGTATTAAAATAAATTGCTCGATTTCGAGCAACACATTTACTAGTGAAACATAATTCCGTTTATCCTCGTTTCGGACGTTATTTTGGGAAAATAGAGTTTTTTTACTGAGAAACGGAAAACATTATGCATTAGTTCAGTTTTATCATTTGGCAAAATATAAGTTGCATTATGAGATTTTCTGCACAGTTTTTACAAAAATATGTGGCACTAAAAAAAAGCGCTTATAGCGTATAGTTATATCAGAATGTAAACAATTTTAATATTCGTCTAAATAATAAGTATGAACTTTTCATGAATTTTTTTTAAAGAGATAAATTGGTATTAGGCTAATAAAAAGTATTTACATTTTAAAGCATTTGGATAATACATTTATCTAAACTTTAATTGGCCAATTTATTCATGAGGCAAAACTAACTCTTAACATACCTACTTGTAATTTATTCGCTGCTGTCTTTGAGTCAGTTACTGGGTTATTCATTATGAACATCTTAAAGAGGTTTGTAATGTTCTGTGTTTTTAATAGCCTACAAGTCGTGCACTCCGCTTGGTTCTCTTTTTTTACGCCCTGCTGAAATGTATATGGTAAAAAAATTACGCACATCTAAATTTAAAGATAACAATGAATTTTAGTTCTTTTATTTACGAACGTACAACATTTCTTTTTACATTGGATTCCATAATCAAATGTTAAGCCCAACTGCCACAAACAAAAATTATTAGAGGAAAAATAAAAAATATTTTAAAGTAGTAATTTTTACAGAAAAAATATCAAAATTATTATTAGGAAAATGAAACATTCTTTCACTGAATAAACCATAAAAAACAGCAATAAAACAAACAAAATTAAAATAATATTAAATGTAAGGATTGAATGTATACTAACAAGAATGTAATAGTATAATAATTTTTGTTATATTTACTTATTGTATTTACTTTGTCCTAAATAAATTGTCGCCAATGTTCCCCCACAGATGATATTGGAATCTTTATTTTAGTTCAAAATATTAATTACGGTATGTTTATAAAAGTTATTGGTTCGCTTTTCCATGGGACAATGACCGCTGTGTCTGAACGCTTAGTATTCAGGGCTGCTAAGTCCTATACACCATATCACGTGCCTCCCCACATTTTTGTCCCTCCCTCTTAAACATTGTGACGTAATTTACATAATCCATCCACTTTACATGCCCCCTCCCCGCCCTTCCCTATTTGCTCCCTTCTCTCTTTCCACTTCCAAATGATTAACGGGTTCTTGTCGAACTCCTTCTTTGGGAAATTAAATTCTTTGCTTCGATCACTTTATAAGGAATGCTCCTACAAGTTTGCATGCATTCTGTTGATATTGAGCCATAAATTAATGCATTTAAACATTATTTATAGTGTTTTTTTACCCATTTAAGTGTTTAAACTTTTGTAATTAAGTTATAGATCATATATTCGCCTATTATTAGTCTATTTACTCAAAATTGCCCCTTCTAGTACCATTTATTTTATTAAATATAACTGAGGAAATACACCCTTACACTATTCATATAAGCCTATGTTTATCCATTGTTAATAAAAGCTAATTAAAAATTCAAATGCATTAGGGGTTTCGTCTACAACTAGATATTAAAAACGTGGAAGTGAGAATACCAATATAATAATGTTTTGTATTTTAATGCTAATGCAGAAGGCAGATACTATTAACTTTAAATAATTTTAATTGCAATTATAAGTCGAGTTTAATAAGGTTTGTTTGACATCTTTAATCTAAAACGAAGTAAACCTTTTTTGTTATTTTAAGTTCAAACAAAATGTTGGTAGGTTATGCTATTTGTTGTATGGTAGAAATATGTGTATGATTTCATTAGACGTTCATGATTTGCACAGAAATAAAATTAAAAAAAAAAAAAAAACAGAACGAAATAATAACTTTTTAGTATTGGTTACACTTATTTTGAGGTTTTTAGTTGCATCAAGTGAAATGCATTCGGGTGCACTCTTATCGCAATGGAATGCAGGGAAGGCAACGTCATTGAATGTTATCTAAACGCTGAAACGCTGAAACATGCATTCTTCATTCTTATTGAATGTGCGCATGTGCGTGTCTGGCAGCGTGGAAGCGATAATGCTGCGTTGGATTGGAAAAGTAACAAAACTCACTTATAATTTGGCTCATTGGTACCTTACCTAATTTTAAAATATCTTAAAACACCATACTTCTGAAATACTATTAAACATAAGTAGTGTGTTTTTGCGGTTGCTGGCTCAGTTCAATGACCTCTGAGGAATGTGATGACGTCATCGCCAAGGTCAATGACCTTCAATGACGTCATCGATGATGACGCAATCGATGACGTCATACCCATGACGTCATCAAAATGACGTCATCGATGACGTAATTGATGACGTAACCATCGATGACGTCATTTCCGTGACGTCACACCCATGACGTCACAGAAATGACATGCTGGTGACGTCATCATCCATTACATCATCAAAATGACGTCACTGACACTGTTAAGGTCAAGGTCACGCCGAAACTCAAAATTTTTTGGCACTTTCGCCGTTTCTCGCACTACGCTCCGAGTTTCAGTCAGAGTCCACGTGACCTTGACGACTTGGAGCGAATTTGCGATGAGAAACAGCAAAAAGTGCCAAGTCAAACTCGAGTTTGCGACATGACCTTGCTTAAACCGTCATTCACTAGTCCTCAGAGGCCATTGAACAAGCACAACATCCGCAATTTCATATTACTGTGACCTTGAACACTTAACAACTACAGAGCGCCGACACCGATGCGCACCCCACGACAGCCACCGAGTGACTGACCGTCAGGCCCTGTGTACTCTAGGTATATGGGGAAGTGGAGGGGGAAATCTCAAGGTCATCCAAATGGAGTTTTAAAAAAGTTGAAGAGTAGAAAGACTACTCTTGTGCTTCCTGGGCGACCTCATCAATTTCCAACGGATCTGTAAACCAATCCGATCTGTAGCGGCAGGAGTCCAGAAAACAGGTGCACCACCCATTAGGTTGTCCGTAGCACTTCCGACAATTGGTAAGATTGGAGAAGTGAAATTTAATACACCGCTGCGGACAACAAGTCGGACAACAAGTATAAAAGTATTTGGATTTGTAGATTTTGAAAGTTTGTAGTACCGGTGGTGGCAGCTGTTGGTTCTTGCATCTACACCTGCAACATCCGAAGCATTCACATTGCCGGCAGGCCAGCCCATCCACTTGCCACTTTGGTAAGAGGAAACACTTATCCTCACAGCAATAGGTTGTCCCCGCCTCTTCCTCCCAACGCTTCTTTGCACAATATGCGACGCCTTGTATCTCCAAACACCTATGCTCGCAACATGAGATGCGCTTACTTTCCATAGCTGATGTCGCTTTGACGAGGGAGCACGATGAAGTGATGCTGTGGTCAGTGGGAATGGGGTTTATATAAACTAAGGTGGGTGGAGGGGGAAAGGTCAAGGTCATCCAAATGGAGTTTTAAAAAAAGAAAAGAGTAGAAAGACTACTCTTGTGTATCTATAGCGATTTCATTGATAGTGAGTGCTTCTGTATGCCAAGTTGATCTGTACTGACAGGCTCCTAAATAATGTTTGCAAAAACCTGCAAAATGATTGTTGCACAATTTGCAGCCAGTTAGCTGTTTTAGTGTGAATTCAATGCAACGTTCAGGGCAACAAGTGTACTTATGCCCTCTCATCTGGTACACATGGAATGTCTTCAACTCTGGTTTCGGCTTCTTCCAAGACTTGCACTTACACATGCATTGACCAAAAGCTTCACATTTTCTACACGCCAGGCCATCCGCAACATCAATGTCATTTGGCCATGAAAAACATTTCTGTTCGCAACAGTAGTTGAGTTGACTCTCCATGTTGCTGTGGTGAAGGTGCGCGATGAAATGATGCTGCAGTCATTGAGAGTGCACCTTAAATAAACTCAGTGGAGGGGGAAAGGTCAAGGCCATCCAAACGGAGTTTTAAAAAAGATAACTAGTCGTCCTCCTCCTCCTCGTCCGTTGTACTTGGAGAGCTGTCAGACGAAGAGCCCCGTGCAGGTGCTCCCCAGATGAAAAACAAATCAATTTTAAAACGAAGACCAGGATCTTGCATCATCAAGTCCTTTAACTTGTCACATACTAAGTCGACCTTGTGTAAGGTGTCAACAACAAGCTTCCAATTCGTTGGTTCAATATAACTTGTAGTAGAGTCTGCCTCGCTGATAACCACATCCTCCGGCCGTATTGGAGTGTAAAGATGTGTAAAGTTCTTCGGCTGTAGCTGAGGTTCAGGCTGGCTGGAAGTGGAAGGTTGAGTGTGGACCCCTGTCGCATCGAAATCCATAGTCATTCTACATTCAATGTTGGGGTTTTCGTTTAATACATACACCAATTTCTCATGCAACATATCCACTTCTGCCGAGTCTTGCAGATGAACATTCCAGGAAAATGGCCATTCTTCATCCGTAGTGGAGTCAACTCGAGAAAGAGTGCTGTCCGCCATGTTAGCTAAGCAAGGAATGATGTGAGCTACAGACTGTGGTAACAGTATTGAAAAGTAGAGGGGGTAAACCAAAAGTATGTGGAGGGGGTATTTTCAAGGTCATTTAATTTGGGTTTTAAAAAAAGGAAATAGTGGAGGGGGAATTCTCAAGGTCATCCAATTTGGGTTTTAAAAAAAAGGAATGAAGGTTACTCCTCTTCAGCCTCGTTGTCCCCCACATCCTCATTAGCCTCATCTTCATCGACGTCAGACTCGCCGTAAGGGTAGATCGGGGACATGGGCGAATATTGTGGAGATTGTTGACCGTTGTTATCGTCCCCTTGCATTCTGACTTGGGACCAATCATAATTTAAATTCATTTGTATTATGATTCCAGGGTTGTCCCGCAGTATTTCCTTCATCCGTTCGCAAATTGTTTCCAAATAGTGTACACTATCGATCGACAGTGTCCAACCCGTACTTGTACCAACATCAGTAGTGGAGTCAGCTTGGCTGATGGTGTTGTTGTCTGCCATGGTTGCTTGTCGGACAAGGAATGACGGTTGATGTGATGCTCATGCAGGAACATGGTGAAGTGGTGGGGGGTGTGGTGGAGTAGTGGGGGTATTTTCAAGGTCATCCAAACGAAGTTTTAAAAAAAAGGAAAACCTACAAAGTGACATTGAAACTTTCCAATTGATGGTGGCGAGCGTTTTCTTCTGCAACCTTGCCGACACATGTGACTATGCCATACAGTATGAAAAGTACAACCATAATAAGGCCGAACAATAAAAGATAGCCGTTGACTATCATGATATTTTCTGAGTGTATCTGCTTTCTTCGTATCGCCCTCTCCTGCATCCTCTTCTCCAACTCGTGGACGAAGTCACAGCAAACGTGAGGACATGTTTTATCCGTTGGTAGGTTTGCCATTGTTGATGTTGTCGGTTTGGCTGTTGAAGATGGAATGAGGTTTCCATTGTGATGTGCCATGTACATCAATAGTCAAGTGGTCGGGGTAGCAAAGCAGTGGAGGGGGAAGTTTCAAGGTCATCCAAATTGTGTTTTAAAAAACCTATCTTGTTACTGAGCTTATAAGTCAGTAACAAGATAGGTGTTTTTGTTCTTTTACTTCTTTAATATAATGAAAAAATATACATATTCTATTATTGTAAGAACAAGGAAGACAACTGCTAGTCAGCTGAAGTAGTCCAAGTTGTCTGGCTCGGTCTTCATCGACGCCGGTGAGGAAGCTGTCGAGGAGTGTCCAGGCTCTTCCTTTGGCTGCCGGGTGTTCCGTATATTGCAAGCGTAAACCTGCACGTTAATACGGTAGCCTCGTGCCACCATCAGCTGCAACTCCTTGTACAAGTCGTTTAGCTCCTGCTGAGTCTTGATGCTCACCTCCTCGTAACTTGCGCAACTAACGTTCAGAGACATCTTGATGTTGCTAGGTTGGCTGCTGGAGTAGAAATGAAGCCGAGGCACAGCGCTTGGAGGTACATGAAAAAGTGGTGGGGGTAATAGTGGTGGGGGTATAGAAGATCCAATTAAACAGTTCTAAACTTTTTCCATCGATACAATGGAATGGAACAAATAGCGCAGGTGTCCTTGTAATTTTCAAATCGAAACAGTGGCGCTAGAAATCCGAATTGTTTTATACCACCATCCTGTACGAATCGCCGAAGGTCTCTGACGGCGGCCTCGCCACAAGGCCTACAAAACTTTTCCCATCGTGGAACTTATACCAGGAGTATTCCGAATACCCTGTATTTTCCCTCCTGTAGCGTTTGACATCTTCTTTTATTGTTAGTGGGATATTGTCTTGTAAACATGTTGGGAACAAGTCCTTGTAAGTTATAACTCGTTGTATGCAAAGCTCGTACAAGGTGCTCATCGTTTGCTAGTTGGCAACAGACTGACCGTTTTTCGCATCCAAGCAGGTTTGAATCCTAGTGCGGTAGTGGGGGTAATTACAGTAGTGGGGGTAATTGTGAAATGCAAAGGTCAAAGGTCAAGGTCACCCGCGAAGTTTAAAAAAAAATGCAACATATCAATACGTGAAGTCTGTCACATATTGATATGTTGCATTTTTTGTTTTTTTATTTTTTTTTTGTCTTTTATGATTCGTTTATTTATAAAACATTACAACAACAACATATGTACAACATTAAAACTTAAATCTAACACTGCTGCTTGTCAGCGATGTGGATGGTCAACTCTGTAGAATTGCTACCCGTGCAGCCGTGGGACACCAGGTATAGACACCCGGGTTGAATAGAGCGAAGATCCTCGTTTTGTAGAAGATGGACGAATCTCTTGGGCAGGTACACCTGGAACTTTGGTTCATCCCCGGAGTAAACGGTGCCTCGCTGAGACTGCAGCAGATGGCCTCCCCAACTGTAGTCTCCATCTTCTTCATAGCATGGATTATGTAGTGCTTCTCGTCTTTTAGTTCCGAGCACTTCTTTACAGGTAATATTGTTGACTTGGAGTGAGCATTGAACTGCTCGACCAAAGTCTGAAGGAACTGGTGAGATGCCATGGTCAGGTTACAGATCGTCTTCTTGCTCGGAGATGTTGTCGTCTCGGAATCTCGAGTAATACTCATGCCAGGTCCCTGTCTGCTCCCCACTTATATACTCTCCGTTACCCCCACCACTCCCCAATTCCCCACTTTGAAGGTAAGAGGCGAGTTTATAGGCATTTTTCAAAGCGCAATGTCTATCTTTATCATGTTCTGGGCTTTTTGTACAAATACATATGGTTTCCAGCATGTATTGATAATTCTTATCCAATTCCACATCATTAACCGGAACATGAGTAAATCCTTCGATCCATCTTTTCTTTTCCAGCCCCTTTGTGTAAATATTGGTAAACCTGTCTGAAAAGTGATGCATAATATGATACAAGTCCGTGTAACTTGTAAAACCATCATACCAATCGATATGATGGAAGTGTTTTGAAATCCATCTGTTGGTAGTAGCGGCTTTACTAGTTAAAGACGAATAAGAACATGGTGGTTTAAATAAAAACGAATAAGGAACACTTGTATTCATGTCCAAAAACACAAGTTCTTTTATAATGAATCTATCATCATTACCACGAAACGCTTGAAACTCAATAATACCAGGCTTGGACTTTACTTGTTGTTCTTCTCCCTTGTCCATTTTGAAGGTCACACGTCTGCTCATTACGAAGTCAGGAGGTCAACTGATTTCCACACCACGGTAGGTACTACTTTTATACCAGGCCGTACAGTTGTTGGCGCGTTGGTGTATATTTAACGTGGGCACCGTCCCCAATAGGCCTAACCCCACAAAATGTTGGTTATTGTTTTAAAAACTAACCATTGTCATTTAAGTTTCCATCTTTATATTTTCCTTGTTTTCATTTTCATCACTAACACTTGATTCTTCTCCTCCATCTTCCTCTTCTTCCTGTTTTACTGATTTCTTATGTAGTTGAGCGTACTTTTCCAATTGTCTCCACATCTGTACTTCATGAGGAACTCTATTAAATATAGAAGTATCCACAGGTCCGTATAATATAGGTGCGTCCGGTTGTTTGTCCAAAGTGTCTTCCAGATAATCTTTAATAATCGAACTTGAAAACACCAGTTGTCTCAAGTATCTTGTTATAGGTTCAGTAGCACAAGTTAAAATGAAAAACTCCTCTCGATTAAGTTGAATTTTGTTATCATGTCTTGTTGTGTCTCTAAACCGTAGCTGATGATCACCACGTTGTTTAATGATATCAATTTCCACATTTGAATCCAAAAGTCCTACTCTTGTCTTTCTTCCAAACATGTTACTACTTAAATAGCATTCTAGTAGATGCAAATGTTTCATAAACGATTCCCAAGCACTGTCCGTAAACAAAATCATTTTGGGTCCATGAGTTAAAATTACAGTAGGGGAATAATCTGTAGATTTCATAACACCGATTAAAACACTTTTATCCAAACTGGAAGAGATTGGGTAAAATATTTGCAAAAATACCTCACTCAATATGTTTGAGAAATATTATCTTCAATATCCCTTTTTCTCTTTTGTATAGTCTTTCTTCTTTTACCTTTTTCTTCAACATTATTACTGGCGTGAAGTTGTCCGCAAACGTTTTGTTCACCTCCTTCCTGGTGACCTTGAGGATCTAAAAACTCAGATATCTCCTTCTCAATATCTACCACATTTTCAGGTGTACCACTAGGAGAAGCCATATTGAATACGATGCTACCCATACAACAGTAGGCAACAAACTGATGAGGAGCGGTCTGTACGCTCTGCTTTTATACTCGCGGAATGAAACAAAACCGGTTCTTACAATACATTTTTAACAATTCCAGTTAAAGGTGTGTATGTTACGATTTTATCATGTAGAATTAAACAGTATGCAGTTGTATTAGCCGGTATAGCATCGTTGAATTCCATTTCTATTTTTATATCCACACTTGATGACTTTACTGATTCATTTTGTTTAGAACAATCGATTACAACTATTGGGTAGGCATCGAAATATTTGTCAGGTGATAATAAAGGTGTATTTGTTTTACCGTAATATGAACTTTGGAATCTCGCGTACATATCGTACAATATACTGTATTTCTTCTTAGTGAATGACACATTTAAATTGTCGTATGGAAAGAATTGTGAATTTAAATAAACTTTAATATTTTTCAAGTCACAATGATCAAATTGTCCTGCATGTTTAGTAATGGCGTCTCTTCTACCTGTTTGTAAACCAAATATAATATACCTGGCTCGTTCTACATAATTCGATGTTTTAACAGTCCAAGTGTGTCGATCCGTAGTAGGTAAACTGGGATGCTCATGGAATTCCCAACTTCTAAATGGAATAACAATATCACGATCGGCTTTTAATTTTCTTAAAAGTAGCATTCTATGCTCGTCAGCCAATTTAACATGTGGAACTCTCCATACAATTTTGTCTAATTTTAATTTCCATTCTAAAGTTGCATCTGTAGTAGCATCTGCAGCTTTAATAATGTCTTTATCGTTAGAAGATCTCAACAAAACTAATTCTTGTTTAACGTTTAATATTATTTTCCTATAATCTTCAGCAAAACCAAGCAACAAACGTAATGGAATATGAAAATCAAAATATCCATTTGGATTTGGAGTGATCGTGTCAATCGTAGGTAATACCCATCCGGCAGGTTTAAGTAAATTGGTTTCATTGGGTGTTATAGATGTTAATCCTTTTAAAGTTGTCGTAATACCTACTTTTTTAGTGGAATCAACTGTTACACCTGATATTTCATATCTAATTTCATCAAATAGGAAAGCCATAGGATTATTTATAAATGGAACTGTTGTACCAACAGTAGTACCGTCCTTTTTAGTAACTTGTCCTTCAATATACAAGTAACTTTCACATGGTAGTGTGTAAATGTCTTGATTTTGTATGGGAATACGAATTTCATCGTTATTGTTTAATTTCGATGAAGTGTAAGGGTTGTGGGTGTGATATTCTTTTTCCCATAGGGTTTCGTCGAATGTTGGACCCTGCGCTATATCCAGTATATCCATAATCGGTTAATTTTAGTCCAATTCTCTCTAAGAAACGAATGTTCTCGCGTGTTAACTCCTCCACAGCTGAAGAGCTACTAATGCGGTTTCCCGTAGGTTGTTCGCTTTTAAATGTTAAACCCATGGTTTTGTATTAAAGTGTCGATTTTAAATGTAATCTAATCGTAATAGGCTCTTCTCTGAAGTCTACCAAGTTACCGTCTTGATCCAATACGCTCAACACGATGTCTGAAATGAAAGTGGTGTTCAACGGTAGATATACCAGGTTTTGTGGCTTTTCAACAATTTTAAATCCAGGTGGTACACTTGGGTAAAAAGTATGTATGATGTGGGTGTTAGCCCCATCCCTGTAAGCACCTTGTATAATGTTACAAGTTATGTCTATACTATTGACTTTTAATATTGTTACTGTTTTTTTACCGGAATGTGTTACATCTGGTTCTAATACAGGCCCATCGTTGGAAAATCCTAATAAATCACCAATTGAGTTTGGTTGAGTGAAATCTATATAATATTTGGAAGTAATTTCAGCTTTCATCGTATTATTATTACCTTTTAATGTTATATTGTCTTTTCCCATTTTAGTTTGCAAAAATTCATTTATATGATCAATTTCATAAGAACCTGTGGGTAACCTGCACTCTTGTAAGTCTGTAAATTTTCCACTGGCATCCTTTCCCTTATAATAATGCAATATGTTATTTTTACCTTCCGTAATATTGGGAATAGAGTTGTACGTTGTAAAATCCAATAGTGCCGCCTCCCAAAACCTTCCTTTTTGCAAGCGTAACGCTGGAAAAAGGATACTTCGTAAAGTGGACGATTTTCCTGTTAATGATACCGTATAGGAAGACATCTCAATAGTGACTGATACTTTTAGCTAGAAATTCCAAACATAAATGGCCGCATATTGAAGTATTATCAGGTTGTTCTCTTTTATAGTTATAATATATGTTTTTAGCAGATTTAAAGTAATTTTGAAGTTCTTTTGGTGGTGGCAAATTACCGAAACTATCAAAATAATATACATTGTTATTTAGTTTCTTATAACAAACCCAATGGGTGCCAGGCCCTTCAGTATTATCCAAATTTACAATTCCAGTCTCATTTTGCCACATTTTCTTTGGTAAACTGTCTTTCATAAACACACCGCGAAAAAATGGTATTTTTAAACAGGAAATATATTTAAATAATTCAATATTGGTTAATGCTTTATGTGGTATGACCAATTGATTTCTTTCATTTAATATGCACGATAAGGTCTTAGGTAAAGACCTGCCCCGTTTTTACCATTGACCACACGGTGGGCTTCTTCCTGCCTTTTCTTGTAGATCGTCGTCTTCTTTTTATATTTCCTCCATGTTTTCTTGTGGTTGACCTCCTTTTTACTCTCCTTCTCCTCCTTCTTCCACCTCCTACTGCTGTTTTAGCCTTCATACCTGCTGTTACTGCTAAAGCTGCTGCTTTTTCTGCTATGCTAGCGTCACTTGATTTTACTCGTTGCCAAGCTATGTCCGCAAGCTTTTTGTCAGCTATTGATCTATTTTTTGAATCGGCAAACGTGGAATATGCGATATCGTGTTCTTTACAAGCCTGATCTAACTTGTTTATGCCAGGATCGCCTCTTTCCAGTCGTTTTTTCAATTTAGTTCCTGGTCCGCAATACTGATAACCTCCTGGTATATGAAATTCGTATGGTAATGCGTCTATTGCTCTATTTACTATGGATCCTACTGGAATTTGTTTTAAAGCTTTACTTAACAGAGAAACCGCTGTGGACGTGATCCCACCTCCTTTTCTTGCAGTGTCTCGATATGGACTGATGTACTTGAACGTCATTATTGTCCTTTTATAATGGCAATGTGCAACTCATGTGTTAACTCTATGACAGGTTGCACATAAATGAAGTCATTTATTGAGTTATTTACTTAAATATCAATATCACCCCAATCCGATGATCTAAACTGTTTCGTTTTAGGGTTAATAAAGTATTTATTATAAATTTCTCGTTTAATATCCTCACCTCTCATGGATTCAGCATAAGTATTATGACCTGATTTTCCTTGAAGAATATCTGGTGTAAAATGATTATGTAAATCAAATATCGCATTACCTAAAACTTTTACAAGAAAATTAACAGTGACAGCATTATCTACATGTTCAGGGTCTTTAAGGTTTGTTATACGTTTATTATTACAATCATACACTTTACTATCCTTTAATGATGTTGTAATGGTCTGTCCTACAGTTGCAGCATCATTTGCTTCTCTTCCTTGTCCCAAGTCTCTTATCACTCTATTATTACATGTAAACCATCTAAAATATTTATCTGGATCTAGATGTACGGTTTGTGATAAAGCAGCTGCATCATGTTTTTCATAACCCCATCCCATATTTGATAACTTTTTATCCATGCAATCCCAAGCATCATTTTTGTATGTTAATAAATTAAATTTTTCATTACGTTGAACAAATTCATCCCCTTGCTTCGATACTACTTGATCTTGTTTTACAAAAGAGGTTGTTTCTTGTTTTAAGGTTTCCATCATTTGACCCACTGTTGCACCATCTGATGGCGCCGAACCATCTTTAACATTTGCTAAACAATTATTAAAACAATCTATAACCCCTACATCACGTATGATGCAATGATCTTTAATATATTTTAGATTTACAGCATCGTTTTCAGTTTTTGGATAGCCTATATCATTAATAACAAATTTATAAAAAGAAAATCCATCTTTTGTCTTTTCAGGTATCAAAGAATGTAAATAGCGTCTATTTACGCTGTCTTTTGCATCTTTAGGGTCATCTACGTTGGATATACGTTTATTGTTAGCACTATACGTTTTCCCATTGAATTTTAACGTATTTTTTAATTCAGATGACAAATAACCTTTGTTTATTGCATCACCGTTTTGATTTGGTTTACCAACGTTGATGATTCTATGATCTTCTGCGTCATATGTGTTATTTTGTAGTCTTAATGTTGGCGATATCTTTTCCTTTAATATTTTTAGATTTATTGCATCGTTTTCATCCGTAGGATCTTTTATGTTTTTTAACCTTTTATTACTCATATCATAATCTCCATCAGGTGTTTGTGGTAAACCAGCACTTCTTTTTAAACTATTGGCATAATATAACCCATCCGAGGAGTAACGTCCGAACTTGTCGACACTCATGGTGCAACTGAATAGTATTCTAGGGAGTAACGCATTTTTATGAGATTACCCCACGGTTTCGGAGTTCATCCACTAAAGCCACCCATTCGTTTTCCAATCCAGTATGACCCGCTTCTTTAGCTTCATGTATTAGTTTCATTCTATCCACCAATTTATTGATATTATTGTAATAAATCACATTTGTGTTATATAGTTTCTTCATTAAACCTGTACCCGTAACGGACTTACTTCTTTTTCTTCGTTCCTGAGCACTTACATCCAAAGTGGATGCCATAAATCTTCGTTTTACAGGTTTTCTTTGTGTTAACGGCATTGTTTGTCTTCTAGTTGGTATTAACTTGGATACAAATTCTTTATATTTTAAAGACTTAGATCTAAAAGGAGGCTGGTCAGGTAAATACTTTCTTCTATATGCATTTGTCTGTTCCAAAATATTTTTATATGCTTCCATGTCTTTTTCTTTCACTACCGATACTGAAGGCTTATTTTCAAATAATAATTCAAATAATCCTTTTGTGCCCTTATACCTTTGATCACCAATGACAATATTATCATGTTCGTCAACGTTTAACGGGCTATTACCTATCATTAAACCGTCTTCTGTTAATCTCGCTCCATAACTATGGTAATTCTTATTAGGAATTGTTCCGAGTAACATTTTTACCATGTATTTCCTTCCTAAAGGTCCTTTGTTATGAATGTTTTCACCCAACAAGCTTATGTTTGACGGACCTTCCCTTGTCTCTTCTTCTTTTTCCTCTTCACTAGCAGTTGATACAACTTCATGTCCTCTTTTGGCTTTTACTTCATATAATTCTTTTATTCCACTATAGCTCTCTTTCGGGTTCTCCACCGGTAAAACCACTATACGTAGAGGATTCCGGGTCTTCATCACTAAACTCTTCTGATTTTACATTTTCTCTTTCAAACTTCGTAATAGGTGCAATCGCATCTCCTTCCAATACAGGTTTAGCAAATTTTTTGTTTAATTGTTTCAAGGGTTCAGTAATAGGTTTAAAAGTAGATTCAAGGAATTTCTCCCTCTCGCTAATACCTAGTTTCAATGCTCTGTTTTTAGCCCGAATAGAATCACTAAGTGATTTTATTTCTTTTACTAATTTTTCTTGGTTAACCATGTTTGTAGCAAGACGTGTTGTACAACAATGAATGTGTTATACCACGTTTAATGTATTAATATAAATTTATCAAATCCTATCCTGTATCGACCATTGTTTAGCGGTTGTTCCTTCATAATTGTTAGGAACCCATACTTTTCAGCCCAAGCCTTTCCACACAACTCTTTAAATCGTTCAAATGTCATATCCGCATTTACATGATCAAAATATATATGTTTTAGGTTGGTTTCGTCCTGTTTAAATACAATTAACATGTTTGCATTGTCTCTAATGAGTTGTTTAGGTATTTTGCTGTAAGTTTGGCCAATATAAATGCTATCTATGTTGTTATGTCGACCCATAGCGAAGTAATTCCTTATTGTGTTTTGGTTTTCACAAGATACATCGTCGAATATAAACACGGAGAATGGTTTAGCTTCTTGTGGCTGCATGACACTCTCGCTTGCATTAAACTTTAAATATTTAACTTCAGGCACATTAGTCAGTATTTTTTCCAATAATTGATACTTTGGTTGTTGTAGTGATTTTGAAAATACATATAGATTGTTAAATCGTAATCCTTTAGGGTTTGTAATCAAATTGAATACTACATTAGTTTTTCCACAGTTGGAAGGTCCGGTAACCAGACAACGAACGGTGTTTGGTAACAAATTGCCATGTTTCCCACTATTGAATTCTGAATTATCCACTGTGAGTTCATCTATATTATTAATAGTAAAACTCTCTTTTTGTGGTACTATCTCCATCCTTTGTAATGGTTCAACCTAAAATGATTCTCTATCGTTATATCAAATCCTTTTTAGGTATCCAAGAATCTTCCGTCTTATTAAATCCTAACCATCGTACTTTGACCTTATCTTTTTTCCGTTGCAACACCTTTTCAACTAAATATACATCGCCTACTGTTGATTTTAACATTTCATGTCCATAAAACCCTCCTTCAAGCAATTGTCCTTTATTATCTTTTAAAATATATGTCTCAGGTACTGTAGGTTGTACTTTGAATACAGTAAAAACCTCATTGGTCCAATTTGGCAGGTATCTTTTACTGAATACACCTTTATATTTACTTATTCGCACTTTATCACCCACATTAAATTTTTTAGGCTTTAGTTTTTCAACTTTTGGTTTATTATTCGTTTTTATACGTTTTAATACAAGGTTTTCATTTTTACTAGTTACTTGGTTTGGTTTCATCCCGATAGTCCTATGAAATTTGTTATTGTAATCGTTTATAAGTTTTGGTAACATATCAATCCATATGTGCGATCCTCTGTTGGAAAACATTTTATACATTGCACTTTTTAAAGTTCTGTTGAATCTTTCGATTATTGAGGCTTTTACTTCTGAATTGGTTGAATAATGGTTTATATTGTGTTTTTTCATTAAATTTGCAAATTCCTTATTAAAATATTCTTTTCCATCATCTGTTTGTAAATGTTTAATAGTATGTTTGTCTCTTTGTATAGCTGTTTCCATTGCTTTTGTAACACTTTTGCCACTTTTATATTTTAGTGGTAAAGCATCTGCCATTTTTGAAAAACAGTTAATAACAGTCAATATGTATTTATATCCTTTATTTTGTTTGCTATAAGGAATCATTTCGATTAAATCCGCTTGATATAAATCATTAATTCCTTTTATCACCGTATTTCTTCGTGGAAACTTTCTTCTTGCAGGTTTATGAAGTTCGTTGACAATTTGTTGCTTCAAGTCCTTCATATTGCAGGTTTCAATGTTTGTTGTATCACATGTATAATCACAATGAATGTTGTTTTAAATATTCACATCATTTATATGGGTCAAGGTCATCCAAACTTGTGTAAAAAAATGGGGAACACGGCGTTGGACTTGCCGTGTTCCCCATTTTTTTTACGGAAGGAGAAAGGAATAAGGTCGAAGTTGTAGAAGGACGAAGAATAGGTTACTAGTTGATAGGGTTTAAGGAGTAATGGCCGAAAGGAAGAGTGTGGATTTTGTCGGGCAAAATATGTCTTTTATCATCCCGAGCTGACAGTGCTTTTTTAATTTCGGTGACACTGTAGACTTGATGCTTGAAGCTTCGGATATTGTTGAATGTTGCTGATATCGTAGTATCTTCAAACAAACAAGTCTTGTAGTGGTCAAATGTTACGTGTTTTTTCAAATAAGATGTCTTCACTCCTTTTGCTTTCTTGACTGTCGGTGTGTTGTTCTCGTGGTACATCTTAAATGAATATAATTTCGCCATCAGCGCTACTATTTCTTCTAAAGGCATTCCATTTGCTTCATCTTTGAATTTTCCAATTACTTTTTTATTTTTTTCATTGAAATTTGGATGGTTCTTCGGATAGTCAGAAAAGTCGAAATCTTCTTTGTATGGAAAAGTCCTTAGGTCTTCATACATGTCCAAAGTCTTTATCCAGTAGATAAACGCGTCCGTATCCATGTATGCGACTCCAATGTTTTCCCTTCCGTAGTGTTTAACCATTTTGTTATAATGGAAATCATACATCAGGGTTTTACTTATGTCCAAAATCGACATACCTATGTATAACGGACGGTCCATGACTATTGTTGTTTTCTTCATACTGACAGCGACTAGATTTTCGTTTATAATCATGGATGTTCCGAAATTTGGTTTTTGCACTAATTTTTCCAATTTCCTAGGATCACTCACTAATTTTACATTTTTGTGTTTTCTTTTGTTCTCCAAGGTCTTCCCAAAGATGGCATTGTTCATTAATTTATAGAAGTCCTTTTCAAATGCTGTTGTCGCTGCAGCTCTTCTTGTAGTGTTGGAATCAATATATGGTTTCAACCAACAAGACTGGGTAAATTCAATTGCTCTATGAATTCTCACTATACGTAGACCCAATTCGAGAGCCTGTTGAACTACCCAGTAGTGAGCCACATAGCGATCTTTATTCTCCAAGGTCATCATCAATTTTGGCCATCTTCCTGTCGGTGAAACTTCAGTCTTGGCTAGGAGAGGCAAGTCGTAGTGATGGTCATGAAGGTGCTCCGGGTATTCAAAATCACAGTCCAAAATATAGCCTTTTGGACCATCCTTTGGAATCTGTGAGATGTCTCCGATGGTGGCCGGGTCGATCCATTTGAAGTCAGCGTAGGGAAGCGGATTTGACATTGCCCAACCATAAAGGTTGTTTGCGTCAAAGTAGCCAAGGTAGACCGATGGTTGTTGCTCGTCGAAGCCGGGGATGTACTTGTTGTTGGCTTTGACATGACGTGTTACAGCTTGTGTCAAACCGCCCCGTACACCAGATTCCATCATGAGCACCATATCAATATCCGTTAGAAGTTCCAGTCGACAGTTGATTGACTTTAGCATAGCTTGCCATGCTAATCCTGGAGATGTGTACGAGTGTAGAGGGTCCAGTCCATAGGCGGAGAAGCAGGTGTTTCGAAATTCTTCCATCACATCGCACAGCAGAGTTACGTCCAATTTTATATAAAAGTCAGAATATTCCCCTAAGGTTTGAATGTTTAGTTGGTTCCAAACATTACAAGCATGATTGTAGTCTTCAACGGAGATTTCACTTTCGTTTAATTTGCTGTTGAAGGCTTCAATCGGTGGTAGACTGGTTTCTTCAAATTTTTCTGTAGAAGTTATGTAATCGTAGGGGAACACTCCTTTACGTAATACTAAGTCCAATTTATCTTCAGGTACAATCTTGCTGGTTTCTTTTAAGTCTTCTCTTCGTAGATTCTCAGACAATCTGCTCAAACTAGATGCCATAAATCTATAAGAGTCTACAAAGCGAAGTTTAATTTTACCTACTGTTTTTGAGAAACTGATATACTTTTCCAATGTTGTAGCAAGAACATCGATTTTACCATTATCTCTTCCTAATTCTGGAATAATGAAGTGGGAGTCGTAGCCGCTAAGATTGTGTAACACTACAGGGATAAAGTTTGGCAGTTTGTAATTTATATTGCATGAATTACAAGCAGGTCCTCTGTATAACCCTGTGAGGTGATCATGATCTCTTACTTTTGGATTTTCTTCACTGAAGCTCTTCTTACATAGATAACATCTTGTTGCTGAAATGTATTCTTCTTGTTGATTTTGGTTCAAAGGTTCCATGGGTAAAACATTACCGTATAAGCGTTCCGCCTTTTCAGCAATCTCATACAACTGGTGTACAAAATACTTAGCAGCTTCTTCCCCACGGTAGAGTATCGGAGTGGATGTTAAGCCATAGTCTTGCAATTGTTCTTCAGGTAAAGTAGATTTCACCAATAAGCAAAAACTGTTAGGTTGATGCAATTGATATTTGGTTCTTCTAGTTACTTCACCATCCGGAAGTTCCTGCGGCACTAACGTGGATTCAAAGTCAGCATAGATAACTAGTGGAATCCGGTATTGGTGAACTGTTTTATTGAACTGGACAAATGCTCTAGATGGTGGTGGCAGACTAATCTTCACTTCATAGTTGTCATTACAAAGCCGCTGGTGTTCCGACAACCACTCCGATCCTCCACGTCTCAACTCTTTATATGTGAAACAGAAACATCTTTTACACACTGTTAACCTACGTTTCTGTTTTGATAATTGATTTTTAACCAAGGCTGCAAAGTCCTTTATCCACACATAATGTGAAATTTCACCCTTAGTTATCAATAACAGATCCGTGTGGTTTATTTCCTCAACTTTTGATACTCTCAGAGGATAAACACTATTGGAATCATCTAAACCAAACACATTTACAGAAACACCTGGGTTTTGTTTCTCAAAATTACCAATACTTTTAACACTAACAGGGTATGACAAACCTCGAAAGTTGTAGCGGTGTTGGACATTTTGATACGCTCTGCTAACTCTACAAGGATTTTCTTGCACATATTTTGTTAGCATAGCATATTTAAAGCATTCATTGTCCTCATTTTGCACATTGATACAAGATTTGGTAGCTTGTATCTTCTTTGGCAAAGGTATATAACTACTACCCCTTATACCATATCCGTGCTTGTGAACCCTTACATCCATACCTTCAATCGATGACAGACTCCAGCCGGATCCTCTTCCTTCATGTTCTTGCAGTTTAACTAGCAGTTCATGCAAACATTCTTCAATAATTTCATTGATATCAGATTCAGTTGTAAGGGTTCGGTTTTTGGTAATGAATGCTCTTAATACCGTTTCACCATCAGTATTGGTAAACTTTGATTCTAACACCAGTCCAAATTTAATGAAGTTCAATCTCTGTAATTCTTCTTTTAGCGTTTTTCCAACAAGTACTCTGGCCTGGGTTATAAAATTATCTAATTCCAATTGCACATTATCAATTTTAAAATGTGTTACAACTTGTCCTGGTAAGGCCGTGGTGCGCAGTTGTCTCACATCTTCCAGTTCTTCTTCCGTGTCCTCTTCTTCCGTGTCCTCTTCTTGCATATCCTCTTCTTCAATAGGTCTTCTAGTAGTGGATGGTCCAGCACCAGCAAATTGGATCACACTAGGTCTTTTTCTTTGCATTTGCTGTAGATAGCTGTCCCAGTAGTCCGTCTGCTTCTGGTGCTCTTCCAAAAACCTGTCAATTGAGTCTAAGTCTATTTCATCCATGGTAATATCTTCTTTTCTATCTTCGTCTTCATGTAATTCTCTATGTATGGTGAAAAGATCTTCGTCTTGAAAGATTTCCCCACAAATATCGCAAAGAGCCATTTCAAACAGTTTGGCTTTGAATGCACACTCTGTGAATGTCCACGCAATAATGAGCAGCGCACTCCACAGGGACCCTTTATATCCGAGGCAGATAGGTGGGGAAAGTGACGTCATATGGAAACAGGTTATCACTCATGTGCTAAATTTAGCCTTTACACAACCGTTTTGTAATACATTTATCAGTAGGCTTGATAAATTGATGATATTTGGTCTAGATTCAATAATTTGTACAAGTTTTTTCAAAGACGTCTGTTTGAGCAAGTTTATGTAGGTCAAGGTCATTTGGAATTATTATTTTGAGCGGGGGATAGAGCACTAAGCAGCATCATTTACTACAAAGTGCTCTATCCCCCGCTCACATTCTTTTTTTTTAACTTTTTGTTTAAACTTTTTACAACTGTGAAACATCACCATCAGAGTCGGAATCATCCTCATCACGGAATAGGCAGCGATGACAATACATAATTCTTCTGGCAACTAACATCCTATCCATTGGACGATGGGGAGTGTCTTGTTCTTGTTCTTCTTCTTCAATTTCCAATTGGAATTCCATTTCCGACTCAGATGACGACTCTAATGTTTCGTAGGCGTGCAATTTCTAGAGGTATTACCTCCAGAATAGAGACAATTCTGTTGCGATGGAACACGGTGTTGTCAAGTGGAGCCATGGTATGGAAGTGTTGTATCCATCCAATTTGCTTACCCTTTTTATACCCCCACCAACTATACAATTTATGTGGGTCAAGGTCACGTAAAGATACCCTTTGAGCGGGGGATAGACCACTAAGCAGCATGCTAGTCCATTGCCGCAAAGTGATCTATCCCCCGCTCTGTTCTACAAAACCTCAATCAAGTCCAAGTCCAAGTCCTGTTTAACACATTTTATTCTAATTCCATATCCAATTTAAAAATTTCAATTTCACATGGTTTACATTCCTGATGTATCAAACACTCCAGCTCCCTAAACATATCGTCCAGTTCGTCCAAATTATGATGTCCTACTTTTAACACATGAAGGTGGTTCATGCTTTGCATTGTAGCATGACCATCAACAAACAAGTTTCTTTTCCACGCTAACATAAATTGGCAGTTTTCTTGAAAGATTTTTCTCACCAAACAATCATACACAGCCGTCAACATGTCTCTACAATCTTCATAGTGTACCATCACAGAATACCTGTCCAAGTTAGCACCAAGCAGCGATCCACTCATTGTTTCTAGCGTTCCACTGG
This sequence comes from Neoaliturus tenellus, assembly GCA_030545055.2. Classification (NCBI taxonomy): domain Eukaryota; kingdom Metazoa; phylum Arthropoda; class Insecta; order Hemiptera; family Cicadellidae; genus Neoaliturus; species Neoaliturus tenellus. The sequence goes on from CM061534.1 coordinate 90,508,636, forward strand.
AAGGTCCAAAGCAGAATGAAGTCGAGATGTATAGACCCCCTCTTTTATACCAGTTAACCGGTTGTCCTTGCTGTAAAGTGGGTCAAGGTCATCCAATGCTACCCTTTGAGCGGGGGATAGACCACTAAGCAGCATGCTAGTCCATTGCCGCAAAGTAGTCTATCCCCCGCTCTGTATTCTACACACACACACACACACACACACACATGTCCCTGTCTTTTCATTACATACCTAATATATATTCACTACCTTCATCGTCACTATCACTCATCACCGTTTCTACAAACTCCACCGGATTAAAGTTAAATTGTTTCAATTGTTCTTTTAAGTTTTCAATTTGTTGGTCCTTTACTTCTAAAACACTGTGAAGGTGTGATATGTAGTCCGCTGCCTCATTGATGCTTGCCACTCTGGGATCGCCTAACTTCAAGCTGGGGACTACAGCCTGCAGCTTGAAGTACGCCATACGCCTTTCTTGCTCCTGCCGTTGACCAGGACTGAGCAAGCCTTGCCCGTCTTGGCTCACCTCCAGCAAGGTCCGTAGCATTGGAGCTTTGCAGGCGTTTGCCCGAGCAACAGTTATGCTGTGGAATGGTCGAGCAGGTCCACGAGTAGCAGGCAGCACGTTGGCAGCACGCCTTCTTGAAGAAGAAGAGGAAGCCCGAGAAGTTTTGGAGTTGGACGCCATGTTACAGTGCGGTATTCAGCTAAGCGGTACAAAGCAGAATAACCAAACTGCACATTAATACCCGTATATATATACACATATCAGTGGTGGGGGTACTAGTTAACCTTGTAAAGTGGGTCAAGGCCATCCAAAAACATTACCAGAACGGGGGATAGATCACTAAGTGGCATGTTAGTCCATTGCCACAGAGTGATCTATCCCCCGCTCTGTATTTCACATTCACGCACACATTCATACATACACACAAGTCCCAGTCCAAGTCTTTACCCACACACCTATCCACTCTCATCCTCACTATCATCACTGTCCAACAGGCTTTCACACTTCTTAATTAGTTTTTCCCATTTACTCCGGATATAAAGTAGCTCCCTGCGAGTATTCTCTAGCATTCTGTCCCTTTGCTCTATGACTTCGTCGTACCACTCGATGATGTTTGGTGGAGTCTGGGTTGATGCGTCCATCGTGGTTGGTTGAGAAGCTCCGCTGCTCCGCAACTCCTTCCTCACAGGACCAAAGCCGGAGAATCGGACACGACTCCTTGACGAAGGCCCCGATCGGATTGGTCCAATGCTCGGGCTGGAGTTGGAGGCAGCCGGGCCAGAGGTAGAGGCTGGGACGTTTATAGCAGACATGGTGGTGTTCAGCTTAACGGTGTAAAGCAGAATGAGAGGACGGTTGATCACCACTCCTATATATACCCATTTTTAGTGGTGGGGATAACACGGGGGGGGGGGGGGGGTTAAAGAAATTTTGCTTAGTCTTCCCGGTCATCAGTTTTACATACCTTTAGCACACCCATTATTTTGGTTTCTTCTATAACTTTACACACCTCAAACACCCAAGCAAACAGCTCATCTATGTTGTTATAATTAATTTTTGTCCAGTGTTCATACTTATGAGTTTGGTTGTTTATAATACATAGATAAAATGTAGACCCATCTCGTCTTATACAATACTCAACTTCCATTCTATGCTGGTTTAGCACTTCCCAAGCATTATGTTGATCTATCAAGAAGTCACCACCTTTGTAATTGTACCGTGACATGTTTACCACGGAGCACAGAAACAGACTGAAGCAAATGAACGGCTCATACAAGCTTAGTAAGAGCGTTAGAGTGGGGGTATCACGTGATACACAACATTAGTTGTAAGGTTAGCACTTTACTTTAAACAGTAATTTATATGGGTCAAGGTCATTCAAACTTTGAAAAATTTTTACCTCCAAACACTTGTAGCAAGCTACAAGTGTTTGGAGGTAAGTTTTTATTTGTTAAAGATTTTTGTAACTTAGTCTTCGCCCTCAAGGACACGGTTTGAGATTGTCCCAGTGACTTTACATCACCGCCAGGTTAAAGTATTATACAAGTCAAGTGTTTTTTTTTTTTTTATAACTTGACTTGTATAATACCCCTCTCCCTTACTTTAAGAGGGTTAAGACTAAATTTGGAAACATAATTTGGAAAAAGACTTTTTAAATATTGTCCAACACAGCCTAACAATTTTGTTTTTTTTGGTGGGCCCATGTCCTAGTCCATTTCCCACACGGTTTCACATCCTTTCCTTCGTATTAGATAGGCTTTAGGGATGAAAAATTCTCTTTGTACCATCCGAGGTGGTACTTGCATTGTACAAAGGTGGCCTTCACCTTTTACAACGATTTCTACTTTCTTATTACCTGCTCCATATGTCTGACCAATGAAATAATATTTTTCATCAACCTTTAGCCTTCTAATATCCCGCGGTTGCGGACCGTGGGGATGTCTGAACTTGAACGTTTTAGGCTTAATGTACAGAGTATAGGGTTTGAATTGCCGAAATTTGACTGTACTTTTGAGGTGTCGTTGGCAGCGATCCCCTTCTGCACATAGTACAGTAAAATAAGGCCAAAAACAACCTTTTGATCGGCAACTGATGTGCGTTCATGAAATTTTCAGGAGACCTTCCTTTAAGCTCTAGAAAAAGAGATTTGATGAGTCCCCAAAAAATAAAGTTGTTTTACACCTATAAAATCACTTTTCAAAATGGCGGTTCTTTTGTAATGAAATAAATTTTGAAAAAAAGCTTCCCTTTTTCATTTTTCACGTGCATCGCCTCAATATTATGTTGTGGGACCAACTCCAATAATTGTTGGGTACTAAATACTTTATTTTTATCGGTCTTTATTTTTTGGCCGCCATCTTGGATCCGCCATATTGGATACAAGTTGGTTTTTTCTAATGTAAAGATAGTGTTGTGACACATCATTTCAGAGTAGATTTTTTCGCTCATTACAATGCCGCAATCCGTTTATGAAAATATTTTTCCGTTTCAAAGATATACGGAAATTAAAATTCTTCTCCATACATTTCTTATGGACGTTTCAAAATTTGAATATATTTATTGCTTATTTTCCCCCATATATCCTGTTCTAATTGAGATATTTTGTTAATTTTGGTATCAGATCACTCAGTGGATCAATGGGCTTCTTTAGAGTTTTTGTTCGTTCGAATTGGCTTGGTTTGAAACGGTTTGTAAATTTTAAACTTTACCCAAATTTCAGAAATGGAAATATTTTTTATTGAAAAGTGTATAATATCACATTTTAAACGTATCCAATTTTAACAATCAATATATGGAATTAAAGCCAATAATGTACCGTGTAATTTAAGACCAAAACGAACCTTGAATCTCATTTACAACTTGAGTTGTACGTCTTTAACTGAAAAAGAATTTCAGGAACCAATAAATTTTATGTTGATTAGACAGTTATAAGCCACTTAATATCCAACGAATTTCAATGGCCAAGAACTCAAATTAAAGACATTGATGTACTAGTTGTTTTAAGACCAGAACTAACTTTATGTCTTATTTAGAACTTGAGATATTAATCTTAAACTAAAAGCGAATTAAAAAAAAATTGAAGTTTCTATTAAATAGAAGGATATAACTCGTCTCAATATCCTCCAAATGGAATGAGGAATAGCTTATAATAATGCCAGGAATATTACTGAGTATTTTAAGGTCACAATGAACAGAATCCCTCAATTAGAACTAGATATAAAAGTAAAATAATGCAAAATAAATTTAAAGTTCGAAATGTCCATAAGAAATTCATAGGGCTAAATTTTTATTTGAGTGTATCTTTAAAACGAACCAAGATTTTCAAAAACGGATTGCGGCATTGTAATCAGCGTAAAAATCTACTTTGAAATGATGTGTCACAACACTATCTTTATATTAAAAAAAAGCAACTTTCATCCAATATGGCGGATCCAAGATGGCGGCCAAAAATTAACGACCGGTCATAATGAACTACTTCCCGTTAAAAAATTATCGGTGGCGGTGTCACAACATTATATTAAAAAATGCAGGTGAAAAATAAAAATAAATACTAAATTTTCAAAATGTATCCCATTATAAAAAACCGCCATTTTGAAAAGTGGTTTTATAGGTGAAAAACAACTTTATTTTTTGGGGACTCATCGGATCTTTAATTATAGTGCTTAAAAGTAGCTCTTATCAAATTTTTGGGAATGCACATCAGTTGCCGATCTAAAACCCTAATTTTACTGTACTAACAAGCAAGTTTCTGGCAACACAAAACCCCAAACTTACTAGACATCCAAGCGTAATCGCATTTCTTACCCTTGCCAGCAGGGGCTTTAACGCGTTTACGTTTCTGTGTTGGACTCTTTAGCGGAGTGTCTTGGAGCTTCTCTGAATTAGGCTGGCTAGAAGGGATGGGGCTGGAAGGAGGTAGAAGGGGCAAAGATTGTTCAAGCGGGATGGAGCAAACAATTTTGGGCGGGGTAGGAGAGCGTGTTAGGTCTATGGTGGGAAGATCAGGGGAGAAGATGGATTTACGGGGTGGTTTGGTTGGTGTAGGTGGCATGGGGGATATAGGTGAGGGACATTGGGATGTAGTGTATGAGAGGATTTTCCGGGTTCTGCTGTATGGGGTGATCCTCGACCTAGACGTCTCTTCAAAAGCCGCAGACTCCGATCCTGAGTCCGATAGCAGCGAGAGTGCTGGAGAGGCTACCGGGACTCCACCTGACGACTTGACGGGTTCTCCTGACGATGGCTGTGCACCAGCCTCTTCCACTGTCGCCGGCAATGGCGACAGGCTGGGCATTGAGGCGGGCTGTGGCGGCGGCGGCGGCGGTGGCGGCATCGTCAGGCAGCTCAGGATGTTCGCAGTCATCAGGTATTCCAGGATCGAAGTCGAGGATGATGAGGGTCGAGACGTGTCGGTCGAGGTTGAAGTTGATGGGTAGTTTTTCAGCTTCAGACCCATTTTACCCATTGTAATGAATGAAAAGAATAGATGTAAAGAAAGAAGTGAACTTGTAAAACAAAAGTCTCAAGAGCGAGAGAGAGTACCTGTCCGTATGGGAGCTTGGACCGGAATGAGAAGTGCGTGCAGCCCGGCCGCCTTATATCCCCACCGGGGCTGCCACGCCCAGGATATCAGGGGTGGGGGTGGGGGGGGGGTTTCGCACTTTTGGCCGGGGGGGGGGTTCGCACTTTTTAAAAAAATAAGCCCCACTTGAGGCATTTATGTTACCATAGCTGAAGCCTCCCAAGGGACCCAACTATAAACAACTCCAAACTTGTGGGTTACAAATACCTAACTGTTATATTTTTTTAACAGACATTAATGTATTAACTGTGTTAATAAGACCTGACTGTTAAACACTTTGAAAGATTTTACATATTTAGGTCAAGGTCACAAAAAAACTTTAAAAAAATTAAGCCCCACACCCCCTTTGGGGGTGTGAGGCACTTGGGTTGTCATCGCTGTAGCCTCCGAAGAGACCCAACTATGACAACAAGGCAACATCCAATGTCGTGTACCCTTCGCCACGCAAGACTTGTAAACATTTACTGCATTGTCTTTTCAGTAGCTAACAAAGATTCATTTACATAATTTTGTGTTTCCAGAAGGAAACAAACTGAGGACACCCTAGTGGCTTACGTCCTCGTCCGAGTGCAGAGGCCGCCGCAACCTTTTGCATGCCAGCGTACAAACGGACATGCTCCCAAATGCCATCCGCAACCTTTTGCATGCCTGGCAGGAGCCTACCGATAATTAAAATAGGCTTTACACGGGGGCCTACTCCCGTAACCTATCTTTAATATTTTTAATTTACAATGCATTGAATTTTTACAAGTCTTTGTGGGTCAAGGCCACACGGACATTAAAAAATTTCGGCCCCCGTACATCCATGGCGAACCACGAATGTTCGGGGGCCTTGGGGACTAAAAACACAAATAGCTAACAAAGATTCATTTACATAATTTTGAGTTTCCAGAAGGGAAACATACTGAGGACACCCTAATGGCTTACGTCCTCGGTCCGAGTGCAGAGGCCGCCACAACCTTTTGCTTGCCAGCTTACAAACGGACATGCTCCCCAAATGCCATCCGCAACCTTTTGCATGCCTGGCAAGGAGCCTACCAATTATTAAAAGTGGCTTTACACGGGGGCCTACTCCCGTTCCCTGACTTTACAATTTACTTTGAGCATTGAAAAAGCTCAAGGGGATTGCTAAAACAAGCGTATACACTTTAGAAACATATAACACACTTACAACACACAATTGAGCTCAACGTAGTCAATGCTGGAACAAGCACATACACATTAAACACATATAACAAACAAGACACAAAGGATAAAAGACACAGGAGACATAGGGTACAAGTAAAACACTCTCATATAAAACAATTCGCAATACCCAAACGCAAGCGCAATATCTTACAACTAATATAAGTCTTAAAGTTAGAGTAGACTTCGCTAAACACTGAAGGCGCCATTCAATGTTTAGTGATGCCTATGGCGGTCCGTCCCGGTCGTTCACGTTCAACGCGCGGGAGCGGACTGCGAGCCGGCTCTGGCCGGACCCCCTTATATCCCCACCGGGGCTGCCACGCCCAGGATATCAGGGGTGGGGGAGGGGGTGGGGGGGTTCGCACTTTTTGTCGGGGGGGGGGGGGGTTCGCACTTTTTGTCGGGGGGGGGGTAGGGGGGGGTAGGGGGGGGTCGAGGTAAGTTAAGTGGGTCAAGGTCACCCACAACACTTGTACTCTAAGTGTTGGCTATACCCCCACCACAACTGGGTCCCTAGGCTGCACAACACCGCTTCGCCAGTATGTCTCCGGCTTCCATGCGGTGCGCCTCGCTGTTCTCTAGCTCTCTATATGTAAGTAATTTTACAAGTTCTGAATGTAGGTCACTACACTTTGACTCTGGGACGATATCGACTTGTAGTATTTCAGTGTTTTGACTCAAGGTCATCACACTTTAACTCTAGCACATCGGTTATCGTACCAGAGGTGCTCAATAACCTAACTTGTAATGTTTAGGGTGGCGTTTGCACGCCACGTGGTATAGCCATGAGTGTCCAGTCCAAGTTTTAAGTTAAATTAATTTTACTGTAATCTTTTCCATTTCTGCTTCGTTTTGCCAAAGTATAAGGTGTCGCTTAATAAAGTGGTATTTCTCTAAAGTTATAGGAGATTGCAAGGATACAATTCGTTTATTTAGGAGACTCTTCATCTTGGAGTTTAACACAATTTCCACTTTGACTTTGCTTCCTCGGCTCTCACAGCCTAAGCTGTACAGAAATGTTTCTTCTAGTGCCAACTCGGGCCAAGAGAACAGTGTGTTGACTGTAGGACAGCTCATGGTGAAGTGATGCGAAACTCCAGCGTACCACCTCACCTTCCCCCGCCACTGTGACCTTCCCCCACTCCTGCTGTTTCCCCCACCTCTTTTCCCTTGACTCATGCGCTACAAGCAGTCTCTCAGTATTGTGCGGACTTTTGTGAGGGGAAGCCATGTCGCGGGACGCTTTAGGTAAGAAACTTAGCCGTGTTAAGACTTTATTAGTTGCTCACTGTCCACCACTGAAAGTTAAGAGGGTTTCAACTTTAGCTAAGTGGCGCAAACTGTTGCGCGGACACCCTAAGTTTTATACAAAACAGACTAATGTCAGTTTTACTGATGAGGATTTGTTTAAAATATTGGATGAAATGACTTTTCCTTGCAAAATTCAGTTAGTTACTCCCATTCCTGACAGTTTAGAGTCTTAGTCTCTCAAGCCGATATACCTAGAGTACACGGAGCCTGACAGTCAGTCACTAGGTGGCTGTCGTGGGGTGCGCATCGGTGTCGGCGCTCTGTAGTTGTTAAGTGTTCAAGGTCACAGTAATATGAAATTGCGGATGTTGTGCTTGTTCAATGGCCTCTGAGGACTAGTAGATGACGGTTTAAGCAAGGTCATGTCGCAAACTCGAGTTTGACTTGGCACTTTTGCTGTTTCTCATCGCAAATTCGCTCCAAGTCGTCAAGGTCACGTGGACTCTGACTGAAACTCGGAGCGTAGTGCGAGAAACGGCAAAAGTGCCAAAAAATTTTGAGTTTCGGCGTGACCTTGACCTTAACAGTGTCGGTGACGTCATTTTGATGATGTAATGGATGATGACGTCATCAGCATGTCATTTCTGTGACGTCATGGGTGTGACGTCACGGAAATGACGTCATCGATGGTGACGTCATCAATTACGTCATCGATGACGTCATTTTGATGACGTCATGGGTATGACGTCATCGATTGCGTCATCGTCGATGACGTCATCGATTACGTCATCGATGACGTCATCGGGGTCGTTGACCTTGGCGATGACGTCATCACATTCCTCAGAGGTCATTGAACTGAGCCAGCAACCGCAAAAACACACTACTAACATAGCTTTTAAAAATAACATAGAAAGATTTATTGTGCGAAAAGGCAATACAGCATACGACGAGTTAAAATAATCATTAGCATGGTAGTTAAAAATCCAGAATATGTCGAATAGAAAAGAAAATAGACAAAAAAATTATAATGAACGCAATTGAACTAAACATGCATTTAGCTTAGACAAACGGTTGTATTACAATATTGGATATTTGCAGCGTAATTTTGTTGAAGCAAATAGCAGACGCTTGGAGAGCGGAACACTTTAGACTGTGCAATATCAACCAAACACCAATATAACCAGATGCATATTGGCATCTGGGTCTGTATGAGCTCTGGCAGCAAAATAACCCCACGTTGCCCCCCCCTCCCATACTAGAGGCACTAGTTTGGGATAAAAATGAATATTGGCAACTATATAGAGCTTAAAATATATTGTGTTTACTTTTATTTAAAGATGAAAATTGTTTTAGCACTAAAATATTTTAGTGTACCCTTTTACGTTGTAGAAATTTTTCGAATTCATGAGTCAATGAAGATATGTGTACAGAATTAAATACAAGGTTGACAAATATAAAAAACTATCGTTAGATAGCAAACGTTGCATAAGTAACGTTTTACTGTATATTTCAGTTTTTAAAACAATAGATTTGATAGCTGATTCAATAATTTTTTTATCTAACGGGGTTTACTAAGTGGTTTACATACCTTTATCGTCTTCAATCCTATTAGTAACTTTATGGGTTACCACGGTTTCAGCACCATTGTGCCACGATCACACCCAGATGAGAAACATCAGTTAAAAATTCAGTCCATGGGACGTCGTTATATCATAAAAAGTCTTTTAACACACATACAGTTCACACACACAAAACATCACTTTACGGTACGTACACGGACACATAGACAAACGCATCACCGGCCGGCGCGCTGGAGACTAACGGGGTTTAGCTAAATATGCTCAATTAATTCCTAATAATGGCTTGATAATCGTGGTAAAGTTATTCAAATTTGTAAATTCTACAGAAAAGTATTTGTAAAGTTTGTATAATAAATATCATAAAAGTCTTATAAGGAATAGGCTAAATGTAATATCTACTAATGTATTAAATGAAAGCAATGTAGGTTTTATAAGGAATTAAATACCGTATAGGCGTTGATTCATTTGATTTTGTCTTTGACTAAATTAAACTAAAAACTTTTTAAAGGACTTCATATTGCAAACTTTTGTGTTTTATTAAAAAATCTAATTTGAATTTGTTTGTCTTGTTTAAATGAGAATTATTTAATAAATGTAGTTATTATTATTTTTTAAGTCGTGTGAATACGTGATCTGAATCACGTAAATGCAATCATTTGTTAGTAAATTAGACGACTGATGTGAATGTGGGCGTCTTCCTAATTGAATTCCTAACAAAACCATTCTCTTAGCATAGTTGTGTAAAATAATGTTGCATAGAAGTTTAAGATGGTTTTCAGAAATGTATTTAGACTTGCTCTCATTCAAGTTTCTAACAATGAAAACTTTAGCAATATCTGCAGAGTTTACTGTAAATCTCACAACGCCAAGCATATAGATGCTAAATCAGTATTATGCTCTTCCCATTATTTATTTTTACTATAAATATATTGCTTGCTTTATATTTAATATTTTCGACCCATATCTTTCTTCGACACAGTATTTATAAATGCAAGTTGGGTCTAGTTTCTTTTGGTAATTTATACAAAAAAACCTTTGTTATTTAAGTATAAAATTAATCAGTACCTACTTTATCTAGTTTTGGGGTTTAAAAAAACAGCAATCATAGATCAGGTTTAGTATCATTTATAGCGGTTATTATGGCCACTCTCATTTTGCACTTTATTCAGGATTAATTGCGGTTTTATGATCCATCCATCAATAAAGTCGCCAGTTGTTGATGATTTTCAGACACCTCCCTTCATCATTATTTCACTGTCATAGCGAGTCACCCCCAGATTGTTCGGAGATAAATTACTCAATTTTTACCGTACAGTTTTTATAAATGGATTTGTTATTTTTAAATTTATTTTCACAACAAAAAATTTTTATTAGTTTTTATCAGCGAATTCTCTTATAGCGAATAGCTAGTCAGTAGTGGGGTTTGGTTACTTTCAAAACGGAAGTCGTGCCAATTGCCAGCCGCTGCCGGCCAGCTGCCATCGGCCAGCTGCCAAATCAGTCGCTGCCGCCATATGCCATGCCATATAGCTTCAGGTGGGGAGAGGCTAAATCAAATGAAGGGGTGGAGAAGGGGTGAGGAGATGGTGTTAATTTTTGAAGTAGGAGTTAGTGTATAAAGGAGAGGGGATAATTGCTTCAAGGTCATATGGAGGGGGTTTTAAAAAAGACTGAACTCTAAGAGTTCAGTTTATCGGTGATCATCATACAGGTCAGTCGAAACCGACAAGGGATTGAAGAATAGCTTCTACATCATTTATTGTTGTAGAAGATACATCTGGAACTTGTACAGGGTTCTGAGGAGTTGTTGAAGTTGAATTTCTAGAAGGATTTTCCCTTGGATGAGTTGTTGATGATACTTCATGAACTTGAACATTTTCTTGGTTGGTTTCCATTATTATTGTAGTGTGAATTAGAGTGGAGATGTTGTTAGCTGAAGAGCATAGAAGATAATGAAGTAGGAATTATTGTCGGGGCCCTTATATAGGGAATGGTGGGGGTAAAATAAAAAAACTTGTTGAACACAGTCGATAGGTGTAACAAGTTCTAAGTTATTTAAGTGTAACATAGAACGTAAAATGTCGTAAATAACACTATCATCAACATTAACCTGAGAAGTTGTTGAACAGTATAATGGGTTAAAACTGTACTTCTTCCTAACTCTATTTAAATTAGTTTTACACTTTGAAATTGAAGGTTTAGAAGTACTTCGTAATATGTGTTGTGTTCGCAAAAGCTTTAATTTTAAACATTGTGCAGTCATTATAATCGATGTGTTAAGTTCAGAAGTTAAAAGAAGACTGAGATATAAAATGAAGTGTAAAAGAAATTGAAACAGAAAGCCAGAGTAGTAATTTTATAGGTTAGAATTTACAAAGGCTATTTCATGGATAATTCTAACCTTAAACTTAGTAAGTGAAGTAGTCATAACATAAAACTAACGAGAGATGATGACCGAGCGGATGCGAGGCAATGAATGTTTGTAGCGAAATAAACTACCCACCTTTATAGAGGCAATAACTCCAGCCAGATGGCGGCAGATGGCAAGCAAATGACTGGTTGACCGACTTTCACTGACTTGAGTAGTAAGAGAAGTAGGGTTCTGTGTCTATCCTTACTCCTTGGGGTCAATGACCGACCGAAAGGTCAATGACCTTCCCCCCCCCCCGAAAAAATGGAGCCCCCCCCCCCCCTAAAAAATGGAGCCCCCCCCCCTTCCCCTACTATTTCCCCCACTCCTTCCCCCACTCTTCCAGGTCAATGGCCGGTCACCACCGGTTGTTGACTTTATGTGGTGAAACCAGACTAAATATGGCAGCTGCCATGGATAATTCTAACCTCAAACCTGCTGCGCATGCAACGAGTTCTCCGGATCGGAATAGTGACTATGCTATTGCGCATGCGCCTAGTCCTGTATTACTCAGTTTAGCGCTACTGCACATGGATAATTCTAACCTCAAACCTTGGTTTTGCGTTGCTGTGCATATGCTGCTCCCCACTCCTTCGCCTTCCTTTTACACTGCTGCGAATTGGACTGGATTGAACACTGTACTGGAGT
>CM061534.1:90520902-90640910 GCA_030545055.2 Neoaliturus tenellus
AAAAAAAATTTGATCCCACTTTGTAATGGTATTAAAAACAACTAAAATCACTTGTAATAAAAGAAAACCTAAATAAAAACTCAATTTTCTTATATTTAGGCAATACTTAGTTCGTAGTTACTTTTAATTTAATGGATTTGTGTCATACACATTTTTTACAAGCATTTACTACAATTAGTCTTAAACATTTTTACAGTATTTTAATTATTTAGGATAGTACAAATAAGTTAGGTTGCTCCATGTACACAAAACAAAATTATTTATTTATTTTAATAATTAGGCCTACAGTACAACAACTGGCTGCCTTACTCGCATCACTGTAAAAGTTTTAAACTTCTCAAACTTTATATATTTTTTATATATATTTTTAAACACAAAAATATGGTAAGGAAAGCCTATTTTAAAAAAATAAAAAATCATCTTGATTATAATTAGGCCTATCACCCTAGAGAACATTCAAGAATATTTACACACTTAAACCTACCAAATATCGTTTTGTTTATCCTACAGATGTAAATTTTAACTACTTGTGACTGGTTTCAGGTCATTCATAACCCATCTTTAGTCACCAAACCCTATCTTTTATACAGTATTATAATTTATGAATATTTACGCCCACTTGCACGGTTGTTGTACGTACGGTTGGTGCGGTGATGATATTACATCTGTCGCAATAGATTTTCAAACTCAGTGAATTTCGATCGGAGTTCAGTTTTTTCCCAATATACACCATAGGCAAAAGGATGTAGGTTTGCTGCCATGGGCGTGTTGTACATAAATATACCATATATTTGTCAAATATTACCCACTCATGCGACAGAGAATCTCAAGAACCATAGGGTATAGAGGGATGAAATTTGGCATGAACATCTTTAGGTGCTCACTAAGAAACGGTTTTGCAATATTCCATCAGGTCTCCGCAGCACAGGATTTTGATTTTGATCTAATGTTATTTGTAAAGCCAGTTTTTAATATGTTATATACGATATATATATATATGTGAATTTAGGAAACAACGAATCTGAAAAACTTTATGATGTAACGGGTTGACATTTGTAATGTGAGATCCGCTTTGCCCATAGGTAACTAAGAAACGCTTTTAAAAAGCTTCTTAAGGGCTCCGCCCCGCAGGACTTCAAAATTAATTGGGGTTGAAATTTGAAATGACACTCTCCTTTGTTCATAGGTCCTCACCAAGAAACACTTTTGCAAAATTCCTTCAGGGCTCCGCCCCACAGGCCTTTAAAATTTATGTCAAAATTACTATAGAGTGTACGCAGATGGAATTTGGCATGGGCCAAAGAGTTCTCTTTGGTAATAGTCACTCTTTGCTAGTAAGACGCACGAAAATAGTCCGATGGAAATTTTAACAGCTGTTTCCCCCCTCACCCCCTCTCGCCCTGCAATGTTGTCATTTTGTGTTTATGTTTACCATGTGTAATATAGTATAAAAATGTATTTTAGAATAAATCTGGCAAGAATGCATCGACTCTCATTGGACTATTTTCGTGAATCCTAATATAATAGTTGTTCACTAAGAAAAGATTTTTCAAATATATTTTTTAAAGTTCCTTATGATTCCACCCCAAAAGGCTTGAAAAATATGAAGCCTTGTGGCCAATTTTTAAATGCGAATCAAAGAAACAATGGATCTCAAAGATTGTAGGGCCTGCAGCCCTGCAGGGTTACAATTAATTAGTAAAGAACTTTCATTTTTCTCATTGGTGCTCATTATGAAACGGTTTTGCAAATTTTGTTAACGGCTCCGCGCCACGGAACGTCAAGATTGCCATAGATCCTAGCGGGTTGAAATTTAAAGTGGACATTGCTCTTTAATAATAGGTGCTCACTAAGAAAAGGTTTTGCAAAATCCCTTCAGGGCTTCGCTAACACAACGTCAATGTTTCAATAGGATTCTTGAGAAGAAGACTTTGTTACCCTTTAAAGATATTTTGTTATCTATAAAATAAAATTTGCGAAGCCGTGAAAATAAAGGGCGAAGCCGTAACGGGCCACAGATAGTATAGGATAACCCCCCCCCCCCCCATTACAGGTATCAGAATCTCTTATATTGTCATCTTTAAGATTACAAATAGTGTAATTTTTGTACATACCAAATTTGATCAAGTATTGGTATTTATTTTATTTTCCCCTTAACAGCGAGCAGGTAGGTGACACATCAAACAGGAAAATCAAACTACTATATATGAATTACACTAAGATGGATGCCTACAATGGATGAATAAATAATTTTATACATGATTAAATCTTATGTATAAAATTTGACAACATATGGGTGTTGTAAGCAAATATAGGTTTACCCCCAGATAACCTACAGATATCTATGGGTTATCTGTGGTTAAACCCTTCCTAGTAAATGTACTTCCGGTACAAAATTTAAGAGGTTATGTTACCAATAAGAAAGTGAGTTACAGTTTTGAGTTGAGTTTCCTTAAGAATAACATGGTAAATGTATTTAGGGGTTTCTCTGTAATCAACTATGCCAAGTTTTAAAAATTAAAAATAATTTTTTTTTTTCAAGCTCCTTTAAATAATTTAATGGTCACTTGTTAAAATTGATGGTTTAGTGATGCCTTTAGTATACTATCGCCAAATTGTTTGGGCAAATGCTGGAGCAAAAGTTGGGTTTAACTCGCTCAGCGAACTCATGAAATACACTATCGCTGTTACTGTTTGAGCTGATCTCGGAACTCTTAGACGAACAGTGAAGCAGTGTAGTTAGGCATTACCAAATCCTTTTTCAGTTTAATTTCAGTAACAGGATGATTAAGTTTACCCCTTATACAACCCCTCACATCTGCCAGATTGCGTATATCTTTGATGTGCTTGTGTGCCGGGCCCACAACACAAACTCCGTATGATAATACTCAAGAAACTCTAGATTTCATTTCACCACTTATAACAAGCAGTTATAAAATAACACCAAAGAAATCAATACAAACCAACATACGCCAACTTTTGACCAGAACAGAAGAACCTCATGGTAGTATGTACTGGGTCACTGGGTGGATTCGTGCTGAATGCTTGGGTCTGCTCGCGTCCTTTGATTTGTGCAAAAACCGACTGCAGATGGAGCACAGGCAAGCACGAACCCTGGAGAAGCGAGCCATGGTGAACTAAGTCAACCAGAGTCAAGCTCACTTAGAACACTATCTGCTTGACCTTGCCCGCCTTGATTAAGGGATGGTGTACTGCAGGAATTAAATTAAAATTAAAGGACGATTAAGTGTTTTACTTTTATGACATCACGTACCTACCACTTTGAATTTATCTTCAATGTGTCGACTCAACTATGTATGATAATACTCAAGGAACTCTACAAGATTTCATTTGACCACTTCATTAATAACAAGCAGTTAAAAATTACAGTAACACCAAAGAAATCGATGTACACAGAATAAACACCGAGACTAACCCCAATGCAGGTTACAAACAATGTTAATGCAGACTAATTGCTATAAGTGAGGGAGAAAGGAAAAAGGGACCTCTTCGTGGTAAAGTAAAAATTACAGTATGGGCAGTTTTATCGATTGAGGTAAAAAATATCGATTTTTGGTTGTTTGCATTTTAATATGCTCCATTTCGTCCTTTACCGGTTGAAATATATTAGAAAACACTTGTAATGGCATAAAACATTCAAAATAACGGTCGATGTCTAGCTTGTGAAAAGGTACCTCTTCGCGCTTATGGATAAATAACAT
This sequence comes from Neoaliturus tenellus, assembly GCA_030545055.2. NCBI lineage: Eukaryota > Metazoa > Arthropoda > Insecta > Hemiptera > Cicadellidae > Neoaliturus > Neoaliturus tenellus. The sequence goes on from CM061534.1 coordinate 90,524,625, forward strand.
TGCCGCGCCGCGAACAGGTCCCTTTTAAAAACCAATCTAAAAGCTATGCTACACTCTTAAAACTGCACTCTGACGAATTCTATCAGCAACGAGGTGAACTACTACGAGATAATTGTAAATATAGAACATCTTTCAATAAATAAAAACCAGAAAATGCTGCCCAGAGGTCGCATATGGCAGTTTTGCAATTCGTTATGGAGAAATAACATAGGACCGCGAAGAGATCAAATACTTCCGTCGCAGCAGACCTGCATACTCGGAGAATTTCCTACCGAATTTTGATATTTTATTTTTTCCACAAATTCCATTGTGGTGAGTATGTTGGTTTGCTGCCATATGGGTTTTGGAAGCATGTATTTAAGTTGTACCTTTCCTAGCGAATTTACATACCAAATTTTATCAAGCTATGCCAATAAATAAGAAAGATAGAGGGTTTTGTTTATTTCCCTAAGAATGAAAACTTATTTTTGGATTTTCTCCATAACCATTTGAGCTATTAACCAGATCAAAAATTAAAAATACTAAATTGTTTGATTTTTAGATTTTTTAAATGGTTGTGGTTAAATTTTTGGAATTTGATAAATTAAGGCAAAAAAGCCAAAAACCTATTTTAGACCCTTTTGAAAACCCTTAAAACCCTGTTAACACTGTCCCATCATTCTGGTTTGCGAACTCGATAAAGTAAATGCTGCCTTATACTTCCTTTATCAAATTTGATCAAAATCTGAGATTTTGTTCAAAAGTTATCACATTCACCGACACTTATCTATATTCATAAAAGAGAGAATATCCGTATGTATGTATGTGCCTATGGACTCCGAAACCGCTCGACAGATTGTAATGAAACTTTCAGGCATTATTAAGCATTATTCAAGGATGTTTGTGTGTAGTTAAGGTGCAAATCTGTCCAAAGGGCTCTGACCAAGAGGGCATACAATAGTTTGAAAAAATCTGAAAATCTATATTTTATCTATTTTTATTGGTTGCTAAGAAACAAATTCAATGAAAAATTCTAATTCCAGGTATTCCAGTGATTTCTTATATATAAGGTTAGAGTAACCGCGAGTGAGACTAGCGGATGAGCTAAACCTGACGGCGAGTGAACGTAGCGAACAAGCTTAATTACCAATAAAATCAATTCAATCACGAGCATATATCTCCATTCCACTCACTAAAATGGTCAGTTACGCATAAATAATTTTTTACAAGTATAGTAGACAAATAATAAAATTTGTAAAAATTTTATGTTATTATGAAAAATATGATCTTAAAGCATTACTTTAAGACATTTTTATTCATGAGTATATTTTATTTAACTGAATGGATTAGGAGAAATAATCAATTAAAGTTAGCCCCATGTTATATTCTTGTGGGACTAAAAATTAACTTCAATTGCCTGTAGCGTCCTAACTGTTAAGTTAAGAGAAAAATGTCAACGAATGAAAAAATCTTCAAATTGCGTGATAAATCCAAAAATGACATTGTAATTGGGGGTTCATATTTGAAATTTTTTAGTTGACTGCTATATTGAAAAATGGCAGCCATTTACAAAAAATTTATTTACTTAATTTTAAACTTCTTTAAAAACAATGGATTGTTCCCCATTTAAAGTTTACTGTAAGATTTATATTTTACAAAATACCTCAAAACAAAAAAAGTATCATGGTCCAAGGGGTAGGTCTGACCGTAACTACTACCGTAATAGCGTTTTCCCTACAGGGAAATTCGCTAAAAACCTAGATTTTTTACCATAAATAGATGGATCTCAACCAAATGAAGGTAGGCCCTACCAAACTAAATACTAAAACTTATTAATATCTCGGTAACCAATGGATATGGAGCAAAGTTTCAATGTCCTATATTGTGTGTTTTTCAAGCTAATTCCTGTGTGGTAAAAATCAAAATTTAAAATTTTGCAAAATTAAAAATGAAAAACAAAAAAACCTATTTTTGAGAAACCAAACCATTCAAAATTACTCTTTCCGGTAGGTGCGATGAACTCATCTTAATAATAGTAGGATTGCACATCTCTACCTAATTTGGTCCAGATCGGACTGTTTTTACGAGAGTTATTGTGTCTAGGAACAAATATACATATATATATGTATAAATTTTAATGACCATTATTTTTGGTCTCGGGGCACCACAAAAAAAGTAACATGGTTCCGTGATTAGATTTTACCATGAGACCTACGGTAATAGCTTCTCTCCTATGGGAAATTTGCTAAACAAATATTTACTATCAAAGATCCTTTATTCATAATGATGTAACAAGTACATTGCATAGCGTTGTAGCAAAAAAGTTGATAGCCTACTGTATTTTACAACTGCAATTAAACTTACTAATACTGTAATAGAATTTTTTAAATAAAGAAAAAAGAAAATAAATAAGATTCTTATGTTTACTCGGCGTTCAAATACTTATCAAACGAGTACGGATAGAGCTGCAAGAGTTGCATGGATGTTACATGGTTAGTGAGTTTGTAAAAACCGATCCAACTACAGAAAAGCAGCCTTAATATTGATGGAATAATGTCCATTAATTATTTTAAATTAGCCTATATGGAATATAAACAATAAGAATTGGAATTTTATGATGAATTGTTTAATAGTTATACCCTAAATAGAAGGTAAATCATATTTGTGTTTGATTGTCCGAACCACCCCCTGTCCTGGTTAGTATGGATTTAGATTTGCTCTCTACTGCATATAAATTGAGTTTAAAATGTCAAATTTGCAAAGTATAGAGCAATAAATTAATGCCAAAAACCCATTTTATACCCTTTTGTAAACCCATAAAAAACATTTTTGCATGGTCCAATCATGCTGGTTTTAGAATTTCACCTGATAAATGCTATCTTACACTGGTGTACCAAATTAAAAAAACAAAGTGGAGGTTAAGTTCAAGAGTTATTGTGTTAAGGGAAACACAAAGGCCTAGAGCCTACATAAGCTTACAAATCTACAAGTCTTTTTTTTCTTCTATTATTCTCAAAACGAAAAGTACCATGGGCTTATGTCTCAACGTAGGCCTAAGCATAATTCCTTGTAAAAGGAAAATTCGCTAAAATTTGAACAAACGCTGTTTTTTTGCTTTTAGTGACTTCAAAATGAAAAGTAGGCTATCTTGGCTCCTGTCTTAGGTTTTACCCTGACTACTATAAAGATAGTATTTTCCCTTGGTCAATATGTTATTGAAATTTGCTACAAATTATTTAAGTTAGGCCTAAAAATTACTTGAGGATTAGAATGGATAGGCCTACTGACAAGGAATACCGGTATAAGTTCGTTATCGTACTCCATTGTTTTTATCACTGGATGAAATTTTGATTTAGCGATGAAAATTGTGCGATGAAAACAATACATACATACATACATATACATATCCCACGTCGTCCTGATTGACCATATTCGGCAAAGGACCAGTCTTGAGTTTTTGAGGCACATCTTCCCGATGCTGTCAAGGTAGGCAGAGGCATATGTGGGGGGGGGGGGTGTGAGAAGGTCATATCAACGGTTTGGGTCAGGTCAGGTAAGATGGAAGTTGGTAAAAGCATTTATCTATGAGGTACTTTTTGAGCTCATATTTAAATCTTTTTAAGTTACTAATCTGGGCAATTTGTGGTGGAAGTTGACTGAAAAATTTTCGGCCAATGTAATCTGGTTTATTTTCAAAAAGCTTTAAATTGTGAGGCACAGACGGGTTGATATTTCTATTTCTAGTGTTGTGAGAATGCTGGTGAGCTGTAACAAGGTTGTTTTCTTTAATATAACTAATGATCAATTCTTTAATTGATCATTCTTATTCTTATTCTTATTCTTATTCTTTATTCTTTATTCTTATTCTTATTCTTAATTCTTTAATATAACTAAACAATCAAATCAACAAGTTTCATAAAGCGCCTACACTAATATTGAATGAAAATATCTATAGATCAGATGGATATATCTATCATATCAACAAATTTACCAAATCAATCAATAGATAGCCTAAATAATAATCTTATACGATCACAATTTGTAATTACCGTACCCCTATTTTGTTTACATTTCTGAGGGGAGCGAGCGAAGCTCCTATACTACACTCTGGCTTTTTATTTACACGTACTCCTCCTGAACAGCTGGAGTGATCCTCACGAAATTTTGCTCGGTCATAGTAACCATCTATGGGAAGGTATAAATCTGAAATGGTCCAAATCGGACATAAGGGTTCTGCCCTACGGCCCTTTAAATTTACCATGTTATTTTAATAGGAGAAATATTTTATTTGGTTTCTTTACTGTGTGATGATTAAATACAGCTGTTAAATATAAGGATCAAATTTAACTGCAGACTGTTACTATTAGCTGTTTGTGAATACAGTAGACTCCCTCTTAACCGTCCATCTCGGGACCAGGCCTCGGCCGGTTAATGATTAGGCCAGTTAAACCAAAGTACATTTAAAAATTCCAACCTACAATTTCATATGGCCTAAATGCAATTATGGCTTGAAAAACCAACTATAAATATATTACTCTATATAATTTATAGCTAACATCCGACACCGATGAAATCAGTGACCAAAAAAACTAATAATAAGTCGTTTCCTATATTATCTATTGGATAGCAGGTCCAAACACATCCACTTCCAGTGGCATACACTTAAGTCCAGGACAGTACATTTTAGGTGGTTTGAGAACATCATGATATAATGTGGAATTGAATGATACATTAGATAAGAAAGCAAAGATTCCCACAAAACATGGCCGGTTAAAGCAATGTTGAGATAAAAAATGGCCAGTTAAAAAGACGATGTGTTTGTGCCAGAGTAGGCCCGTTAAAGTGGCGACCGGTTTAAAGGTAACCGGTTAAGAGGGAGTCTACTGTACAGTAGTTTTATGTGAAATTGTTGTTTTGTTTATTATAATGTGTTTTTACGTGAATGAAATGCCACGTTTACAGAGAGGAGGTGCAAATCTTGGACGACGCACCATTTAAACATATAATAGCCTGTTGCAGCAAACCTGCGTGGTAAAAAATTATTAGAGTATTGCAGACTTGTGGCGAGTAAGCGCAGCGAACAACCTAAATCTGACGACGAGTAAGCGTAGCGAACAAGCTCACTTGAATTACCTATAAAACATTTGCTATTATTGATTTAAAAAATAGTCGCTCCCCTCAATATTGCAAGCAGACAACTGCATTGTATACCTAGTTATTACCACATCAATAAAAAACAAACCATTTAACCTAACATAATCAACATTAACAAAACCAAAACACAACTTAATCATAATGACAAAATAACAAACGTAGAATATAAGAACAATTAGACCTACCTATGTATCTTACTTAAATGTGGACTTTCCTGGGCTTAGGATGGTTCCTCATGTTAATGGATTTTAGTTGAAGTTAATGTTAGTTTGTTAGAATAAATTTTGTCATGCTACGTGAAATTTTGTATTTTTCACAGTCATTTTCAATCCTATTCAATTGATATATCGATGTATATTTTCATTCAATAGTAGTGTAGGCACTGTATGAAACTGTACCCACAACAACAATACTGGCAATTAAGGTAAGAAATAGGCCTACGAACAATCAAACCTATAAATCTAACCGTAAGCCTCCTTCACTTTTATGGAGAGCAATATTTTTAACAAACAAACTGGCTGGGTAGCTGAGTGGTTATAGTGCTCGCCATTGAATCTAAAGGTTGCCGGTTCGATCCTGGGAAAAGTTAGTAGCTTTTTTAAGGTTTGATTCCGGACCCAGTTGCCATTTGTCATTGGGCCATCTATTAATGATGCTTTCTAACAACTGGTCAAGGTTAGATAGTAACTTAACAAGACTGGGGTTTGGACAGTTCCCAGTCAAAACGCTAAGAAATGCCTCTGGCGTAGTTACACCAAAAATTAAAAAATAAATAAAACAAATCAATTGTTTTTGGAAACATTTAAAAGGCATATTCCCTCAATACAATTTGGTAAAAAATACTTTACTGATTGGTATTTAGCAGCATATTTGTGTGACGACGCTATATTATGAAGTCTGCATCTCTTGACAATTAAGGCCTACAAATAAAAACTTAGGTAACATGGTTTGTTTTCTGTTTTCCTTTAATGTAATTAGGCTACATTACTTAAAATTAATAGGCTACTTGATTTGGTTATTTTCGGTTACTTGTGCACAGTATATTAGTTTTATTGTCGCAAGACATTTTTAGAAAACTGAATCAGTGTACCTAATGAAATCGTAACTGTATCAGTGATTGCATTACCTATCCATAAAATAGCAATATTATCGCAAATTTTGAAATTTTAACCATTGATAAAAACTATGGAGTAGGATAACAAACTATTACCGATCTATCTAGGCCTGTCTCTATTTATCCACTCAAAACATACTATCTTCTTAGGCCTCAAGTCCTTCACATAACACCCAAAACAAGTTGTCTTCCGTAGCCTATTAAGTTACTGTACTTGACCCTTGAACCGGGACTTTTGGTTAATTTGAAAAGCAAAATATGTTACATTAAATTAATTGTTGCAGATAATTGGTTTGGTTAACTATTAGCAGATTCACAATTAGGCCTAGCGCTTCTGAGTTACTTAAAAAAGTGAATTAGGCCTAATTAGCCTGACAGTATGAAAATTACAGGAATGATACAAACATAGCCTTTACGGTATTCTTCTGTAATTCATGATTTATCTGCTTTTTAAGGTGTACTGACTAAAATCCAAAATGTAATGAATACACATTGATACACAACATGCACTTAATGAAACTGAAATTGACCCTAAAAGGCTTAGCCTACCGGTACCAAAAGTTGTTAACGTCAATAAATAAAACAATCTAGTACTTACTGTTCAAATTTTACTTCAGAATACACTTTTTTTAAGAAAGGACATTAATTAGCTGTGTATACAATGTAGTTGGTTTTCGTTACTCAAATTAAATTTAATTAGAGCCGTCAATTTCATATTTGTCATAACCTCTCTACTCTACATCCAACTTTGTTTATGTTTATGCGACTGACTACTTCACCCCATCACCCCGCTCCAGGACCCGGACTGGACCAATCAGAACGTCTCAGTCTTGATTGTTAAGGCTCGCAAAGACGTTGCTAAAAAAGTAAACACAGCACCGACCACTAAAAATGTCTCCAATGCATTTCTTATGGGAAAAATGAAAAAGTCACATTTTAAGATTATTTTATTAATATCCAACCAACTACTTTCAAAAACGCATCAGCACTTAACAGTTGCATAAAGAATCTTCAACTGAAATTTGAGGCCAATCTGTTACTTCTATCGAGCGTAATCGTGGAGCAAAGAATAGCTATATGAGACTCTTAGTCACTCTAGGTCTATTCTTCGAATAGACAATTATAGGCTACACTTATTTTCCATGAGAATGCCATGGGATTTAGTATGTAGGTTTGCTGCCAAGTGGGATTTTTATCAAATCTTAATTACTCACCACCTAGTGAAGGCTCATACAATTTTTTATTAAGATATGTTGATAAATAAGCGATACATAACTTTTTAAAGATTTACCCATAAGAATAACATGGAAAACTTGATTTGAATGTTCTCTATAACCAGTTAAGCTATTTTAAAGATTTAAAATACTAAATTGTTTGTTTTTTAAAGCTCTTTTAAATGGTTTTAGTTCAAATTGATGAATTTTGAAAATTTATGTCCAAAAATGCCAAAAACCCATTTTTGACCCCTTTGAAACCCCATAAAACCCCGTTCCTATAACCCGACAATGCTGGTTCGAAAACTCATGAAAATAGACCTGGTCTTACACCTTCATACCAAATTTGATCAAAATCGGAGGTCCGCTTCCAAAGTTATCGGTACCACGGAGCTATATATATATATATATATATATATATATATATATATATATATATATATATATATATATATATATATATATATATATATATATATACATATCCTCAAAATGAAAAAATAAAGTGGTCCCGGGCTTAGGTCTTACCATGGCTACTACCGTAATAGCGTATTCCCTAGGGATATTCGCTAAAAAGTTGACAAATAGGGGTCTAAGATCCAACGTTAAGCCGCTAGCCGCCATTTTGTTTTTAGCGAATTTCCCCACAGGGAATACGCTATTACGGTCATTACGGTAGTAGCCATGGTAAGACCTAAGCACGGGCCATGTTACTTTTTCCCCAGAAGCCAAAAACACCGTTCGTTCATTTTAATATATATATATATATATATATAGATTCATATATATATAGATCTATCTATCTATATATATATATATATATATATTATGTGTGTCAGTGGTACTGATAACTTTTGAAGGGGACCTCCGATTTTGATGAAATTTGGTATGAAGGTGTAAGACCAGGTCTATTTTCATGAGTTCGCGAACCAGCATGATCGGGTTATTGGAATGGGGTTTTATGGGGTTTCAAAAGGGTCAAAAATGGGTTTTTGGCATTTTTGGACTTCAAATTTAAAAATTCAACAATTTTAAACCGAAACGATTTAAAAGAGCTTAAAAAATAAACAATTTAGTATTTTGAATTTTTAACTTAGCTTAACGGATTACGGAGAAAAGTTAAAAAGAGGTTTACCATGTTAATCTAATGGGAAATCGATATAACCCTGTATTTCGCTTATTTATTGACAAAACTTTGTTTAATTTGGTATGTACCTTCACTAGGTAGGATTTAACTGATATTTGCTTACAACACCCATAGGTCGGCAAACCTACATACTCACCCCCATGTATGTAGGTAACGTTATGGGGGAAATTAAAAAGTGCCGAATATTGATACAATTTTATATTTAAGTTAGGGGCCTACCTAATATTTCCTAACAACTAACATTTTCTAACAATATCCCATGGCAGCAAACCTACTTACTCACCCCCATAGGGTTTATGGGAAAAATTAAAAAGTGCCGAATTTAGATACAATGTTATTTTTACCTTACCTAATCATTGTATTTCCTAACAACTAACATTTTCTAACAATCTTCCATGGCAGAAAACCTACATACTCATTCCTATGGTGTTTATGGGGAAAATACAAAATCTCAAATTCCTATGGAAATTCGCTGAGTACGCAGGTCTGCTGCGACGGGGGTATTTTCACAAGATAATTTGTTTTTCCGTAACGGATGGTTGTATTCAGTTCATATTTGGGATACATTTTTATCATACCAATCCACATTTGTAGGAAAAAAACTAATTTTTTCCACTGTGTATTTTCAAAATGGCGGTCATTTTAATTTTTCAAACTCAAATACTCAAATTAAATTATCTAACCAACGGTGCAAATTTTATAAGGATCTGATGAGAAATAACGGAGTTATTATGATTTTTATATTCGTATTAAAATGGCCTTAATTTGCATGAATTATAATGCAAAATCAGTGTTTTGTTTTTTTTTTTTAGAAAAATCGCATTAACTCTGTTATTTGTTGTCAGATTTTTATAAACTTGGTACTTTTGGTTAGATAACTTAAGTTGGCAAGTTTGTTGTGTTTAGTAAAATTTTTATGAAATTTACAGATTTTAAGATATTTGAGTCAGAAAAATTCAAGTAGCCGCCATTTTGAAAATAAACAGATGAAAAAATTTATTTTTTCCTGCAAATGTACATTGGTATGATAAGGATTTATCCCAAATATGAACTGAATACAACCATCCATTAGGTTAATAAAAATTATTATGTGAAAAACAAAATGGCGGCTAGCGGCTTAACGATAAATCTTAAGACCCCTATTTGTGCGATGTTTTTTTTTCTTGTCTTGATGCAAGGAACAAATATATTATACAAAAGGGTTCCAGAGAGTTCCGGGACACGTCATACATTTATTTACGCTAAGCGGTTTTTTTTTTTTTTTTTTTTTTTTTTTTTTTTTTTAATAGAATTCCTCTTACAATTTTCAACCCATTTCCAAGTTTTGGGGACCGCCAAAAAATTATGAGAATTTTATTAAAAATAAGGGTGTTATACATAATTAAAATTTGAAATTTTCCCATTTGAATAACATTGCACTTGGGTTTAGTTTTATAAACATCTGTCAATGTAGGCTACAGCTGCAGTCTTTATAAGTGTATTTTTGGCGATTAGGTATTCATAATCACAATGTTGAATTAATAGGATGTCATTGATTTTTAATTAAATGTAAACATTCTAGCAATTGCCGTTGAATTTTTTTACCTAGAATCTAAAAGCGGTAAAGACTAAGTGGACCTATCTTTGATACTGAACTTCTTTTCCTTGTAGCATAATCATGTGTGTCCTGTCAATCATGCATTATATCAAGAAATCTAGAATGTAGAAGGTAGGTGCCAACAACAAAAAACAATAATAAAAAATTACGCCAACGGGACAGCAGCTGATTGCATTTATGTCAATCACGGGCCCTGTTAGTCAAACAGGTTATGTTTTCATTAGGGGCCGTCCATAAATTACGTCGGCGGCGGCGGCCATAAAATAAGACCATAAAAATGGTCAGCGGCAAGATGGCGGATGGCAAACACAAGACGTTATGTCCCAAGTGTAATAAAACCGTTGAAAATGGTGAAAACGGCATTCAATGTGATAGTTTTTGTGACATGTGCATCACACAGATTGTGTTTCCATAAATACCAGACAACTTAAGAAGATTAAAGAGCTAGGAAGTATGGTGAAGTGGATTTGTGTTGGCTGTTCCGGAAAACTTGAAACCATGCGTACTCAAGTTATAGGAGCCGAGGACTACACCAATCTACACGACATGGTAGGGAAACTACTGAAACTTGTAAAAGATGTAGTTAATGACAATGTTGGAATAAACTAAAGGCTTGATGAAATGAGTTATAAGTTAATATAATGAGTTACAACTACTGAATAAGTGGAGCACTAGTAATTAAAGTGAAGCTGAAGAAAACTGACAGGTCTCAGTACCAAGAGCTGTGTCAATCGAGACGACGTGGGATGTATGTGTCGTGATATAATAATATATCCCACATTAATTATGAAAAATAATTTTATATTCCAAGAGAGTACATTTGATTAAACATAACAAACATGCAACTAAACATACTGTAATAGTAAAAATACAATCAGCTGATATTTACAAAACTTCTAGAATAATTGACATTCAGTTCAAGATATTAAACCAGTTGAATAATAATATTGATTTCTAACATTCCCCCTCAATACAAGGGCGTTCCAGGGCCGATTTTCGGAGGGGGCCAAACCACCTGGGGGTTTTGGGGGGGGGTATTTAATACCCCCCCCCCCCCCACCAAACCCAATGAAGGTCCGGGGATTTCCCTCCGAAATTTTTTTTGAAATTTTGAAGTAATTTGGTGGGTTTCTAGGTTTTTGGAGCACTTAAAAATATATTTTTAGAGTTCATCCGCTTACCTGACACGAACAGAAGTGAACTCAATTGGAATAAGAAAGCAGGTTTATAAGTTGTAGTTGTCGTTGACTATATTGCTAGAATGCTTGATAAAAAAGGGGTCATGCCACAAATTAATACATGACGCCTCCACTTATCATTGACTATAATGATAGGCTGCATGTTAAAAAAGGTTCACGCAACAAATTAATGTAATTGACGCAGACACTTTGTCGTTGACTATAATTGTAGGTTGGACGTTATAAAGGGTTCATGCTAGAAATCAATTCAATGATTGAAGCTGCCACTTTATTGTCATTGACTATAACGTTAGGTTGCATGTTAAAAAAAAATCACGCTAGAAAACAATACAATTGACTCCGCCACTTTTTCAGTTGAATTGTATAATTGTAGGTTGAATGTTAAAAAGAGCAATAAAAATAAACATTACAATTGACGACGCCGCGTTGTCGTAGACTATAACGTTAAAACAGTTAAAGCATGTAAAAAACAGTAGGCCTAACTAAAATAAACATTAGGCTACGATTGGCGACGCAATGTTGTAACTGACTGTAGGTTGCATGTTAAAAAAAAGGTGTGAACACTATATTTCTACTTTAAAACAAAACACAGAAAAAGTATTTCTTCTTCATTTCTGTAACTTCTTCACCCAATAATACGTTCACTACAAACTACGCTAACCAAAGACATTAAAATGTTTTCCCGCCGGTCGTAAGCTCAAAAAACAGACCAATCACGAGTGGTTAAAGAAGCGTTCACGTACGGAATTAAGGTTAAACTGTGATGCCGACGTGCGTCAGTATGTGTAACCGGAAAGGGAGAGTACTTCTGTCTGTTAGTACGGTCTGTGGTTTTTTTAAGCTATTTTTGCAAACAGAAGTATTAACATTAAGAAAAATCTCGTAAAGGGAAGGGGGCATGGCCACCTCTCTAAAACCACCACTGCCCTCCAGTTAAAAAAATGTAAATTCTCGGAGGGGGCCATGGCCCCCATGGCCCCCTCTCTGGAACCGCCCTTGCCTCAATATCATTATTCAACGCACTCTTTATCAAAAGTTTATGTTCTTATAAACAATCTCAAGTCTCATTTAGAAATGCTGCCTTCATATCCATTTGATGTATGTGTGATTCATTAACTGCAACAGACAGAAGAGTTCGCAACGTTGTCATTTTGGCAACTGGGGCCAACGTTTCATTGTAATCAAAACCCTTTTCTTGTAGAAATCCCTTGGCTGCTAATTGGGCTTTATACCTTGGAGCTTTCTCGCCTTGATCTTTGATTCTAAAGACCCATTTACAGTCCAATACTTTCCGGTTATCTGGACGTGGAACTAATTCCCATGTGTTATTCTTTTTTAATGACTTCATTTCTTCCTCCATTGCTTGTTCCCATTTATTTTTATCTGAGCTTTTCAAAACACTTTGATAATCTGTTGGCACATTATCGATAAAGCTGCTCGCATTTAATGCAAGACATGACATGTCAAAGTCTTCGGTCCATTTTGGTGGTTTTCTCTGTCGTACTGGTCGTTCTTCAGTTTCATCATTTGTCGTTAGTTCTTGATCTTCTTCTGCATGTATTTCATCTTCCGTTGGTGTTTCATCTTCTGAGTCAGGATCATCCCAAAATCCATTTTTGATTTCTGACTGCTGGTTGGGTAATTCATTTTCATAAAACTTAACATCTCTTGCTATGACCATCTTCCTAGTTTCAGGGTCCCAAAGTCGATATCCGTTTGGCGCATAGCCCATCATGTACCGGTACAATTTTCTTTGATTTAGAATCAAACTTCGATCGATTTTCTTTTGCTATATGGACATAGCATACACAACCAAATACTCTTAAATTACTGATCTTTGGTTTAATACCGTACCATGCTTCAGCTGGAGTTTTATTTCTAAGAGATATTGTAGGACTCCGGTTTATGAGATAAACACTGGTTAATACAGCTTCACACCACATTTCTTTTGAAAGTCCTGACCTTAACAGCATTGCTCTTGCACGATCAACGATTGTTCTGTTTATCCTCTCAGCCTTACCATTTTGCTGTGGCGTCCGAGGAACTGTGTACTCCACACTGATGCCTTTCTTCTCGCAGAACTGTTTAAATTCATTTGAAATATATTCACCTCCGTTGTCGCATCTAAGTCGAGAAATCTTTAAATTAAACTTGGCTGTTACCTGAGCTTCATACTTTTGAAGACAGTCAAACACCTCATTCTTATTCTTAATCAAATACACTTGAGTGAAATGTGTAAAGTCATCAATAAAGCTTACAAAGTACTTACTTCCATTCCATCCTTGAGGGGAGACTGGTCCACAAACATCGCTGTGTATCAACTCTAATGTTCTCGTAGTCGATATAGAAAAACGTTTAAAGGGAAGTTTGGTTTGCTTACCTTGTAAACATGGTTCACACTTCTGAGAGTTTACTTCAACATTAGGAGGATTTTCTACCATACTGTTATTAATTAACTTCCTAAATGAAGTTTCACCAATGTGACCTAATCTGTCATGCCACAAAGTGTACTCGTCAGGTTTGGTTAATAGGCTAGTTTTTCTCTTTAGTACTACTTTAAGTTCATACAGCTCATTTACTCTTTTGCCTATTCCAACTATACGTTCCCCTTTAAGAATTTGACATAAATTGTCTTGGAAAACTATTACTGTATTTAATCGTACTACTTTACTAACAGAAAATAAGTTTGCTTCAAGATTTGGAACAAATAAAACATCACTAAAATCATAATCTACCTTCTCATTATTTACATAAGCATAACCTTTAATATTCCCAATCTTTGTTGCAAACAAATGTTCTCCAGATTTTGCTACGGATACTTTAATTGGATTTTCAAGATCCTTACACCCATAAAAGTAATCTTCACAATTAATCATATGTGCTGTGGCTCCAGAGTCTATGTACCATTTCATTTCGTTTGTGCTTTCTGACTTAAAAGCTACTGAATAATCACTCACCTCAGAATTACTATTGAAGGATACCTCACAATTGCCTTTCTTTGCATTATTAGCGTGCTGCTTTTGTTCCCCCTTCTTCCATCGACTCCGGTCCCAAGATTTTCCAGTCTTCGATGATTGACTGATACTTCCTTCCTGATTTGTATTTTGGTTTGCTTTCAGATATAGTCTGCAGTCTGAACGCTTGTGTCCATATTTTCCACAGTGATGGCACTGTAAGTTAAATGGTTTTCCTGAAAATGCTGCACTGTTTTCTCTTGATGAGTCATCCTTCTTATTTAATTCTTCTTTATTTCTTTTTGTTTCTTCATCCAGGAGCTTTGATTTAACAAAATTAACTGTCAGGCGACCATCTGTTACAGTTTCCAAAGCAGTAATTATTGCTTCGTACCTTTTCGGCAATGTTAAGAATAAATGACAAATAATGTCTTTTTCTTCCATCCGTACATCAGCTCCACGAAGTTCTCTTATTAATTTATCAAAATTCAGGAAATGAGATTCAAGGGACTCATTATCCTTTATCTTCATTTGTAGTAATTTCTTTCTCAGATAAATCTGAGTTGCAATTCCTCTTCTTTGGAAATTAGTAGTTAAAATTTCCCATATTTCATTTGGTGTCTTAGCGTCTTTGATATACTCTAAATGACTGTCCGCTATTCTTTGAACTATTAAAGACTTGCATTTTCTTTGTTTCTTTAGTAAGCCTTCGATCTTTTTCTCTTTTTCCTTTTTAATTTTCTCATCATCTTCATCTTGGATTACAATTTTTTTTAACTAAGTCATCTTCAATAAATGTCAGTAAATCCTTTTCTTCCAAAAGAACTTCCATCCTGTATTTCCAGTTACTAAAATTGGTTCCATAAAATAATGGTATCTTATACTTATCATCCTCATCCATTTTCACTTATTTAAAACATATATAACATTAATTGCAAAAACTTCTTTACTTCTAATTAGTTAAAAGCATTTAATTTTGCTGGGGCCCATGACCATGTCGTGATATAATAATATATCCCACATTAATTATGAAAAATAATTTTAATATTCCAAGAAGAGTACATTTGATTAAACATAACAAACATGCAACTAACTTACTGTAATAGTAAAAATACAATCAGCTGATATTTACAAAACTTCTAGAATAATTGACATTCAGTTCAAGATATTAAACCAGTTGAATAATAATATTGATTTCTAACAGTATGTATGTAGTTCAACACAGACTCAGTTACATACTGAAGTTTCTAACCTATCAGTAACCGTGAGTGAGAAAATCTCCATTATAGAAATAGAAAATAGTGACCAATATCAACATCTGAGTCAGTCTCAACTAACACCAATAACGGACAATAATTCGATAATTAACAATGATAAGGAAAATGAACATGACAATGGCCCGCAAAGTAGTGACTGTGACGAACACGTCGGCCCACCGAGCAGTGATGATGGTGCACAAGTGGAATCACTAACAGGCCTTGTAAACTTTCCACCGTTACAAGCTAAAGAAAATCCCTGGCAGAAACAGTACAAAAAAGAAACAACACACGGAAAAAAAGAATCTGGCAACTCAAGCAGCGACATCTAATGGACCGAATTATAGTAGGCCTAATCATAACCTAAAGAGTAACAGCGATGCTGGAACCAACCTAAGGGAGAAAAACAAACCTTCTAGTCAGGTACTTATTGGAACTAGTGAAAATACAGATCTAGGCCTTGTAGCTGCACACAAGAATGCCTGGTTGTATCTGGGCAGAGTCAAAAAAGATACAGAAAGTAAAGCTGTGTATCAGTTCATATGGAAATCGTTTCCCGAAATTGAGGCTAAAGAGGATAAACTTGATAGTAAAAGTGACAGTTATGCGTCCTTCAAGATATCAGTGGACTACGACAAGAAGGAGGTGCTCATGAACAGAACAGCTTGGCCGAAGGATGTTGTCCTAAAGCGTTTTTTGTTCTGGAGACTGAAAAACCGACCAAGGACTTAGTGCCTAGAACTTCTTCGGACTTAGGCCTATCATTACCAACATCTCAGACTAAAACTTGTAATTCAAATAGGCCTAACGCAGAAATTGAGGTTAGTACTAGAAGTAGATTAGATAACATTGTAAATAAGCCTAGTACCAGTAATCTTAAAATTGTCTCTATTAATGTACAATGTTTAAAAAACAAAACAGATTTAATTGCACTTTTTGCTGGTGATGTCCAATGCGACCTACTTTGTATATGTGAACATTGGATTGCATATGATGAGGCTAACCTAGGCCTATATCAGGAAATCAATAATCTGCACCTTGCTTGTGGTTTTTACCGAAATACACATAAAAATGGAGGTGTGGCCATTTATTTGAAAGAAGATTATAAGTTCAAACATATGGACCTTGAAGACTTTTGTTCTGAACTGTGTTTGGAGCTCGCTGCGGTTGAATTGATTGACTTAGTCTATCAATTATTGTTATAAGTGTTTATCGGTCTCCAGGAATGGGCTTGTCAGTCTTTTTTAATAACCTTGACTTGTGTTTAAAATGCATATGCAATAAGTATAAACAAGAGACAATCATCGTTGCGGGAGACTTCAATATTCATCTTGAAGTCCCTTCAAGAGAAGAGGCTTGTTTCACAAATCCTAAGAAGCTATAAGTTATATATTGGATCAAGAGAACCTACAAGGGGGCCAGCATGTTTGGATACCACCATAACCAACCTCAAATCCTGGGAATAAAGAGTGGGTGTTCATGAGCCAGTAGTTGCCGACCACAGTGCGTGTGCATGACACTAACAGCTGATTTGGTAAGTCCTAGCCCTAGGCCTATTACTTATGCATGGTGTGATAAATATATATTTGAGAAACGCTCTATTGAAGAAACCAGGATATCATTTTTGCGACTTAAATTAAAGCAAGTCGATTGGAATTTTCCTGATGTAATTTTAAACCCGGAAGACAGCTCTGAAACTTTTTTTACAACTTTTATAGAAATATTTGACAGTGTATTTCCATCTCAAACCTTTAAACCTAGGCCTATAGGTAGAAGTAACAAAGGCAAGTCAATCAAGGCCAGAGATAAATCCTGGTACACAACGGAGATTTCTCAATCGCGTTCCTATGTCCTGATGTTGCATGACATCTATAAATGGACTTCTGATGATGAATTGAAGACTAGGTACTATGATTTGTATTTAAAGGCAAAGAAAGCTTATTCAATCAGGGTCATGGAAGCTAAAAAAAGCTATTATGGTAAGTTGGTCAACCAAGCTCCCAACCCATGTAAAGCTGCGTGGGACATAGTAAATAGCAAACGTCAGAAGACACAGATGCCTAAGTCACTTGCTAGCCCAGATGACTTTAATGAGTATTTTGCTAATGTACCTAATGAAATAGTTAATAGTTTGCCTAAATTACAGACTGACCCTACCTCAGCACTAATTGATCATTCTTCAACCACAGGCCTAACTTTTGAAAGCTGGACCAAGGTAAGCTATCATGATGTTTTAAACATTGTTCGGAACTTTAATGTATCCAAGAGTCAGGATGTGCATGGTTTGTCGTGTGTTGTATTGAAATCTGTCATCGATCTAATAGTAGTACCTCTGACAAAAATTTTAAATGCCTGTCTTGAGAAAGGAGTATTTCCGGAAAGCCTAAAAATCGCTGGGACCATTCCTATCTTCAAAAAAGGAGACTCCTCACTCCCATGTAACTTTAGGCCAATATCTGTGCTCCCTATTGTTTCTAAGGTGTTTGAAACAGTGATCAAGAAACAGCTCACGGAATACCTAGAATCTAACAAGCTGTTAATAGATGCACAACATGGTTTCAGGAGAAACAGGTCAACCACTACAGCTCTCCTCGCTCTTGTAAACAAAATAACAGATGCCTTTGAGAATAAAAGCTCAGTATTACTTGGCCTATGTGACTTAAGCAAGGCTTTTGATGTGGTGGCCCATGACATATTACTATCTAAAATGTCGAAGTATGGAATCTGTGGTCTGGCTTTAAGAACAATAGATAGTTATCTATCAGGCAGGAAACAACTTGTCTCAGTTGGAGGTGCATCATCTGGCCTGAAGGATATGAAGCATGGAGTCCCGCAGGGCTCTGTGTTTGGTCCCCTGCTTTTTTCAGTGATGATAAACGACCTAGGGCTAAATGGTTGCACATTACTATTTGCAGACGATACAACCCTGATCACTAGAGGAAGCAGCATTCCAAGTCTCAGAGACGAAGCTCAGGATATCCTTGAACAGGCCAAACGGTGGTTTACCATAAATAGGCTGAAACTAAATGAGGAAAAAACGCAGTCCCTTCTGTGCACCTTGAAGACAGATCTACCTGAGGAGAGTCCTGTAAAATTACTGGGGTTCTGGATCGACCCAAAACTTACCTGGAATCACCATATATCTCAGGTATGTGTCAGATTGTCACGAGTTTGTTACCTGATCAAGGAACTGAAACAAACCACTTCCAGAAAACATCTGCTGATGGTTTACCATGCTTTGTTCCACAGCCATGTTATGTACGGTATTTTGGCTTGTGGCCACTCAACATCAGTACATGACATACTCCTCCTCCAAAAGAAAGCCGTCAGAATAATAACAGGCGCTAGCCACCCAGATCATTGCCGGCCCATTTTCAAGGAATTAGGTATCCTCACGGTAGTGAGCCAGTACGCCTTAAACATTCTCACCACACTCAAAGAAGATCTAGCAAGTTTTGCAAGGAGGAATGAACTTCACAACTATGGCACTCGTAACAGAGGGAGTTTGGATATGCCACGTTGCAGACTGAGCTCTACGCAGAGAGCCTACCCCTATCCGGCAATCAGGATTTTCAACACTCTGCCAAAGGTAATCCAGGAAATGGACCTAAAATGCTTCAGGGAGCATATGAGGGAGTGCCTGGAGAACAGGCCATTATATTCGCTCCAGGAACTAGCGGAGGAACCACTAATAGCCCCCATCAAATAGTGCTTGTCCTAGCCTCCGCCACTTGTAAATTTATATATATTGAGATTTAAATATTAGTTTTAGTTAGTTATGACGCAATCTATCCGATTCGTTCGGTCAGCGATGAAGCCTACAAGTATCAAGTAAGTAAGTCATCTGAAAATAGGGGGAGGGGGTCCAGATTGAAAATGACGGTAGGGCGATGTGCAAGGGGGGGGGGGTTTGGCTTTGATATGACGCCATTTAAATGAAAATGTCATAGTGATGAAAACTACTATTGTGACAAAACTGAGCGACTCAAGCCCTAGTTGAACGTTGTTCGGAGAAAGTTGCAGGCCTAAGTACATGATTTCCCTGCCGCCCCACATTGCCTTGTCGCTGCTGTACGTTCGTCGAGGAAAGATTTGCCTACCCCCTCTGCTCATCCTGAGGAATATAATCCGAATTGCAGATTTTTTAGATAGAATTTCCAGGATCTGTTCTACACGCTGAGCTTCTGGGGTCACTCTCAGCTTACCAGACCAGGGCCTGTAACTCACTGTGGACTCGGTTATATCCAGGGCACGAGGGCACCTACTAGGACCTATCAACCACCATCGCACTTCTCCGGTGACAGTGGACTACCAAACCCTGCGGAACAATAAGTTAAACTGACGTCGCTGAGGTGACTTATTTATTTTCACTGGCCAGCTAAATGACTGTAAATAATTTTCTGGACAAAATCTTTTCACACTCATCCTTCCGTTCAGTGCGATTTCTACTGGGATCCCATATTTTTCTACAAATTTCTATAAACTGTGTTCGGGGGGGGGGGGCTGGGGGGGCCGGCCCCCCACAAAATTAAAAAAATTTAATGTAAAAAACAAAGTTTAGGAGCTAAATAATTATCCATTCAGCTAACGTTCAAAATTTTATCTCACTTTAACTTACTCTAAAAAAAATAACTCTATTTCTATATTAGCATTTTCTATGTTCATGTATGATAGGGTATACCGAAAAGTAAATTAAACAATAATAGATTATATGAAATTAAACACTGTTTGAGCGAATTACTAAGTGGGGATATTTCGTAGGTGGCTAAGGGAAAATATAACCTTAGGCCCTACAGTTGGCTAAACTGACTGTCAAACTCAGGTGAGTAGTGTGAAATTGTTGGTGCTGGCCCAGTTCAAGGTCACCTGAGGGATGACGTCATCGAGGTCAATGACCTCACCGATGACGTCATTGATGACGTCATCGATTGCGTCATCGATGACGTCATCACTAATGACGTCATTTCTATGACGTCACACCCATGACGTCACAGAAATGACGTGCTGATGACGTCATCACCCCTTACGTCATCAAAATGACGTCACCGACGCCACTAAGGTCAAGGTCATGCCGAAACTTAAAATTTTTTGGCACTTTTGCCGTTTCTCGCACTACGCTCCGAGTTTCAGTCCGAGTCCCCGTGACCTTGACCACTTGGAGCGAATTTCCGACGAGAAACGGCAAAAGTGCCAAGTTAAACTCGAGTTTCTGACATGAATCTGCCTAAATGAGCAATCGGTTATCCCTCAGGTGACCTTGAACCAGCACAACACCAACAATTTCATATTACTGTGACCTTGAAAACCTAACAACGGAGCGCCGACACCGATGCGCACCCCACGACAGCCACCGAGTGACTGACTGTCAGGCTCTGTGTACTCTAGGTATATCGGCTTGAGAGACTAAGACTCCAAACTGTCAGGAACGGGGGTAACTAACTGAATTTTGCAAGGAAAAGTCATTTCATCCAATATTTTAAACAAATCTTCATCAGTAAAACCGACATTAGACTGTTTTGTATAAAACTTAGGGTGTCCGCGCAACAGTTTGCGCCACTTAGCCAAAGTCGAAACCCTCTTAACTTTGAGTGGTGGACAGTGAGCAACTAATAAAGCCTTAACACGGCTAAGTTTCTTACCTAAAGTGTCCTGCGACATGGCTTTACCTCACAAAAGTCCGCACAATACTGAGAGACTGCTTGTAGCGCATGAGTCAAGGGAAAAGAGGTGGGGGAAACAGCAGGAGTGGGGGAAGGTCACAGTGGTGGGGGAAGGTGAGGTGGTACGCTGGAGTATCGCATCACTTCACCATGAGCTGTCCTACAGTCAACACACTGTTCTCTTGGCCCGAGTTGGCACTAGAAGAAACATTTCTGTACAGCTTAGGCTGTGAGAGCCGAGGAAGCAAAGTCAAAGTGGAAATTGTGTTAAACTCCAAGATGAAGAGTCTCCTAAATAAACTAATTGTATCCCTGCAATCCCCCATAACTTTAGAGAAATACCACTTCATTAAGCGACACCTTATACTTTGGCAAAACGAAGTGGAAATGGAAAAGATTACAGTAAAATTAATTTAACTTAAAAGTTGGACTGGACACTCATGGCGATACTATGTGGCGTGCAAACGCCACCCTAAACATTACAAGTTAGGTTATTAAGCACCTCTGGTACGATAACCGATGTGCTAGAGTTAAAGTGTGATGACCTTGAGTCAAAACACTGAAATACTACAAGTCGATATCGTCCCAGAGTTAAAGTGAAGTGACCTACATTCAGAACTTGTAAAATTACTTACATATAGAGAGCTAGAGAACAGCGAGACGCACCGCATGGAAGCCGGAGACATACTGGTGAAGCGGTGTTGTGCAGCCTAGGGACCCAGTTGTGGTGGGGGTATAGCCAACACTTAGAGTACAAGTGTTGTGGGTGACCTTGACCCACTTAACTTACCTGACCCCCCCCCCCCCCCGACAAAAAGTGCGAGCCCCCCCCCCCCCCCCGACAAAAAGTGCGAGCCCCCCCCCGACAAAAAGTGCGAGCCCCCCCCCCCCGACAAAAAGTGCGAGCCCCCCCCCCCGACAAAAAGTGCGAGCCCCCCCCCCGACAAAAAGTGCGAGCCCCCCCCTCCCCCACCCCTGATATCCTGGGCGTGGCAGCCCCGGTGGGGATATAAGGGGGGCCGGCCAGAGCCGGCTCGCAGTCCGCTCCCGCGCGTTGAACGTGAACGATCGGGACGGACCGCCATAGGCATCACTAAACATTGAATGGCGCCTTCAGTGTTTAGCGAAGTCTACTCTAACTTTAAGACTTGTATTAGTTGTAAGATATTGCGCTTGCGTTTGGGTATTGCGAATTGTTTTATATGAGAGTGTTTTACTTGTACCCTATGTCTGCTGTGTGTCTTTTATCCTTTGTGTCTTGTTTGTTATATGTGTTTAATGTGTATGTGCTTGTTCCAGCATTGACTACGTTGAGCTCAATTGTGTGTTGTAAGTGTGTTATATGTTTCTAAAGTGTATACGCTTGTTTTAGCAATCCCCCCTTGAGCTTTTTCAATGCTCAAAGTAAATTGTAACGTCAGGGAACGGGAGTAGGCCCCCGTGTAAAGCCACTTTTAATAATTGGTAGGCTCCTGCCAGGCATGCAAAAGGTTGCGGATGGCATTTGGGAGCATGTCCGTTTGTACGCTGGCAAGCAAAAGTTTGTGGCGGCCTCTGCACTCGGACCGAGGACGTAAGCCACTAGGGTGTCCTCAGTATGTTTCCCTTCTGGAAACTCAAAATTATGTAAATGAATCTTTGTTAGCTATTTGTGTTTTTAGTCCCCAAGGCCCCCGAACATTCGTGGTTCGCCATGGATGTACGGGGGCCGAAAGTTTTTAATGTCCGTGTGGCCTTGACCCACAAAGACTTGTAAAAATTCAATGCATTGCTAAATTAAAAATATTAAAGATAGGTTACGGGAGTAGGCCCCCGTGTAAAGCCTATTTTAATTATCGGTAGGCTCCTGCCAGGCATGCAAAAGGTTGCGGATGGCATTTGGGAGCATGTCCGTTTGTACGCTGGCATGCAAAAGGTTGCGGCGGCCTCTGCACTCGGACGAGGACGTAAGCCACTAGGGTGTCCTCAGTTTGTTTCCTTCTGGAAACTCAAAATTATGTAAATGAATCTTTGTTAGCTACTGAAAAGACAATGCAGTAAATGTTTACAAGTCTTGCGTGGCGAAGGGTACACGACATTGGATGTTGCCTTGTTGTCATAGTTGGGTCTCTTCGGAGGCTACAGCGATGACAACCCAAGTGCCCCACACCCCCATAGGGGGGTGTGGGGCTTAATTTTTTTAAATTTTTTTCGTGACCTTGACCTAAATAAGTAAAAGTTTTTAAAATCTTTAACAGTCCGGTCTTGTCAACACAGTAAATAAATTAAGGTCTTTTAAAAATCGAACAGTTAGGTATTAGTAACACACAAAATTGGAGTTGTCTATAGTTGGGTCTTTTAGGAGGCTTTAGCGATGTCAACACAAAGGTCCCAAGTGGGGTTTATTTTGTTAAATTAACCCCCCCCCCGACAAAAAGTGCGAACCCCCCCCCCGACAAAAAGTGCGAACCCCCCCCCCCCCGACAAAAAGTGCGAACCCCCCCCCTCTACCCCCACCCCTGATATCCTGGGCGTGGCAGCCCCGGTGGGGATATAAGGCGGCCCGGCTGCATGCACTTCTCATTCCCGTCCAAGCCCCCGTACGGACAGGTTCTCTCTTGTTCTTGAGATCATTTATAATAACTTTACTTTTTTATTCCCATCTATTCTTTTCATTAAGTCCATTCATTAAAATGGGTAAAATGGGCCTTAAACTGAAAAACTACCCGCCAGCTTCAACCTCAACCGACACGACTCAACCTCCATCATCCTCCACCTCGATCCTGGAATATCTGATGACTGCAAACATCTTGAGCTGCCTGACGATGCCACCACCGCCGCCGCCGAAACCACAGCCCGCCTCAATGCCCAGCCTGTCGCCATTGCCGCCGACAGTGGAAGAGGCCGGTGCACCTCCACCATCGTCAGGAAAACTCAGCGGTCGAGTCCCGGTAGCCTCTCCAGCACTCTCGCTGCTATCGGACTCAGGATCGGAGTCTGCAGTCTTCGAAGAGACGTCCAGGTCGAGGATAACCCCCTACAGCAGAACCCGAAAAATCCTATCCTATACCAAATCACAATGTCCCTCACCCATATCCCCCATGCCATCCACACCAACCAAAGTACCCCGTAAATCCATCTTTTCCCCTGAACTTCCCTCCATAGACCTAACACGCTCTCCTACCCCACCCTAAATTGTTTGCTCCATTCCTTTTGACCAATCTTTGCCTCTTCCACCCCCTTCCACCCCCATTTCTTCTAGCCAGCCTAATTCGGAGAAGCTCCAAGACACTAAAGTAAAGCGTCCAACACAGAAACGTAAGCGCGTTAAAGCCCCTGCTGGCAAGGGTAAGAAATGCGATTACGCTCGGTTTTCAAGTGTGTTTGGGGTGTTGTGTTGCCAGAACCTTGCCTGTGCAGAAGGGGATCGCTGCCAACGACACCTTAAAAGTACAGTCAAATTTCGGCAATTCAAACCCTACACTCTTTATATTAGGCCTAAAACGTCCAAGTTCAGACATCCCCACGGCCCGCAACCGCGTGATATTAGAAGGCTAAAGGTTGATGAAAAATATTACTTTATTGGTCAAACCTACGGAGCGGGTAATAAGAAAGTAGAAATTGTTGTAAAAGGTGAAGGCCGCCTTTGTACAATGCAAGTACCACCTCGGATGGTACAAAGAGAATTTTTCATCCCTAAAGCCTATCTAATACGACGGGAAGGATGCCAAACCGTGTGGGAAATGGACTAGGACATGGGCCCACTAAAAAAAAAATCAAAATTGTTAGGTTGTGTTGGACAATATTTAAAAGTCTTTTCCAAATTAATTTTTCCAAATTTAGTCTCATCACTCTTAAAGTAAGGGAGAGGGGTATTATACAAGTCAACTAAAAAAAAAAAAAAAAATACTTGACTTGTATAATACTTTAACCTGGCGGTGATGTAAAATCACTGGGACAATCTCAAACCGTGTCCTTGAGGGTGAAGACTAAGTTACAAATAAATCATTAACAAATAAAAACTTACCTCCAAACACTTGTAGCTTGCTACAAGTGTTTGGAGGTAAAAATTTTTCAAAGTTTAAACGACCTTGACACATATAAATTACTGTTTAAAATAAAGTGCTAACCTTACAACTAATGTTGTGTATCACGTGATACCCCCACTCTAACGCTCTTACTAAGCTTGTATGAGTCGTTTATTTGCTTCAGTCTGTTCCTGTGCTTTGTAATAAACATGTCACGGTACAATTACAAAGGTGGTGACTTCTTTATAAATCAACACAATGCTTGGGAAGTGCTAAACCGGCATAGAATGGAAGTTGAGTGTTGTATAAGACGAGATGGGTCTACATTTTATTTATGTATTATAAACAACCAAACTCATAAGTATGAACACTGGACAAAAATCAATTATAACAACATAGATGAGCTGTTTGCTTGGGTGTTTGAGGTGTGTAAAGTTATTGAAGAAACAAAAATAATGGGTGTGCTAAAGGTATGTAAAACTGATGACCGGGAAGACTAAGCAAAATTTCTTTTTGCCCCCCCCCTCGTGTTATCCCCACCACTAAAAATGGGTATATATAGGAGTGGTGATCAACCGTCCTCTCATTCTGCTTTACACCGTTAAGCTGAACACCACCATGTCTGCTATGAACATCCCAGCCTCTACCTCTGGCCCGGCCGCCTCCAACTCCAGCCCGAGCATTGGACCAATCCGATCGGGGCCTTCTTCAAGGAGTCGTGTCCGATTCTCCGGCTTTGGTCCTGTGAGGAAGGAGTTGCGAAGCAGCGGAGCTTCTCAACCAACCACGACGGACGCATCAACTCAGACTCCACCAAACATCATCGAGTGGTACGACGAAGTCATAGAGCAAAGGGACAGAATGCTAGAGAATACTCGCAGTGAGCTACTTCATATCCGGAGTAAATGGGAAAAACTAATTAGGAAGTGTGAAAGCCTGTTGGACAGTGATGATAGTGAGGATGAGAGTGGATAGGTGTGTGGGTAAAGACTTGGACTGGGACTTGTGTGTATGTATGAATGTGTGCGTGAATGTGAAATACAGAGCGGGGGATAGATCACTCTGTGGCAATGGACTAACATGCCACTTAGTGATCTATCCCCCGTTCTGGTAATGTTTTTGGATGGCCTTGACCCACTTTACCAAGGTTAGCTAGTACCCCCACCACTGATAAGTGTATATATACGGGTATTGATGTGCAGTTTGGTTATTCTGCTTTGTATCGCTTAGCTGAATACCGCACTTCAACATGGCTTCCAACTGCAAAACTTCTCGGGCTTCTTCTTCAAGAAGGCGTGCTGCCAACGTCCTGCCTGCTACTCGTGGACCTGCTCGACCATTCCATAGCATAACTGTTGCTCGGGCAAACGCTTGCAAAGCTCCGATGCTACGGACCTTGCTGGAGGTGAGCCAAGACGGGCAAGGCTTGCTCAGTCCTGGTCAACGGCAGGAGCAAGAAAGGCGTATGGCGTACTTCAGGCTGCAGGGTGTAGTTCCCAGCTTGAAGTTAGGCGATCCCAGAGTAGCAAGCATCAACGAGGCAGCGGACTACATATCACACCTTCACAGTGTTTTAGAAGTAAAGGACCAATAAATTGAAAACTTAAAAGAACAATTGAAACAATTTAACTTTAATCCGGTGGAGTTTGTAGAAACGGTGATGAGTGATAGTGATGATGAAGGTAGTGAATATATATTAGGTATGTAATGAAAAGACAGGGACATGTGTGTGTGTGTGTAGAATACAGAGCGGGGGATAGACTACTTTGCGGCAATGGACTAGCATGCTGCTTAGTGGTCTATCCCCCGCTCAAAGGGTACTTTTGAATGACCTTGACCCACTTTAAACGAAGGACAACCGGTTAACTGGTATAAAAGAGGGGGTCTGTACATCCCGACTTCATTCTGCTTTGGACCTTCCAGTGGAACGCTAGAAAATGAGTGGATCACTGATCATTGGTAAGGTGTGGGAGTATGTAACCATAAACTATTTAAACTGTAGAGGGATGTTGAAGAAGGTGTATGATAATGTTAAAAGAATGGTTGTTGAAGAAGGTAGGGTAGTGATTGTAGCGTGGAAGAAGAAGCAGTATACAGGACAACAAGTGAGAGCAAGTGACTTTGGGGGGAATAGTGTGTTTCAAATTGGACGAGCGAACTTGGTTAATTTGGACATTGTGTTTTGGGACTTGGAAAGGTTAATTGAAAATAGTGGCAAACATGGGGAACTCTTAATTGGCAGGGAGGACAGAGTATATGAGTAAGTGTAAAAGACTGGGGGGCTTATGTGTGTGTGTAAAGACTAGGACTTGTGTGGAATACAGAGCGGGGGATAGATCACTTTGCGGCAATGGACTAGCATGCTGCTTAGTGGTCTATCCCCCGCTCAAAGGGTATTATTGGATGGCCTTGACCTATATAAAGGTAGAGGGGGAATGGGTAATAGGAGGGGGAAATTGGTATATATGTAGGACTGATGAATAAAGCATTTAGTCAAGCATTTGTCTAGACACTATCAACAACAATGGAGAGCTTCAGTGTTGAGTTCATCCTCTTGGAAGAAGACATCAACGAAGTGGTGGAACTTATAGAGGATAAGACCAGCCAGGGCACATTGGAACTTGTGAATTGCGAACCGTTGGACAATGCCGCAATCGATAAGATTGCATATTTCATGATGCATTTGTATAACGAACAAACAACCAATATGGAGTTTGTGCAGTACCTTTATCAAAACCAAGTAAACGTGCGAGTGACAATTACTTGGTGGCAGTAATAATAAAGTGTAACATATGGATGTGGACTTGGATGTGGACTTGGACTTGAGTGTGGTCTGCGGAATAGAGCGGGGGATAGATCACTTTGCGGCAATGGACTAGCATGCTGCTTAGTGGTCTATCCCCCGCTCAAAGGGTATCTTTACGTGACCTTGACCCACATAAAATGTATAGTTGGTGGGGGTATAAAAAGGGCAAAGCAATTGGATAGATACACCACTTTCATACCATGGCTCCACTTGACAACACCGTGTTCCATCGCGACAGAATTCTTTCAATTCTGGAGGTAATACCTGTAGAAGTTATAGAAGCAGAGGACCAACTACCTGCGGTTGACCAGGAAGAGGAGGAGGAAGAAATTATGGATATTGAAACGGACTCTGACGAAGCTGGTTTAACGGATAATGAAATGGACTTGCACGCCTACGAAACGTTAGAGTCATCATCTGAGTCGGAAATTGAAGAAGAAGAAGAACAAGACACTCCTCATCGTCCAATGGATAGGACGTTAGTAGCCAGAAGAATTATGTATTGTCATCGCTACCTATTTCGTGATGAGAATGATTCCGACTCTGATGGTGATGTTTCACCTTTGTAAAAAGTTTAAACAAAAAGTTAAAAAGAATGTGAGCGGGGGATAGAGCACTTTGTAGTAAATGATGCTGCTTAGTGCTCTATCCCCTGCTCAAAATAATAATTCCAAATGGCCTTGACCTATATAAATTATGCTCAAACAGACGTCTTTAAAAAAACTTGTACAAATTATTGAATCTAGACCAAATATCATCAAATTTATTACAAACTGTTGTGTAAAGGCTAAATTTAGCACATGATTGATAACCTGTTCCTATATGACGTCACTTTCCCCACCTATCTGCCTCGGATATAAAGGATCCCTGTGGAGTGCGCTGCTCATTATTGCGTGGACATTCACAGAGTGTGCATTCAAAGCCAAACTGTTTGAAATGGCTCTTTGCGACATTTGTGGGGAAATCTTTCAAGACGAAGATCTTTTCACCCTACACAGAGAATTACATGAAGACGAAGATAGAAAAGAAGATATTACCATGGATGCAAAGAAGAAGACCTAGTGTGATACAATTTGCTGGTGCTGGACCATCTACTGCTAGAAGATCTTATGAAGAAGAGGACACCGAAGAAGAGGACACGGAAAAAGAGGACACTGAAGAAGAACTGGAAGATGTGAAACAACTGCGCACTACAGCCTTGCCAGGACGAGTTGTAACACATTTCAAAATTAATAATGTTCAATTGGAACTAGAAACATTTATAACCCAGGCTAAGGAACTTGTTGGTCAAACTTTGAGGGAAGAACTACAAAGGCTAAATTTTATTAAATTTGGAATGGTGCTAGAGGCTATGTTTAACAATACTGATGGTGAAATAGCATTGAGAGCGTTCATTACCAAAAACCGAACCCTTACCTCCACCTCCAACATTGATGATATTATTGAAGAATGCTTGGAGGAACTTATAACTAAACTCCAAGAACATGAATGAAGAGGATCTGGATGGACTTTGTCATCAAATAGAAGGTATGGATGTTAGGGTTCATAAACATGGATATGGTTTAAGGGGTAGTAGTTTTATCCCTTTACCAAAGAAAATTCAAAAACACTAAATCGTGTAGGAATGTGCAAAATGAAGGTAATGAATGTTTCAAGTATGCAATGTTAACCAAGTATGTTAAAGATCATCCTGAAAGAGTTGGTAGAGAATATTACGAAAATGAGCACCGCTACAACTTTCAAGGCCTCACCTACCCAGTTACATTGAAAGACATAGACAAATTTGAAAAGAAAAATCCTGGCGTTTCAGTGAATGTTTTTGGTCTGGATGATTCAAACAACGTTTATCCTTTGCGGGTAGTAAAGGTTGAGCAAAGAAACCACACGGATTTGCTATTGATAACTAAGGGTGAAATTTCCCATTATGTATGGATAAAGGACTTTGAAGCCTTAGTTGTAAAACAATTGACCAAAAGAGTAAATAGGATTACAGTTTGCAAGAGATGTTTCTGCTTTTCTTGGAAAGATTCAAGACGTGGAGGATCGGACTGGTTGTTGGAACATAAAAGACTTTGCAACGAGAACTATGAAGTAAAGATAAGTCTTCCACCGCCTACCCGAGCTTCAATACAATTTAACAAGACGGTTCACCAATATCGAATTCCACTAGTGGTCTACGCAGATTTTGAATCAACGTTAGTACCACAGGAGCTGCCGGACGGTGAAGTGACTAGAAGAACAAAATATCAGTTGCATCAACCCAACAGTTTTTGTTTACTAGTTAAATCAACCTTGTCTGAAAACCAATTGCAAGACTATGGTTTAACATCCACTCCAATACTCTACCGTGGTGAAGAAGCCGCTAAGTATTTCGTAGACCTGTTGTACGACATTGCTGAAAAGGTACAACGCTTGTATGGTAATGTCGTACCTATGGAACCTTTGAATGAGAATCAACAAGAAGAATACAATATGACATCAAGATGTTATCTATGCGAGAAGAGCTTCAGTGAAGAAAATCCAAAAGTAAGAGATCACGATCACTTGACAGGTTTATACAGAGGAGCTGCTTGTAATTCATGCAATATAAATTACAAACTGCCCCACTTTATCCCTGTCGTGTTACACAATCTTAGCGGCTACGACTCCCACTTCATTATTCCAGAGTTAGGAAGAGATAATGGTAAAATTGATGTTCTTGCTGCAACATTGGAAAAGTATATCAGTTTCTCAAAAACAGTAGGTAAAATTAAACTTCGCTTTGTAGACTCTTATAGATTTATGGCATCTAGTTTGAGCAGATTGTCTGAGAATCTACGAAGAGAAGACCTAAAAGAAACCAGCAAGATTGTACCTGAAGATAAATTGGACTTAGTATTACGTAAAGGAGTGTTCCCCTACGATTACATAACTTCTACAGAAAAATTTGAAGAAACCAGTCTACCACCGATTGAAGCCTTCAACAGCAAATTAAACGAAAGTGAAATCTCCGTTGAAGACTACAATCATGCTTGTAATGTTTGGAACCAACTAAACATTCAAACCTTAGGGGAATATTCTGACTTTTATATAAAATTGGACGTAACTCTGCTGTGCGATGTGATGGAAGAATTCAGAAACACCTGCTTCTCCGCCTATGGACTGGACCCTCTACACTCGTACACGTCTCCAGGATTAGCATGGCAAGCTATGCTAAAGTCAACCAATTGTCGACTAGAACTTCTAACGGATATTGATATGGTGCTCATGATGGAATCTGGTGTACGGGGCGGTTTGACACAAGCTGTAACACGTCATGTCAAAGCCAACAACAAGTACATCCCCGGCTTCGACGAGCAACAACCATCGGTCTACCTTGGCTACTTCGACGCAAACAACCTTTATGGTTGGGCAATGTCAAATCCGCTTCCCTATGCTGACTTCAAATGGATCGACCCGGCCACCATTGGAGACATTTCACAGATTCCAAAGGATGGTCCAAAAGGCTATATTTTGGACTGTGATTTTGAATACCCGGAGCACCTTCATGACCATCACTACGACTTGCCTCTCCTAGCCAAGACTGAAGTTTCACCGACAGGAAGATGGCCAAAATTGATGATGACCTTGGAGAATAAAGATCGCTATGTGGCTCACTACTGGGTAGTTCAACAGGCTCTTGAATTGGGTCTACGTATAGTGAGAATTCATAGAGCAATTGAATTCACCCAGTCTTGTTGGTTGAAACCATACATTGATTCCAACACTACAAGAAGAGCTGCAGCGACAACAGCATTTGAAAAGGACTTCTATAAATTAATGAACAACGCCATCTTTGGAAAGACCTTGGAGAACAAAAGAAAACACAAAAATGTAAAATTAGTGAGTGATCCTAGGAAATTGGAAAAATTAGTGCAAAAACCAAACTTCGGAACATCCATGATTATAAACGAAAACTTAGTCGCTGTCAGTATGAAGAAAACAACAATAGTCATGGACCGTCCGTTATACATAGGTATGTCGATTTTGGACATAAGTAAAACCCTGATGTATGATTTCCATTATAACAAAATGGTTAAACACTACGGAAGGGAAAACATTGGAGTTGCATACATGGATACGGACGCGTTTATCTACTGGATAAAGACTTTGGACATGTATGAAGACCTAAGGACTTTTCCATACAAAGAAGATTTCGACTTTTCTGACTATCCGAAGAACCATCCAAATTTTAATGAAAAAAATAAAAAAGTAATCGGAAAATTCAAAGATGAAGCAAATGGAATGCCTTTAGAAGAAATAGTGGCGCTGATGGCGAAATTGTATTCATTTAAGATGTACCACGAGAACAACACACCGACAGTCAAGAAAGCAAAAGGAGTGAAGACATCTTATTTGAAAAAACACGTGACATTTGACCACTACAAGACTTGTTTGTTTGAAGATACTACAATATCAGCAACATTCAACAATATCCGAAGTTTCAAGCATCAAGTCTACAGTGTCACCGAAATTAAAAAAGCACTGTCAGCTCGGGATGATAAAAGACATATTTTGCCCGACAAAATCCACACTCTTCCTTTCGGCCATTACTCCCTAAACCCTATCAACTAGTAACCTATTCTTCGTCCTTCTACAACTTCGACCTTATTCCTTTCTCCTTCCTTAAAAAAATGGGGAACACGGCAAGTCCAACGCCGTGTTCCCCATTTTTTTACACAAGTTTGGATGACCTTGACCCATATAAATGATGTGAATATTTAAAACAACATTCATTGTGATTATACATGTGATACAACAAACATTGAAACCTGCAATATGAAGGACTTGAAGCAACAAATTGTCAACGAACTTCATAAACCTGCAAGAAGAAAGTTTCCACGAAGAAATACGGTGATAAAAGGAATTAATGATTTATATCAAGCGGATTTAATCGAAATGATTCCTTATAGCAAACAAAATAAAGGATATAAATACATATTGACTGTTATTAACTGTTTTTCAAAAATGGCTGATGCTTTACCGCTAAAAGATAAAAGCGGTAAAAGTGTTACAAAAGGAATGGAAATAGCTATACAAAGAGACAAACATACTATTAAACATTTACAAACAGATGATGGAAAAGAATATTTTAATAAGGAATTTGCAAATTTAATGAAAAAACACAATATAAACCATTATTCAACCAATTCAGAGGTAAAAGCCTCCATAATTGAAAGATTCAACAGAACCTTAAAAAGTGCAATGTATAAAATGTTTTCCAACAGAGGATCGCACATATGGATTGATATGTTACCAAAACTTATAAACGATTACAATAACAAATTTCATAGGACCATCGGGATGAAACCAAACCAAGTAACTAGTAAAAATGAAAACCTTGTATTAAAACGTATAAAAACGAATACTAAACCAAAAGTTGAAAAACTAAAGCCTAAAAAGTTTAATGTGGGTGATAAAGTGCGAATAAGTAAATATAAAGGTGTTTTCAGTAAAAGATATCTGCCAAATTGGACCAATGAGGTTTTTACTGTATTCAAAGTACAACCTACAGTACCTGAGACATATATTTTAAAAGATAATAAAGGACAATTGCTTGAAGGAGGGTTTTATGGACATGAAATGTTAAAATAAAACAGTAGGTGATGTATATTTAGTTGAAAAGGTGTTGCAACGGAAAAAAGATAAGGTTAAAGTACGATGGTTAGGATTTAATAAGACGGAAGATTCTTGGATACCTAAAAAGGATTTGATATAACGATAGAGAATCATTTTAGGTTGAACCATTACAAAGGATGGAGATAATACCACAAAAGGAGAGTTTTACTATTAATAATATAGATGAACTCACAGTGGATAATTCAGAATTCAATAGTGGGAAACATGGCAATTTGTTACCAAACACCATGCGCTGTCTGGTTACCGGACCTTCCAACTGTGGAAAAACTAATGTAGTATTCAATTTGATTACAAACCCTAAAGGATTACGTTTTAATAATTTATATGTATTTTCAAAATCACTACAACAACCAAAGTATCAATTATTGGAAAAAATACTGAATAATGTGCCTGAAGTTAAATACTTAAAGTTTAATGCAAGCGAGAGTGTTATGCAACCACAAGAAGCTAAACCATTCTCTGTGTTCATATTTGATGATGTATCTTGTGAAAACCAAAACACAATAAGGAATTACTTCGCTATGGGTCGACATAACAACATAGATAGCATTTATATTGGCCAAACTTACAGCAAAATACCTAAACAACTCATTAGAGACAATGCAAACATGTTAATTGTATTTAAACAGGACGAAACCAACCTAAAACATATATATTTTGATCATGTAAATGCTGATATGACATTTGAACGATTTAAAGAGTTATGTGGAAAGGCTTGGGCTGAAAAGTATGGGTTCCTAACAATTATGAAGGAACAACCGCTAAACAATGGTCGATACAGAATAGGATTTGATAAATTTATATTAATACATTGAACGTGGTATAAAATAATCATTGTTGTACAACACGTCTTGCTACAAACATGGTTAACCAAGAAAAGTTAGTAAAAGAAATAAAATCACTTAGTGATTCTATTCGGGCTAAAAACAGAGCATTAAAACTAGGTATTAGCGAGAGGGAGAAATTCCTTGAATCTACTTTTAAACCTATAACTGAACCCTTGAAACAATTAAACAAAAAATTCGCGAAACCTGTATTGGAAGGAGATGCGATTGCACCTATCACAAAGTTTGAAAGAGAAAGAGTAAAATATGAAGGTTTTAGTGATGAAGACCCGGAATCCTCTACATACAGCGACTTTACCGGAGCAGAATCTGAAAGAGAGCTAGAATCACCAGGATATAGTGAAAGGGGGTCTGAAGAAGCACCAACTGCTAGTGAAGAGGAAAAAAGAGAAGAGGCAAGAGAAGGACCGTCAAACATAAGCTTGTTGGGTGAAAACATTCATAACAAAGGACCTTTAGGAAGGAAATACATGGTAAAAATGTTACTCGGAACAATTCCTAATAAGAATTACCATAGTTATGGAGCGAGATTAACAGAAGATGGTTTAATGATAGGTAATAGCCCGTTAAACGTTGACGAACATGATAATATTGTCATTGGTGATCAAAGGTATAAGGGCACAAAAGGATTATTTGAATTATTATTTGAAAATAAGCCTTCAGTATCGTTAGTGAAAGAAAAAGACATGGAAGCATATAAAAATATTTTGGAACAGACAAATGCATATAGGAGAAAGTATTTACCTGACCAGCCTCCTTTTAGATCTAAGTCTTTAAGATATAAAGAATTTGTATCCAAGTTAATACCAACTAGAAGACAAACAATGCCGTTAACACAAAGAAAACCTGTAAAACGAAGATTTATGGCATCCACTTTGGATGTAAGTGCTCAGGAACGAAGAAAAAGAAGTAAGTCTGTTACAGGTACAGGTTTAATGAAGAAACTATATAACACAAATGTGATTTATTACAATAATATCAATAAATTGGTGGATAGAATGAAACTAATACATGAAGCTAAAGAAGCGGGTCATACTGGATTGGAAAACGAATGGGTGGCTTTAGTGGATGAACTCCGAAACCGTGGGGTAATATCATAAAAATGCGTTACTTCCTAGAGTACTATTCAGTTGCACCATGAGTGTCGACAAGTTCGGACGTTACTCCTCGGATGGGTTATATTATGCGAATAGTTTAAAAAGAAGTGCTGGTTTACCACAGACACCTGAAGGAGATTATGATATTAGTAATAAAAGGTTAAAAAAACATAAAAGATCCCACAGACGAAAATGATGCAATAAATTTAAAAATATTAAAGGAAAAGATATTACCAACATTAAGACTACAAAATAACACATATGACGCAGAAGATCATAGAATTATCAACGTTGGTAAACCAAATCAAAACGGTGATGCAATAAACAAAGGTTATTTGTCATCTGAATTAAAAAATACGTTAAAATTCAATGGGAAAACGTATAGTGCTAACAATAAACGTATATCCAACGTAGATGACCCTAAAGATGCAAAAGACAGCGTAAATAGACGCTATTTACATTCCTTGATACCTGAAAAGACAAAAGATGGATTTTCTTTTTATAAATTTGTTATTAACGATATAGGTTATCCAAAAAATGAAAATGATGCTGTAAATCTCAAATATATAAAAGATCATTGTGTCACACGTGATGTGGGAGTTATCGATTGTCTTGGTAATTGTTTGGCGAATGTAAAAGATGGTTCAGCACCATCAGATGGTGCAACAGTGGGTCAAATGAAAGAGATTTTAAAACAAGACCGAGTAGTATCGAAGCAAGGGGATGAATTCGTTCAAGGTAATGAAAAATTTAATTTATTAACATACAAAAATAATGCTTGGGATTGCGCGGATAAAAGGTTATCAAATGTGTCATGGGGTCATGAGGATCATGATGCAGCTACTTTATCACAAACCGTACATTTAGATCCAAATGTTCACTTTGTATATTTTACATGTAATAATAAAGTGATAAAACACTTGAAACAAGGAAGAGAAGCAAGTGATGCTGCAACTGTAGGACAGGCTATCACATTATCAGAAATGGATAGTAAAGTGTATAATTGTAATAATAAACGTATAACAAACCTTAAAGACCCTGAACATGTAGATAATGCTGTCACTGTTAATTTTCTTGTAAAAGTTTTAGGTAATGCGATATTTGATTTACACAATCATTTTACACCGGATATTCTTCAAGGAAAAGGAACAACGAGTCATAATACTTTTGCTGAATCCATGAGAGGTGAGTATATTAAACGAGAAATTTATAATAAATACTTTATTAACCCTAAAACGCAAAAGTTTAGATCATCAGATTGGGGTGATATTGATATTTAATATAAGATCACAATAAACGACTTCATTTATGTCCAACTCGTCATAGAGTTAACACATGAGTTGCACATTGCCATTATAAAAGGACAATAATGACGTTCAAGTACATCAGTCCATATCGAGACACTGCAAGAAAAGGAGGCGGGATCACGTCCACAGCGGTTTCTCTGTTAAGTAAAGCTTTAAAACAAATTCCGGTAGGATCCATAGTAAATAGAGCAATAGACGCATTACCATACGAATTTCATATACCAGGAGGTTATCAGTATTGCGGACCAGGAACTAAATTGAAAAAACGACTGGAAAGAGGCGATCCTGGCATAAACAAGTTAGATCAGGCTTGTAAAGAACACGATATCGCATATTCCACGTTTGCCGATTCAAAAAATAGATCAATAGCTGACAAAAAGCTTGCGGACATAGCTTGGCAACGAGTAAAATCAAGTGACGCTAGCATAGCAGAAAAAGCAGCAGCTTTAGCAGTAACAGCAGGTATGAAGGCTAAAACAGCAGTAGGAGGTGGAAGAAGGAGGAGAAGGAGAGTAAAAAGGAGGTCAACCACAAGAAAACATGGAGGAAATATAAAAAGAAGACGACGATCTACAAGAAAAGGCAGGAAGAAGCCCACCGTGTGGTCAATGGTAAAAAACGGGGCAGGTCTTTACCTAAGACCTTATCGTGCATATTAAATAAAAGACATCAATTGGTCATACCACATAAAGCATTAACCAATATTGAATTATTTAAATATATTTCCTGTTTAAAAATACCATTTTTCCGCGGTGTGTTTATGAAAGACAGTTTACCAAAGAAAATGTGGCGAAATGAGACTGGAATTGTAAATTTGGATAATACTGAAGGGCCTGGCACCCATTGGGTTTGTTATAAGAAACTAAATAACAATGTATATTATTTTGATAGTTTCGGTAATTTGCCACCACCAAAAGAACTTCAAAATTACTTTAAATCTGCTAAAAACATATATTATAACTATAAAAGAGAACAACCTGATAATACTTCAATATGCGGCCATTTATGTTTGGAATTTCTAGCTAAAAGTATCAGTCACTATTGAGATGTCTTCCTATACGGTATCATTAACAGGAAAATCGTCCACTTTACGAAGTATCCTTTTTCCAGCGTTACGCTTGCAAAAAGGAAGGTTTTGGGAGGCGGCACTATTGGATTTTACAACTTACAACTCTATTCCCAATGTTACGGAAGGTAAAAATAACGTATTGCATTATTATAAGGGAAAAGATGCCAGTGGAAAATTTACAGACTTACAAGAATGCAGGTTACCCACAGGTTCTTATGAAATTGATCATATAAATGAATTTTTGCAAACTAAAATGGGAAAAGACAATATAACATTAAAAGGTAATAATAATACGATGAAAGCTGAAATTACTTCCAAATATTATATAGATTTTACTCAACCAAACTCAATTGGTGATTTATTAGGATTTTCCAACGATGAGCCTGTTTTAGAACCAGATGTAACACATTCCGGTAAGAAAACAGTAACAATATTAAAAGTCAATAGTATAGACATAACTTGTAACATTATACAAGGAGCTTACAGGGATGGGGCTAACACCCATATCATACATACATTTTACCCAAGTGTACCACCTGGATTTAAAATTGTTGAAAAGCCACAAAACCTGGTATATCTACCGTTGAACACCACTTTCATTTCAGACATCGTGTTGAGCGTATTGGATCAAGACGGTAACTTGGTAGACTTCAGAGAAGAGCCTATTACTATTAGATTACATTTAAAATCGACACTTTAATACAAAAACCATGGGTCTAACATTTAAAAGCGAACAACCTACGGGTAACCGCATTAGTAGCCCTTCAGCTGTGGAGGAGTTAACACGAGAGAACATTCGTTTCTTAGAGAAAGTTGGATTAAAATTAACCGATTATGGATATACTGGATATAGCGCAGGGTCCAATATTCGACGAAACCCTATGGGAAAAAGAATATCACACCCACAACCCTTACACTTCATCGAAATTAAACAATAACGATGAAATTCGTATTCCCATACAAAATCAAGACATTTACACACTACCATGTGAAAGTTACTTGTATATTGAAGGAAAAATTACTAAAAAGGATGGTACTACCGCTGGTACAACAGTTCCATTTATAAATAATCCTATGGCTTTCCTGTTTGATGAAATTAGATATGAAATATCAGGTGTAACAGTTGATTCTACTAAAAAAGTAGGTATTACAACGACTTTAAAAGGACTAACATCTATAACACCCAATGAAACCAATTTACTTAAACCTGCCGGATGGGTATTACCTACAATTGACACGATCACTCCAAATTCAGATGGATATTTTGATTTTCATATTCCATTACGTTTGTTGCTTGGTTTTGCTGAAGATTATAGGAAAATAATATTAAACGTTAAACAAGAATTAGTTTTGTTAAGGTCTTCTAACGATAAAGACATTATTAAAGCTGCAGATAATACAACTGATGCAAACCTAGAATGGAAATTAAAATTAGACAAAATTGTATGGAGAGTTCCACATGTTAAATTAGCTGACGAGCATAGAATGCTACTTTTAAGAAAACTAAAAGCCGATCGTGATATTGTTATTCCATTTAGAAGTTGGGAATTCCATGAGCATCCCAGTTTACCTACTACGGATCGACACACTTGGACTGTTAAAACATCAAATTATGTAGAACGAGCCAGGTATATTATATTTGGTTTACAAACAGGTAGAAGAGACGACATCACTAAACATGCAGGACAATTTGATCATTGTGACTTGAAAAATATTAAAGTTTATTTAAATTCACAATTCTTTCCATACGACAATTTAAATGTGTCATTCACTAAGAAGAAATACAGTATATTGTACGATATGTACGCAAGATTCCAAAGTTCATATTACGGTAAAGCAAATACACCTTTATTATCACCTTCAAAATATTACGATGCCTACCCAATAGTTGTAATTGATTGTTCTAAACAAAATGAATCAGTAAAATCATCAAGTGTGGATATAAAAATAGAAATGGAATTCAACGCGGCTATACCGGCTAATACAACGGCATACTGTTTAATTCTACATGACAAAATTGTAACATACACACCTTTAACTGGAATTGTTAAGAATGTACTGTAAAAACCGGTTTTGTTTCATTCCGCGAGTATAAAAGCAGAGCGTACAGGCCGCTCCTCATCAGTTTGTTGCCTACTGTTGTATGGGTAGCATCGTATTCAATATGGCTTCTCCTAGTGGTACACCTGAAAATGTGGTAGATATTGAGAAGGAGATATCTGAGTTTTTAGATCCTCAAGGTCACCAGGAAGGAGGTGAACAAAACGTTTGCGGACAACTTCACGCCAGTAATAATGTTGAAGAAAAAGGTAAAAGAAGAAAGACTATACAAAAGAGAAAAAGGGATATTGAAGATAATATTTCTCCAAACATATTGAGTGAGGTATTTTTGCGAATATTTTACCCAATCTCTTCCAGTTTGGACAAAAGTGTTTTAATCGGTGTTATGAAATCGACAGATTATTCCCCTACTGTAATTTTAACTCATGGACCCAAAATGATTTTGTTTACGGACAGTGCTTGGGAATCGTTTATGAAACACTTGCATCTGCTAGAATGCTATTTAAGTAGTAACATGTTTGGAAGAAAGACAAGAGTAGGACTTTTGGATTCAAATGTGGAAATCGATATTATTAAGCATCGTGGTGATCATCAGCTGCGGTTTAGAGACACAACAAGACATGATAACAAAATTCAACTTAATCGAGAGGAGTTTTTCATTTTAACTTGTGCTACTGAACCAATAACAAGATATTTGAGACAACTGGTGTTTTCAAGTTCGATTATTAAAGATTATCTGGAAGACACTTTGGACAAACAACCGGACGCACCTATATTATATGGACCTGTGGATACTTCTATATTTAATAGAGTTCCTCATGAAGTACAGATGTGGAGACAATTGGAAAAGTACGCTCAACTACATAAGAAATCAGTAAAACAGGAAGAAGAGGAAGATGGAGGAGAAGAATCAAGTGTTAGTGATGAAAATGAAAACAAGGAAAATATAAAGATGGAAACTTAAATGACAATGGTTAGTTTTTAAAACAATAACCAACATTTTGTGGGGTTAGGCCTATTGGGGACGGTGCCCACGTTAAATATACACCAACGCGCCAACAACTGTACGGCCTGGTATAAAAGTAGTACCTACCGTGGTGTGGAAATCAGTTGACCTCCTGACTTCGTAATGAGCAGACGTGTGACCTTCAAAATGGACAAGGGAGAAGAAGAACAAGTAAAGTCCAAGCCTGGTATTATTGAGTTTCAAGCGTTTCGTGGTAATGATGATAGATTCATTATAAAAGAACTTGTGTTTTTGGACATGAATACAAGTGTTCCTTATTCGTTTTTATTTAAACCACCATGTTCTTATTCGTCTTTAACTAGTAAAGCCGCTACTACCAACAGATGGATTTCAAAACACTTCCATCATATCGATTGGTATGATGGTTTTACAAGTTACACGGACTTGTATCACATTATGCATAACTTTTCAGACAAGTTTACCAATATTTACACAAAGGGGCTGGAAAAGAAAAGATGGATCGAAGGATTTACTCATGTTCCGGTTAATGATGTGGAATTGGATAAGAATTATCAATACATGCTGGAAACCATATGTATTTGTACAAAAAGCCCAGAACATGATAAAGATAGACATTGCGCTTTGAAAAATGCCTATAAACTCGCCTCTTACCTTCAAAGTGGGGAATTGGGGAGTGGTGGGGGTAACGGAGAGTATATAAGTGGGGAGCAGACAGGGACCTGGCATGAGTATTACTCGAGATTCCGAGACGACAACATCTCCGAGCAAGAAGACGATCTGTAACCTGACCATGGCATCTCACCAGTTCCTTCAGACTTTGGTCGAGCAGTTCAATGCTCACTCCAAGTCAACAATATTACCTGTAAAGAAGTGCTCGGAACTAAAAGACGAGAAGCACTACATAATCCATGCTATGAGGAAGATGGAGACTACAGTTGGGGAGGCCATCTGCTGCAGTCTCAGCGAGGCACCGTTTACTCCGGGGGATGAACCAAAGTTCCAGGTGTACCTGCCCAAGAGATTCGTCCATCTTCTACAAAACGAGGATCTTCGCTCTATTCAACCCGGGTGTCTATACCTGGTGTCGCACGGCTGCACGGGTAGCAATTCTACAGAGTTGACCATCCACATCGCTGACAAGCAGCAGTGTTAGATTTAAGTTTTAATGTTGTACATATGTTGTTGTTGTAATGTTTTATAAATAAACGAATCATAAAAGACAAAAAATAAAAAAAAACAAAAAAATGCAACATATCAATATGTGACAAACTTCACGTATTGATATGTTGCATTTTTTTTTTAAACTTCGCGGTGACCTTGACCTTTGACCTTTGCATTTCACAACTACCCCCACTACCGTAATTACCCCCACTACCGCACTAGGATTCAAACCTGCTTGGATGCGAAAAACGGTCAGTCTGTTGCCAACTAGCAAACGATGAGCACCTTGTACGAG
This sequence comes from Neoaliturus tenellus, assembly GCA_030545055.2. Taxonomy (NCBI): domain Eukaryota; kingdom Metazoa; phylum Arthropoda; class Insecta; order Hemiptera; family Cicadellidae; genus Neoaliturus; species Neoaliturus tenellus. Next base: position 90,567,193 of record CM061534.1, read on the forward strand.
CTTTGCTTACAACGAGTTATAACTGACGCATCTTTATTCCAGACGGCTTTACGAGATAATATCCCTATAACAGTAAAACAGGATATCGAAGAGTACAAGAAAGATAATAGAGGGTATTCGGGATACTCCTGGTATAGGTTCCAAGACGGGGAAAAGTTTTGTAGGCCTTGTGGCAATGCTGCCGTCAGAGACCTTCGACGGTTCGTACAGGAAGGTGGTAGAAAACAGTTCGGATTTCTAGCACCGATGTTTAGATTTGAAAACTACAAGGACACCTGTGCTATTTGTTCCATCCCACTGTATCAATGGAAAAAGTTTAGAAGTGTTTAATTGGATCTTCCATACCCCCACCACAATTACCCCCACCACTTTTTCATGTACCTCTAAACGCTGTGCCTCGGCTTCATTTCTACTCCAGCAGCCGACCTAGCAGCATCAGGATGTCTCTGAACGTCAGTTGCGCAAGTTACGAGGAGGTGAGCATCAAGACTCAGCAGGAGCTAAACGACTTGTACAAGGAGTTGCAGCTCATGGTGGCACGAGGCTACCGTATAAACGTGCAAGTTTACGCTTGCAACATACGGAACACTCGGCAGTCAAAAGAAGAGCCTGGACACTCCTCCACGGCTTCCTCACCGGCGTCGATGAAGACCGAGCCAGACAACTTGGACTACTTCAGCTGACTAGCAGTTGTCTTCCTTGTTCTTACAATAATAGAATATGTATATTTTTTCATTATATTAAAGAAGTAAAAGAGCAAAAACACCTATCTTGTTACTGACATATGAGCTCAGTAACAAGATAGGTTTTTTTAAAACACAATTTGGATGACCTTGAAACTTCCCCCTCCACTGCTTTGCTACCCCCACCACTTGACTATTGATGTACATGGCACATCACAATTGGAAACCTCATTCCATCTTCAACAGCCAAACCGACAACATCAACAATGGCAAACCTACCAACGGATAAAACATGTCCTCACGTTTGCTGTGACTTCGTCCACGAGTTGGAGAAGAGGATGCAGGAGAGGGCGATACGAAGAAAGCAGATACACTCAGAAAATATCATGATAGTCAACGGCTATCTTTTATTGTTCGGCCTTATTATGGTTGTACTTTTCATACTGTATGGCATAGTCACATGTGTCGGCAAGGTTGCAGAAGAAAACGCTCGCCACCATCAATTGGAAAGTTTCAATGTTACTTTGTAGGTTTTCCTTTTTTTAAAACTTCGTTTGGATGACCTTGAAAATTCCCCCACTACTCCACCACACCCCCCACCACTTCACCATGTTCCTGCATGAGCATCACATCAACCGTCATTCCTTGTCCGACAAGCAACCATGGCAGACAACAACACCATCAGCCAAGCTGACTCCACTACTGATGTCGGTACAAGTACGGGTTGGACACTGTCGATCGATAGTGTACACTATTTGGAAACGATTTGCGAACGGATGAAGGAAATACTGCGGGACAACCCTGGGATCATAATACAAATGAATTTAAATTATGATTGGTCCCAAGTCAGAATGCAAGGGGACGATAACAACGGTCAACAATCTCCACAATATTCGCCCATGTCCCCGATCTACCCTTACGGCGAGTCTGACGTCGATGAAGATGAGGCTAATGAGGATGTGGGGGACAACGAGGCTGAAGAGGAGTAACCTTCATTCCTTTTTTTTTAAACCCAAATTCGATGACCTTGAGAATTCCCCCTCCACTATTTCCTTTTTTAAAACCCAAATTAAATGACCTTGAAAATACCCCCTCCACATACTTTTGGTTTACCCCCTCTACTTTTCAATACTGTTACCACAGTCTGTAGCTCACATCATTCCTTGCTTAGCTATCATGGCGGACAGCACTCTTTCTCGAGTTGACTCCACTACGGATGAAGAATGGCCATTTTCCTGGAATGTTCATCTGCAAGACTCGGCAGAAGTGGATATGTTGCATGAGAAATTGGTGTATGTATTAAACGAAAACCCCAACATTGAATGTAGAATGACTATGGATTTCGATGCGACAGGGGTCCACACTCAACCTTCCACTTCCAGCCAGCCTGAGCCTCAGCTACAGCCGAAGAACTTTACACATCTTTACACTCCAATACGGCCGGAGGATGTGGTTATCAGCGAGGCAGACTCTACTACAAGTTATATTGAGCCAACGAATTGGAAGCTTGTTGTTGACACCTTACACAAGGTCGACTTAGTATGTGACAAATTAAAGGAATTGATGATGCAAGATCCTGGTCTTCGTTTTAAAATTGATTTGTTTTTCATCTGGGGAGCACCTGCACGGGGCTCTTCGTCTGACAGCTCTCCAAGTACAACGGACGAGGAGGAGGAGGACGACTAGTTATCTTTTTTAAAACTCCGTTTGGATGGCCTTGACCTTTCCCCCTCCACTGAGTTTATTTAAGGTGCACTCTCAATGACTGCAGCATCATTTCATCGCGCACCTTCACCACAGCAACATGGAGAGTCAACTCAACTACTGTTGCGAACAGAAATGTTTTTCATGGCCAAATGACATTGATGTTGCGGATGGCCTGGCGTGTAGAAAATGTGAAGCTTTTGGTCAATGCATGTGTAAGTGCAAGTCTTGGAAGAAGCCGAAACCAGAGTTGAAGACATTCCATGTGTACCAGATGAGAGGGCATAAGTACACTTGTTGCCCTGAACGTTGCATTGAATTCACACTAAAACAGCTAACTGGCTGCAAATTGTGCAACAATCATTTTGCAGGTTTTTGCAAACATTATTTAGGAGCCTGTCAGTACAGATCAACTTGGCATACAGAAGCACTCACTATCAATGAAATCGCTATAGATACACAAGAGTAGTCTTTCTACTCTTTTCTTTTTTTAAAACTCCATTTGGATGACCTTGACCTTTCCCCCTCCACTCACCTTAGTTTATATAAACCCCATTCCCACTGACCACAGCATCACTTCATCGTGCTCCCTCGTCAAAGCAACATCAACTATGGAAAGTAAGCGCATCTCATGTTGCGAGCATAGGTGTTTGGAGATACAAGGCGTCACATATTGTGCAAAGAAGCGTTGGGAGGAAGAGACGGGGACAACCTATTGCTGTGAGGATAAATGTTTCCTCTTACCAAAGTGGCAAGTGGATGGGCTGGCCTGCCGGCAATGTGAATGCTTCGGATGTTGCAGGTGTAGATGCAAGAACCAACAGCTGCCACCACCGGTACTACAAACTTTCAAAATCTACAAATCCAAATACTTTTATACTTGTTGTCCGCAGCGGTGTATTAAATTTCACTTCTCCAATCTTACCAATTGTCGGAAGTGCTACGGACAACCTGATGGGTGGTGCACCTGTTTTCTGGACTCCTGCCGCTACAGATCGGATTGGTTTACAGATCCGTTGGAAATTGATGAAGTCGCCCAGGAAGCACAAGAGTAGTCTTTCTACTCTTCAACTTTTTTAAAACTCCATTTGGATGACCTTGAGATTTCCCCCTCCACTTCCCCATATACCTAGAGTACACGGAGCCTGACAGTCAGTCACTCGGTGGCTGTCGTGGGGTGCGCGTCGGTGTCGGCGCTCCGTTGTTAGGTTTTCAAGGTTACAGTAATATCAAATTGTTGGTGTTGTGCTGGTTCAAGGTCACCTGAGGGATAACCGATTGCTCATTTAGGCAGAGTCATGTCAGAAACTCGAGTTTAACTTGGCACTTTTGCCGTTTCTCGTCGGAAATTCGCTCCAAGTGGTCAAGGTCACGGGGACTCGGACTGAAACTCGGAGCGTAGTGCGAGAAACGGCAAAAGTGCCAAAAAATTTTAAGTTTCGGCATGACCTTGACCTTAGTGGCGTCGGTGACGTCATTTTGATGACGTAAGGGGTGATGACGTCATCAGCACGTCATTTCTGTGACGTCATGGGTGTGACGTCATAGAAATGACGTCATTAGTGATGACGTCATCGATGACGCAATCGATGACGTCATCAATGACGTCATCGGTGAGGTCATTGACCTCGATGACGTCATCCCTCAGGTGACCTTGAACTGGGCCAGCACCAACATTTTCACACTACTCAGGTGGGCGCCGCGCCCCGCTACGACACTTAAATGTATTTTCAAAATAGGGTTACGCGTATCTTTACACTTTGAATTAGTAAAGACGTAAAATTACCATGATTTGCAACTATTGTAAATTTTCTATACATCCCTATGACACTAGACTTTTTATGCATCCGTAGACTACTATCGGCAGAGTTTAACATCAGTGTCACGATTCACCTTAGGCCTACTTATGAATGATAAGTGTTCGGCCTGGAAGACTAGCACAGCAGCCCCTCCCTAGTGCAGCAAATACGAGGGCCGCTTTTTCACCCTCCAATGGGCTATAAATAAAAGGCATGTTCAAGTAAAACAATAATTTTAGTACCAAAAGATTGGTACACTTAAGGTTACTTTTTGACATCATTACCAAAGAGATTGAGACATTTGTCATATCTTGGGACAAGGTTTTCAATATTCTCTTCATAGAAAGTTGCCGCCGGCCAGGAATTCCATACAAAATTTAGAGCAAAAATTCCAACAAAAAATTCCCAAAAAGTTAAAAAAAATTCCTAAAAAGTTAAAAAAAATTTTAAAAAAATCAAAAATTTGTAGAAAAAGCAGTAATGGTGAATCTGTGGGTTTCTTTAACAATTCTGTCAACTCGGTGAACCAGGTCGTTTCAAATGACCTGTTCAAAGAATAGACAGAACTGTAAATAAAAAAAAAAATAAAAAAACAGATCCACCATTACTGTTTTTCCTACCAAATTGTTTAACATTTCTTGGGTTTTTTGTTCAAAATGTTTTTTTGAACTCTTTGTATTTTTTGTTGTTGAAATTTTACTCTGAATACGGAATTCCCGGCCGGCGGCAACTTTCTTTGTAGAGCGTATTGAAAATCTTGTCCATAGATATGATAAATCTCTTTGGTGATTATGTCGAAAAGTAACCTTAAATGTACAAATCTTTTGGTACTAAAATTATTATTTTACATGAACATGGCTTTTATTTATAGCCCATCGGAGGTTGAAATAAACGGCCCTCGTACTTACACAGGACAACTCGTAGGAGGACAACTCCTCCACCATTCAAATAGTGCGTTTTACTTGCTGTTGTCATAATAAAAACTGTTTTTGCTCTAGGGGTATGGTCAATCGGGTAAAAATAATAAAAATTGTTTCAATTAAGGAACATCGTGAAATATATTTACCTATAGATATCCACCATTTTGATTATCCCACTTAATAATTTTTATTTCGGTAACGGATTGTTACATTACATTACATTACATTTAGTTTATTAACGGATTGCCAAATATAAACTCAATACAACAAACCGTTACGGAAATAAAAATGCTTAAGTGTAAAAAGCTAAATGGAGGCTAGCGGCTTAACGAAGCATTTTAAGACACCTGTTTATGAGATTTTTCTGTTTGTTTTGGCATGCTTAATAACCTAGAAAAGATTGTAAAGCTGGACACCCTGTATATAAAATATTGTATTAATATTTTAGATGGAACAATTGTCCCACTATTTTTATTGTATTTGAGTTGGAGACTTTAACTTAATATAATTTAAAATAAAACTAGCTTACCCGGCATGCATTGCAATGCCAACTTGAGGAAATCTTTGCCCTTCAGCAAGTTGAAGTAGCAAGTTGCTTCCAAGAAGGTCATGTAGTTGGAACTTTGTTGGTTGCTTAAGAATATAACATTGTAACTTTGAAGACTTGTGGGGAGGAGCCCAACGACTTTAAACCAGATATAGGGTGCTTTGAAGATAGGGAAGTTTGTCCCTGTTAATTGGAGCAATTTTCATTTTACCCACGATTTTCGCAGTTTCCTTTTTTAACCAATCATTTGTTTACAATTTCCCACCAGTTATTTGCTATTTTATCCACACCTATCCGACGTTTCTACGGTAACCAACTTCAATAGCCTGCTCACAGACCATCACGTCATGGTAGTTTCAAAAACAAATAATCAGATGTTTTTAAAATGTTATACTCTATAATTAGAGTAATTTTTACAATACACATACCAGTGTTGTAGGAATTGGCACATAGAATCTAGGTATATCTAGGTAGAATCTAGGTAATTTTAAATATACTTGATGATTCTTAATATTTCTCTGTATGAACTGCCGAACTGAGCTGACTCAGCGGTTGCTTCATCGGTGAGCTGGGGGCCTAGTTGGACAGATTGGTGTGTGTCCCCGGACACCGAGGACCACCATTTTTCTCCAGTTTTACGGTAAGGAGGATTTTAATTTATTTTGTGTGTAGTCTTTTGGATTGTCCAGGTTTAATTTCATTTTCAATTTTATATTATAAAGATCATTGATTCACTGATATTGTATATCATTTTATTCATTGTTTATTTAATCTAATTGAGTTTAATAATTTTCTACCTGTTTGATAATTAATTAATAGACTTGAGGTCGTCAAGTACTCCTTATAGTTAAATTCATAACGGTTATCGATTGATAAAATTTTAAAAGGAACTTACTTCTATCACAACTATCCCCTTGCTCTTGTATACGTGTTTGAGTAGTAAATTTATAATACTAGTAAATGTCATTAAACTTTATTAGTCCTCTCAATTGTTTTATTATATAATACCTCTCACTTGCTGCCCCATAGTAATATTAGTTGCATTTATAAAAGTAAACGATCCCTTTTTGAGTGGTCAAAACCACTCGTGACAAACTGGTAGTGACGAATTTTAACTTTTAACGAATCAGTGACACTGATTCGTCATTTTAACTTTTGACGAATCAGAATAGCTCAAACTGGTTACCAGGGAAACGAGGAAAATGTGTGAGAATACTAGAGAAAATGCGGGAATCGTGGGCAAAATGGGGCCAATCAATAGGGGCAACAAATTAACATGTTTATCACTCTGTAGTTTAACCTCGTTGTGTGGTTGTACATTCCTTCAAGTTAAGTGTGGCTTGCCATGGTTGATGTTAACCTTTGGCCAAAATAAACACTTAAAGAAACCTCGTTGGCGAACCCCTATGAAGGATTGTTGATAAAAAGTATCCTATAAGTTCTTTCTGCTTCCAAGCCTCACCACCAATTTTCAGCAAAATTGAATCAGCCGTTTTCCAGTTATAAACTTAGTACCTTTTACGAATTTTATATGATTTATAATATTATTCATATCAATTTATAGTAAAAAATATTTACACAAATGTAATATAGTTTATTTATGCAACACCTTTCCCTTTAGTAGTCATCCTTTAGTTTTTGTCCCTTTAGTATTCATTTCTTAAAAAAATTGTTTCACTAATTGACTACAAATTTCAGTTCTTTCCAAACAAATGAGTTGTGAATAAGGAAACCCCAGCTGAACGGCTAAAACAATATAAGTATATGGGTATTTGTATCAGGTAAATCAGTTGTAGTTGTAGATCACCAGTTTTAACGAGTTATACTTAATTAAATACAAAATAATGTTTGGGATATTATTTGACATTATTTGATCATGGGCGGATTTATGTCTCGATATCTGCTGGTACCTCTGTGGAAAATATGAGATATTTCAATTGAATACCAGCTTAAAACTCCAAAACCTAAAATAATATTTCGTTGTTAGGAATAAAAATGTAGCCTATATCTTTTACCAAACAAGTATCGTATTTTATGTTATTGTCGTATGACACTATAATACGACAATAATATTCTTAAAGAGCTTCTTTAAAACTGTTAAAAAAAATTATCATCTCAAAATATGGGGTTACGATCAACTCCCCCCCCCCCCCTCAAACAATGACAAGAGTTGTATCTGAAAACCAGTTTTTATTGAGATAACGCTTGCACCAATAAAGGCATTTTTCTTTATTTCTTTTCAAACCCGTACAACCACCGCGCATGGGATGAATAAAACACAAATATTTCTTAAAAATTTTTAATAAAAATGTAACAAAACATAAAACTTAATTACTTTTTATATACAATTTACATAAATTTCAATATGAAACATACATCAAAAGTACCGGTGGTATACTCGTGGATTAAAATAACGACTTAATTAATAAGGGCCTCATATGAGTAGTAGCATGTGTCCATCGTGAATCGTGAGAAATGTATAAAAAATTACACTCTGTACAACTTAATAAACTCCTTAGTATGTAATACTAAAGCTAGCAAATGGCGATAATTATCATTATTATTACTTATTTTTTTATAAAATTTGTGAATATTTATTGAGTATATAAATCAAATTATACTATACGCTTAAAAACCACATAATGACTAGTAAACACAAAACTTAAACATAGACAAGTTGAACACAAAATCTTTTCATAATTGAAAAATGGCATAACTTATTTTATAACTACATTTTTTCATATTTACATACTTGCATACAATTATGTTTTATAGCTTAGTAAAAATATATCAAAAAGGCACACAATTATATGAGTCTAGGAATGTTTAGTTTCATCTAAAAATTGTTAATACCAACTCATAAGGAGAAGAGATAGTACTTCTACTACTTTATTGGTATTTTAGTTACTTTTATCACTGTATCAAACTATTCAGATATAAATTCAGAAAAAAGTTACATGAGCGTGGAGATAGCACTGTCATTGTAGCAATGGCATTAAGAGAAAGTTTTGGTAGTAGCAACAAAAGTAGGGCGGTTCATAGTTGTCTTGAACAGTAGTTTCTTGTTTATGTTAATTCAAAGTAATGAAGTCCCAAGAACTACATATCAATATACAAGTATTGATATTATTAAAAATTTAAAACATAACATTTTAATCTGAGCTGTAGACTGCGTTCACTCGAATAACCTGTCAATGGACAGGCGGAATTAAATATTTTTAACAATTATAACATTTTGGCAGTTTTTCAAATACTAAAGTTAAATATAAGCGTATTCCATAAAATAATAGGTACATTTATACTCTAACAAAAACATAATAACTTTTGATTAATTAATATTTTTAGTATTTACAGTATATTACATGATTCTTAATTAGTTTTATCTGCACTATATATAGCACTTTCGTCGCATTGACCAAGTTCTTTTGTAAGTGTTTATCATGAGCATGAGGGGTGGTGAGGTGTGTAGAAGACCCCCGTGTGGACTTCAGTACCGTACTTTCCTTATCTCTTGGCATTCAGTCATCAATTACTATCACAGGATTGCTTGCGGTTGTCTGAAAAAAAAAATCGAATCAATATTAGACTAAAACATAGTAACACACTCTATTGGGCTGGAACTTGGGATGGATAAATAGGCGATTATAATTTAAACACACATTTGTGTGTACATATCTACAGAGAATATAGTTAATGTTTTAACACAGGCACATTACCTGCGGCCCTAAGCCTTATAAATGTATAAATAAGTAAAACATCCTAGTATAAAAGTGAAAGCAAGTCCACAGAAACACCGACAACATTTTTTATTATTAATAGTGGATGACTGAGCTGATTATTTGAACGGAAACATATGGAGATATTTTTTATTGTTGTACGAGATGAAGGCCTTGGTTCAAGGGAAGGAAGAACGTCAAACCCAATCGCAGATTTCCCATAACAAATAAAGTAGCGTCTGGTAATGGTGTCGCACCTTTTCCTTGGCTATTTGAATGGGGCAGAGCTCCGGAAATTGTGGCTTGATAAAAAAGCGATCAGCAAGGGATAAGCAAAGATTCTACAGTCAGATCGCCTAGTACAAACGATATGTGGTGGCTCGGCAAATAACCTTCCATAAACTCCCTATACTAGGTGGAAAATGTATAGTTTAAATTGTAAACTGTCCTTTTAACAGGAAGATTAACTTCCTGTTGATCTTATTCTTGCTAAATTGTAACTTATTTTTACAACAAATAAATTAAAGTTGTAAAAACCAAACTAGGAATAAGGATTTTTCATGACCCACATTTATCCCTGAATGAATCTTGAATGAGCTTCACCTATCCAAGCCCTAATAAAACAATAATTATCTGTGTAGCTTTTAAAATGGATGAATATTTACAAAGTGAAGGTGGGAGTTAGAGTTAGGGCTGTCGAGGGTGCCACTCCTGCCACTACCTACGGGCTCCGGGCTCCGGTCTACCCCAGCCATAACAAAAACAATGCCAAATAATGCCGCCTCGCGGCCGTAGCGCTAGGCGAGTTTGATCGCTGCAGAGGTTTACGGGGATCGTGTTTCAGAATTAACCAATTAAGATAGAGATTGACTCTTAACTTTTTCTAAAAGTAGAAAAAAGGATCTCTTCGGCTATCTTTTTAGAATTTTTGAATAAAATTTCTAATTTCAGTTATAACTGTCTAAAATCATCTGTTTTTCTCGATTTTTAACTGAAGTTTTCTATTGGTTTTAATGAACTAATTACAAAAGTGTGACAGAGGAAAATTATTACCGTTATTCTTCTTTAATATGACACCTTATTTATAGCTCTAGGTTTCATTTGGCAGAAGATAACACGATTCTAAAAAACCCTTGCATTCGGGTGCGCGCCAAGGGTAGACCGGAGCCTTAACTAGTTAGTTCTCTATGGGTCATGATAGGACTCTGCCTTTTATATACCTTAAAGTCTCGCTAGTCTGGAGCTTGCAATTACGGAAATCAACTATAAGAAACACATTTCTTTAGGACAATAGTAATTTTTTATTACTATAAGTACTCAGGAAATCCTGGATGTCTATATAGTACAGAATTTACAACCATTTTAGGTTGCCACACTTCCTTCTCTATTATGGCCACTTCCTAATGTTCGATCGTCGATTAACGACAAGCTTTTTTGCAATGTTCAAAAGGTATTTTCCATTATTTAAAGTGATTTCAAAACTAGCCACCGATTTTCTGCGGTCCAGCGTTTGAGTTCTAAAATTTGATACTTTGATACATGTCCTGATACTTAAACTGAATAAAATAGTTTTGCATCTTGCACTAATCAAGAACACCGTCTCTATTACACAATCTCGCTAAATCTCGCCTAACGGTTAGCATCTTGGACTCGGTTCAAGAGATCATGGGGTATATCCCTGGGATGTCCACTACTTTTATGCATTTGGACCGCTTGCTCAGTAATAAAAATCTCTTTATATATATATATATATATATATAAATTGATATATATATATATATATATGTGTGTGTGTGTGTGTGTGTGTGTGTGTGTGTGTGTGTGTGTGACACAAATACCCCAAAATATACCCCAAGGGGTCAAATTAAAAAAAAGAGCCCAAAACCTGAATTTTTTAATACAAAGATTTATTACCTGTTCGGGTGGTCGAAACATTCTCAAGATTTCTGCTACTTCTTGAACAGCCTGTTGGGCATCTCTGTCGTTTTCATCAGCTAGTCTCTTTAGAATACTGATAACTCTCACGTAACCAGCAAAGTCTTTAAAAGCTGTAGCTTGCAAGGTTTTAATCAAAACTATCTTTGTAGCTTGGTCAAGTTTCTTTTTAATTGGTAGTTTGGTTATTGTATGCGCGTTCATCGCAATGACTCCCTTCATCAAAGACCTTAATTCATCTTTAGTAAAGGATCTTCCATCAGCCGTCCTATAATCTCCTATGAAAGTTGTCATTGTGTTTACATCTAAACCCGCGCATATAACTTGTTCTTTACAGGAATTGATAAATTTCATTAACTGATTTTTTGTAATGTTAACACCATTGAACTTCAAATCATCATGAGGCAAATTAGCAATAAATTTTAGGTTACTGTCAATATTTTGCAAAGCTGTCCTTTTTGTTCCATCATAACTAATTGACAATCCTGAGGTACTCCAGTTTAAATTTTGTTGACCTGTGTTGCAACCTTTATTTTCAGTGTTTGCCATTAGATCCATAAGTTTTTCACCATCAACGAGGCTAAACAGCTTGTTTAGATCTGCCTCTGTAATAATATTGGAGTCTAAATCCTCTTGTTGATCGGAAGATTTTCCCCTGTTTTGGACTGGTTCGACGGTCTGAGACTGGTAATTTTGTACAGGGGCAAGTCCTGAAGAACCGATTAATTGATTTATAGAAGTATTAGGTTGAATAGGCAGAGCGCTTCCCGGTTGTGGTGGATAAGTAGTTTCAATACTCAATCTCTGATTCCTGATGGGAGGCTGGTTACCAGTCATATTTTGTTGCATACCGTATTCCTTATTTAAAGTTCCCATGCCTTGAAATGATTGCATATGGGGGTTAGTTGCTTGTAATACGTTCCCCGCATTACATAATGTTGTATGCAGCGCAGGTTGAATGATTGCATCCTGACTCGAGTCTTGTCTTGTGTGTGTAATTTGAGAGGGTACTTGGGGGAGTTCTGCATGATTTGAACAGTTTGCATTTATCATTTCACGCTGCCCTTCCATGTTACTTAATCTTCTCTGGATCTGTGGACTAACCCTCTCTCTCAAGTTATTATGTTCTTTTGAATTCTGTAACCCATTTCTAATTATATTACCAAATTGACTAGTGTCTGTGTTCACTCTCATTTGTGTTCCAAGAGGGGGCTGAAAATAGACTTGACCTGCCATGTCTTGTCTCGACTGTCTCTGAAGATTTTTCGAAACAGAACCATAAATATTTGGTGAATTAATTTGATGGTATGTTTTTTGGACATCGAATTGTTTGTAACTGGGATTGCAATTTGATGGAAGATTTGTCATTTGAGGATTTGCAACTTCACCACCATAAACATTATTTGAGGTACTTTTTTGGATGATATTTTGGTTCTCAAATACCTGTTGAGTAGTATTACTTCTACAAACATATTGAGAGCCTTGATGAGATAACCTAACTGCAGTTTGTTGTGGTTGAAGATAACCACTGTTTTGAGTTTGAGGTGCTTGATTTGCTCTTTTATTTGTGAGTTGGTGTCCCTGAGCAGCATACTGAGTTGTATATGTTTGTGGGTGTTGCTGAAAATTTGATTTTTGGGGATAAACAGGGTAGTCTGCTGAGCTAGGCATTAAGGACTGCTGATTTGTCACATCTTGGACACTACTGTTGTAAGACCCTGTGGTGCGAAATACCGGATTTATGCTGGTATTTTGATTACAATCCAAGCTATGCATAACAAATTCACCCCCAACATCAGAATTATCGGGCAAATTTGATCTCATCTCTGATATCACATTTAATTGGCTGTAAGGAAAGCTTAGGGAAGAATGAGATACATTAGATTGTTGCTTTCCTTGGCGCATGATTTGGTACTTATCAAACTTGTTATTTGTTGGCAACACTAGAGAATCTGTTAGGGGATAGTTTGCTTTGGATGTGAGGCCTACTATTTGCTTTGAAGAATTTTGGAAAGCGACTTGAGTTGTATAGTTGTTTTGTCCAACAGAACTATTTACATAAAAGTTGCTATGTATATTATCCTGAGTTTGACTGAAATTACCAACATTGTATGTAACATTTACATTTTGTGACAGAGCTTGAAGTTGTAAATCAGGAACATTAGGTTGACTTGTGTTAGTCTGCTGGACAATTTCTTGATAGTTTATGAGAGGGTCTTTTTCTACAATACTGGTATACTCATTTTGATGTGTATTTACAGGTACAGTTCTTTCTTCTACAGAAGTGATATCTTCTAAATGAGGTGTTTGTAATTCTTGTACTCCACGAGCATTATCCTGATCAGAGGGTATCTGACTTTCTGTTTGTGAGCTGTTCCTAAATATGTTAAAAGCAGTGTTTGTGACATCAGTTGATGATGCAGTGCTGGATTCTATGCTAGATGAAACTCCCCTTCCTACTAAACATTCCATTGCCTGATTTTCTTCTTGTATTTGAAGAGGTTCAGATGTAGATGGCTGAGGATCTGGTACTTCATCCACAAAATTAAAATTTGATGTAAAATCCAACTCAACTGGGTCAACTGTGTGTCTTTTATTATTTGAAGTCATTGAACAGATATTAATCTGTTTAGAATTGGTTGCGCCAAGAGAAGTTTCAATTGGATTTTGTATCTCGTTTCCAGGAGACTGATTTAACACAGGGGTATCAACACTACCAGAAACCAAAAGGCGAAAGTCATCTATTCGCTCTAATATTTTTAGAACAACTTCACAGTCAGCACTAAAAGCGCTGTCACTCTGGTCAAAAATATCTTTGTTTTGGTCATTTCGAATCCACTTTTTTAAAAGAAGTAATAAGCTGTCTCTCAGACCTGACTCACTGCATTGATGTTTAATTTTGTGTGATAAGAAAACGTATAACACTATCGAAAAATGATCGACTGTATCTTTGAAATGATGCAGAAGTTTAGCACATGTTTCACGACAAAATGACCCTCTCTCATTAAGTTTACTTTCATATTCTTTCGATGCTCTTTTGATTTCTTGCATTACCACATCTCTCGATGAAAGCTTTTTTACACTCTCAACAACATCTAGTTTCTGTTTATAATCTAATACAATGCACTTAATAACATCATTAATTTGTTCATATTCTTTTTTTCCAATTTTAAGAGACATTTGAAACATATTGATCAAATCAAGTGTTTTACTAGGTTCCCCATATAATTTGCTAAAACGAGATATTGCATTACTATGATTACCATCAGGATTACCGGGTTCTGATTCATTTTCTGGTTCCATATACCAAGTTTGTCTTTTGGTACTTCCCTGATTATCTGTTTGAACCGTACTTGAAAGAGCTTCAGGGCTTATAACGCTGATGCGACGCTTCGTCAGTTGCTGTGTTCCTGAGTCTGCACCAGTACTATTTTGTAGCAAGCTCGGATGCTTTACTCTTAACGTCAAAGATTCGTTTTTAGTAATGTCTCCAGAATTGTTATTTGACCCTTCGCTGTTTGTATTTCCACCCAGTTCATTTGAGTGAGCCTGTGATATTGATATTTGTAAATTGTTACTGTATTCACGATTTTTGGCAGTTGTAAGGTTTTGATTATCTTCAGAAAGTGAGCTTGGGATGGCACTTTTTAACAGCTCCAGTTGATTTGAGGCTTTCAAACTGTTTAAAGTAACATTTTGAGCAGTTGGCCCCAATGAGTGATCATCTACAAAGTTCCAGTCTGACGGTGGGACATCAGCGCTCTTTTTTCTCTTACCCGAACGTGATGTTAGTTCAACTGATTTATCAATATCTCCTCGTAAACTTGACTGTTGATTATTAGTGGTATCCAAACTGGACAGTAGGAGTCTCTTTTGCTCAATTGTGGGCTCTCGTTCTGAATCAGTTGAGCGTCGCTTTAAAGAACTTTTAGGATTTTCAACCAACTCATTTTGATTTAACTTCGACAGTGACTCTTTCACTGCTACTAATTTGGGATTTAAAATGCCGAAATAATTGGCACGATCAACCAAGTGACTGTTGTTAACTGTGGTAATGATCGGTGCGTTCGGAGTATTTTTTACTATGGGCAAATTAGTTACCTCTGATTTGGTACATTGAAGTTGCTTATTTGAACCAATGTCATTCAATGTGCATATTCCTTTCTTATCAATTAAGTATCTTTGGTCATTACTGTTAGGTGATTTGGATATTTTTTCCTCCACTTCATTCGGCATTTCGTTGGAACTTTTCTTTCCCTTACAATATTTTTGGATTTTTTTGGTTTCAGAAGCTGTAACTTTTATGACTTGCTTAAGACGGGAAAGTGGAATTGATATTTTCAAGCTTGGTTTATCAAGCAAATGCTCATTAGACTTCAAAACAGAAGTTGACTTTTCAACCAACTTTGGAGCAGCAGTGTTAAAATTTTCATGTGGGGAAACAATTTTTCTTCCTTCAGAACAATCCAAATTATTGTCCAATTCAATTAAAGGCATTGATGGGAGTGATTCTTGGATTTTTTTATTTGCAGAAGGGTTACACTTATTAGTTTTCTTAATTTCTTTCTCCGAATACTTAATTGAATTGTTGCTTTTAGATTCTTTCTTGCTCTTTTTAACCTCGAGGGGGGCTTTATTAATGTTTCTTACATTAACAGACAATTTTTCCTTTTGCTTCAATACGGAAGTAATATTTTTTTCTTTCTTTTGAAGAACATAATATGAGTTATGGCTGAAACTTCTTTTGAGAGTCAGTTTAGGTCCAGGGGGTTGTTTTGTTGTACCTTGAGTTGAAGAATGACAATCAGAATATTTGGCTTGCATTGTTTTATTGACAATATCAGACTGCGTGGTATTCTTAGGATTTTCTGCAGATTTCTCTTTCAATGAATATTTGGCTTGCATTGTTTTATTGACAATATCAGACTGCGTGGTATTCTTAGGATTTTCTGCAGATTTCTCTTTCAATGAAAAACTTCTGTCGTTAGTAGAATTGGAATAGGGACCAAGTGTAGCTTGGGTTTGATTGTACCAATAAGGTTGGGCGACATAATTCTTGGTTTCAGGTTCTTTAATTACTAATGATTTCGGAGGTGGAGATGCAACCATGTCTTTAACTATAGCGTCTAAAACAGGATTACTTAATTTTTCGGAGAGATTTTCTGGAAGAGAGTTTGTTCGTTTCAGTGGGGGAAGTGATTTATTAATTATAGGTGAAGTTTGAGGTTTAACAGATTTTATAATTTCCTTTTTTATTGGAATGATATTTTCTACTTCACTTGTTAATCGTTTTCGTATGTTTGATGGCCGATATGAAGACGCCTCTTCTGTAACTGTATTATTTGAAAGAAGACTTGATTGTTGTTTTTTTATGATGCTATTCAAATTCCCTCCATCCTTAACGAGACTATTATCTGTAGGATGTTGGTCCAGAGAATTAGTTCTACAACTTTGTACACGACTTATAGTTGGTCTTTTATTGATTACATCCTTGTTCGTTAAAACTTTAACAGGAATAGGTGTTCTGGTGTTTTCAGCCACGTCTTGGAAAATTGGGTTATTTTTAGTTGTCTTAATATCATAAACATGTTCAGGCGCTTTTTGTTTTCTTCCCTCAGGAGTTTTACTACTAATTTTCTTGTGGTTCTCATGGGTATTTTTGTTTCTTGATATGCTAGTTTTCTTCGTACTTTTTTCTGATCTGGTGCAAGAAGTCTTAATTTTGTTTTTTGGTATGAGAGATCTTTTACTTTGTTCCAGATGGACCTTTTCGTTTTTAATCCGAACATTACTGCCATAACTCTTCTTTTCTTTGCCATCATTTTCTCTTGAGGTTTTGAACGAATGAGACAGTTCATTTTGCAAGGTTTTTGTTTCTAAGATAATCGGAACTTGGTTTTCAGGACCAGAGTTAGTGGGGTCAATGCTACTTTGAGGGATTTTACATGATAATACATCTTGATTTTCATGTTCATTGTCTATAAAAGAACATTGGTCTAAAGGACAATTTAGTAATTGATCTTTTATTAAATCTGGAGATTCTTTTGACAATCTCTTTGTTTTCGTTAAGTTTGTAATGGCAATATTGTTGTTGGCATTGGCATGAAAAACAGTTTTTTCTGGAGAGCGTGGTATTATAAACGGATCACCAAAACCATTGATTATCCTTGGTCTGGTATAGCACTCTTCATTATCACTTCCATCGTCTGATGATGACACTTGCAAATCATCATAAAGATAACTTTCTTCTGATTTTATAATGGATGTTTCTGAAGCAGAAGGCACATCCTGCGTAATATCTTCAACTTTTAAATCAATATTTGTAAGGTTGTGTGTCATAGGCTCAAATGAGATTTCGATTTGTTCTTCATTGACAATATATTTGCATGTAATCGGATCGCCAGGTAAGGATTCATCGACATATTGATATTGATCGACGTTGATGTATGAAGTTTCACAATTTTTCGACGAACATATATCGAGAGGATTATATGTCACATGGAAAGACTGCTCTTCTTTAGCATCTGTGAACAACTCCATCTTTTGTTTTGGCTGGACTGAAATCTTTTTTACTCTTAAAAGTAATGATTTTCTTTTAAAGACTTTTGTTAAGTTATTTTTAACCTTGAAAAAGCTATGTAAATGCAATTTTTGCAATTTTGATCTTCTGCTTTTCAATGATCGTTTATCAACTATAGTCTGAGAACATGACTTCCAGTGCTCTATCACTGACATATTTTTCTTTTTTAAGGTTTCTTTACACAAAAGAAACCCTTTCTCTTTAAACTTACTTTCTTCTTGAGATACAGCTTCATTACTCCTGGGTGGTTTTACTGATGAGTTTAATTCACCTGTGTATTGCTCTTCTATTAAATTTAGTTGGCTGCTCGGTGACGAGGTTGTAAAAATGGGAGGGATATTTTCTGTGTTTGAAACTAGTGTTTCTTTATCCGCTAGTGAGGCTAAAGTTGATAATTTTACTGATGAGTGTAATTCATCTGTGTTTTGTTGTTCTATAAAATTTTGAAGATTGCTTGATGACGAGGTCGTAGAAATGAGGGAATTAGGTTCTTCAGTCAGACTTGGAGCTTTTGTACTCACTGATGAGACTGAAGTTGATACTTTTACTGATGAGTTAAACTCACATGTGTTTTGTTCTTCTGTAAAATGTTGTTGCTTGCTCGGTAAAGAGGTTGTAAAAATGAGGGGATCGGTTTCTATGGCTGAAACTGGCGTTTTTTCATTCGCTGGTGAGGATACAGTTGATAATTTTACTGATGAGTGTAATTCATCTGTGTTTTGTTGTTCTATAACATTTGGACGATTGCTTGATGAAGATGACGTAAAAATGAGGGTATTAGGGTTTTCGGTCGGACCTGGTGTTTTTTCACACACTGATGAGACTGAAGTTGATACTTTGACTGATGAGTTCAACTCACATGTGGTTTGTTCTTCTATAAAATTTTGTTGATTGCTCCGTGGAGAGGTAGTAAAAATTAAGGGATCGGTTTCTGTCGCTGAATCCGGAGTTTTTTCATTCGTTGGTGAGGCTACAGTCGATGATTTTACTGATGATTGTAATTCACTTGTGTTTTGTTCTACTATTAAGATTGGTCCATTACTTGTTGATGAGGTAGTAAAAATGAAGGATTTCGTCACATTGATCAAATCTGGTCTTTTTTCATCCACTGCAGATCTTAAAGTTGATACTTTTACCGATGAATATAGTTCACTTTTGTTTCGTTCTTCTATTGAATTTGGTTTATTGCTTGGTGATGAAATTGCAAAAATTGGAGAGCTAGTTTCTTTTGTCGAAACTGAGGGGTTTTCACTCACTGGTGAGGCTAAAGATTTTACCTTTACTGATGAGTGTAATTCACCATGACTTACAATTGTACTGATTAGTTGACTGTTTGTTGATGAGGTATTAACAATAAGGGATTTAGTTTCTTTGGTCAAAATTGGGATTTTTTCACTCGCTAATAAGGCTAAATTAGACAATTTTACTGATGAGTCTAATTCACCTGTGTTTTGTTCCTCTGAAAAATTTTGTTGATTGCTTGAGGTTGTAAAAATGAAGTAATTGCTTTCTTTTGTCGAATCTGGGGGACTTTCATTCACTGGTGAGGCTAAACTTGATATTTTTACTGATGGAGGTAAGTTTGTTGATTTACTTGAGTCGAGGTTATGCAAGAATGATGGCTGATACAGTTTTGTTAGTCCTTTGGATAGCAACACTTGACTTGAAACTCTTTGGGTTAAAGAGCCATGTGGTTTGGGTTTGGATGGTTTCACATTTATATTTACTTCAGGCGTTTTCTGTTGTTCCAAATTTGTTAAGTCTTGTGTTGGTGAAGGAAGAGGGATATTAGAGATAAAGTCTTTAAGCTTTTCTGGACAGTGTACAAAATATGGCTCTGAAAATGGCGAGGGAGCGCTAGTTGATGAGGATGGAGTTGATGTAACAATCTCTGAAGACAATAGTGGAGGAGGTGATGGTGGAGCCTGCGGAGGAGGATATTGAGGAAGAGGAGGTTGTACTCCTTGTATATTGTCAAGAGGATATGCTTTTGCCTCTGATGTGTTAGATATTTCTTCGTCCAATAAATCGTCTGAGGTATCTAAGTCACTTTCTGAGGTGGTTTCTAGAGAAGTCATGTTTTTCTCTTTTTGCAAATCTTTCCATTCCTTTAGTAGGGAACTTATTTCTTCTGTCTCCGGTTGATCTGGCCAGGTTTCATTATCATAATCCAAGGTACCTCTGGGGTAATACACAAAAGAAGAGCATATTTCATTTGGGTAAGTAAATTGGTAATTGAACCACCATTTCTGCAACATATGCTTTTCCTCTGATGAATTCATTATTTCCATATTGTTACTCACATTATTTGGTTTTAACTTCTCATTTGTTTCTTTCAAAAGAGTGTCTGTTGTATCTTTGATTTTTTCTGAAGATATCTGTACATTAGGGCTTGAAGAACAACATGCCATTTCATAACGAATATTGTTTCCCATTTTTTCATTGATGCTGGACTGTTTGGAATCTTCATGAATTACATTTTGTTTTGTGTTCGTCTGTAAAAATGATTCAACCAATTTAGACTCATATCTATTCCCTCCACATAAACTTAGGGTATCTTCTGCGCTTTTCAGTTTACCTTCAGGTACTTGATTTTGTTTAATGTTCTTTGGATTTTCAGAGTTTTTCAAACTTTCAATCCCGACTTCATTTATATTTTCTAATTCACTTCCTCTTAGTTGACATTCTGTATTTAGGGAATCTTCCAGGGTATCCTTAGTTGAAAGAGAATCGGTGTTATCTCTTTTACATGAAAACTGTTTAAAGGAAATCTCATCTTTTACATGAGAATTACAATTGGCTAAGTCTGTTTTTGTTGATTTAGGATAGTTTTGAATAACACCATTTTCACTATTGAGTTTCTCCTTTTGAGCTAAATAATTTTCTGTCACTTTATTTTCATGTTTTATATTTCCCACATGGATTTGAGCATCCTCAGTAACAACATTGTAACCTTCCAAAAAATTGTTGTTGCTTTTATTTAGAGAGTTATCTTTGTAAACCGAAGAATTATTATCTCGCAGTTTTGCGTCACCACCTTGAACCTCTATATTTCCACACTTCTTGATAACAGCATCACAACTGGTTTTCTTCTCCAGAGATCCTTTTTGATACATACCGTTTTGAAATGATTCATCCCCGGAAATGTGTTGTTGGGTACTGGGTTTTTGAAGTGTTGTTGAACTGTAATTGGGGTTTTCAAGGTCGCTAAACCCTTGGGTGATTCTTCTGAGGTCTGACCGATTACCCGATCTCTCATTTTTACAAATAGTATCCAACAAACTACTTTTCTGATAATTTTCGACATCAAGTGATATATTTTGGAGGTACTCAGAGCTATTACAATTTCCTCCCACTTCACTATCAGGCAATAGACTATCTGAGCAATTATTTTCTTGCAAGCCGTTTTCTGATGTTTCATCCTCCTGATTTACATTTTTGGAAGGAAAAAGATTACCTGTAGCTTTAAAATTGTTAGTTTCTAATGTATTGTTTTGGCTAATGATAATCCTTTTTAGAGTGTTAAAGTTTCCATCATCACCTAATTTAATATTTTGCAGTTTTTTACTACCACCGTTTTCAAAGGGATATAACCCGTTACTGCCAAAATTGGTTATATCATGATTGTTGTTCTTCTCTTCAGTTACCCCTACGTCTAAATCATTTTGCAATCTTTCATCTTTTATTAATTTTTTTTGTGAGTCACTGTGATTTGAATTATCCAGATCTGTATGGCCCTTGCAATTCTTTCCTATTTCTTCTTGGTCTAGATTTATTTGCAAAACATTTTTGCTTTTTGAGAAATCATCATGCACATTTTCATTTCCAACGTTATTTTCTTCTGGTATGTTTTCTTCAGGAATATCACCATCTGCAAACTTGCCCAACACTTCCCGATCTTCTTCGCCTTCGTTCGTTGCTGAGATGTAGGCTGAAGATATACCGCCATCAGTCTGATTACGATCCCTGAAAAGGACAAGGAAACAAATTAATTAATAGTCCCGGGGAGCTGAGCTTTGCTCTAGAAACAGTATATTGTAAAATGCTTTTGAATTGAAAGAAATAAATTACGTATTATTAATTTTAAACAATTGACCATGTTTGACAACAATAACAACTTATGATTCTTATAAATTCAGAGTAGCAAGAAATTAAAAATGAGCTTTATTTAGCATATCCTATTCCTATACTCTGATACGAGTTAGGTATATTTGTATATATGTATGTATCTAGTTATGTATGTTTGTACACGGATCAGCAAACCGGCTCCAACGATTTTCTTCAATCTTTGTAAATAACTCTGAAAAAATTAATATAAACACAGGTCTCTATGCCAGGAAAAATCGCATTTATTTTAAATATAGTTGAAATTATGAAAATTTTTTTGTCTTATTGAGTTTAAAATCAAAACAAAGAAATAACAAAAACAGCTGACTCAACTATCAAAGTGTAGACCACGTGTTCCAGTATAAACATGTACAGTATAAATGCACTCTATAAAAAAAAATAATATCATCTGTCTCTTTCTGGATTAAGTTGTAAAAAAATTGAAATTTACATTTTTTACTAGCTGATGATATAGAAATAATTATTTTCTGCCAGCAACAGACATCCTCCAATCAACATTGAGAGAAAAACCCTCAAAAAATTAAAAACTACTAAATGGTTGAGATAATATTTTTTAAAGCCCCCGTGGCCAAAAGTTTGGCCTCATCAAAAGTACTATCTTATCGGGAGGTCACTGAATTCTCTACATATTTGGTCCTATAACTTTTTGTCATATCTCTACTCGTTAATCAACTAGACAGATTTGAATGGTTCTTAAATTGCAGTTTTAGTAATTTTGAGACATATTTCAACCAAAAACTGAACTATTATAGTACCTAAGCACTTTAATTTCTACAGGCCTATAATTTTTTTGGGCTATATTACGAAAAGTAACCAAAAATAATTTTTAATGAGACCCCCTAAAACAGTATGATTTCGTTGGTTTGATAAATGAAATTGATAATTGTTTTATCAGTCAAATCATTAGTCATATTTAAATATTTTTAACCATTGAAAGACAATCAAATAAACTACAATTTTGGTTGTCTCACATATTGCAGCATTTCCCTCCGTTAACAACTGTCAAGAAAGACTTTTGTGATATCCCCTACCAGTGTTTAACCGTTATGTTTTCTGATCCTGAGCTTTAGCAACCAAAAGGTTAGTTCTACAAGAAATATGTTTTCCAAGATCTTTAAATGGTCTAAAAAATGATTGATAACTAAATATTTTTGCG
The DNA here is from genome assembly GCA_030545055.2 of Neoaliturus tenellus. NCBI lineage: Eukaryota > Metazoa > Arthropoda > Insecta > Hemiptera > Cicadellidae > Neoaliturus > Neoaliturus tenellus. Next base: position 90,590,361 of record CM061534.1, read on the forward strand.
CTATGTCTCCCACTTAAGCGTTAAATCCAGTTTTATAACGATTTTAAGAAATTTGTTTTCTTTTTTGAACTATAGTAGCCAAATAGTTTGTTCTGTAAAAGAATCTTCTATTTTTTGTCTTCACAAGATTCACAATTTTTGTAATTGGCATTATGTACTATGTCTCAGTCCAACCGTCAACACTGAAACTAATTTTTATGGTACTTTTCGGGAATTTTTCATGGTTTCTCGATTGAGTTCCAGCAACCAGTCGCTTAGTCCTTTTGTGGAATTTGTTGTATGGTAATGGAAGACCTTCAAATTATCAAGAATTGTGGTCTAATGGCTTAACCCTTAATTTGACACATAAAAATTTAAAAAAATTCCGGTTCGCCTGTTAAGACGTGCAATCCAACAAACTGCATCCAAAGAGGTTCCTTGTCTATTGTAGTTATGGTTTAGTGCACTCTGGTAGCTGTCTTGATAACTACCATCACTTCATACCAACATGTCCAAAAGAGAGCATGGATGCTCCTTGTACAAGGTAAGTAAATTATTTCCTATTTTAATAATTTAGGCTGTTAACTTATGTTATTAAGTGATTTCAACAGATTAAAGATAAGAAAACATAATCCGTATCATTAATTAATTTAAATAAGAATACTGTTAATTTTATAACCTAAAAAATGTAGTGTGACAAAAATGGCACATTGCCAAAGATGCCGATATTATATTGAAATTACTGCATGTGCCAAAAGTGGCACACTGCCAATGATACAATCACAGTTTTTTTAATGTATTTATCTTATATCAAATATATAAAAAATATTGCTGTTACAAAAAGTAGTCTAATAAGATTATAATTGTTTCAGGGCAGCGCTCCTACATTTTTTAGCAGATCGGCTGGATTCCAATGACCCTTTGGACAACTCTAATTTTATTTCTGAAATTTAAAATACAAATATTTCTACAGAATCAGAGGAAATTTAACAGATTGACTATCGAATGATCATCAACTATCAAATGAGCACACGATCAGTAAAAATAAAACAAAGAAATAAATATAATTCCACCGGTAGTAAGATAAAGATATGCTCTGATACACAAATAAAACCATAGAAAACCTACACCACAGACATAAAAAAGAATATGAAGGGAAGAAATAATTCAAGCAAGAAAAATTAAAAGAATAAAAGAGATAAGAACAATGAGAAAAACCGTAAAATAATTTAGGATCATGGTCCATTCGAAGAAAACCCTGAGTTTACTATGATGAAATGCAAATACTAAAAAAATAAAACATTTTTGAAATATTTTAAAATATTTATTTTTTCAGACATGGTAATGAATTTATTGTTTTTTGTACCCCAACATTAATGAAACAAGAGAAGAAATAACTGATTTCATTGCCAATTTGAAAATCATCCAGTATAATAGACATATACCTAATTTAATTTACGTTTAATAATCTTATAATGAATTTTCTATTGAATTGTCATGGCTTTTAGAGTTTTGTACATGTGTATACATTTTATTTCAGCTTTTATAACTAATTATATACTAATTTTAATATTGTTTTATCACTTTTTGGGGACAATTTTAAAAGTGAAACACGTTTATATTAACACAATAATTTTATATTAAATATGACATTATGTAGGAATGTTCACAGAAAAGGGCTACTTTATAAAATTCACGATGGAAGTCCAAAACTTAAAAATTAATTTTCTAGACGTAACAATTAAGAAAGAACGCCAAAAGCATGTATTTAAAATTTACAGAAAAGCTACACAAACTAGTTTAGTTATACCGGCGAGTTCAAATCACCCGTGGCAGCATAAAATGGCTGCATTCCACTCAATGATCAATAGGCTGATTCGTATTCCAATGAAAGAAGAAGACTACCAAGAAGAAAAGAAAACAATTAATTGAGTCGATCGCCAAGTTGAACGGTTATAAATCCAACCTAATAGATAAAATGATAAAAAATAAGCAGAAAATTTTAAAGATAAATGTTGAAGAAAGAAGACCTAAAAATGAATATATTTGTATACCGTACAGCAGAATATTAAATAAGGCCATGAGGAAAACATTTGAAAGATCTGACAACAAAATCTACTATATATTTGTCAAATACCACTCACTCACGTATCAACGCACAGCCTAAACTACTAGACCTAGAACCTTGAAATTTTGTATGGACGTTCCTTTTAGGGTGTAGGCATCCACTAAGAAACGGTTTTTGAAAATTCCTTCAGGGCTCCGCCCCACACGTCTTCAAAGTTACCATGTTATTCTTATGGAAGTAAAATTTTTGTATTGGAACATATGATTACATTAAGGAATATTAATTTTGTAAACAGCTGTTCTGATTCAAATTATTGAGGGGAGATTGGTAATAAGAAACTAGAGGATAGTTGCGGCGAGTGAGCTTAGCGACCAAGCTAAACCTGACGGGGAGTGATTACTGACTGACTCATCATGAAATCTCAGGAACTACCAAACGTATTTACTTGAAACATTAAACACAGGTTCGTCTTGCCTCTTAGGTGCTCACTAAGAAATGATTTAACAAAATTCCTTCAGGGCTCCGCCCCACAGGCCTTCGAAATTTTAATATAACGGTATCCGCATGGCCAATTTTAAATACGAATTAGGAAACCTGCACGGTTGAAATTTGGAATGATCTTTTTTTTCTTAGGTGCTCAAAAAAGTGCTTTAAACATCCCTTTTAGGGCTCCGCCCCACAGGACTTCAGAATTACTTTAGGGCCTCCGGGGTCGATATTTGACATGGACGTTTCTCTTTGCTCATGGGTGCTCACTAAAAAACGGTTTTCAAATACAGTTTTCGAAGTTCTTTAGGACTCCGCCCTACAGGACTTTAAATTACTTTAGGGCTTCCGGGGTCGTTATTTGACATGGACGTTTCTCTTTGCTCATGGGTGCTAAGAAAACGGTTTTGCAAACACAGTTTTCGAAGTTCTTTAGGGCTCCGCCCCACAGGACTTCAAAACTTTGCTCATAGTTACTTACTAAGAAATAATTTTGAAAAATTTCGTTTAGGGCTCCACCCCATAGAACCTCAAGATTACCATGGATTCTAGGGGGTATAAATTTAACGTGGATGTTCCGTTTCGCTAACAGGTGCTCACTACGAAATGGTTTTGTAAATATAGTTTTTGTAGTTCTTTAGGGCTCCACCTCACCTGACTTCACCTGACACTAAAATTAATCAAGGGCCAACGTGTTTTAAATTTGACATGGACGTTCCTTTTTGTTCATAGGTGATCAATAAGAAACAATTTAGCAAATTTTTTTTTGGGGCTCCTCCCCACAAATTCTCAAATCTACTATAGATCCTACGGGTTGAAATTTAACGTAAAGGTTCCGGTTTGCTAATAGGTGTTCACTAAGAAACAGTTTTGCAAAAGTATTGTTTAATGTTCTTTAGGGCTCCGACCCACATGTCTTCAATATGACTGTAGAGCCTACGGGGTTGAAATTTGACATGGTCGTTCCTATTTGCTCATAGGTTAGGGCCTTTTCTATTTAAGAACAGGTTTTGCGAAATTCCTTCAGAGCTCCACTCACACTACTTCATTGTTCCAATGTCATTCTCAAGGAAGTAGATTTCGTTGCTCTTCAAAACGATTGTATTACCTATAAAATAAATTCGATCACGGGCGAAGCCGTGACGGGCAACAGCTAGTAGCTTATAGAACAAGAAATAATACTTTTAATATGATAAACAAATTCACGAATGACAACAAGAATAATAATGATAAATTTGAGGGATCAGGAATCTACAAAATTAATTGCAGTGACTGTCAAAAATGTTATATTGGTCAAACAGGACGTAGCTTCAAAAAAAGATTTAATGAACATATTCAAGCTATACGCTCAAACAATAGAACGTCCCATAAAATCTAGCTTTGCAGACCATATAGCCTATTACAAACGGATAATTCTTACAAAAATATTAATGAAAACTTAAAAGTTTTGTAGTTTGAAAGTAAAGGTAACAAAATTAATATTAAATAAGAATTACACATATATAACAATTACCTAAAAGAAAAGGACAATCTTTTAAATTCTATACAGTTCCAGACCACAAACCCAATTTTTGATAATATTATTATTAATATTAAAGGAAATCCACAACAACTACTCCAATAGGGAATTTATAGGGAAGGCTCTCCTGGGACGTGCGAGGAAGCTGCAGCGCGAGGGGAAGCTCCACTTCGCTGGCTACTCAAACGGGAAAATTCTCATCAAACCCAAAGAGCGGGATGCTGCCCTGAGGATCATCTCACAGGAGGACTTGGACAAGTTCGACGTTTAATCTGTTCACTATAGGTATTTTATTTGATAATTTTTAAGTCATTTTATTGTTCATTAATATTTGTTTTCCTCATGGAAATATATACTTTTTATTATTATCAGTTGGTACATAATGTTTTATTTGCAATTAAATATTAATTTGCTCTTGAATACTAATTTCATATAAGTTATATTACAAATATAATAAATAAATATACAATAGTGTCATTTATAAGTTTTGCTAAAAAGTTCCTTTTTAACTCTTATAACATATTTTACTCCCAGTTAATTATTTTTTTACTGAAGAGACTTTTTTTAAATAATGATCTAGCCCTACATTATAAATGGTCATATAGTTTCCTAATTTAGTGTGAATACGATCTTTTTTCCGTTTTATGTAAGTTTAGTTTTAATAGGCCTACATTTCGATCAGCAAAGGCCTTGATAACATTTACACATAGGTAAATGTCATTATTTTATAGTCTGTATATAACTGAAGGGACCACATTCACTGCATTATTACTGATAGGTATTTTTATGTAAAATTAGTTATATTTTATTTATACCATGTGTAATCAATACTACATTCTTCTCTCAAATTTCTGACTGTTATTAAGAATAAAATAAAACAAAATAGAACATTTTTAGTCTCAAACATTATTTTGTCATTATTATTATTATTACTCACTCATTCATAATTTAATTCATAACAATAATTTCAGTCATTTATTAATATTATTTTTCTTTCATTGTAACTATTTTATTTTTATTTTATTAGACTACTATATTCTATTTATTTTCGTAAATTCATTCAAGTTTATTCACATATTTCAAGTCATTATAATTCTTTTTTCTCAATTACATTTGGCACATATGTTTTTATATCTGGGCTGGCAGTGGGCACTGAGGCAGGCGTAATGCACATTGATGACATCGATAGTGATAATCAATTGAAGGACAGTTTAAATTGTTTTGAGTTAAGCTCAGATTCTCAATATGCACAATTTTACAAACGGAATGTGGGCAACAGTAGAATAAATATTTTCCATTCTAATATTAGAAGTATTAATAAGAATCTTGATGAGATGTTAATATATTTAAATAGTTTTATTGCGGATATCGATATAATTGTATTTACGGAATGCTGGCTGTCTGGAGGGGAGGGGGTCGCGGCCTTGGAGGGCTTTGACCTTTTCCACACAATGACTTACAGAAACCAAAATGACGGTGTCACAGTTTTTGTAAACAAACATTTTTCAGCTACTGCTACTGAGCTTATCGTTGGGGACGTTTACGGCTTAACTCTGCACTTACAATTTTCGAATAAAACCTTTGACTTATTTGCTGTATATAGAACGTTTGACAGCGACGTAGACATTTTTTTAGATTACCTGGAAGTTTTGCTTGGTAGAATAAATAAAGATCATGTGTCTGTTTTTCTCGGTGATATTAATGTCGACTTACTAAAAAATGACATGTTAACTGACCGATACTTGAACTGTTTGATCGGGGCGGGCTTCACTCAATGTATCGACAAACCGACTAGAGTGACTCACCACACCTCATCTTGTCTGGATCACATTTTCATCAAGTATATGGATTTAGAAAATGTTGAATCTGCAGTGATCCAGACCACCGTTACCGACCATTATAGCACTGGCCTTACTATCACATGCCCGACCCCGCACCGACACCCCGACCCGCCGCCACGCACTTACTGCTGGTTGCACGTTGCACGAGACGTGAGACAGTCCGCGCATGGGGGAGGGGAACAAGAGGGCTGGGAGGGGTATGGAATAGGAGTGGGAGGGGCAGCCAACTGTGTACTAGCCTGGCTGCACACATTCGCCAAATTGTCCTAGCTTTGATTTCCGTAACATATAACCATTAAACATGCTAGAAAAACCACAAAGTAATAATACAATACAGCTGAACCATAATTAAGAATAACGATAAACAGTTAGGGTATTGATATTCAGTTGATTCAAATTCAATGTTTCACTGACTATTATTGAGTCAATGTTTTTAGGATGCATGTAGTGACTGGCACATGACAACAGCTAACAGCTGACTGACGGTGCTGCACTCTGGCGGCGTTTGGACGGGCATGGGCAAAAGCCTCTTTTGCTAGTGCGCATCTGATACACTGTCTCACGTCTCGTGCAATCACCTGTACTTGGACCACGCGCTACTCACTCACTTACTCACTCAGTCCAACTGGGATCCTATCACCGCATGCCATGATGATGTTAACTTTTGTTCTGAACATTTTTGTAGGATTTTTTCTAATTCCGTTTTAGCCGCTAAAAAAACAGTCACAAATTACAATTCTCGTTTCAAGAAAATAAAACCATGGATTACGTCAGAGTTAATCAAATTGATTAGAGTCAGAGATAAGCTTAGCAAACAAGTAAAAAAACAATTCTTCAACCAGGAGCTAGTTATTCGCTATCACGACTTAAAAAATAATTTGAGTAATTATCTTAAAGTTACAAAAAGAAATTACTTTAGAAACAAACTAAACGAAACCAATAACAATCCCAAAAAATTTTGGGGTTTAATTAATGAGATTTCTGGTAGAGTTTGTAAAAAAGAGCCCTTTCCAATCGACAAATTTATTCCTGACGGCCGTTTAACCCCAGATAATTGTAAACAAGTTGCTGACGAGTTTAATATTTTTTTTTCTTCTGTTGGGGTTAACTTGGCTAGAGCAATAGATTCCAGCGGTGACCCAATTGTGGACGACAATGACTTCACACATGACAGCACATTCACTCTTAAAACTGTCACGGAATCTGAACTAAAACGCTACGTTTACAGACTGCGCGGCGGGTCGGCGCCTGGTTGTGATGGCGTCTCGGCCGAAGTCCTTAAAGCCAACTTCTACTTAATTAGCAAACCATTGTTACATATTATCAATCTGAGTATTTCCTCTGGCACTTTTCCTGACTGTTTCAAACTAGCAAAAGTATTTCCTCTCTTTAAGTCCAATGATATCTCCAATATGAACAACTACAGACCGATTTCTATTTTGAGTGTTTTCCCTAAGATTATTGAGAAGATAGTCAAAGACCAATTAGTTACCTATTTACAAACGAATAGTATTTTAAGCGAGCGTCAGTACGGGTTTCGCTTAGACAAAACAATTTCAGACGCACTTTTCGACATCAATAAAGACTTAAATTCTGCCATTTCAAGTAACGAGCGTTCAATTTTAATTTTCTTAGATCTTAAGAAAGCCTTTGATTCAGTAGATCGATCCAAATTATTTTCTAAATTAGAGGCCGTTGGTGTTAGAGGTGGTGCCCTCGGGTGGTTTAAAAGTTATTTGTCCAATAGATTACAGTTTGTTTCAATTTTTAATTCACACAGTGACGTTCAGCCTGTTGATTACGGTGTGGTCCAGGGCAGCACACTTTACATAACAAAACTAGACATTTTTGGTAAACTTTTTCTATTTGCTGACGATAGAATTTTTGTCAAGGGTAAGACATGGCCCGAGGTTCGTGACAAAGCCTTGCATGACCTCATGGTTACGAGACTGTGGCTTAATCAAAATATTCTGTCTTTGAACACTTCCAAAACTAAGTTCATGCCAATTTCCCTCAGTAGTATTTCAGATTACAACTTGCAAGATCTTATCATCCACACCTGCGGGGACTACCTCAGCACCAACTGCACTTGTGAAGCAATAGAGAAGGTTGAGTCCTATAAATATCTAGGAATATTCTTTGATCACCGTCTTAAATGGTCTTGTCACGTACAATTTCTCAATAAAAAATTAAGGAAATACATTTTTGCTTTTAGACAGATGAATCAAATTCTCAGTGAAAGGGAAATGAAAATGGCTTATTTTGCATTTGTTCAATCTCTTTTAATATTTGGGGTTATAGTCTGGGGCGGATGTTTTAAAAGTATTTTGGAGCCTTTAAATATCACTCAAAAATCTATTCTAAAAATTGGATTTGGGAAACCAAAGCGATACCCGTCTGATGCATTATTTCTAGACCTATCTATTTTAACCATTAGACAACTTTTTATTAAAAGCGTTTTAACCCATATATATAAAAATTTCAATAGTAGGCCTATTTTTCAAGGAATTTCCCACAATCATAATACAAGATTTTCAGTTAGAGTCGGAATATCATCACTGCAAATATGTAAAACATTTTCTACCACAAATTCCTTTTACATAGCCCATGTTTTATACCGTAACATTTGCAATTATTTTCAAGATCATGATTTTTTCAACTCTACATCAATAAACATTTTTAAACGACGTGTTAAAGATTGGCTACGCAGTTTGAATATGGACGAGGCCGAGCGCATTATCGCATCAGATTATAGACGTTCCTGACTACCCACTTTGACTGTCACGGCACTGCACTTTGGACTTCCGCCCTCCGGCCCGTCGCCGCCTCCCACCTCTAAAGGTACTTCCACACCGAACGCGCAGCGCTGCGCCGCGCTGCGCAAAACATGTGCGCGCCGAGCGGCGCACTTGGTGTGGACGGCGAACCGCGCAGCTCTGCGCACTCGCGAACGTTCGCGAACACGATCCGACTGAGGGCGGTATTTTGACGAACACCTTTGAAGTTTCTTCGCCCTTGCGCGCTCAGTGTGGACGAGCATTTGCTCAGTTGTTGCTGCGCGTCGTTTCGGTTTGAACCGTCACAACCTCTGTTTCACCAAAAATGGCTTTTGAATGGAGTCGTGAGTCTATTGAGACTCTGGTGACTGCGTATCGCGTGCGGAGTGAGCTATGGGACCCGAAGGACAACAATTATCATATTAAAAATAAAAAAGTGACGCATGTCGTCTCAAAATCTTCAGACAACATGCCGCAAAAATTTTCGAACTGCCCACCAATACGGAGTTCATTGAGCATGGATTCCCCTCCATACGATTCCCGACGTCTCAGTATGGGCGTCACCCAATGACGACGTGGTTTTCTTCTTCTTTTTAACAAATCGTTATAAATAACAATAAAAACCGAAGCAGCTGTTGCCGAGTCCATTTTCTACATCGGAGTGATTGTGTAGCCCGCGCAACACGGATCACAGCCGCGCAACTTCGAACATGGCGCTCTGTTCCGCGCAGTTCCACGCAGTTTCGCGCCTGTTTCGCGCAGCGCAATATGCTTTGCGCAGCGCTGCGCAGCTCGGCGCAGCGCGGCGCGCTCGGTGTGGAAGTACCTTAAGGACACCACGTCACTGTGATTAATTCTCTGTTGCTTATCATTATCCTAAGTTTATTTTATTTTTTTTCTCTATTTTATATTAGTTGTCTCTTTTCATTATTCATCCAGTCATCCTTCATTTTGTTTTTCTTCAATTAATTGTTTTATCCTACCATATTCCATATATATATTAACTTCACCGTGACGCAACCAAAGCCGACGCACAGGCTCCAGTGCCCATGTCGGCTTATTCCTTTGGACTTATTGTATATATTTTTTTGGTCACAAGCATTGTTTATTATTTCTCTGTTTTGTGTATACTTACTTTTATGATTGTATTATTTTCTTAATGTTTTATTATCTGGATTGTCATGACCTTATTTTTATGGAATAAAGAATTTCATTCATTCATTCATTCATTCATTTATACCATATGACTTTAATTAATCTATTATTAATTCACTTTTTGTTATCTTGATGTTGTAAAACTAGCTTTAGTATCACTGTGATCATGACTTTATAGTACGAAACATGTCAGTGTAAATAAAAATGTTAAATTCAGGGTACTTATGGTTGTTATTTATAATTATATTATATAAATATGTCATTCTTTTTACTTATTTCAACCTTACAGCCTATTTTAAAGTGTTATATAAATAATGTTTTTATTATAACTCAACATAAAATGCCTAGACATATTTCTGCATCAATGGCATTGTGCACAAAAATGGCACATATAATAAAATGGTGAAAAAATGTTCAAGAATTTTAAAACTATTTTTTAGGAGTTCCTTAGGACCCTTCAACTTAAAATATTGCAAAGAAAGTGTTGTTTTCAAAAGCAAAATTTCTTGCCAAATTAAGGGTTAAGGTTTTTTCCCAGTGTTCCCCATCAACCTCGAAAAACAATTTGAATGGTAATTTTATTGTGTTTTAAGAGAGCTTTTTTATTCTTTATAAGTTTTTCTAATAACACAGTTGATACGTCGACTATGAACAAATCCTCTCATGTAGATCCCAAAACAACTTAAACTTCGATCTCATGACTTTATATCCAACCCTAAACGCTCAACACCGTAATATACCTATGTATACAAACATCCTCTTTTTATAAGTAGGCCTATAGATATTATAATTTTTAATTTAATCAATAAATGTGAGTAATATTTTGTTTTGGTTTTATTTTACTATAATATAAAGTATTAATGGCACAATAGCAAAAAAAGATATATATGTATGTTAATTAATAAATAAATGAATTTGAAGAGTTCTTAGGTATAAATGGATGACTGCGACTGGACAGTACATACCGGCGATAGGGGCGGAGTTGTTCCTCAGTAAGTCTTGTCAGGGGGACCCACCAGTCGAGGGCTAGCTGTTTCGCACAGTGACGAAACTTGTGCTCCTTGTTGGCTTGCCTCAGGATCTTGTATACCTGTAAAAAAGGATTTGCTTAAGTTGAAAGGTGAGTAATTAATAAAGTAATGTACCTATCGATGCTGTCAAATACTGAAGTGAGAATGGGGCAAACGGGACACCGCCCCGGCCGGGGGTCCTGCGGGCCAACGGTATTTCGTATGATGGGCCCCTGACCTAGATCAAAGTCGCTACAAAAAAGGTATTAAAAGCATCCAAAGAACAACGACTTCACTGCGATTACCGTTATATATAAAAAAAATTGCACATACAACCACTTGACATAGAGCAATAATTTAAAATACCGGATTATTTAAGTTTTTTAGCTTAGTTTAACGGTGATGAGTAAAAATTTATTTCATGCTCAAAGATTTTTTAAAATAAAAAAATATATTTTAATACTTTTTGCTCTATAACTTTTGAACGCGAATTTTCTCGGAGATGAGGGTTGTGTCATTTATTCATAATTTCAATCTTAATAAACCACAAAATTTTAATAACAATAGTTATAGCAGTTTTTTTATGACTTTGGATTTTTCATGTTTTTTAGGATTTTTTTATGTAAACTACCCTTAAAAAACTAAAAGTATCAAATTTCCGCAAAATCGGATGATACAAAAATGGATACATCCACCTACTCAAATTCGAAAATGTTTACGAAAACAATTTTCCAAATTTTCCATATACTTCATTCAGGGGTAGATAGTAAAAAGTATCTTTTTTTTGCACTTGTTTGAAAATAACTATAGTTTGAAATTTGAAGGTGTTCATGAATGGTTTGTGCGATTTTCACATCGAAAACTAGTTAGACAAATGTCAAGCTAAAAAAGTTATTTAAATAATTAAGGCTTAAAGTATTTTTATATGCTTTTTACAGTTGGTTAAACCTTGACCCATAAAAAAGTACAGTATTACCATTGACGATAAACTACGTGAATAAGCTTATCATCCAATGCATTTTAGTATTCTTAGTAGGCCTATTCACCACCAACAACAAGTTTCTCTTCAATGCACAATTGAATATACAGTAGTTATATATATTTTAAAGTCTATTGTACAAAAAATATTATCAGTAGAATTGAACAATAGAAAAAAGCTAAAGTCTTTGGTTTAAATTGAATGAACCATAAGTTTAAAATGTAGCACTTGAATTCTTTATACAGTTATTAGCTAATCTTGTTCCATTTGATAGACAAAAATGTTCAATTATACGGTCCACAAAAATGACCGTTAGGGTTTCATGAAAACCATGAAGGGCTGTATTTGAGGACACAAATTTTTTCGTCGTGGGACAAGGTCCAGTCGATTCTTCGTGGCTGACACCAGTGATAAAAACAAAATAATTAAAACATACTTAGGCCTATACTTATACGAAAAAATGTTGCACCCGTGCAAAAAGTTCTTGTTTTACAGTTTAGTAAAACTTAGCATAACTGGACACGAAAAACAAACATAGTACAAATAAAAGAAGAGTGAATGCAATTCGTACATATTTTTCACTGAAAAATGTCATTTTATTGGTTTTACGTTTTAATTAATGCATTTAACAAAGAATGAGGATATTATAAAAAAAGCTTCACAACTTCCCACTCATGCCACAGTAATCCTACATTTTGCTTTTAGAGACATGTCTCTGGGTCATAAAGTGTCCTAAAATACTGGGAGGGCTTTTAAAAATCGCCCTACAGCAGATTTATGTATGAGGTCCGATGGTCTCCAAGGGGGTCGCTGGAATGCGATGCAAAAAAAGTGGCCGGCGTTCTGGACACAATTTAGTTGACGTCGTGTCGTGTATCACCCACCCCGACCCGAGGGGGTGAGAAGGATCACACGAGACAAAAACGAATCTTTCTTTTAGGGTTGTCCCGCACGGTTCAGTAAACACTTTGTCCCGACTCAAATTTCTAGAAAAACAGAAACTCTTTGTCCCACTTTCTTTTACAATCAGCTAATGATATAACATTTCGTCCCGTCGAAAAATTGACAAAGGTCGAGAAACGCAGCTAAGTATATTGAAATTATCACTAATGAATAGAGCACAACAGGTATACTTATAATGGTACAATTTGTTATTGTATATTATAAATTGTGTAGATTGTAAAAGGGGTTTATTTTTATCAAAAATAAAAATAAACGGAGTTATTGAGATTTTTTGCAGAAAACTTTGATTTTCCATTATAATACTGTAGTCCCATTTACGAACAGTGATATCATCATACTGCAAAAATATAAAATACCCCCGTCGCAGCAGTCCTGCGTACTCAGCGAATTTTGTATTTTCCCCATAGACACCATAGCAATGAGTATGTACGTTTATTGCCATAGGATGTTGTTTTAAAATGTTTGTTGTTAGGAAAAGTCATGGTTGGGTAAGGTAAAAATCAAATTGTATCAATATTTGGCACTTTTTAATATTCCCCATAAACCCCCCATGGGGGTGAGTATGTAGGTTTGCCGCCACATGGGTGTTGTAAGCAAATATTAGTTAAACCCTATCTAGTGAGTGTACATACCAAATTTTACGAAGTTATGTTAATAAATAAGCAAGATACAGGGTTTTATTGATTTCCCATAAGATTGACATGGGAAACCTGTTTTTAGCTTATCTCCGGAATCTGTTAAGCTAAGTTAAAAATTGAAAATACAAATTGATTGTTTTTTAAGCTCTTTTAAATGGTTTTAGTTAAAATTCTTGAATTTTGAAAATTGAGGGTTCAAAATTTCCAAAAACCCCTTTGAAACCCCATAAAATTCCGTTCCCATAACCCGACAATGCAAAATCATGAAAATAGATTTTGGTTTACACCTTCATACCAAAATTAATCAAAATCGGAGGTCCCCTTTCAAAAGTCATCAGTACCACGGACACACATATATATGAAAATGAACGAATGGTGTTTTTGGATTCTGGGGCCCTCAAAATGAAAGAATAAAGTGGTCCCAGGCTTATTTGAATTTGAATTAGGTCTTACCATGGCTACTATTGTAATAGCGTATTCCCTATAGGGAAATTCGCTAAAAGCGTAACTGTCGACGGAGAGCGAACCTGGTTTTTATGATCCTGACTGACCATCGACGAAGCTCGGCATCTCTCGCCTATGGACTATCAACTCTGATCAATCACTTTCAGCCCTGTCAAATAAATAATGCTGTTACATGACAAACACGTGTTCAGGAAATATTACAAGACTATAAATTACACGGAAAACTAGAAATTACACGGGTAACTAGAAATTACACAGCTCACGAGCGGTTCTCTCATGCCCGATTGACTTTTGAAACTACAGTAGGCCTATCGTATTGAAGAATACTAGCTAGGTACTGTAATTCATTAGCTACTAAATCACCAATCGCGAGCAATGTGTAATTTGTTATTTATAAATTACAACGTTAACTATGTAGTGCATACAACAACAAAAATTTATCTTTATCCCAAAAATCAAAGAATAACATAATCCATAAAATAAATTTTAAATTATGTTTTTTCTAACTCAGCTTTGTCCCACTATTCACAATTTTCTTTATCATTTTCTGAATTTCGATTTACATAACGGATTATTGTGTGAATAGGGCCTACCATAATGTATTTTCAAAGTGGCCATTAAAACTATCAATGCCACACCCAATTATGTAAACAAACATAATACCAATTCAATTAGATAAGCGTGTTGAATGGACTCAAACTTTCATCTTTGTTATCTCTCAGTAACCTTATTGCCACTGGGTGGACCTCAAGATCGGAGAGATTACAAAGATACAGTTCGTTGCGTGTCGGCGAGTAACACTGATGTATTTTTCCACTCCATGGTTTGCGTGAGCTGTCAGTAGTCGGGATGGTCATGGTATCAGCGCAGCAGTTCATTAATTAACTTGCTGTTTCATTTTGAAACGCCTTCTTGTTTATGTAGGCCTACTTGTATACAGTCTGTAACTCAGTCAGTTAAGCCAGTTATAAAATGACATTCTAAGACAAGAGAAACGCCAAGTTCACGATTTAGGCTTTAAGGCAAAATTTCAATACTATAAACGATCCCATTGGTTGGAAAAAATATTTTTACCGTACTTTTAGAAAATATCTTATTCACGTAAATTTTTGTAATTGTAATAATTCAACACCAAGAGAATAAAACTTTAAGCAATTTAGGAACCATCCTGTACACCAAAATAAATGTATGTCGACAAAATTCTTAAAATCTTTGAAGCAGTTATAATGGCGAGCATGGTGAAAAAAAAACTAAGATGCAAATTAAACTGCCTGTGAGCCTGACGAGGACTGAGTAAAGGATTCGGTACTTTTGTAGTCATAGGCGTGTCCACGGGTGGTGCCACTGTGTCATGGCTCCACCACTAGATTGAGATTTGATGGTCTGTGTAAAATGCGATTTTTACATAGTAAAAACCGAGAAACAGCGTATTAAATATTAGACACTCTACTGTATTTAAAAGCTAATTCATATAGTCCTATAATAATTATAATTTAGCTTTTATTAAGTAATACAACATAATTTATTAAACTTTCAATAATAAAAATTAAAATAAAACATTTGTTGCAATAAAACTTTGGATTTGCTCCCATCATCGGCTGCATCCGCATTCCTACCTGACGGTTTCCTGGAGCTAACAATTTCTTATCGCTTCTTACTTCCGGCTTGCTCCTTAATTCCCATGGAAAACTATATATTTTTAATAGATTTATTTTAGTTTGGGTCAAAATATTATCACTTTCCATCAGGCTTTCGATAAAAACGTAAAGGATTTTACGATTGAATTAAAATAAATTAGGCATAGTCTATGTTTAGTTGTTACAGTAACCACGAATATGACTTTCATTTATTTAACGCTAGTAACATAAATAAATTAATGATTGTGTCAATGCCGTGGCTCTTGTAATATTTTTGTATGATTTTCTCCTAAACCATAGAAGTAACCGTAAAACCTTGTTGTCTATTTTTCTTTTATGGTTATTTTCAATTCGGGGTAAATCTTATTTGAATCCTACTTGCGATTAATTTAGAAGGGGATATAATGTGAATTGCGAATATCTCAATTCCACAACGCAAACTTTAGGCCTACAGTGTGGATTTATTTGTAGTTTTAGGATAAAGTCCTGTGCTATCAAACGACAGGTTGATACTGGTGGATTCCGCAACATCACAGGTGCGTGAGGTAGTCTGCGGACGGTGGCTAAATTGCCTACTTCACTCATGAATTATTTAGCTTACAAACAAAAGCTTCACTCACTTGTAAAAGAAATTGAGGAGATGCTATATAAATTACAGTACGAATAGGCCTGTGTTAAAAAAAACTGTGTTGTAATACTTAGATTGCAAATGAATATTCTATATTTAAATAGGTATGTCGATTGATGAATAACAGGTTTGATCCTGGAATCGTCGTTATTCAATCCCTATTCGTATAGCTAGAGGTTTCCTCTCCTTCTTGTGCTTGAATGAAGTTTAATTTCCTCTCCCCTTAAAATAACCAATTAGGCTTTATATACGATACATACATAAATGTATATAATTTATAAAGATTCAATTCTTCTCTCCTGTTGGCGCCACCACCACTGAAGTCCTGGACGAACATGTTGACGAGCGGACTACTAAATAAGCTTTTCACAAAAAGAAAACTTATATGAACATATTGAAGTTTTTCGTTTCATTGTAGTGTAAACTTATCTTATTTGTAAATATGAAAACCCTAAGATGCCCCATGATATTATTTTGAAATAGACCCACCACTTGAATGTGTAGCCTATTCAAGAAGACTTCAGAGTTTAAACAGAGTAAATGCACCTTTTACACGTATAGAAGCATTTTTAAACGTTTTTATTCTTTTAACACCCCCAAATTTTACAACAAACTTCCCACTCAAATTACTTCTTTATCAAGCTTGTTCTCCTTCCTTAAGAATCTTGGCTATTGTTACAAGATGATGTAGAAACATTACTAGGGTCGATATTTCTCTATGTTATATTAAGTTTTAAATGTATATGTATACTTAAACTCATGCATGTCTAATGATTTTATTTTGATTAAGTGTATTTGTTATATTGTAATATTTATTACAATATTTAAAATTACAATATTGTAATATTATGTATTACAATATTTGTAAATCTATCTATATATATAATACGTGATGCCCTTTTTTTGTTAACGCTACTCCTCCCTTATTTCTGGACCAATTTTAAAGTTTGAGGTGTCAAAATAATGGTCTCAGTTCGTAGTTTTGCAATAAGGTTTTAGATTTTTGATATTTTAATTCTGAAGCTCACGGGAAGCGCTCAAAGTTCAATTTTTGTCCATAAGATTAACATGGGGAACAATTTATATTGAATTGCTAAATAAAACAGCTGTTGATAGTTAAACAAACAAACACATGTTAAAAGCTATCTGAATGCTGAATAAGAGCAATTGAACTGGTACGGTATTGAAATATCAACCCAATTCCATACTTTAATTCAAGGACTGTCTATGGTGTGGGATAAATTGTACGTTTTACCATTTTCTCAAAATGTAGCAGGTAGATTTTGTTTGAACTTTTTATTTATGTGTATTTGAGCACAAAAATAAGTTTAGTAACTTAACTCCCCAAAAATTCATTCTCCTTATGCACAAAAAGAAGTTTTGAAATTGAAATTTTTGACGTGGGTCTTAAGAGTTCTCAGATTGCTATTGAAACAAAAAAGAAAGACAATAAAAATTAAAATAGAACACTAAATTTTTGCGCATGGGTTTTCAAACTGCTGTGAACTAGGAAAAGGGATAGTTCGTTGTTGGTGTAAATTTAATTACCGCAAACCAAAATGTGATATTATAAAAAAGTTAATGCAGAATGCTATAGACGCATATTAAAAAACCTGTTTAAAAAAACAACATTTCAAATTTTTTTTTACCTCCAGTATAGATGATAAGCTTATCAATTTTAACCAAAATATAAATGTGGCATCAAACCAAAATGGACACACATAAAATATAGATTATCTTAATTTTTGTGATTTCTTTAAATTTTGTAATGCCATGCAAAGAGGATTTAGTTTGTTATAAATAGTGTGGGCTCTTTCACTATGTCAACGACTACCTCATACAGTTCTAGAAGAACAGCCACAGTGGGTGCTTCATAGCTCATACAGAACCGAGGAGTAGTAATGAAAAATTTAGTTTTCTTCAGTTGTCAATTACGTCTTATGTGTGATGAACTATCTATATCAAACGTCTGTGAATGTATTCTACATTTCATAGGAGTTTTTAGGCAGAGGCTTTAAGACAAATCGGCATAGGAACCATCATGTAATCCTAGCTATTTTAGACCTAAAAGAACAACCACTAAATCTCAATACTGTCACATTGGGAAGTTGGAGAATTAGTAATGAAGATCGATTGATGAAATAACAATATGGTGTAATCTGGTTTTCTCTACAATTTAATTTTAATTCAAAGTAACTTGTTAAATTGCCATGGAGCAAAGTTTGATCACCAGGTACTCTGATAAATGCAGCGCATTGCGCTGCACGGGCCCCCTAGTAACTGTGTATTTGTTGTAAAAACATCATACCCAAAAACACAAAGTGTTGAGGGTTTGCCAAGTCCTAAAAATGTATGATATCAAAATTTCTTCCAAGTCAATGCCATTGGTTTTAAAATAGCTACTCGACAAATTGATTTGATCTTTTAATGCTTGGTAAACATTTTGTAAAACATTATTATTTTGTTTCGGGACCGTACTTGGCCAGCAGATGTACGTTTTTATCATTGAACCAAATGTAAATTCAATATTTTCCCATTGATCGTAATATATCCCCATTCGTAAAAGGTCTAACTTTATTAATACATCTGCTGGCCAAGTACGGTCCCGAAATAAAATAATAATGTTTTACAAAATGTTTACCAAGCATTGAAAGATTAAATCAATTTGTCGAGTAGCTATTCTAAAACCAATGGCATTGACTTGGAAGAAATTTTGATATCATACATTTTTAGGACTTGGCAAACCCTCAACACTTTGTGTTTTTGGGTATGATATCATTATTTTTTTATCATATTTGGGTTTTAACAATACAATTTTTAAGTAGGAAGAGAGTTTTAATTAAGTTTTAAAATTTAACAGAACACTATGTATTCGTTTGTCTGATTTTTAAACAGTATAGGTAAAAATGTGGGAGGAACACTGCAGTTGTTCATAGGATCGAATTTAGCTATTTAACTGCATATCGAGATTGAAATACTAATGTATGGACCCATGCTGATACCCATGATTCGTAACGGAAGTGACAGGATTTATTAATTTGAAGGTCTCTTTAGTTTTGGTTACCCGCCTCCGAATTCCTTTTTACGATCAAGATATATAGGAATAAAACAAAATATTGTAAAAGGCATATACGTTTGTGCACTGTTGATGTATCAAGTTTTATTGCTCCATATGTAGTGTTAAAAAATGTACGGTACTTGTACTCCCTAAATAACTCTGCAAGTGAAATTTTCAAACTATACATAGAAACATCTTTGAGTAAAGACAACCTAAGAATAACTGCAAGTAGGCATCACGAAAATGCGAGCCTGAATTTAAAACAGTGTTGCCGATTTGTACCGACCTATCCAGCTGTTGGTAGCTGTTATTAATTAATTGCTGCAATAATAGGAAAACATGAAAACAAAACAAAACCGACAACATCGCTATAGCGAGACTATAGGTAAGATAGACCTATAGGTAAGACTAAAATCATCTTCCAGCAGTTTAAATTTCCCAGCTCGTAATTTCGTGGCGCCTAGTATACTACATGGCTGCTGTATAACTTTTTTGTGTTCTGGATACGAGATACGAGCGGTTTAAGACGAAAGTCAAGCTATATTGATTTAATATTGCATAGCTGATTAAAAGAAGGGTAGAAACAATGATGATACGGATATGATTGTTATTAAGTTCCATTATATTACTCTATTTTGAATATTTTGAAATATTTAATTTAATATGAACATTAGTCAATCATCTAACTATAAATTATCAATCAAGGTAAATTGCAATGATAGCAAATTGTGAATTTTTTAATAACTAACTGCAACATACATTGCGATTTATGAAACTCCCACAGTTTCTAGTTAAAAAATTCCGCCAGTAGCCTACAGTTTTTCAGGGAGTACAATAAGTAGGCCTACCACGAATGTTTTGAACACTAGGCAGATTAAGCAATAAAAGTTGTTACATAATCACTGCACAAAAATTGTATTTTTTATGGGACTATCAGTTTGTTATCACTTAGGGGACCTGTCAACCGGGATTATTTCCTACCCAAGAAATGCGTTGGCCAAACATTCCATGGGCAATAGGGTGCAACTCTAAAATTACGCCTTTTAATTTGATGAAGATTTGGCAAATATAACATCAGATTGTTACCAAATACTACGAAAGCTGAAAGCTACAACAGTTTAAATTATAAAAAATTCACTAGTTTTGAAGATAAAATATTTTATTTTCGAATGTACTTATACAGACAATTTAAATCAATATTGGCAATAAAACAATTTATTGGATTGGAGGAAAGCCAGCACAATTTTAAGTAAAATAATTTTCTGTGTAAAACAATTTATAAATGTGAGCTGATGAAATAAATGAATATGATAGCAGTGTTTTGAGTTAGCTTCTTTTGAAACGAATTTAAATAATATTGTCAAATGCCTGCCTTGTTTACCTTTTAAATTTATTAAGTGTAATCAAAGTGCGTTTTGGAAAACTCATATTTGTTTAATTTTGTGATATTTAAATTTAATAAACTTGATCTTTGTTCAAAGGTATGCACTATGTCGAGATAGGAAACTCCGTGCAAAGTTACATGGAATTTCTATTAGTAGTAAAGGCTGTAGCCCTGTCTAAAAATAAAACAAATGTTTGTTGTGCGTAGGAAACTATTTTTCTAACAATTTTAGGCTACTCTTGAAAGCTTATATTTTATTTCACTGAGTGTTTTCGAGGTAAGCTCAGCGATTTTTACGAGTTCAACCGATGGAAAACCATAGGTTTAGTTACAGCCTTTTTTTTTTGCTAATTTAGGAAGTGAAAATTTAGTATTCAGCTTCGTGTCTAGGAACGTGCCGTCTGTTTCGTTAGGTGGGGCTTGGCGGTGAGACATACGATCGAACGTGCCACTGGATTTCAGAAAACTCATAAGGATTATTATATATAAGAGGATTATTATATAAACTGGCTTATTGAAAGCCAGTAGAGTGAACTTTACCAACTTAATCTAAGAATGTCACCTGATTAAATTAAATAAATACGGTAACATATGTTTTTGCTCTTCTAAATTGTAATATTGAACGTCTTCTGTTTTGTTTACCTTTTAAAATTACGAAATGTAAACAATGTTGTTTTATAAAACTTATATTTTATGTATTTTGTTATATTTAAAGTTAATTAACTTTATCTTAGTACACTAAGGTTTGCACTAGGTACATATACGAAGATTCCTGCAAAGTTTCGTGTGATTCCCTTCAGTGATAAAGGCTGTAGCCTTGTCTAAATGTGCTTTTTGTGCGTAGGAAACTACATTTCTACATTTCTAACTTTTTTAGGCTACTTTTGAACGCATATATTTTATTTCACTGAGAGTTTTTAAAGTAAGTTTGGTGATTTTTAGTGCTTATTGACCCAGTTAAACGGATTGAAAACGATTTCCGAATTACCTATGGCCTATTTGTGCCCTTTTGAGAAGTGAAAATTGGCCGTATTCTGCTTCGTGTCTATATAGGCACGCGTCGTCTGCTTGGTTGGGTGGGACTTGGCGACGTGACACGACCGTGCCACTGGATATGTACATTATGGAATGAAGAATTTATTATTTTTTATTATTTATTATTATTATTATTTCGCGCAGTTGCTGCACGTCTCTGGTCGTTCTTGGAGTGGTTCGCGCAGGTCAATTCGCGTATCGTCAATCCAATGCACTCCCAAGTCCCAACGGCCCAACCGGTTTGCCGAAAAGCGTAAGGTGGCGCTTTCTTGTCAGTTTGGTTTGGCACGACCACACCCATTTAAAAACACAAGTTTTAACTTTAATTACTTTCTCCATAACGGGCTATTGATTTTGGTTTATTAGGTGTAAGTTTATTTGCTCCTTCTTCTCACCAGTATGACGGTAACAGTACAAGATGTTATAAAAATCAGTAAAGGCATTATCCCGTGAAACACAGACTTAAATAGTGATACTGAATTTAGTACTTACTGTATTACAGATTTTGGTTTTTGTGAGGCATTTATGTAAGCAATATAAATAGACACAGCTCTAATTTCTTAAAATATAGGTCTACTGTCCTACCATTGATTCGTCACGTTTTGAGACCTCCATTCTCTATTGTAATTAAGGATTGTCGGAGTCGTCAAGTTAATTTCATCGCATTATGAATTGTCGAGAATGCTTTAAAAGCGAATTTATCTCAATCTGATGTTATAGAGAGGCCATTTGGTCTCCCCAAGGAAGGTATCACGACAGTGAGACGTTTTACGTCTTGGCAATAAGTGTTATGACCAGCCGTTGATGAACACAGAACAATAATGAACAGTCTGGGACAACAGCACTAAAGACTGCAGACCTGCAGACGCCGCCGTCTAGTCTGGACACGGCACTCCGAGGAGCCGGTCGGCCTTCAACACTTCCCGACGGCATTGGTGGAATGGGGTCAAAGCAATCTTTGGTGCACAACGCAACATTTGGGCAACGGTCCAGACGGCGGCGGCTGCACTTTTGGTTTGGACAACCTTGGATTGCGGCGGAGAGTAACAGCATCCTTCTTCTCGAGACAATTAACTGACCCATTATCCTCATTAGTAATGGTTTTAAGCTACAATTACAATTTAAAATTGTAACCGGAAGATTTCTTTACCAGATTAAAAAAAGTATTGTTGTTCCATTGGTAAAGAAGGAAACATTGTAAAATCAAAGACCATGGAATCAGTTTACTACCAATTTTAGCAAGTGCTGTTCATAGCTGCATCAGTAACCGGCAATTTATTATAAAAACACGCGGTTGTTCAATTTTCAAAATAAATAGGCGATGACCTCATTTTCAAAATAAATAGGCGATGACCTTAATGTATTATTAGTGTATGCTAACACTTTGGGTCCAGTGCGTTGATCGCTGTAAATAGTTGGTTTTAGTTAGGCCTACATTTGAAAAGAAGTTTATTTAAAATTAAGATTATTTAAGAAGATTTTATTAAAATGTATGTGTCATAAAATAAGTATTTAATTTAGTTTGTAAAATGTAAATTTTAAGTTGTCAAAATAATGGTTAGGATATTATCAGCAACAATAATTATTGCAGTCCCTACAGGTGTCAAAATTTCCAGTTGAATAAACTTAGCAACAATGCATGGGGTGTCTACTAAAACCTCAACATCATTATTGTTATCAGCAGGATTTGTATTCCTATTCACAGTAGGAGGTTTGACAGGTATTGTGCTTAAACTGTCAGGGCAAACACCGCCGTAAGCCGCGTTATTGTGTGAGGTACGGAAGCGAACGATGTGTAGTTAAAGGACAGATTGCCAAAATTACTGGTTCGAATGGCATGTCATTCCTGATAATTGAGCTGTCAAATATTTTACATAAGTTTGATGGCATAAGGGGCCATCCATAAATTACGTCATCTGAAAATGGGGGGTCGAGATTGAAAATTTGGTAGGGTGATGTGCAAGGGGAAGGTCGGATTTGATATTACGTCATTTAAAAATGATGTTTTATATCAAATTTTGACAAGAAAACAATGATAAATTCGTATATAATTCAACTATTATAAATTATCTAATAGAATACATTAGACTATTTTAGGCGTTGTTTTATAGTATATTTAATTTTATTTTTCCATTAAGAAAGTCATTTTGGTTTTATTTCTGAACGTAAATTCAGATTTGTTTCGGGCAATGTCTTTAGTTTATCAGGTAGCGTTCATCGTCAAAGGTAAGTAGAAAAAGGATAATTTTTATTTAAAACGGAGGTTTGTTAAAAATTACGTCATTTTTCTGAGAGGGGGATGGGGTCAGACAAATTATGATGGTACTATGATTTTAAGGGGGGAGGGTCCAAAAACGGCCAAAAAGCGATGATGTAATTTATGGACGGCCCCTAAACATATTTTTAATTTCATTAATCTTATTTGAATAAACTAAGAATACTCAAAGGAATCCCCTAACGAATCTAGAACCCCTTTGCGGTAAATGAATTTTATGGTAATTTCAATTGTATATTGTTTTAAATTTTTTTTGTGATAAGCGAATTCCGTTAAAGGAATAAGTATGTGCTATTAAGAGTAGTAGGCTTTAGAACGATTGCCAGTATACGAGAATGAGCTACTGTATTAGTACGACCCCCTAATTGAGTAAAACTTTATTCATAATGGTAGAAGATAGTCAGGACGTTAATGTAATAGGGAAAAGAGCTGTCACCCGAAGTGCTGGAAGATGAACACAATAAAAAAAAAGTTGTGTGCTAAGGGGTTGCCAGCCTGACAAAACATTAAGTCGTTAAAGCAGAAATAGACAAAAAGGTTTTCCGGTTACAATGGTTTACGATAACATAATACTACAAACAAGACTCATGACCTTTACGAGCAGCATAGAGCTGTAAGCCGACTTTAAAAAACCTTAACAAAACTTATATCAGAATTTTGTACTTTTTTTGTACCTTTTTGTACCGCAAAAGGAAAATTTTGTACCCCTCTCCTTCGGAAGTTATAAGCGATTTAAAAGTCGGCTTACCGGTCTATGCCAAAAACACAAGTACTCAAAATTTGATAACAAATTATACCACATTTTTTTACTATTTTTGTACCTTTTTGTATCACATGAAGAAAATTTTGTACCCCTCTTTTTCGGAAGTTATAAGCGATTTAAAAGTCGGCTTACAAGTCTATGCCAAAAAACACAAGTACTAAAAGTTTGAAAACAAATTATACCACATTGTTGATCTATTTTTGTACCTTTTTGTACCACAAAAAGAAATTGTTGCACCTCTCTCCATTGGAAGTTATAAGCTATTGAACAGCCGGCTTACCGGTCTATGCAAAAAACACAAGAACTTTAAACTGGAAAACAAATTATATTACATTTTTTTGCTATTGGTATACCTTTTTGTACCACAAAAATAAAATGTTGTAGCCCTCTAATCCGGAATTTGAAAGAAGACCTAAAGATTGTGGATGAAACCTTTGTTGAAGGCAAGAGATCTTTATAGTGGTGACTGTGATGTTCGGGATCTTGAAGATGACGACGATGATCCAGAGTATCCAGAGAATCTGCGAAGTGACAGCAATTCGGAACTTCTTGCGGATGTTATGTAGTTTAAAAAAACAGAAAATTTTTTCTTTAAGTCATGGACAGAGTGGATTATATGTTGTGCGAAGTATAAAGAATTTCAATTTTTTATTTGAAATAATTCTTACAGTGTAAATTGTACGTACAATTTTTATTTTTTATTTCGGATAACTAATTTAAGGGCGACTAACTTCAGAAGTAACAACATTGTCGTATTTTGGTATGATTCTCATTGGAAACTTATTTCGTTTACAAAGCTTTAAGTCCGGCACGGTATTGTATGGGATGAATACTTTTTATAAGTTAATTACAAATTAAAATGAAATACGTAAAAATAATTTTTATCTGCTTCTATTTCAATTTAAATTGTTTTTGAAAATGTTGAATGTGTATCAAAATTGTTATAATAAACTATATATATTTTTAAGATTACTGTTTTGGATTACCTCTACCTACGGTAACTGTTTGAAAAAAAGTTCGTCGCAAATTTTTTCTCTTTACTTACAGTAAGGCAGTTAAAATTCTAGGTGAAGATAAAAAACAAGAAATCACACAAACTATTTTAGCGAAAGTTGTTCCTTAGATACTTTATTTGAAACACCGACGCACTCTGTGGTGCGTATTTTAAGGTGAGTATGACTGAAGGGGTGAGTGTGATGATTGTGATGGAGCAGATGAGGTTCCAAATTTGGAATTTTGATTACATAAACAGGAAAGGTAATACGGCCAAGTTTATTACAATATTTGAATGTTTATTTATAAGAGACCTTAGTGCCACAAGCTTGCGCAAATTTTTCAATGCTACAATTAGTTTCTTTGTATCTAGCAGTTGTGTTTAGTAAAAGAGTTACAAAAGTAGTAAAAAACGTTGATTTCGAATTTTGAGCATACTTGCGTTTTTGGTGTACACCTGTAAACCGAGTTTTCAATCGCTTATAACTTACGAAAGAGAGGGGTACTTTCTTTTTTGTGGTACAAAAAGGTGCAAAAAAGTTAAAATATGAGGCATAATTAGTTTTTCAATTTTTTATAAATTATAACTACCAATGAAGTTAGATACAAAGTTTTTGTGGTACTGTACAAAAATAGTAGAGCAAATTTCGTATAAATACTTTACCAATTATGAGTACTGTATTAGTGTTTTTAGCGTAGAACTGTAAGCCGACTTTGTTTTAATTGTGTAGCCTTAATTTCGCGGTACAAAAATTATTTTTGGTGGTACAAAATTGTACAAAAATAATACAAAAATTTAGTATAATTTTTTTTAATTTTCAGTACTCGATTTTTGGCATAGACCTGTAAGTCGACTTTTAAATCGCTTATAACTTCCGAAGGAGAGGGGTACAAAATTTTCCTCTTGCGGTACAAAAGGTACAAAAAAAATTCAAATTTGGTATAATTTGTTTTTCAATTTTAAGTACTTGTGTCCTTGGCGTAGACCTGTGAGCCGACTTTATAAAATTGTCTATGGTGCCATTATTTGAGTGGTGCAAAATGTTTTATTTGAAGAGTTCAAAAATAGTAGCATAAGATGGCATAATTTTTCGAAATTCTGAACACGTCTGCTTTTGGCAGAGACCTGTAAGCCGACTTTGTTTTAATTGTGTAGCCTTTATTTTCGAGGTACAAAAATTCTTTTTGGTGATACAAAATGGTACAAAAATAGTACAAAAATTCTGTATAATTTGTTTTTTTTAATTTTTAGTAGACGTACTTGTGTTTTTGGCTTAGACCTGTAAGCCGACTTTTTAAAATTGTCTATAGTGCCATTATTTGAGAGGTACAAAATTTTTTATTTGTATATTTGAAGAGTACAAAAATAGTAGATTAAGATAGCATAATTTTTTCGATATTCTGAACATGTGTGTTTTTGGCGTAGACCTGTAAGCCTACTTTGTTTTAATTGTGTAACCTTTATTTTTGAGGTACAAAAATTCTTTTTGGTGGTACAAAATGGTACAAAAATAGTACAAAAATGTGATATAATTTGTTTTCAATTTTTTAGTACTTGTGTTTTTTGCATAGACCTGTAAGCCGACTTTTAAATCGCTTATAACTTCCGAAGGAGAGGGGTACAAAATTTTCTTCTTGTGGTACAAAAAGGTACAAAAATAGTACAAAAATTTGGTATAATTTGTTTTTCAATTTTAAGTACTTGTGTTTTTGGCGTAGACCTGTAAGACGACTTTACAAAATTGTCTATTAGTGCAGTTATTTGAGTGGTACAAAATTTCTTTTTTGCATATTTGAAGGGTACAAAAATAGTAGAATAGGATAGCATAATTTTTTTCGAAATTCGGAAAAATTGTGTTTTTGGCGTAGATCTGTAATCCGACTTTGTTTTAACTGTGTAGCCTTTATTTTTGCGTTACAAAAATTCTTTTTGGTGGTACAAAAAGGTACAAAAAAAGTACAAAATTCTGATATAAGTTTTGTTATGGTTTTTTAAAGTCGGCTTACAGCTCTATGCTGCTACATTTACGCTGACATTAAATTTATTTGCAATATATATGTTGCTGGCCTTAAATAAGTGAAAGTCATATTCATAAATTTGGTGCAGTAACAACTAAACTTAATTTATTTTAATCGGATCATGAAATCCTTTTTTCACGATAACCTGATAGAAGTCAATAATATTGTGACACAATAAATCCATCTTAAATAAATCCTAGAATTCAAGTCCACCTTTGGAACAATCGCGCCGGAAGTATGGAGCGATAAGAAATTCCAGGAATCTGTCAGGTTCGAATGCGGATACGGTCGATGATGCTAGGAACAGCAAATTCAAACTTTTGTATAAATTGACATCTATCTGGCTTCCCTTTATTGTTGACTTTGGTCTTCTTTTCTCTGGGTTACCGGTAATTGAACAATATAGTACCGGTAATTGCTTCGTCGATAACAGGACCTGAAGTGACATGTTTACACACTGATCGTCAATTCCAATGAAAAACTAAGTCTACCTAAGAAAGTAACTATAAGTCCGCGCTCTACGGGTTACGTCTTATTTGCGGACAGTCCAGATTGCGGACAAGGGCAAAACCTTCCAGATTGCGGACAACCCAAAAATGTAGTGGAATGCACTAATTAGATTTGTTCAGTTTGCGGACACATATTTTAATCCTGTCATAAAAACCATAAACCCAAGAAAGCAGGTAGTAAACGCTCGCTGTAGGTGTTTGTGTTATTATAATTTTTATTTCATGTTGTTTACATGACGCATATTGAAAAAATTAACAAAAAGAAAAAAGAAAAAAACAAATCTAATAATTGTTACTAGTAAGTGCTAAGGTTACTTAAATGTATATACAATCTTTAATTTTTTAAGTTTCTCTTTATCAAGAAAATTCGTCCTAACCTAACCTAAACTAACCTAACCTAACCTAACCTAACCTGACCTGACCTAACCTAACCTAACCTAACCTAACCTAACCTAACCCAAACTATTAAAAATATGTAAGTGGCTTGGCAATCTCAGAAGGGGAAAAATTTACGTCATGCACCGAGACCTGTCCGCAAACTGGAATCCTCCCACCCCAAGGGCCTTGTTTACACCCCTCGTAAAACCAGACATGTCCGCAAACTGGACTGTCCGCAAATAAGACTGTCCGCAAATAGGAGGACACCGCTCTACGTCCCGCTTGTTGTTCACGCCAAGCTGTGATAGCTCACGGTTCATTTTACGCTGAATTTATTTTATGAAATTGAAAGTTAGTTTAATAAATTATGTTTGATTAATTATTAAATGAAAGCTAAAGTATTATTAGTATAGGACTAAATTAATTAGTTTTAAGAGTGTCAAATATAATCTACTGTTTTCCAGTACCTACTGTAAATAAAAATCACATTTTACACAGATCAAATCTCAACCTAGTGGTGGTGCCGCGGCACCAGTGGCACCACCCGTGGACACGCCTATGCAAAAGGACTGCAGGTATCAGTCTGGTGATCGTGGGGAGGGGGGGGGCGGAAAATTTGGTCTTTGCACCGGCGCTAAAAAACTCACGAGCCGCCCCTGTTTAAACGCATAGAGTTTTGTTACACAAAATAAAAGTGTAAAATTAATAAAAGGCTACACTATTACAGTATAATCTTATTGGGCAACTCTCACCTTATTTTATGTTCATCCAAGGGACTTGTCAAAACACGAAGACACATACACACACAAAACACTAAACACAAAAGCGACTGACCGTCAGTGTGGTCCGCCGGTCGGCGCGTGTGCGTGAGGCGCGTGAAAAACTACGGCTCCCTGAGGAAGCGGAACGTTCATCTCGGTTCCGCGAAACGTAGGAGGACATTCCGGGACGCTTTTGTGTTTAGTGTTTTGTGTGTGTATGTGTCTTCGTGTTTTGACAAGTCCTTTGGATGAACATAAAATAAGGTGAGAGTTGCCCAATAAGATTATACTGTAATATGAATTTTACCTCGCCTACAAACATGTCTTTCAAAAATAGAAAAGGCTACACTATTCTAGTAACTCGGACAAATTAGCAGTCATGCACACGCTTAACTTGCTATAAATTTGTTTATTCCTACGTAATTGGGAACATGGGTATATAAAGTTGCCAAATGAACTTCTTTAAGCATTTTTCAGAGTTGTAAATATGGGTAAAAGGGATGGATACATATTCCACGTTAGGTTAGGTTTTATTCTAAACCCGTTGAGTTAAAATAATTGTTTTAGTAAGCTTTGGGGGACTGTAACATGGTAAATCATGTGCACAGATGAATTCTTGGTTTAGGTGTTCTCCTGGTGCTTCATGGCAGGGGAATACCAGCAAACTATCGGGAACTATTGGAACTAACTAGGGGAACTATTGGAAGCGAATATAACAGTACGGGTTTATACAATCATAGAGGGGTGGACCCGCGTGCGCACCTTTGAAGGGTATAGCTCGTGCCCCGGCCAGGTGACGGCGGCATGAGGCATTATCAACTTTAGAGTGCAATGGGGCAATGGAGGGCAGCGAAAGGGCCAGGTGATATGTGGCATTGCGATGAGTGAGGGTATTGGAGTGAGAGCTACCAGATTATTTTAAATCAACCCAGGACATTTCTGGCATTTAGAAAACCTTCGGAGTTTAAAAATTGCATATATTAATTACTTATGAGATATCAAAATGTAATTAATTTCTCTCAAACGAGTAGCTCATCAAGTTATACTCATACATATCTGGGATGTTTTCATCAAATTTTGGCAGCGCTGCAGATCATTGGAATTGAAATAAGGCATTGGCCTTACGTAAATGAGGTCAGTGCCGTATTTAAAAGGCTTAATGAGTCGACGGGTCGACGGGTATATTGTGGCATGTTAGAGGAGTATGTTTTTCATCGATTATATGACATATTGGTTTGGAAGGGTTCAATCCTTCCAACAAGTTGGGGTACCGCCAAACCTCAGTTTACGGGTGCATTGGTGCATATGAGGCAACAAGGAACCTCATATGCAACAAGGATTATAATTGAGTGTTTTGACTGAACTCGGTAAACATGGATTTAAAGAGAATTTATTACCTATTCCAAGGCCTTTAAGGAGGCCTGATAAGACTCCATTGCACTTTTTGAGAATCTAGTTTATGCTGTTAAAATTATTGTGACGCTGGTCATCTCAGGGAACAACAAATCAATCGTGTGGCAACCTTGGAGGAATTATATAATTCATCCAAGGTGACAACCGTGCTGGCCAGGATATGGGAGGAAGTGTGCGCCGTGACTCTAACGGGGCTCATATTGAACTTGAACTTTATGAAATTTATTTACAAAACTTGAAAATACTACTTTCCAATCATGAGTTAAACACGTATCTACGTTATTTACTTCATTGAAATATTTTATCTCAAAACCCCGTACAGTAGTTCTTTTATAAACACCCGGTACAGTATTCCCAGTCATTCTCCACCCTCCACACTCTCACATAAGAAAGCTATAGAACAATAAAACAAAAGTAAAATAATATTATTACATTAATATAAACCTATTTAATGTTAGGTTGGGTGTAAATCAGGCAGAGCCTGTATTGGTATTGGATACAACGAAGTTAAACAGTTCTACCAAGAAAATAAGTAGCTTTATCTGGTTTGAAGTTTTCATTTTTCAAACTTTTTATAAGTATTTACGCCGGACGTTAGATATTATAGTAGCCATTCAGAAGAAGTTATCTCTTTGAATAAAGGCTTGGGCCAATTAATTGAAAACACACTGTATCAATGAACACTAAATTATCTCATAAACACTTTTTCTTAGAAATACTGCAATCGTCAGCGACCATGAAATTTGGGGTAATACAATGAGACGTATTTTATTTATGTTTATTGAAATAATCTGATGTTAACTAAATAGTTAAATATAAAAAATTATTGTGAAAAATTAATGTTAAAAATACTGTATGTGATTCATTACTATAGTGGGTGAACAAATGCATTTTTTCTGACTGTTAACCCCGTGGGGCAAGTGTCCTGTTTTGAGATGGGCCCGAAACCGTAAGGCAAGTGGAACACACGCAACAAATGAAAGTCGTTTCAGGTCTTATGAAAGGGGTTTCAAATTATGACCTTGTTGAATAAAACTACTTCTTTCCTTATTTTTTTTTTTTTTAAATTTCCAATTTCCGCAATAATACGGCTGACAGATTAAGATTATACAAGCAACTGCAAATTAATAACAATTTTAGAGAAAAATATTAAGTCTCTTAGTCAAAAGTTGTTGTTCATTGTTTTATCCCCCGTTCCATAGAAACATGACATCAGAGATAGCGTAGGCCTACTGTTGGGCTACATTGGGATAGTTGATTGGCTTTAATTGGTTAGAGCAATTGTTGTAACTGTGTGTTGCTGTAGTAGTCTCCGTTTCCTCGATGAATTAAATTTTGACGTTCAGTCAATACTAATATTTTCATTATTTCCTTTCGTAGTTTCTAGCTTTATCTTCAGATAGTGCGAATTCCAGCAAAATTAAAAATACGTAAGTATTGTGGGCTAATACCTTTGACTATATACACTAACATGAATAGACTTCTCATAGCATATGCGTGTTTGAAACCTATTGACGGTGGTGCGATCTTCTGCGGCGTACATGAAGTCCAAGTGACATATGATAATAAATCAGTATTACCACTCTTCTCAACCAAGGATGGAATATTTTATAACCAACGAGGTTAACTATATATAGAGTGCTCACCAGATAGGGAAAAGTGTCCCCTGTTGATAGGCGCCATTTTACCCACGATTACCGCAGTTTCCATGGTAACCAGTCCTTTGTTTACACTTTCCCACCCGTTATTTACCAATTTACAAACACCTATACGACTTTTCTATATGGTACTTTAGATACTTTATTTGAAACACCGACGCACTCTGTGGTGCGTATTTTAAAGTGAGTATGACTGAAGGGATGAGTGTGATGATTGTGATGGATCAGATGAGGTGTAGCTTTGTTACTGACAAATGTCAGCTGTTTTATTTGTCAGGATCATTAATTATTTTGTCCAATGACCAAAGGCAGCTGGGTCCAGTATCGAACCATCAAAAAGCACTATCTTTTCTCAGGATCGAACCGGCTACTTTCAGATTCAAAGGCGAGCTCTTTAACCACTCAGCTACCCACCAATTCACATAGCCTGCTCACAGACCATCAAATCAAATTAATTTAAAAACAAACAACGAATAAACATATGTTTTAAAAACATCACTGGATTTGGAGCTTGTGGCGACTAATCGGAATAGCTAAACATATCACCAAGGAAACGAGGGTAAAGTGTGGGATGGTTGCCAAAAAAATAAACGGTATCAGATAACTGACACATACTTTCTCCCAACAATATAAAAACATGTGTTAAAAGCTTTAAACATTAATGTCTAGATGACTCTGTCGGATAGTTACCAGCTGAGCAGCGCGAGCTTGACCCTACGCGCATCTGTGACTTTTAACAACGTACTGCGTTTACCGCTAAACGAAAAATTGTATTTTCTCCTCAACCACTTGACGTAAAGCAATAATTTAAAGTACTGGATTATTTAGTTTTTTGAGCTTGATTTAATGGTGATGAGTAAAATTTATTTTGAGACAACAGCTATTTTGAAAATCAAAAAAATTGATTTTTTAAACACTTTTTACTCCATAACTTTTGAACGCGCATTTTCTCGGAGATGCGGGTGGTGTCATTTTATCCACCATTTTAAGCTTAATAAACCACAAAATTTTAATCAAAATCGTTAGAGCCGTTTTTGAGAAATTTTGATTTTTGACGATTTTTGAGGGTTTTTGGGGGTAAAATACCCTTAAAAATCAAAAATTCAAAAAAATGAAAAAAACGCCTGGAATTATCGTGGATTTGGACCTATATACCAAATTTCATTAAAATCGGACCATTAGGGCATTCTCTAGCTCTGTTTACATCCTGACACACACACACACACACACACACACACACACACAGACATCACTCCGAAAACCACTTTTTTGGACTCAGGGGGAACCATAATGGATAAATCCACCAACAACTCAAATTCGAAAATTTTGACGAAAACAATACTTTCTCCATATACTATGGTATAGGGGGAGAAAGTAACAGCGGAAATTATGGGTGAAATGACGCAAATCAACAGGGGACAAAAAAACTATGACATGTGTTGAGCACTCTATATCTATTTAACCTCGTTGTTTACAACTGAGTGTTATGTTTATGTTGTAATAAAGTGTTTTGGCAGCACTGTAAATCCAACATCGATGGCACCGACTTTTCACCCCTTACACGAAACTTCAAAAATTTTGCCTCAAACTAAATGCATTTAATGAGAGGTCTATTCACGTTAGTGTATAGTCAATGGTAATACTAATAGTAGGCGTAATTGTGTCATAATATCAAAAAACCATTTATAGTGTTTAAAATTACTTGTTCTGCTCTATGTTTACAGCGGCGATCGTTACAGTTTAGCACAGTTTTATCCATTGTTTACTCTGCGGAACGGAAGCAGAGAGCATGGCCTCGGCTCGATGCGCATACTGAGTTCGTGTTCATGCAGAATGATGATGCTAATCCAGCGATAAACAAGCGGAAGTTGACCTCACAGTCCTGACACCCGCGCCCGCGTCTCGTCCACACATGCTGTGACTGCGCGCTCTAATCATCACATTATACTTCTCTGGGACACCAACGCAACCTGATACATGGTGTTTCTTTTAAAACGCAACCAACATTTTGTATTAAAATTTCCAAACGTAATGATATATTTTATAGTTATTTAGATTTATTGATTTATTACTAGTAAGTAGGCTATGTAAATTAGTTGAATGATATTTTTTTCAGTTTTGTTTTGACGTTCAATCAAACTGTTATTATTAATCTTATCGCCAAATATTGATTGCACGAGAAATTTATGCCTACCCACTGCGATCTCAATAGTTTAAGCCCTCTACACAGTTTACCGTCGGCATTTAAAGAATAACGAATATGAAAACCCACGAAATATTGAAAACTTAACATGAGTATAAATAATGTAATAAGTGGAATAGCAAGATCCACTTAAAAAAGGTATATGAAATTTTGCTATTAGAACATAACATTGTTAAATGTTAATCGTCGTCTATTTGAACACCAAAACTAACAAAATATCATTAAAATCCTGTAAATAGGTGTGCAAAATGTTTAACAATCCAGTACTGTATGTATTCCAAACCAATTTTATGGTTGCAAATTTTTATATATCAATCAAGAAACACCCTGTATGGTAGGCGCTATAACCTAGCAGGTTAGTAATATCTAGGTATACGACTAGCAAGTCATATAGCATTATATGGATGGGTAATGACTCACACGTACACTGACGTCACGTTAAAGTTAATATATGATAATTATAGCCTACATTATAAACCGGTTGATTTCAAATTTTGTAATTTAAACATAACTATTTGTGAGATAGTATAAAACCTTTTATTTCGTGGATTAATTATGCCTGAGAATATTTACATTCTGAGGTTGCCATAATTAATTACTAGAGTAATTTGTAATTACTAGAGATCGCCCCCTGGTCAAAATTCGGTTAAACTGTCGGTTGATCTGAACAATGCAATACAATACAATTTTCTTTTTTGTGCATTCATTAAGAATTACAATAGTGTCAAAAATACATAAAATACAAGTTATTTTTCAATGTCTTCAAAAAATTCCTTTAGTGGGTAGTAGGGTATTTCAACTAGCCACTTCTTTAGTTCCTTGTGCAGCTTATTGCCAGTCAAGTTTCTCAGGCGGTCAAGAAGGTGGTTCTTCAGTTTACAGCCAGCATAGGATGGTTTTTTTCCCCCACAGACCCACAGAGTAGTACGGTGTACCGGGAGGACGAGCTTGGAGCCATGACGAGTGGTGTAGTGGTGTAGATCGTGGTTTCTTGAAGGGTTTATTTCATCTACATAAATTATGGTTTGAAGTATGTAGAGCCACCACTGTGAGTATTCCCAGGTTGGTGAAAGCTGGTCTGCAAGTCTGAAGAGGGTCAAGGTTAGCAAGAGTTCTTATGGCTTTCTTCTGAAGAACAAGGATTCGGTCCATGTTGTGTGCTGAGGTTTCTCCCCACGCTGTCAGGCCATATCTAAGATGTGATTCTACCAGGGCGAAGTAAGCTGTCTTAGCCGAAGAGAGTCCACCTATGTAGTTTATTCTTCGGACAACATAGATTCCAACACTGATT
The DNA here is from genome assembly GCA_030545055.2 of Neoaliturus tenellus. Lineage (NCBI taxonomy): Eukaryota > Metazoa > Arthropoda > Insecta > Hemiptera > Cicadellidae > Neoaliturus > Neoaliturus tenellus. The sequence continues at coordinate 90,626,246 of CM061534.1, forward strand.
TTTTTGCACAGATGGTCTATGTGCTCTGTCCATGATAATTTATTGTCAAGTATAACACCCAGGAATTTTGTATTGGTTTCTACTGTTACATCCTTTATTTGAGGGACTATGTCTTTTTTCTTACTGAAATTTAGAGATGTGGTTTTGGAGGGGTTGATTGCTAGGTCATTGTTATTTGAATAAAGAATTGCTTTGTTTAAGACTGATTGTGAGTTAAGGAAGAGGTCCTGTGGTGTGTTGTAGTTGAGTAGAATTGTTGTGTCGTGTGCGTAAAAAAAGTATTATGACTGAATCATATTTTCTTCCTGATTTGCTTTATGTGTTATTAAAACAGTTCATGTCAATGTCTAATAATACATTCAATTACCTTTCTTCCCCATAAAATTAACATTGAAACTGAATGGTATTCTTTTAATCTCCCAGAGGTCACTAACTTTCTTACGATGTTCATGGATTTCTCCACGCAAGTTAACACAAAAGGAGGGAAAGAATCATGCTTGACTATTAAACATAGATGTTACTTAACATCAGGTAGAAATTATAAAGTAAGAAGTCAATGGTTTAGACTGGTTCGTTTAGTATCAAAACACAAAAAAATCAACTGACATTGAAAGCCCCCAAACAATAAAAAAAAGTCAGAAAACCCATTATTTGCATGTTAATGACGTGCGTGATATGCTGTACGCATACGTCCGTATGAGTGGATTACGTTGCGGGTGTTACACCGATGGTTACACCATAAAAAAAGATAAAAGAACGGAAGGAAGTTCTTTTGTCTGTGGTTAAACGCAACGCTGGTATTATTCTTTTCATGCGATAGGGATCTAGTATGTTAATGAGTTAATGACGATGAAATGTTTCATTTGAAAACCATTGTTACTATTAGTACAAACTAATATCAGTATGTCTCTTGATAATAATTGTGTACAGCATATAAAATTATGATGTTAGCGTCAGTTTGTTTATCTTGACTAGTGAGTCAATGGGACAGAGTGACCTCCCCCCTCCACACCATCTTTAACACGATCTAACCCCACTTACTGGACATGAAAAGAAGAAGAACCCAAGATTCGTCTCCCGCGCTCCCGCGGCATCCGCATCCATCTACCGCAGCCGCAGGAGTGCGCCGCGCCGCGGGAGATTAGACAGCCCTCCATCTTTTTTTGTCAGACCTACACCCCTTGGCTTTGACAAAGCGCCCTATTAACTGAAGATTATACACCTGTGTTTTTTATTTATTTTTTTTTTATTTCGAAAAAGTCAAACTTTTAGAGATGAGTGACATTTAAAGACAGTGACCTAGATCTTTGTTCTCAACAAAAATATCGTGGTGGTTTGTTTACGGACAAGTGTGTTTACAAGGGATGCACAAGTAAAACAATTTGCCAAGCAGAGTAACGTCAATTCTTAAATCATAAAAAGAAGGAAATTGCACCTACATATTTTCTTAAGAAACTAATTTACGTTTTAGAGGTGTAGGACTACTGCTGTTACAGTATAAATTTCAAAGTGTTCTGTGTGTTTCGACCCCAGCAATCTCAGTGAAAGTCCTATGCGAATCACGTACCCTCAATAGAAAACGATATACCGGTCACTTAAAATTTAACTTCGGCCGCTTGACTCTACTTTCTCCTTTCAAGATTGTAAAATGGGGCCATCATATTTAAGGAACAGCTATACCGGTTTGTAACAAGGAAGTGGGCTGTAGTACGAACGAATTTGTTAACATTTATATGCTGTTTCCGCCAAATAAATCCGTTCCCACCCAAATACATACTGATTTGGAAGCGGTGAAATCGAAATAATGTTTAAAATTCCTATGACCAACTAACGAGTTCGGTGTTCGGTACGTAACATAGTGACTCTGACGAGGACGGGGTGAGTTTCCCGTATGGTTGGCCAATCATCGACATGATATTTGGTCGTTTAACGAATTGGTCGATTTTTTGAAAATTCAGTAGGCCTATAATAATAATAATAATAAATACTTTATTGTCTTAGGTATTTACAAGTAAATACATGATAATAGTAAAATAAGTTAACTTTATTTTAAATTTTTTCTTTATACTTTCGGTCTGATAAGGATTTCCAACTTTAGATTGAAGGATAGGCCTTCTTCAAGCCCGGGGAATGTATTTACATACATATTTCCCTCTACAGTCCTGATGGGCCTACACACTACTCTATCTCTTGCAGGGCATTCAGTTTTTATTATAATTTTTAACATAGAAGCGACCACCATTTTAAATTCAATTTTTGTTTTGAAGAAATAATTATTATTCCTTTTAAAGTTACGTAGAATGAGGTACGGTAGCCTATATGTGACCAAAGTTCGAGTTTGAAATTTTTTAACGGGAAGTAGCCATTACGTAGGTTGCCCAAACTCGCGGTTACGGGGGGGAGGAGGCATTCCGCCATCGCAGCCGAATCAGGTACATCCCATGAGTTCCTAGAATCTCTAGCCCGATAAGACGCGGATGAAGGGGGGGAGAGGGAGGGGAAGGCGCGAGGGGAGAGGGAGATGAAAACGCATGTGTGGCCATTCAAACGCCACGCATGTCTGGTCCGGCAATTCAAACGGCAGACCGCGTGGCGTATTGTGGGAGTAAAATTGCAGGCGTTTGCAGATTTATAATGTTATTTACTTGATTTATTCATCTTTTGCTAAAAAATAAAAGAACTCATGAATGTTCTTTTGTGTATGAAAAAGTCAAGTGTAATATTAACTTGGATTTATCACATTGACATTGGAAATATAAATTGTTCTCAAACAATTGGCTACATATTTCGATGGAAAAATTCTACTGACAGCGTAATATGGACTTATATGTTCACTTGTCTTATAATATGGGGCAATTGTATTAAAAAAAAAAACATGTAAAAGATTATTAATTCTTCAAAAAAAAAAAGCATTACGATGGTTATTCCATTTAAAACTAAACCAATCTTGTAAGGGCAAAACGAAATCAATCTTGTTAAGACACTTTCAAAAGTATGCAATTACTTACAATTACCTGCATTTATATTTTAGAGACAATTGATTATTTTTCCCGTAAATAAATGCAAGCTACGAACAGGAAGTGACATCCATATTTATGATACAAGATTGAATAACCTTTTTAGGCCTGAACATCATAGACTTAACATTCGAAAAAATTTACCATCAATTTAGAGTGAATAAATTAAAATCAAATTTTTAAATCTCATGCAAAAAAATATGAAAAAAGAATCAAATTTGCGCCCTTTCAAAAATAAATTCAAATCTTTTCTAATTTCCCAATCATTTTACAGTGTTCATGAACATGTAGACCACTTTAAAAATACTAACCAATCAAATTTAGACCAAATGCATTAAAAAAAAATGTATTAAAAGTTAGACTGGGTTTTATCCTGTTTTATACTGTTATTGTATTTATATACAACATTATTTTATGATTTATATTCAGAAAAAGTATATAAAGTGCTTTAAAAGTGTTGTAAAAATGTTGAATTGACAATAAATTTAATTGAATATGTAGGGAAAAAGTTTTGACTTTGACTTGTCTTTGTCAGCAAAGAGATGCATTTAAAAATAATTATAAGTTTTTTTTATTCGAGTTTTGGTTATAGACAGTTATAAAATATTACAGTACTCTTAACGTAAAATATAAAGGGGTACGTAAACTTACCTAGGTTATTTGTACATGTAAAGGTAATCTTGCTAGGTTGAAAATTAAATTTTCACTTTGAGTGACAATAATCCATCGGAACATTTGTAGCGGGTGTTATTGGACTTATTTTTAAAAGTTGGGATAAAAATAAGTCAAAAAAAATAACAAACAAAAAAAACAAACTTGTTGGGAAAGATTGACGTTTCTCTACAATATGACACCCCCTCCCCCTCCCCCAAAAAAAAAGTTGCAATGCTTAGGTACCTATATTTGTAAACTGAAAGTTGTATGAGATACTTTGAGCTTATTCGTCTTAGTCCCAGCGAAGACAATCCTTACACAGTTCTAAGTCAGTCCTTACGCCCTGATTTACTTAAACATCTGCTAGATATTCAAAATTAATTATACTGTTATATATATATATATATATATATATATATATATATATATATATATATTTATTTATTGCGAAGAACGCTATGAGCTATGTTTAAAAAGTGTTCATGTGAACACATACAGTTCTTTAAGTACGCATTACATTTTATCCCCTCAGGTTAGTTAACATTGTAATTTCCAAATCACTAAGAGAAGCCTCAAATGTCCATAAACTAAGCGCCTTCAAATTCTCTAAACGTTTTTAGCGTTCATTTCTGGTCAAGAATGAAGGAACTAGCCAATCTGTTTTATCTTTTTCGCCAGACTTTCAAATTGGCAAGGTTTTACGTCACTCAGTTTTGTATTAGTAAGGGGAATAAAGTCGAATAAGTCAACTTTCAATAATTATGACAGTCTACATCTTTTCTCACGCCCCCTATAAACTCCAATAATTCCTTGTTCTTTTATGCCCTCAGCCAAGATAATACAGTGGAACTTAATTAAATTTTGAAGGACGAGCCCTTCAATTTCGTATTGGTCATTTTACTGATCAATTGATTTGATCAAATATTGCGACTTTTAAAATTTATTTTTACATAAAACTGGTTAGATGTCGAACCTAACATTGTTTTACATAAAACTTATTGGAAATTGAATTAGCTTCCGGTTGATACAAAATATGTTATTTGAAAAAAAATAACTCTAACCACTATTTTATTCAAAGACTGGACTAGTTTCTGGAAATGAAAACCAAGTTATCTTGTCTCTAGTTCTTTAACGATTTTTAAATAAAAGCAACTTCTTTCAATCACAGACATAAAAAGGATTAAATTTTGACCCAAATACTGTAATCTGTGTGAAACATTAAAATTAAAATTATTGTATTAATTAAAATATTTATTTTTAAGTGTAAAATGAAATGTTCACTTGTAAAAAAATATCCCCGTCCCAGCAGACCTGCGTACTTATAAACAGCATTCCTTGTAAATAATACATCTGATTGTTTTTACAATCTCCCTTGATCTTTGTTAGGAATATTCTATATTTTCCCATTTAATATATATCTATAAATTTTTCCCCAAAGCTATATAAATTCCGAGTTTGCGCATAGCATTTTTGTAAATAACTTTTTAATGGTGAGGAAATCGACCAAAGTGGATGGTGATATTCCGAAAGAGAATAAAATTTTCTATAAACTACTAATATGCATTTTTTGGAAGTGCTCAATACCTAGGTCAGCAAAAATTTGCCTCTAAATAAAAAAATTGTGAAACCCCTTGTTTTTAATGTATTTCTTATTAAAAACACTTTTTTAGTTTATCACCATAAATGTTTTTAAAATTCATGATTTCATAATTATTTGACCATCTAAACGTGTGAAATTTCCAACGAAACATTAATTGTTGAAATCGGCCCAGTAGAACTTACGATTTAGTTGTTGTCTGAAGATTTTCAAAACTGAATTATCTAAGAGTTTATTATTTCGGGAAGCCTTCTTTATTCATAGGCTATAAGTTTCAAGTCGGTATGGTTTTATACTGTTTAAAAATATAATCCATCAAAATGTCAGTTATTGTTTAATTTTCTTGAAAAAAAAACTGGTTTAAGTATACAGAGTAAACGCTGGACAACCAGGCACTACTATTAAATAAACTATATAGTTGACTAAATATTTATGTATGTATACATACTGATCATTAAAACTGCTGTCTCCAAACATGGCAAATACCTTTATTGTGGGACAAACATACCTTAATATATATTTAGCTTCCATGCTAGGAATGATCTAATTTCATTGAAATCTTGAATTAAAATAATTATATAAATAATCTTGAATTGAATTAAAATAATGATAATTTAAAATTCGTCTTATATCATTAAAAATTAAAAACGGAATTGCTAAAAACATCTGCGTACTTAAGTTTAAGTAAAAACATGTGCTTTGCATGTTGTAGCCTGTTGGTTAACTTAACATTAACTATGTTTACATTTGAAATTAATGAGATTCGAATCTGAGACCTATAGTTTTTGGATAATCTGTATTTATACGTGGTGCACAAGGTTTTTACAATGTTACTTGAAGTAAATTATTCGATTAATAATTTTTGTTTCGAACCAAACACTCGTCTGTAATCCATTTAAAGACACCTAACGAGATTCATCCTAGACAAATAACAATGTGACCTATCTTCATATTGTATAAAAACTGTATCTCTCTACTTAACTCATCAGATTAGGCGTACTACAATAAAAAGTATGAAAACTTTGATTACACAAGTTTACTGAAAGGGAATTTAACAAACACATCAATGCCTTAAAAAATTGTAAATTGGTGGGCATAATGGTCTGTAACTGAATTTTATATACAGGTTTGTTCGATGAATAAATACACAATTTGTCAGATAACACTTTAAATATTATATTAATAAATGTTGTACACCAAAATCATTTTGTTTAGTCAAGAATTGTAATCGTATTTCCAATGGGAAGCGTTTGTGAAAAAATATTGACTAACTTTAGTAGAACAGGGTTTAAAATGCCAAACCTAATGATGATCATTTTCTACATGTGCTCTAATGTATTGTAACAATAGGGAAGTACAAAAACTTTTTCCACCTAAACAAAGAATTATTATCGGAAATAAAAAAAAATATTTCATTACGTCCAACTTGTTTTTAAAAAATGGAACAAGAAAAAATATTTGCATCTCCGCAGTATTAGTTGGTAAAAGAATAACTTAATTTACATTTTTTTACAAAAGAAATGCTTTCATTAAAGACAAACGTTATTCCTACAGAAATTATAAAGAAACGAAGACTATATCATACATGTGTAAATTTATTTTATAATGTATAGGAGTTCTTAGGCACAAGTCTATAAGGCATTATTAGCATAAGAATCATCAGGTAATCCTATACTAATTTGAACATAGAAGATCAACCACAATATTGAATAACTATTACTAAATAGTATATTTCGTCACAAGGGCCGAAAGTAGCGTTTTGCCGGCCCCGAGATCGTGTTGAAACGATCGAGGGTTGGTAAAACGCTTTCGGCCCGAGTTATGAACGATATTTTTCATCGCACTACACAATTCAATTCATTCTAAACAAGTGAAAAAATTACTTTTCCGTTCATAACAAACAAAACATAACCTCAACTTCGACTAGCCTAGCGAGATGTACTGCTTGAGTTTCTGGTTGCTTGGCAACCAGGTGAAGTGTTAGGCAACCACTTCACATCAGCTAAGGCCACCAAAACTAATACTCTAGGTAAGTGACTACGGCTGATTCCAATTTAAAAACACTATTTTCTCATCTACGTCATACATATTTAACAGTTGCTATCAGCTGAACTACTAACTACGTCACTGATTTGTTATTTGTTGTCGTTGTTGTTAAATATACCTTCTAATATTCTAGATTTCTCTGCTACCGTTTCCATTACCGCCATAGGCCGGAAACAGGTGTTTCGTTGGTAGAAGTGAGGGTCGAAAACAGGTGATATCGATGTTCTTTACTCGAAAAGTTCTTAAATGTGAATTGTTATTTAACAGCTGATTACCTTCAGATGAATTTAAAAACCCAGATAGTAAACAAAAATAGATCTCTGTTACTTCATAATCAACAGTACCAGGTTAACCGAGCCTTGCTCGTTGGTTTTAATAATTCAGTTTTGATATATAGTGTCATTGTAGTAAAGCTATTAATTTTCCACGAACAACCAACTACAAATCTTCACATTTAACAGCTGTTTCAAAAGGTCTGCTTAACATTACTGTTCCTTTATTTTTAAGGAAGGTTAATAACCTTCGTTATTATTTCATTATCAAAATAGCAACCCATAAGACCAATGTTAAAAAATACGATTTTAAAACTTAAATATAGACAAAATTTGATTTTTCCTGGGATTGAGGCTGTTTTTAAACTTATTTTTGAGCCAAAATACTCTTAAATGCAAAGTTTAAATAAAATCGAACCACTACATTTCGAGATCGTGGAACACACATCCCTTCAGAAATTGTGTGCCGAGTGAGCTGAGCGAATATAAGCTCTTTTTATTAAAGAACAAAGCCTTTTGGGTTTGGTATTTTAGTTTAGGCGTACAGTCTGTGACAAATAATTGTTCAAGTTTACAGAGCAACGCCAAAACACAATTTTACCGAAAAGCACCAAAAATTAAACATTAAGTAATTGAATTTACTAAACATGTATTAATTCTCAATCACAAATTGAATTCCATATTGTTTAGATTTTCATATGTAAACAAACTTATTTTACATTAAACTTCCTTTTTTCAAAGACTCTTAATGCAGATATTAACCATAAAAAACATTCTGCGCCGGTTCCTTTAGTATTATTTGAGATATGAATTGACAGAGACGATATGCAGGGGCGATACCGGGGCGGTCGGGACAATTTTATGCCCGCGGCTGGCACCCTGCTGTGTGTTCTTTGTGAGTTAGAGACGGTGCCAACCTCAGATATTCCAATGTCCCTGTAATGATGGACTGATATTTTGTTCGGAAATACAAAGTATTAAGTTTGATAAAAGTATACAAATCTAATAGTAACAGGTAGTTTGAAATTGTGGCTTTACCACATCATGACTTGGAGTATATTTTCCAACGAAAATTCCAAAATGTTCAATGTACCTTACAGAACAAACATCATATTGTATAGTTTTACTACTATCAACAGCTGTTTTATTTTGCAATTCAATAGAATTTATTCTATTATTTTCATTACGATATCGAAAAAATTGTAAACAATGTGAATATATTTTTTTATTCAACTTAGTATCAAGAAAAAACCGAACTCATAACGCTGAATTTCCTATTTGTCCTGAATTTGACTAGTTCCTTAGCTCATTTTACGTTTAGAAAGTGTACTTTCGTGTGTATAATAATGAAAAGAACTTTAAGGGCTTTCTGTGGATAGATTATAGGAACTATGTATATATTTAAAATGTTCTTAAAAATTGATTTTCTTCTGTTATCATTTACGTTTTTCGTGTGATGAAATATCTAGATCCAACATCTATGAATTTATTCTAAATTTTATAGGACTTTTTAGGCAGAGGCTCTATAAGACAAATCGGCATAAAAACCACCAAGAAGCTAATTTGGTCCTAAAAGAACAACCACCAAATTTCAACACTATGACATTGGGGATTATGTCATAGTTGGAGAATTATTGATGAAGATCGATTAATGAAATAACAATATAGTGTAATCTGATTTTCACTACAATTTAATTTTCATTCAGAGTAATTCAGTGAATTATCATGGAGCATCGGTAAATGGTTTGATCATCAGGTACTCTCGATCTATTCAGAGCATTGCGATGCACGGGCCCCCCTTGTAGGTAATGTTATGTGTGTGTGTCACGATGTAAAACGGTCGAAAATGCCTATCGAGTGTTATAGTTTTTTGGTCAACTATTTTCGTATCGCTGAAAAGCGGCTGCGACCGCGACGAAATCTTGTATGAAAGATTTTTTTACCTGCGGCGAATAACACCAAATCCGGGTGAATGTTTTCGGAGTGATTGACTATATTGTCTCCTGCGTTTTTCGGGAAGAAGATTTTGCTAGTCCTCAACTCAGATTGTTATTACGGTGTCATACGACAGTTACAAAAATTTACATTTAACAACCATGACCTAAATAATTTGTAGTGTGTATCGGCGATCTGGTCGGGGGGAAAGCAGCCAATTAGGCCTAATAGTGATTGGCAAGTCCTAACACCCCGGGTGCGTTCGGTGATGTATATAGATTATTTTTAATTTACTAATATTTATGATGTTTCACCTCCAGTCATAGTCTAATAAAATATATACCAAATTGTGTTGGTGTCTCAAGTTAAGTAAAAATAACTACAAGACAAATGATAATCGCCAACATTAAATAAATTATACATATATATCTATTTTTAAAGAGATTTCTATATCATGCCAACTCACTGAGAAAACCAGATGGTTAGTTTTAACCAAAAAATTATTTACTTGTAGCCTAACAGATTAAAAGTGTTACTATAGCACCGACCGGTTAAGAAGGTTGCCACAACCAACTGAAGTTGGTTGAATATGGTTAAATATAACTAACTGTACTTGGTAAAAAGACTAACCTATTGACGTGTGTAAATCCTAACCAAGTAAATGAATTAAAACATTCAGTAAAGAATAACCTATAAATTGGTATAAAATAACCAACTCTCTCCATTTAAAAATAACTATCATACCCGGTTAGGATAAACCACTACACACGGTAAATGAGAACCAACTACTTGGTAGAATGGTACCTATCGACTCGGTAGATGGGTAGGGCCTACTAATCTAATCGGTAGGAGGGTACCAATCTACTTGGTCAGTGCGTACCAATCTACTTGGTACCAATCTATATAGTGGGTAGGTGGGTACCATACTTGAGGTCAGGCAGTTTATTTTGTTGATTATTTAAGTTTTTATTTCAAGTTTTGTAATTTTTTTTAGGGAAAATGCAAGTTACAATGAGCGAGTAAACTGATAAATATTTTAAAGTAAAATCCCTCCTGACAGAATAGGGCTCCAAGATTACTTGCATTATTTGTATTTAAGAATTCATTCCACTTAAACTTAGTTGGTTTTGTAGGTAAAGTAATTTTGTTAAGGTTACCCAATATGTTTATGTTTTATAAAGGTTTGAGGGCATAAGAACCATAAAAGGTTATCGGTCTTATGTCCCTATGTCAAGTTAAGATACTTAAAAAATAAAAAAAATTAAACTTTCTCAGTTAGCCCAGACCCACACTTAGAAATAAAATTAAGCCTTCCCCTAGGAGGCAAAAATATCTTTAAAAGATTAAACTAATAGGTTAATCTATTATTTAAGAATTTAAGAATTAAAATAATTTGTATATGTCTTAGCAAAACCTAGTTACCTCTAGGATTTAAGTAGCCTAATTAAAAAAATAAGCAGAATTGACTATTATTTTAAAGGCCATTTAAAAACTTGAAAAGTGCGTTCGGTAATCTGACTCTAACTAAAATAAAACATATTCTTTAAGAGGAGAAAATAGAATACTGTAGTAACAGCCAAACTATTGTAAAATCAAGAAGTAGCTAGTTAATAATTTCAGCGTAAGCCCTAGGTGTCCCTGACTTCCTTTGAAGCTAAGGAGGTAGGCCTACTAAGTTGGCCTAGGAATTTAAAATTACAAAACTTGAACTAATAACTTAAAAAATCAACAATAACTGCCTTACCTCAACACTTTACACGGAACCAGCTGTGTTAATGATGAAATACCCACGGAGACGCGATCTGCGTACATAGCTGCAAAGGAATAGACAGAGACTAAGGGAATGGAAACGGCCGTTAGACTTTAAAAAAGTTATTGTTGCCAACCTGCCTAGCACTTGGTCATTTTCAACCCATCACTCATGATTTTACCGCTTAATATGTCACAACTAACAAATTAACTTAATATTTAACCTGTTGGTTACTTTTAATCATTTTATAATTTATGAAAAAAGGTTTATTAACAACATATGACAGTTGGTATAATTCAACCAATTGTTTGTTGCTTGTTGTTTTCAACTAGATTGTTAGATATTTTTTTACTAACATTAGGTGGATATTAACAACAAACTTATTAGGTTATGAATTACCCAGATAATTCAGCGTTGTTAATTACCGTTTCGATCGGCTAAAATCAACAACCTTATTTATTGGGACAATTTACTTGGTTGACAACTATCTATCTATATATTAATACACAAGCATGTTTCATTTCCTCTTTTTTTCTCAGCTCAGCTTTTTTCTCGCTCTCAGGATAAATCCGAGTATATCGTTAGAAAGGTATAGTCCTGTAGATGAGCAGAATCACATTGTAATTCACATCAGACTCCAGGGGCCCAATTTTTCAATCGAGTGAGTAGTGAGTTGGTGAGTTGGCTTATTAGCAAACAATTTTCATCAACCTTAATATTTAAATGAAAATAAATGTAATTTTTAAGTCATTTTAAAACTTGCGCATCCAGTAATTTATATTGTTCATCAGTATTTCAAAGGATACTTTTATTCACCGATGTCGCATATATGTATAAAAATGTAATTTGGGCAGAAAATCTCACCAACTCACCCGTTTTCACTCACCTAACAAATCGGTAGTGAGTGGTTTGGGTGAGATAATCTCAAGTGAGGTTGAAAATTCTTCTTCTTCATCTCTATCTCAACAGGAAATAATTCAATTTGTCAATAACAACTTTCATACTTTTCAAATCGTCTAGGTTATGTTTACTTTAGTTAAATAGCCTAAAATGTATATTGATACTTACAATTGTGCAATGAAACATCTAAAATAAAATATGGTTGTAATTATGTTCTAAATATATCAATGCAAGTCATTTAGAATCTTTAAATTAATAGAACTGGCAATATTTAATAGTGTGATTATTTTGACAGTTGAAACCGGATGCTAACACAAACTTCAATTTTACCATCTCGAGCCAGTCGGTAAGGAGCAAACTGGTGAGATGTAACTCACGACTCACTCGATTCAAAAATTGGGCCCCAGGACTACGCCCCACAGGCTTTCAAAGTTCCAATGTTAATGTTATGGAGAAAGAAGAGTTGAATGAATCATTAGACAGCTGTTTAAAAACAACTGCTAGAAAATTAGGAAGAACAGATGTTTTAGTTCTAAAATGTTTTTAAGCTTCTTGGGGCTAGATCAACTGAAATCCCGTAAGCGAATCGGTCCCCACGAAATATCTCAATAAGTTAGAAAAAAAAGACAGGGTAACGTGTGATGGCTCATTTTAAAGCTTGAGGGCCAAGGACGCAAGGAAAAATGCCAGAATCGTCAAAAGTTACCTGGGCTTCGCCCCATTGGACCTTGAAATTCTAATTTAAATCTAATGGGAAGAAGCAGATGTTTCTTAGTGAATAATTTTTATCATCAACTCAGCTGGTTATTGAACAGATATTTTGAGTTAAGATATCCGTATAGTTATGACTTTTTAAAATTGACAATGCACTATAAAAAAAGGAGAACACTAATAGTCGTGAATGGATTAGGATCCACAGGAGGTTTCATCTTCTTGGCCCCATCTATGTCATTAAGGAAACAGGAGTAGAAGGATTTTTATGCCGAGTATACCGAGGTTAAAATTTGCTTATACGTGGCATGGTTGATAGAATGGTTAATTGTCTTAACACAGTGAATGTTGTTTAATATTACGTCACTCATTTATATATTGGCTATTTAGTAGTTGGAGTTGAGGAGATGAATCGTTTTGTTGAGTGTTTATTTATTTCCGACTGAATCATTATATGTAAACTACTAACAATGGATAGCCTCCGTATGAGGAATATTTGGTTTTGGTTTGATCCATTCTCTGCTTCTTTCTTTACGTATGTCGTTGGTAAACAATAAACGCCCATTAATCCATAAAGATGAGTAGCTATTATGTAATGATAGTGTGATAAGACAGACATATATCAATCAGTGTTCTACTTTATTGACAAACAGACAAAATAGACTACAATCAAAGTACGAGGGACGTCGGTGGCACGGAGGGTAAGGGAGCATGGGGGCACGGGGGAGGCAAGGGGGAAATAGTGGGTACGGCGGAGAGCACGGGGGAGCACGGAGGTACTGAGAGGGACGACGGAGATGGCAGCATGGGACCATGGGAAGCACAGGGGCTTCGGGTACATGGAGGCACGAAGAGCACGAATGGTGTCTGTGGCACTGGAGACAGTTGGGCGTAAGGGGCACGGTGGATGCATGGGGAACATATGGGTATAGGAAGGAACGACGAGCATGAGGGCACGAGAGCATGAAGGGTACAGGGGTACGGGACATAAGGGGTACTCTGGGGAGGCATGGGGATGCACTGGGGCACAAGGGCACCAGGGACGTCAGTATCAAAATAGGTAGATGGGCATGGGGGCACCGGGGCGACGGAGAGCAACGTCGGGCATTGGGGCACTGAAACATAGGGGACCCGGAGGCACGTGGAGGTGGGGGGGTGGGAAGGCACAATGAGCACTAGGGGCAAGGGGCACGGGGCTCAGTTGGGCATGGAGGAGGCTTGGGTAACATAGCGGTCATGGGACCACGGTGAAGAACGGTGGGCATGTGGGCACGGGATTATCGTGAGTGCGGGGGCATGGGAGCACGAGGGTTAGAGGGGCATGGGGATAAAGGGACACGGGGAGAAATGGTGGGCATGGGGGCACGGGGGTATGAGGGCATGGGAATGGGGGCACAAGGGCTACTAGAGACGTCGGTGGCACGGAAGGGGGTTGGGCATTGGGAAGGAAGGAGGAACGTAGAGGACACGGGGAAGAACTGCGGGCATGTGAGCACGGGAGAATGGGGGGAACAGGAAACACGGGTCAGGAAAGGTGGATGGGGACAAGCACGGGGAGGCATGGGGTCACGGCGAGTGTGGGGGAATTGGGGGGCACAGGGGTCCAGGGTGGAGGAGTGTGCAGTATTAATGGGCTTATTTTGTATTAATTGAACTATTCTATTTACTTGAGTTACAAACTCATCATGAACATGATGCGTTCGGTAGTATAATAGTGCAATATTTTTTATATTTTTTTCTACAAAATAGACTACTGTATTTTAATTCAGGGGAAATTATTGGT